>BSBN01000394.1:625000-1250000 GCA_027924645.1 Cunninghamia lanceolata
GAGTGGATCTTGCAACCATAGACGCTATAAAAAGTTGGCCACATCCTCAGATGCTCAAGAGCCTTCATAGTTTTTTGGGGCTAACTGGCCACTATCACAAGTTTGTCAAGGATTACAGGAAGATTGCAGCTCTATTAATAGCTATGTTAAAAAAAAATGCTTTTACCTGGACACATGCTACTCACTATTTGAAAAACTAAAACAAGCTATGTGTACTACACTTGTTCTAGCTATGCCATATTTTTCCAAGACCTTCACTTTTGAGAGTGATGCTTGCGGCAATGGACTTGGTGTTGTGCTCCTTCAAGATGAACATCCCATTGCATTCACTAGCAAAGCCCTTTCTGGCAAGAATTTAGTACTCTCTACATATGAGAAGGAAATGATGGCTATTTTGCATGCAGTACAGAAGTGGCGGCCATACCTACTAGGAAATCATTTTTGCATCAAGACTGATCACAAGAGTCTGAAATATTTCTTGGAACAACGGGTCTCCTCCCCAGTACAATAGAAATGGGTCAGCAAACTCATGGGTTATGAGTATGAGATCACTTACAAGAAGGGTAAGGACAATATTGTGGAGGATGCTCTTTCTCACACATTTGATGACCAAGCTTCTCTTTTAGCTATTTCTATGCTTGTTCCAAATTGGTTGGAATCTATCTAGCAGGGCTATGTCAATGACCCTTCATTATCTCAAATCATTCAACAGTTGGCCAATAACCCTTCTTTTGTACCACATTACTCTTGGGATGGTGCTTCTTTGCGATACAAGTGTCATTTGGTGCTTCCCCAGAGCACAGATCTTTAGCAGGCTATCTTCTATGAACTCCATGCTTCTCCATTGGTAGGACACTCTGGGTTCCTCAAAACTTATGAGCAGGCACGACATAACTTCGTTTGGAAGGGAATGAAAAGATCAATTCAACAGATGGTGGCTAAATGTGATACCTGCCAATGCAACAAGGGTGAAAGGACACTCCTTCCAGGATTGCTCAAACCCTTGCCCATCCCTACATGGATTTGAATAGATATTTCTATGGATTTCATTGAAGGGCTTCCTAAATATGGAGGGAAGATAGTGATCTTGGTTGTGGTTGATCGCCTCTCTAAATATAGTCATTTTTGTGCACTCAGCCATCCCTATACCACCTCCTCAGATGCTCAAATTTTCATGGACCAGATCTTTCATCCTCATGGCATCCCTTCTTCCATTATCTCAAATCGTGATGCAACTTTCACCAGTCATTTTTGGATAGAATTATTTCGACACACTAGCACCAAACTAAAGATGATTTCTGGGTATCACCCACAAAAAGATGGTTAGACTAAAATTATCAACAAATGTTTGGAAACTTATCTTCATTGCTTCACCTCAGAAGAACAACATCAATGGGAAAAGTGGCTCCCTCTCGCTGAATGGTGGTATAATACCTCCTAGCACATTGCATCTAAAATGACTCCATATGAAGCAGTCTATGGTCAGGCACCGCCAGTGCTCCTTCCATACACCCCCAACAGTTCACTAGTTCAGGTAGTCAACACGGTTATCTGAACCCAAGATTAGATTCTTCGCATCTTGCAGGACAATCTTCACATGGAAAGAAATTGAATGAAACAACAAGCTGATCAGCATTGTTCTGAGCACACTTTTCAAGTAGGTGATATGGTTTTTATTCGTCTATAGCCATACAAACAATCATCCCTGATACTCAAAGGTTGTCATAAGCTAGCTCCAAAGTTCTATGGGCTGTATAAGGTTCTTCAAAAGATTGGGTTAGTTTCTTAAAAATTAGAGTTTCCTCCTTCTTCCCGTGTTCATGCAGTATTTCATGTCTCTTGTCTAAAGAAAGTTCTTGGCACCAACATCAGAGCACAAACTATTTTACTAGAACTGGATAATGAAGAATCCATCATTTTAGAGCTGGAGGCAATCCTCGATAGGTGCACTCATCAGCTTCGCTCCCGATCCATCACTGAGGTATTAATTTAGTGGCACGGAATGCAACCAAAGGATGCTACATGGGAACCACTCCTTCAGATTCAACAACAATTTCCACATCTTAAGCTTTGAGGACAAATCTTTTCTAAAAGGGAGGGAATGTTAGGAACCCATGTTTAACCCTTCTCTTTACTTTGTTAGTATGTTACTTTTGGACGCATATGCTTTGTAAGTCATCCCGTGAGTATATTGTATTATCCCTCATTCATGGGAAGTAATAGTTGTTTAGATTAGACTTAGTATATAAGTACGTGTTGAGGCTAATGAAGGCATCCATGAATTTATTGTATTGAGCTTGCCCCCTCGAAGTGGCCTACGATCAATAAATTCCTTCTGTGTTTTTGCTATTTCTATTATTTCATGCATTTTCATTATATTGTTCCAGGAGGTTCCTCTCACTTTATGTCCAGAAGTTTCCAATCCTCATCAGTCATTGCTACTAGTTTCTTAGATTTTTCTTCCAACAACCTCCACAAATCCTTCTAATAGAGATAATGCTCTATCTGCATCTTCCATAACTGATAGTTCTGCCCATTGAATTTATCTACCTTCAATTTACCCTCATCTGCCATTGCTCCCACTTAACTGTGAGACTCCCACTCAACCGTGAGACCTTCCTATAGACGATAATCGAACACAACTCGCTTTGATACTAGTTCTTAGGGTTTAGGCAGAAGATATCAATTATATGCAAATAAAGATTAAATAGAGGAATGAAAATACATAGAAATAATAACAATGAGAGACAAGTTTTAACGTGGTTCACCCAAACTCGGGCTACATCCACCAACATAGAGTCTAATATTATTATCTAGGAATCAAACTGATTACAACCAACAATCCTTGCAACTCAATACCGTTACAAATGCTACAATACAATATCTCAACATAAACCCTAACCCTTAGCCATTTTTATCAAGACTTATGTTGGTTACAAAATAGGGTTTTTTTATGTTGGCCAATATAAAAATAACTCTTGATGCCTTTATAAAATAATAGACAATTTTTGCTTTAGGGGCGCTACTCCCAATAGCCCACATTGGGAGCGTTTCCCCCAGACCCCCATCATGGGCTCTGCCCCTAGGCCCCCTCCGAGGGGATAAGCCCCCCGCCCCCCTGCACTCCCCCATTAAATAATTTGGGGGTATCACACTGATAAAATTGGGGAAAATTTAACCTCTGAGTCTGATTAGGCTCCATATAACAACACCAGTAGCCTAACCCATGAAATCTCTTACTGCCCTAATCAAATTAACATAACAAACATCACATTCCATGCACATCTCAACATTCACAAATCCTTGACACTTATTTATATCATCATCAACCTTGAAAACATTCTTCAAGGTCCACAACACATCTTAACCTAGAAAATTCAAATAAGGTCTAGACCTAAACATTCTGTGGAGGAAGGGAATGAATGCAGACCACTCCAAATCTTAGCATGGACCTAAATCCACTCTTACATTTTATTCCACACTTCCTCAATCAACAAAGCATAACCACATTTAGTGTAAACAACCATGTTGGCTAGATTTGTGTAAACACTATGAACTATTGAGCACATGCTTCCTCAAAGGTAAACACACCTCGTGGATCTTACACAAAGCTTTAACACTATTTAGAAACATCCATGAACATCTTGAAATCACGTGAAAACCAACAAATTTTACCACAACAATTTTCACCTGAAGAAAGTTGACAATCTATTTATAAACAACACTATCAAACTCTGCTACAAAAGAATTCACTTTTCGGAGCATCAAATCACAAACCCTCTAGACTAAAGATAGATAAGGGCCTTATAAGCATACATTTAGAACTACAACACCTGAACCCACTCTGCAGAGAAATGTAGAGCAAATTATTTTCTCCCAAACACAATGCAAACACTGTCTAACACTGTCCTCAAACTGGAGAACATAAATTTCACTTCACAACGGTCCAAAGCACCAAATTATGGATTTATCATCTTCAAACACTTATAAACAACATATCCAAACCACACACTTAGATATCCAACACAAAAGAAATGTGGAGAAAAATCTCGAACAATACTCTGTGAGCTAGAGGAATTCTTCAACACATTGTTTCCATTATTAATCAAATTTTCTCAAAAGAACTTGGAAACCCAGAGTCAGGAACATATTACTAACATTATAAGCACTATCTCAACATTCACAAACAACTCAACCTCACAATCTTGCCATATCCTCATCTCTGCTTAACCTTATCTTTGATCTCTGCTCATCACAGAATGCTCATACTCTTGATAAAATGGACACTAGTGACAACACAAGCTTGTTGACATCAATGACAAGACTGATTAGTACATACTTGCAACATCACATGTTTGTGCCTGGGACTAGGCATAATGAAGTGGACTCTAGTTTCTGGGGTTTCCTTTCGACATTGTCCCTTGCAGCATTTCTCACTCTTGCGCGTGTGGTTAGAGAGGCAGAGTAGAGGATGCTCATTATTTGAACAAGTAGATGGTTGAAGGGTGTCTAAGCTCCAATGGAATCTAACAAACTACCACCCATCAGCATCATGCCCTAACTCCCTGCCAAAGGTGAAGAAGCATACAAAATCAAAACAGTTATCTCAGCCTGCTAGAGGAGAGAATTTTGTTACAAAGGCATCTCTTATTAGTTAAGAGACAGTTATATTTGCATTCTATTGTAATCAATTGTCAAATGAAAATACATCTATTATCAAGGCCTATAGCTTGTTGCTCCCTTGTTATTATAAAAGGGAATTCAAGGCCTATTGAAAAGTGGTGGTTCTAGCACATACTTTCCAGACAGAGTCTAAAGTATGAGGATTAGACAAATGATCTCGGAGATGTTATCATTGAACATTTATTTATAGAGTTGGATTTCTACATTCTAGGTGACTTTTCTAAGCATAAACTTGATGTATATGTGAGTTTTATGTGACAGTACCAGTTTAAAGATTGAATAAACTATGAAGTTCAAAGCTATATTGTCTCTTACATGTAATTTGCATTTCATTTGTGGATAAAGTTAAATCAAGGTTTTCTTTATTCACCATCTAGTCTTTCCTGTACATGAATGTTATGCTTATCATGTTTGCTTAAGGAGTGAATTAAAAATGCTATAGGTATAATGTTGAGTGAAATAATGAGTTGCAAGGATAACTAACTATGATTAGTTTTGAAACTATCAAAAGATGGTCATGTAATGCATTTTCATTATAGTTCATAAATTGGGGAAAATAATGTCATATAGAATTCCATTTTCATCTATTTTTGACTCTGTAGCCCTATGGATTAAGGCACTGATCTCTATGAACTTGTTTGTGATGCAGCTCTTTGGGCATCCTAATTGAAAATATGAAATGAACCATTTATATTTTGTGGTAATTTATGTAAATTATGTTTATCTCATGCTCTTGAACAAGTGAAGATGTAGAAGACAAGGAATCTAGCCAATTTCCTAAATATATCTGTCATTCTTGGTATGACTAATAGAGCATATCTTCCTAAAATAGTATTTGAAAGGAATTAACAAGTGAAAGTGTAATGAATATTGTAAGGAACACCCTCCTAGGGCAGAGCCTAAAGTGTAGAGGAAATAGATCTATTATCTTTTCCTATTCGTTGGCCAATCCCTTCATGCAATTAATCATAAGACAGGGCTAACCTTTAGATTGCAGTGAAGATTAGGTTGGGAATTAAAAACAACCAACATGAACAAAATTTTTATTTTTTATTTTTTAAAATTTCTATACTGTACACTTATGTAGGGGCCATATGGTTTCTTCAAGGAATTTTTTTTCCTTGAATTCTCCCAACACTAAATTTTATAAATTTGATATCAAAATGGGGGCTTTTGGGGCCTTTTGAATGCAATGGTAGGGTCTATTTGGCTTGAAAATGCCCCAAAAATGAGTAGTTTTCTTGATTGCATGAACAAAGCCCCAATTTAAACTAGATTTTGAAACTCTAATTTTGATGAAATGAAAGTCAAACTTGACTTTCTCAAACCTCTTAGATGCTATAAAATAGTTGAAAATGTTGCAAAGACCTAGAATCCAAAAAATGCAATTACAAACCTAAGTTACAGCTTTTTGGTCAAACCATTCTAATTGTCTATATCACATGAGGATTCAAGAGAAGAGCATACTAGGTTTTAGGAAAATACACATGTGAAGTGATTAACCCCCATAATCTCTCAAAAAAATAGAAATTAAAAGTTCTACCCTATCACCAAAGCTCTAATACCATATTAGAATCTATAAAATAGATGATAACCCACAATCTAGTGCAAGAAATAGAAACTATCAAACTACAAATATAAATGATCAATGATCAAAATAGCATTACAGAGTTAAATTCTAATGAAAAAAATGCAAAGTCTAAAGAGACACAAATATGAAACAAGCAAAATAGTATAATGAAAAGCTCATAATAGCATGAATTAAATTACAAGCTAGAGGAGGTTGTATATTTCTTACAAATTTGCCATTCTTGCTAAGAGATCTCATTTCTTATGAATCTAGATTACAATAGAATTACTTCTAGAGAATCAAGTCATTCCATTGTAGCCCCCACAAGCATTCGTATGCTTCTATAGGACTTTGTGAGCCTTTTCCATTTTACTTTGAAAGCTTCAAATATTTTAACATCTTCTATACAATCTTCAATTTCCTAGAGCATCCTAGTTCTTTTCCCTATCATCAAGAGAAGGTTTTAATTTTTGCAGAAGAAGATACCAAAAAGTTGGTTCCCAAAGGACACAAGCTTGCATTGTGCCAATGCCACTAAAAATTACTTCTAATTTTTATAGGTTTCATTATTGTAAAAAGTTTTTCATCATTTGAGGGTTTGTTGAATGTTGAATGTTGAATCGTTGAATGCATCATTTTAAAATTGAGGGATTTCTCTTTGTGTGTTTTTGTTTTCTAGATTTATGAAGTCTCTAAATGCATGTACATAATCTAAATGAATGCTGAAATAAAATTAATTTACTTTTTATTTTTTATTTTCTCCAATTTCAAAGATTGTCTAATTACTATTACTAAAAATAAATATTTCTATGAATGAACCTAGAAAACTAAAAGCTCTATCCTAGCACCAAATCTCTAATACCATGTTAGAATCTGCAAAATAGATGATAACCCATAATCTAGTATATGAAATAGAAACTCTGAAACTACAAATATAAATGATCAAAGATTAAAATATCATTACAAAGTTAGAATCCAATAAAATAAATGTAAATTCTCAAGTGACATAGATCTACAAGAAACAAAATAGCATGAAAAAAGCTCATAATAGTATGAATTGAATTACAAGCCATAGGAGAATATATATACCTAAACCAGGGTATATTTAACAATACACACACACATACATATATAGATACATATTTATGTATATATACATATATAGATACATATATATATATATATATATACATACATACATATACATATACATATACATACACACACATAGGCCTCTTAGATTCACACATCAAGGAGATGAAAAGTCCAAGAGGTATAGGTTAACTCTCAATCACTCTTAATCAAGAGGTGAGTTAACTCAATCTAGCTGCAAATTCAAGAATTAAATTGCCAATCAATGGATCAATTCACTCAATCTAGCTAAGATAGAGGTGGTCTTGACTAAATAAATGTGGAACCTAACTACCATCAATCAAGGATTGATGAGGTAGTGGTGACACTTATGTACTTCAACTCAAGGTGTACACATGTCATTATTAGCTACCTAGGAGAGAATAGTTAAATATTCATATTACCCTAAGTAAACTTAATAAACATGTGCAATGTCACACTTAGGATAGAACATATCTGTTGGGATTAAGGTGTCTCAACCTTAGAGTCCTTTCTGGTGTTTCCTATTTTTTTAGGAGGTGAAAAAGAAGTTTTCTTTTTTCTTTTTTGGAAATGGTGTTTTTAAGCCATTCTGGAAATAAAATGTTTTGTGCTTTACGCTTTTTGCTTTTTCTCAAAAAAGTTGTTTTTTGCTTTTTGTTGAGAAAAACAAGGAGTGCCACCTCAGTTGACCTTGGGTCTTGTTTAGCAGGTTTCTATTGCAGGAAGTTACCGTTTATGGAAAATCTTATCCTTATCTCTTTGGAGTGCCCATGAAGAGGATATGCTTTGTTTTTTAGAAATTTGATTTGGAAAAGATTTTTGATTTGGAAAATATTCTTTTTTGGGAAGTGGACACCTAGGAAAGATAGGATAAACTTTTCTGGCTTTAAAATAGATCTGAAAGTGAATGCTTTGTATGCTTTTTCATGGGAGTTGGTGGAGAAAGATAAGCCAACTTTTTGAGGGTGATTTTTTTTCAGCTCTTGCATTATGTGTATTGTAGAGTTTTTGAAGTAGTATTACAGGTTGAAGCAATTCTGAAGAGCCAAAATGCTACCGGTTTGTTTCCAGATTCTACAGTAGTGAAGACTCCTAAAGAAAAACTTGTTCTGAGAGTTATATTGTAACCATAAAAAGTTTACAATAATATAATTGAACTATGTGTTTGGAGTGTGGGGTTTTTTTACCTCAAAAGGTTTTCCCCACGTAAAAATCATTGTGTTAATGTTTCTTGATTTTAAATCTTAATTAACTAAATGTATGTGAATCTTAATAAACTATAATCATTGAAAGGTTTGAAAGAATTAACTGCAACCCTCTCCTCATAAGACTAGTTTTGGAAGCTATTTCTGCACCTTTGCTTCCTTTCAATTAGTATTAGAGCCTGATCATCTTAGTTTCTTGTTGTGGGTAGAAGCATTTTTTGTCTAATCTTATTTCAGAGGGAGTTTTGTAGTTGTGAAAATTTAGTATCTTGATTGCATGCAAATGATGGCAAGCACATCTAGTAGAATCAAAATGGAGAAGTTCAATGCCAACAACTTCAAACTATGGAAGTCTCTTGAAAAGTTTGAGGTGAAGTGTTGGAATTGCAGCAAAACTGGTCACATCCGCAAAGAGTGCAAGGAGAAGAAAAATAAAAATAAGAAGAATTTCTCTGATTCAGAATTTGAAAAATCCTCTCATGAAGATGCAGATGCTTTTGTTGAAACCTTGGCAACACATGCATCAGAAGATGTGTGGTTAATAGATTTAGGTGCTTCTTTCCACATGACCTCTCACAAAGTTTTTTCTTGAAGTATGAAGAATATGATTGTGGAAAGGTGTATCTGGGTGATGACTCTCAATTGAATATTGTTGGTTGTGGAAGAGTCGAGATTAGATTCCCTAATGGTAGAGTGAAGGGGATTGATGGTGTGTTGCATATCCCGGGTTTGGCATAGAATCTACTCTCGGTGAGTAAACTTAGAGATTTGGGTGTGCAAGTTGTTTTCTCAAATGGAGAATGAAATATGACAAGAGGATCTATGGTTCTTGCAAAGGGTGTTAGGATTGGCACCTTGTACAAGCTAGATGTATGCACTATATAGTGCAATAGTTCTTCTATGAAACTAAAGAGTATACCTTTGGATTCTTCATTCTCACCATCAGATAGAGAAACAAACAAGTCTGTAGCATCTACATCTGATGGTCATACTTTTTGGGTACCAAAGAGTGCTCATTCCTTGGAAATGAAGCTTCATGCTGAGAAAATAATGTTGTGGCACCAAATACTTGGTCACATAGATGAAAAGGGTCTTAGAACCCTCAAATCAAAGAGCCTTGTTGAAGGCCTTGATAATTTTAATCTTGAGTTTGACTTTTGCGAACATTGCATTTATGGAAAGCAACATCGTGTTTCATTTTACAAAATTTCTCATAAATCTTCTAGGTTATTGGATTATGTGCATGCAGATGTATTTGGTCCTATGAATGTTCCTTCATTACCGAGATTTGTGTATTTTGTCTCATTCATAGATGACTATAGTAGAAGGACACTTGTTTACTTTCTTAGAAGAAAATCTAAAGTCTTTAGTCAGTTTAAGGATTTTAAAGCCTTTGTTGAAAATTAGACTTGTAGAAAGATTAAGTGTTTGAGGACTGATAATGGTGATGAGTTATGTTCAACAGAATTTAACAGATTTTGTAAGGACCATGGAATTGAAAGACACAAGACAGTTCCATACACACCACAACAAAATTGAGTTGCAGAGAGGATACACATAACATTGATGGAGAGGGCTAGGAGTATGTTGAGTGGTACTAGTCTTGAACAGAAGTTCTAGGCTGAAGTAGTAGCCACTACATGTTATTTAATTAGCAGATCTCCTACATCAACACTTGTTGAAAAGACACCCATGGAGGTGTGGTTTGGTAAAAATCCTCTGATAATACATCTCAGAGTATTTGGTTTTGAAGCTTATGCTCATGTTCTTATTGAGAAGAGATCTAAGTTAGAAAACAAGGTAGTGAAGTCTATCTTCAACGGTTATGGAATCAGTGTGAAGGGGTAAAAGATATGGGATTTAGTTACATGGAAGGTTCTCTATAGTAGAAGTGTTATCTTTAAAGAGATGAAACCTTCCTCAGTTGAGCTACAACCAGAGAGAGAGGAGAAAAAGGAGGTATTTTTGGTACCATCTACTCCTACTAGAAGTGAACTACGCACTCCTGTTGGACCTGTTAATGAGGAGAGATCAAGTAGGTCTGAAAGTTTTGAAGATGAAGAACCTCCACCTCAGCAATTGAGGAGGTTTATGCATGTTAGGTGACAAATGGAAAGGTTTGATTATTCACCAAAAAGGTTTGGATATTCTATGTTGGATTCTAGTTGTATTTTTGCTTTGATTGCTAATACTGATGAGCCTAGGACTATTAAAGAGGATATGGGTATGCATAATGCAGATTCCTAGATGACAACCATGGAAGAAGAGATGGTTGTGTTAAAGAAAAATAATACTTGGGATCTAGTACCTTTGTCAAAGGGACATAAGCCCAATTAGATGTAAATGGGTGTTCAAGTTAAAATCTAGTCCAGATGGAAGTGTTGAGAAGCATATGACACAGTTGGTTGCAAAGGGTTATTTCCAGGTTGAGGGAATTAATTGTGGGGAGATTTTCTCTCCTTTGGAAAAGATGACATCTATATGGTTCTTGTTGTCACTTGCAGTAATGTATGATCTAGAAGTGTAACAGATGGATGTGAAGACAACATTCCTTCATGGTGATTTGGAGGAAGAAATATATATGAAGCAGCTAGAGTAATTCATTGTGAAAGGTAAAGAAGATCTAGTATGTAAGTTAAGAAAATCTCTATATGGTTTGAAACAATCTCCTAGGATGTGGTATCAAAAGTTTGACACCTATGTGTTGTTGATTGGATTTTTGAGATCTAAATCTAACCATTGTGTTTATTATAAATTTGAAAATGGTCACATTCTTATCATAGTCCTGTATGTGGATGGTATGTTGTTTATTGGGAATGGTAGAAGTATGATTTAGGTGCAATGAGATATATTCTTAGGATTGAGATCATAAGAGATAGAGCTAACATAAAGCTTTGGTTAACTTAGAGCAAGTATGTGAACTCAACGTTGGAGAGATTCAACATGTTGACTTGTAGACAGTTAGTTGTTCTAGTTATGCAAGGAATGAAGCTTTCTATTAAGGATTGTCCAAAATATCCTATTGAGATGGAGGACATGACTAGAGTACCATTTGTGAGTGTTGTTAGTAGCCTTATGTATGCTATGGTTTGTATAAGGCCAGACATTGCCCAAGTAGTGGGACTCCCTAGTCGATTTATGGCTAATCTAGGATGGGTACATTGGGATGCAATAAAGAGGGTTTTTAGACATTTCAGGGGTACTTTTGAGTATTCTTTATTCTTTCATGGTTATCCTACTAGACCTTTGCATTTAGTGAATATCCAAGGATATGTTGATTCAGATTGGGCATGTGATATTGACAGTAGAAGATTCGCCAATGGATATGTTTTTTTGATGAATGGTGGTGCAATAAGTTGGATGAGTAAGTGACAAGATGTAGTTGCTTTGTCCACTATAGAATCAGAGTACATGGCTATAACTCATGCTTGTAAGGAAGATATTGGTTCCCAAAATAGCTACAACCCAAAACTCTGAAACATTCCTAAATCACCTAGGCTAGGGATTGTCATCAGGATGATACAAAGAGGTTTATCAACAAGCTAATGAGGATTTTGGCCAACTAGCAGGAGTTGGTAGACTCCTCTACACTTTGAGCTCAACTTAGACTTTGGAGGGATATTCCAAAGTGGTATACCAGAATAGGTATTAAGTTCAAACCAGATGAACAACTAAAAATAAATCAATAGCCAAACCCAACTCATCATCTTGAATCTAAATTTGTCACTAAGTCAAGAACAACTGGCTGTCACAAAACCCCTATATAGCTGATTCAATTGTGCAAATGTACATGCATAGGAAAGATCATTTTTTCCCCTAAACCACAGGTGAATGATTTGTTTGATTTTAAAGAGTGATTGGTCCTTCTCCAATATGGACCGGTGCCTATTCCAATGGGCAATAGAGTCATAGTTCATGCAAGGAGGAAAGGAAATATCCAACAAAGGATCAATAGAACTAGACATACATTCACATATATGACACTAATACATCTTCATACAATGGACATACTTAGTAATCCAAAGAAGAAACACAATGATTCCTATGCAACAAAAGAATGACAAATACAAAGCCTTGTATTAAATTGGATGTTGTCACACATCTGCAAACATCTGTTACAATCATACCAGCAAATGTGGTAGAGGAAAACACATAACTGCCATTATATATTTACTAAAATCACTACAAACTCCTGTGGAGACATACAATTACATTCAGATCTACATTACATAATCTTTCTGCTCTATACTGAATATTTCCCTTCACTTACAGACTAGACAAATCATGTGTTGATGCCAAAGAAAATCCTTAGGCTCTCCCAGACCAGACAATTGGCTCAGCAACCAACCCTGAAAACATCACAAAATGATGCATATATAGCAATCTGTTTATCGTACAACTTCTAGACATTGGAAGATTGGTCAACACACAATCCATTGCAATGAATGTGGCTCATGGTCTTATCATAAGAATCAATGGATAAGAAGGAGAATCCATGCCCTATATATAAATTTCATGTCCTTGAGAGGACATGTAGAAAATATGGATGCTAAGGCACACCATCCACTGCTAGATTTGAGTACCTACACCTTTACAACACCCATTGTATCAACCACCAACAAAGTACCCATGACAACTACAACAAATTCATGCCATACATTTGACTTTTATTTTATTTTGCTTATCAACAAATTTATCCTAGAGTGAACATGCTGCCCATTTTTGTAAACTACTTCCCCTTTCCTCCTCTTTTCATGCTTTAGTCGGTGAAAATGGACACTTGTGAACTAGGTGACCATAATCCTTTATCAAAAAATCATCTTTTTAGCGAACTTGCCCCTTTTTGCTCCATTAGCCCATTAGTTGGCAAAAAGTGATTTTGTCGAACTAGGCTACCTTTGTCTATCTTTGCTTTACCAACAAATATGTGCATTTCAGAACTTACCTCTTTTATCACCCCTTTATTGACAAATCTTCCATATTGCAAACCAATGAAATCATGTCAGAAATTTATCTTATCACCTTATCGGTGAATATCGAAATACTCAAACCTCTTGCCAAGTTTCAATTTCCTTTGGTTTACTGATGAAGCCCCTTTATCTTTTCTTCCTTAGCCAATTTTGCCTTTTGTCAGAAAAAATCCATTTTGCTGAACTCTCTGTTCTTTGCCTCCTATTTGCCTTATCAACAAAAATGCACCCTTCCGAACTTGGCATCTTTTCACTGTTTTCCCTCTCAGTTAGTAAATTTGGTGAAACAAGAACCTCCCCACCCAACTGATAGGATGGCGTAAGGTCCTAACACTTTAGTTAAAAATATGTCAATTATGTCGACCAGGTAGTGTCCAAGGTTGTATGTAATAGGGGATATTTTTGGACATCTCACTTACTAATGGATTTTTTAAAAATCTTGAAACAAAATCTAAACTAGAAAGCATGAAATCTTTAAACTAGAAAGCATGAAATCTTAAATCTAGAAAGCATTTGAATTCCTAATCTAGAAAGCATGTAAACTATCTAAGAATTGACACTTGCAGTTTAATTATGAATTCAAAACAAAGACAACTAACTACTGATTGAAAGTACATTTAACATCTTTTAATCAATAGATAACAACAGTTTTATGAATGGAGTGGATGCTTTAGAAATTTCAAGTAAACAAAATTCAAAGATCATTAACTTAAAACCACAACCTACAGGAACACATAACAGAGATAAGTACAAAGTGATATTAATCTAAACAGAACATGCACAAAATAGAAATGACAACACCAACAATAAAAATACTTATCTATTCTATAATCCCTCGAGTGGCCAGCTCTTGGGAGATCCTACTATCGATTAAAATCACATGCCATACTTCAATAGCTCCAAAGTAAATCCCATTCATAATACTTCCATTACTCAGAATAAGATTGGCGATATTCATTCATGTCATAAAAGTATCACATAACATAACATAGCTAAATATTATTAGAACATAACATAACAACATCATCCTTGTTTTGAGCAACTACATATATAAACTGCACTGCTACAAAATCCTAAATTTTAGATGGTGGGTAAATGCCATTGAAGCGGTATTTTAAAGAAAAACATAATTACAAACTAACTGGATGTCTTTGAAATAAAACACATTAAAGGATCTAAGTGGAGTTGTAAAGTCTTATGTATGCCCAACATAAAATAACAAAATTGCTTAACAAAGTCTACAATGTATGCCTAAACTTCTGGCGCCCTAAAATTCTGACCCTTTGACTTCAACCGCTTTGAAGTCCACTCCTTCTATTAGGCCATACATGGAACCCTACATAATTACATGATCTCTACAATAATTAAGTCAAAATTTGTGTTCAATCAATTTGAAAATAAAGATTTATACATCATTTTATCAAAAATAGATAAATATTGTTTCTAAAAATAAACAAATTGGCATGGCTAAGCTGATTGGTCTGGACAAAAAGGGTTATATGGCTTGTTATAAAAATGAGGTTGTTTATACCTCTTCACCAACCACTTTCTTTCCTACCTTAGCCCTTAGTCAGAAAATATAGCTATTGGCAAACTCTTGAGTTTGTTAACTCGAGACTTCGCCAACAAAGGGCTTTATTTGCACCCCTTCCTGTGCCCTTTAGACACTTTTCTTCTTACCGCAGCCACTTCCATTTCCTTTTGTCAGTGAAGCCTATTGTTGGCAAACTAACAAAACTTTGAACTAGTGAATTAGTTCACTAGTTTGAGATTTTGTCAATTTGCCAACAAAAGGCAAAATGGGCAGAATTTCACTAAGGGAGTAAAACAAAAGGCTAGGGGGACATACTTAGAGGATTTTCTGAAGGGAACCCATTTAAAATAATCTTTGATCAGATATAAAATATGGGTTTTGAAATTCAAAGGCAAAAGGTGGGGACATTGATGGATTTTGATGGGTTTTTACAGTGAAATTAAGCATTTTTGGAACTGGGAATTTCAGGTCCCAACACTGGCTCTGGTTGGGGATGTGTGGAAAATTTGTATGGCACAACGAGAATGACAAAATATCTTTGGGTAGACCAAAACACAAAACACACAAAGGGACAAAACATAAAACATATTTATAGGGAAACAACACAAAGTCAAAAAGACTGTATCAAAATTTTAGGACACTACAGGCCACCCCTACAGACAAATGAGTGAAATTACTTGCCTCTGTCAAAGACAAGACTATTGAAGGAGCTGATCTCCCTCAATCCTTGCTGCACTAATCACCCAACATCAACAATCAAAACATTTTGCATGCATGCACATACAAAATACATACATTAATATCATCATGCTAAAGATGGAAAAAATTTCACCATGGCAAGGCAACCATAGATAATTTATGACTCATCATAATGTTGACTCACATAGAAGTACTCACCTTCAAATTTCATGTTAGCATGATGCATTTCTGGGTTTGCATAAATATCAGCATGATGAGGAACATCAAGCTGAAACATATCCATCCCAAGTGTGGTTTCATGATGGGCTATGCCATATGACTATTCTAATTCTTGTGGCCCAGCTGCATTACAAATTCTAATGTGCTCCTCCATGAATGAATCAAATGCATGATTCAAATTTAAATCTACACCATTAGCATGTAAACTAGAAATTTGAGGCACTTCAAATGAAGACTCAAAATCTTCAAATTGCCTCTTTGTTTTGGATTCCTTGGCACACACTATTGTGTAAAATTTTTCTGCCAAGAAAATCACTAATGATTTTCTCCTCTTCACCCTGCAGATCAGAAACTTGACCCACACTAGAAAATCTAGCCTCAATATTATTAGGTCTAGCTATTGAGCTCAAAAATGTGCTGTCAACATGATCCACATCAACAAAAGATAACTACCCCATATAAATATCTATAAAATCATTTGTGACATAGTCTTCGTAATGGGAAACTGTTACCTCAAAATCACTTGTAGTTGCAATAGTACCTTCATGATGTCCAACTGAAGCATAATTCACATCATCCTTATGCAAACAAGTGCCAATGGCCTCAATGTCATCTTTAAGGATGAATAATGGTAACACACTAAATAAGAGACTAGTCTCTTGTTCACCCTTAAGATCATTTTGTATTCCCTCCCTGTCCACTTGGTGTCAACAGGTAGCCATGTCATATTGCATAAAACTCTCCTCCTCCAAAGATGATAGCTCAAATTCACTAAGTGCAAAGTCATCTTCAAAAAGAGGATTATCCATGCACCAATTAAAATCACAAACTGTGCTATCTGATAGACTTGCATGTTCTTCATAAAGGACATTGTCCCTTGTGCTCATCTCATCATCATTATTTTCTTCATTAATATATGTATGCTCTTCATAATCAACTACATGAACTAAATCATTTGATGTTTCACTTGCATACATTCCTTCTAGGATGTCTACAATACTACAACAGGTAGCAGGGTCATAACTCTCTTCACTAGATTGGAAATCATCGTTGATTTTCTCATCTTCACCATCCACTGATGATTGATCCAATTGAATGCAGGTGCAATCACTACTATTTTCATCTGAATCGCTATCACATACTGCACCAACACCTTCCTCTACCCTTCTGCACACACTATCATCACTTGATATTGTGTCTGGATCACATGAAACTATTTAGTAGGGAAAAGAGGATGAGATGATGAATGCATGTGAGTACACTAGATCAAACCCTCCTTTCACTACAACATTCAAGAACAAAACCGAGCTAAGTCACTACAAGATGGAAGAGGACTCGATTACTAATTTTGTACTCTTGTTTGTAGAGGAAAGTGTTGCAAGTATGAGGTTAACTAGTGTTGTCATTGATGTCAGCATACTCATAGTGCATTGGTAAGAAGGATTGGATGAGCTGTGTGCTGAGGATATTGAGAAAATTAGTCTCAATCAGGAACAGTGAAGAACAGTGATAAGAAGAAGGCAAATGTACTCAATAGGATGAGGATCAGAGGATGCAGATTAAAGGGTTTGTAGATATGAGTCTTGAGATGATCCAGTTAAGATTTCAAAGGTCCGCATGAAGATATGAAAAAGTTGTGATCAGTCAAGTAGAACCAGTTCCGGGAGCTGTTCCGGAGTGACAGAGTGTTACAAAAAGGTCCGGTGAGATCCGGAGGAGCATTGTCAGACTCTGTGGATTGGAAGGAGTGTTTGGGATGTCCTTGTGATGTGTCATCTCGGTTTGTACAAAGTTTGGAGGTCCGGAAGAACCTTTTTCAGTTTGACAGTCGTGACAGACTATGTTCTTGAAGTTCTGGATGAAGAGGAGAAGAGATTCCTGTGAGTAGAGGAAGTGCGGATGTACCTAGTCATTCAGGCAAGCTTGTGAAGGTTCTTGGATCATGTTGAGGTTGTTTTGTCGATCCACATTAGTGTTAGAGCCTAGAATTGAAGATATTCTTCCAGATGAAGATATTCTTGTTTAGACTGGCCGACCGGATGAGTTATTCATCTTGCGAATGTTCTTGTGGATGATTGTCGACTTGTGAATGCTCTTATGGATGATTGCCGACTTAGATGATTGTTCCTAAGTCAATGCCTTGTATAAATAAAGGTTTGTGAGTTCATTTCAAAGTGTGTGTGGAGTAGATGAGTGTGGCATAGCGAAAGAGTGAAGGGTAGAGCAGAAGTATCTCGGGCTTAAATGGAACTGATCCAGACATGGTAAAGATGTCAATCTCCAGTTCAAGTTTGTGATTCTTATCACTTCGTAGACAGTGTGTCTCTTCTAGGCAGTGTGCCTCTTTGTGAGCAGTGTGCTTGGGTAGTGAGCCCTAATTGGCATGTGCCATTCATTTTTCTTATTCTTCTAATAGAGAATAATCCTTGGGTTAATCACCTTGTGGTTTTTCCCTTAACCGGGTTTTCCACGTCAAAATCTTGGTGTCCAATATGTTGATGTTTATCTGCTCATGTGTTTATGCATTATGCTTTCATGAATGATTAACTGATATGCTATTAACTGACAAAGAAGAATCAATTGTTTGAAGTAGAAGCAAGTTTTTGTACAACTGATTCCCCCCCCTCTCAGTTGTGTGCCCTAGATCTAATAATTGGTATCAGAGCCAAGTTCCTCTAAAAGGAGCTTAACCACTTGAGGAGATCCAGGATGTCATCATACAAGAAGGATAGTCTGAAGTTCGATGGAACCAACTTCACTCTCTGGAAAGGTCGCATGAAATGTCACTTGGAGTGTATGGGAAAAGCATACTTGGCCAATGTCTCAAAACCATATGTACCTCCACAGGGTGGTCCGACAACTCTGAATGAAGTCACAGATGTTGAAAACAATTTGCGGACCAAAGAAGTTCTTCTAAGCACATTGAATGATTCAGAGCTCTCAAATGTCATTGACCTACCAACTGCATATGAAATCTAGGTTAAATTGGAACTTCTGCATGAAGGAGATGAGTTTGTCAAGAGTGCAAGGTTGCAAAGTCTGAAAGGGAAATTTGAAAGATTGAAGATGAGAGATGATGAAAATATCACTACCTTTATGCCAAGAGTGAATGAGCTGGTATGTAGAATCAGGAATGTCGGTGGAATTTTGGATGAAAATAAAATTGTTTGCAAGATTCTCAGATCCCTTCCTGCTGCCTACAAGATCAAGGTTGCTGCCATTGATGAATTCAGAGCCCATGCAACTGTCACAAGAGAGCAATTGGCTGGCAAACTGGTTGCATTTGAAATGACAGAGTTTGGAGATGATCCCCCCAAGACTGAATCTGCATTCAAAGCCAGTGCCTATGTGAAAGGAAAACAAAGATTTGATTTGGGAGAAAACTCTTCAAGGAAGCTATCATGGTATGATCAAGCAAGGAAAGACATGGAAGAGGAAGAAGCAGAAACAACTCATCTTGAAGCCCTCATTGCAAAGAGATTGCCAAGAGGATCCGGTAAGTATGAAGGAAAGTTACCCTTTAATTGCTTCAACTGCAATAAGATTGGTCATCTTGCTTCAAGATGTCTAGAAAGATCTGCAAGGTCAAACTCAAACAGACAAAGGTTCCAAAAGAACTGTTATTATGTTCATGAAGAAGTTGATAATGAAGGAGTAACAGATGATGAATTAGAGATAGGAGACAAATCCGGAAATGAATGGGTGTTTGTTGCCATCAAGGAAGAAGAACCAATATCCTCTAAATCTGTCAATCATAAGGTTGTAGAAAGAGCTTTGGCTGCCCAAGTTGAAGAAAAGGATGATTGGGTTATTGACAGTGGATGCTCTCACCACATGACAGGTGACAATAACAAGTTCTTAGATTTAGAAAGGTATGAAGGAGGAATGGCAAAGTTTGGTGACAATTCTGCAGGTAGAATCAAAGGTAGGGGAACTATTTCTTTTGATGGAAAGAGCAAAACTGGTAATGTACTATATGTTGAAGGATTGAAGTACAATCTTCTCAGTGTTGGACAGTTAGTAGACAAAGGTTATGATCTCCGGTTCAAAAATGGAAGATGCGGGATCTTTGAAAGCTCTGGAACTGAGATTGCATCCGGTACTCAAACAAAAAGTAATATCTTCCATCTGGTTGGTTCAAATAAAAGTTGTTTGTTTGTTCAAATTGATTAGAGTTGGCTATGGCATAGAAGGATGTGTCATGTAAATTTTGATAACATCATCAAGATAAGCAATACTTAGGCTGTAAGAGATCTTCCAAAATTGGTGAAACCTACAAATAGTTTGTGCAAAGAATGCCAGCTAGGTAAACAGAGCAGAGTCTCTTTCAAAAGCAAAGATCAGTCCTCTACTGGATTATTGGAATTAGTTTATACTAATCTATGTGGTCCAACAAGAATCAAGAGTATGCAAGGTGATAGATATTTCATGTTACTGATTGATGATCATTCCTAGATGATGTGGGTTACCTTTCTGAAAGAGAAATTAGAAGCCTTTGAGAAGTTCAAAATCTTCAAAGCTATGGTAGAGAATCAAACCAGATTGAAACTGAAGTGTCTAAGGTCTGATAGAGGTGGTGAATTCACATCTGGTGAATTCATAGACTTTTGTGAGAAGCATGTCATAAAGAGACAGTTATCTACTCCTAGGACTCCACAGCAGAATGGAGTAGTTGAGAGAAAGAACCAGACCATCTAGGAAACTTCCAGGACAATGATGATGGAAGCAAATGTTCCTCAGATGTTTTGGAGAGAAGCTGTCAGCACTGCAGTCTACACTCTTAACCGAGTTCAAATCAGAAACAATTCCGGTAAGACTCCTTATGAACTTTGGTTTGGTATAACTCCTACTGTGAGATATTTCAGAGTATTTGGTAGCAAGTGTTACATCAAAAGAGATGAAGATCTAGGAAAGTTTGATGCTAGAAGTGATGAAGGAATTTTTTTGGGTTACTCCACTCAAAGCAAAGCATACTGGTATTACAATAAGAGACTGAAAAAGATCATAGAAAGTACAAATGTGAAGGTTGATGAAGGAATTGAGAAGCCCTCAAGGTTTTATGAATATGATGAAGATGATCAGGATGGTGCTCTGATTCAAGGAACTTAATCCCTTCCTGAAAGTTAGATTTAGACTGATCCGGTAAATCAGGAAGAAGAGGTTTGTCTGAATGAACCTGATCAAGAAACAGTAGTGCAAGAGACTCCCAAAGTTCCAAGGTATGTAACTTTAAATCACTCTGAAGATCAGATCATAGGTGACAAAAGCAAAGGGGTACAAACAAGGAGGAGAATTGCTCAAAATTCAAATGAATACTGTCTGATTTCAAAGATTGAACCTAAGACAATAAATGAAGCTTTCAATGATGAAAACTGGACCAAAGCAATGGAGGAAGAGTTGATGCAAATTGAGAAAAATCACACTTGGGATCTTGTTCCCAGACCTAGAAACAAGAATGTGATTGGAACCAAATGGGTCTTCCGGAACAAACTAAATGAGGTTGGTGAAGTAGTCAGAAACAAAGCCAGATTGGTTTGCAAAGGCTACTCTCAAATAGAAGGAATTGATTTTGAAGAAACCTTTGCTCTGGTAGCAAGAATTGAAGCAGTCAGATTATTTCTTGCATATGCTACCTTCAAAGACTTCAAGGTATATCAGATGGATGTCAAGTCTGCCTTTCTAAATGGTGATTTGGAAGAAGAAGTATACATTGAACAACCGGATGGATTTCAATTGTCTGATCATGATGATATGGTCTGCAAGTTGAAGAAAGCACTGTATAGATTGAAGCAAGCCCCAAGAGTCTGGTATGAAAGGTTGGATAAGCATCTTGTGCAGATTGGTTTCAACAAAGCTACTGCTAATAGTAATCTATATTTCCAAATAGATAATGAAAACATCCTGATTGTTGAAGTATTTGTTGATGATATCAATTTTGGAGGAAGCGATAGTTTGTGTAAAACCTTTGCAAATCAAATGAAAAGTGAGTTTGAAATGTCAATGCTTGGTGAAATGAATTCCTTCTTGGGTCTGCAAATTACTCAGACAAAGAAAGGTATCTTTATCTCTCAGACCAAATATGTGAAAGAATTGTTGAGGAAATTTGGAATGGAAGATTCAAATCCAATGAACACTCATATGGCAACCGGATGTAAGTTGAGAAAAGATGATGACTCTCCTAAGACAGATCAGACCAAGTACAGATCAATGATTGGAGGATTATTGTATCTCACTCAGACTAGACCAGATATAATGCAGGCTGTTGGTCTTGTGGCAAGATTTTAGGCTGACCCTAGAGAATCTCATGTTATGGCAATCAAGAGGAGTTTTAGATATCTAAAGGGGACAGTTGAGTATGGCCTATGGTATCTTAGAGATCAGGATTTCTCTCTTCATGCATATATAGATGCAGATTGGGTAGGAGATGTGGATGACCAGAAGAGCACCAGTGGTGGAGCATTCTTCTTGGGAAAGAGATTGGTTTCTTGGCTAAACAAGAAACAAGAGGCAATATCTCTATCTACAACTGAAGCAGAATATATTGCAGTAGCAGGCAGTTGCACTCAAATCTTATGGATGAAGCAGATGTTAAGAGACATGAAAGTAGAATATGAGGAGGCTATCACAATTTTCTGTGATAATTCAAGTGCAATAAATATTTCCAAGAATCTGGTATTGCATTCTAAGACCAAGCATATATCTATCAAATTTCACTTTTTGAGAGAACAAGTAAACAAGGGTGAAGTCAGATTGGAGTATGTGCCCTCCAAGGATCAACTTGCAGATATTTTTACTAAACCTCTTCCCAAAGACTCTTTTGAGTATCTTAGGGAGAAGTTAGGGGTCATGGCCCCTCCGGTGATGAACTAGGATGCACTGATGTGCATCAGTCTAGTGGATTTCATAGTCATATCTTGTGATCTGGATTGATTATGGGGAGCTACTACTAAGGGGGAGCAGCTGGTATGATTCTGATATGTTACAAGTGCAAGTATGATACCTTTGCCATTGATGTCAAAGGGGGAGAGAAGACATGTGAAAAACAAGTGGTTGATGATCAAAGGGGGAGCAGTAAAGGAAGAGAAGACATGTGAAGAGTTGTTGCTGATAGGGGGAGCTGTGACAGAAAAGAGAAGTTCTTGTCTTGATGGTTTTTCACATCATATGTTGCCATCAATGACAAAGGGGAAGATTGTTGCAAGTATGAGGTTAACTAGTGTTTTCATTGATGTCAACATACTCATACTGCATTGGTAAGCTGTGTACTGAGGATATTGAGAAATTAGTCTTAATCAGGAACAGTGAAGAACAGTGATAAGAAGAAGGCAAATGTACTCAATAGGATGAGGATCAGAGGATGCAGATTAAAGGGTTTGTAGATATGAGTCTTGAGATGATCCAGTTAAGATTTCAAAGGTCCGCATGAAGATATGAAAAAGTTGTGATCAGTCAAGTAGAACCGGTTCCGGGAGCTATTTCAGAGTGACAGAGTGTTACAAAAAGGTCTGGTGAGATCTGGAGAAGCATTGTCAAACTCTACGGATTGGAAGGAGTGTTTGGGATGTCCTTGTGATGTGTCATCTCAGTTTGTACAAAGTTTGGAGGTTTGGAAGAACCTTTTTCAGTTTGATAGTCGCGATAGATTGTGTTCTTGAAGTTTCGGATGAAGAGGAGAAGAGATTCCTGTGAGTAGAGGAAGTGCGGATGTACCTAGTCATTCAAGCAAGCTTGTGAAGGTTCTTGGATCATGTTGAGGTTGTTTTGTCAGTCCACATTAGTGTTAGAGCCCAAAATTGAAGATATTCTTCCGGATGAAGATATTCTTGTTCAGATTGGCAGACCGGATGAGTTATTCATCTTGCGAATGTTCTTGTGGATGATTGCCGACTTGCGAATGCTCTTATGGATGATTGTCGACTTAGATGATTGTTCCTAAGTTGATGCCTTGTATAAATAAAGGTTTGTGAGTTCATTTCAAAGTGTGTGTGGAGCAGATGAGTGTGGCATAGCAAAAGAGTGAAGGGCAGAGCAGAAGTATCTCGAGCTTAAATGGAACTGATCTAGACATGGTAAAGATGTCAATCTCCAGTTCAAGTTTGTGATTCTTATCACTTTATAGACAATGTGTCTCTTCTAGGTAGTGTGCCTCTTTGTGAGCAGTGTGCTTGGGTAGTGAGCCCTAATTGGCATGTGCCATTCATTTTTCTTATTCTTCTAATAGACAATAAACCTTGGGTTAATCACCCCGTGGTTTTTCCCTTAACCGGGTTTTCCACGTCAAAATCTTGGTGTCTAATATGTTGATGTTTATCTGCTTCTATGTTTATGCATTATGCTTTCATGAATGATTAACTGATATGCTATTAACTAACAAAGAAGAATCAATTGTTTGAAGTAGAAGCAAGTTTTTGTACAACTGATTCACCCCCCCTCTCAGTTGTGTGCCTTAGATCTAATAGAAAGATGTGATTCAACCAAGCCTTTGATCAAACCCTGGGCAAATCAATGCACTAAACCTTATAATTTGAATAATCAACTTATAATAGAGAAACAACAAGAGAAAATCAGGTTTTGAAAGTACCAGGGTGATTAGTGAGATGTCCAAATCTGTCCCTCAGAAGATAAAATGTTAGAAGACTCTGAGGCTAGTGCCCAAGTCTAGAAAGTTGTGATATCTGAAAGCTCAAAACTAGAAAAATGTCATAAATGATGCTCTCATGTTGAATTCAGGGTTTGTTTTAGCTATTGGACACTGGGGCTAGCGCCCAAGTTTGCTATAGTGGAATTTATGAATTCTATTTCATTTCTTGAATCTTTATCCCTTAAGAAACATCCTTGTACCTTCACTTCTACTATTCCCACACCTGTAACATACACACAAGAAGAAAAGGGGTTTGGGGGTTGTGGTGTTTAGGGATTTGCCTTAGTCAAATCTTGGGTTAGTATTCAATCTTTCCCAACACTGTTGTTAGAGAGAGAGAGTGTGTCCTTGAAGGATAGAGGCTAAAGATAATCCAAATGATGATGAAATGATTCAAACATAATGATAATGTCACCTAAGAGGTGAAGTCCTTAGGAGGATGAAGAGTATTCAAATCATAAGGATTGTTGATGATGATTCCAAATCTCTAACAAACACAATACTAACACAAATCTGCAATAATAACACAATGAATTCCTTGAATGCTCTTTTCTCAATATCATAACCTTGTTATCATCAACTTGTAACAAAACAAATTTGAACACTTGTTTATATATGCTATCTTGTTAAACTTTCACAAATTAAATGAAAGAGCCGACAAGGAGAGATCCATTTAAGAGTATTATGCCGACATATCTTAAATTTTACCCTAACCAATCAGGGTGGACTTGGGCCTGAGCGCCCAAGTCCCAAGGTGCCTTTCTGGTTGGGACCTAAGCATTAAATGGGCCCCTAGTTCCCATTTGACATGGGTTTTGGGGGATTTCTCATCGGGATGAATATTTTGCTTGTAAAGTGTAAACACAGGGACCTAGGAGCTAAACTATGAGGTAAAACGACATGTGTCCACTTTTTACTCCATAACATTTAGCCTCTAATTTAATGTGTGTGTGTGATCCTATGATGCAACACATGCATTAAAGTACAGTTGAAGGATATCAAAACATATTAAACAAATCAAACACTAGAATGAATACACACCCTAAGCTTGAAAGACTATTTCTAGCCCCCAGACTTAGGCAAACATAAGAAAACACTTAATAGTCACATAAAACACAGTGAATACAGTAAGGAAGCATGCAATACACAGAGAAGATAGTGAAAGCACACAATATGCAGAGAAGACATGACTACAATCACGCAAGACACAAAGAATACATGAAGAGAAGACATGATTAAGCAATTATATATATATAATGCTAACTAAAGTAAATAAAACACACAAAAACATGAAAAACATATACAACGTGGGGGGCTCATCATCACACGTCCTTAGACCATGCCACAAACATGCAAGACATGCAAGGAAGACATGTAAAACACACGGAATACATGAGCACTGCCTAGCATGTCATCGACACACTATGAGTCTTATACACGACAAACACAGGAGATAGGAAGGAGCTCATCGCTACACTCCACTATCTAAAACACACCAAAAACACATGATAGTTGATCTATGCTACAACAACTGCCAAAGACACTCTTAAGGTTGAATGACTCAAGATCCAACCTCGCCTAGCGGTGAGGACTTTGTATAAGAGGATATGCACTAGCTCAAGAGATACACCATCCCACCTTACGATGAGGGCTTTATTTTAAAAGGATGCACACTAGATCTAGAGATAGGCTATCCTGTCTTGCGATGAGGGATTTTGTTTAAAAGGATGTGCACTAGTTCAAGAGATACACCATCCTGCCTCGTGATGAGGGATTTGAAACACACTTTGTCAGTATAAAGAGTAATCAGGTAGATACCATTATATATGCCCCCACCTTAAGGTGGTTGATCCCGCTTGTCAGTATCAAGCACATTAAGGTAGAGTGAAAACATACAAGGGAACAAGAGCTTTCACAAAGCCCATGACCCAAAGTGACATTTGCTTGAAATTGCCAAATGTTCCAACAAACACATTGATATGATTTTCTAGGATAATCTGTGCAAGATATAAGTGTTGGTTAGAAGATCTTACTCTAAGATAACAACCAAATCCATTAATAGAAGCTATTCATAGATCATATATTAGATCACATCAAGATCAAGCCTACCCTTGTGGGTTTGGAACCGAGTGTAGCCGTTGGCCTATATTGTAAGTATCTCAGAACCGAGTGTAGCAACAAGGTGAGATACAAAACAATCCAAAGTACATTGGAGTAGATTGAGAGTATTGCAAAGGTTTGTTACAAGAAATTTCACAACATGATACATCACATGGAGTGATTCTACTAGTCAAGTGTTGGATATATATATCAACCCTATCTTCATATATGGACTAATTTTTTCTTTCTTGCTGAAGTGACACATGGTCCTTATCATTATTTACTTGTTTTCGTCATCTGTCAACTAGTATAGTCATTGAAGAATGGAAACAGTAAAGATGAGAGAGGAGACAAGAGTGACTTGGGTTTACAACATGGGAAGATGCCCCAAGACATCCTCCACAATTTTATACCCCCAAGGCACAACACACAACAATAAAATAGAGGAGAGGAAAATAGAAGAATATAGAGACAAATAGAAGAATGGTCATGATAGGGGCAGTCTCCTTGTATCCTTGACTTTACAAGAGTATCAAGGGTCATCCAAAGAGACGTAAACAACATATAACACAACATGGGGGAGCACAACACATAAGAGGAGGCCACGTAAGTGAGAAAATCAAAGAGATGCTACATCAAAGGTGGCTAAAAAGGGTTAGAAATACTTACCTACTACACAACTGAACTAGCGGTTGTCATTGAGCAAATTATCTTCTTCCCAATCTCGAATGCAAGAGGAAATAGGTACATAAGGTACTATTGCCTAACTTGAATCATTGTCCTTTAACTCTTCAACCTTTAGCTCTTCCTTGTTTGTTTCAATATCAGTTGGTGGGACGTTTTCTTGTTGAGGTGTTGCTTGTCGAGCTAAGGTTTGTCTTTCTTTCTTCTTTCTCCTGCTTGCCTATTCCTTTGTGTTTTATTAGTGATATTTGCAAAAGGATTCTCATGATTTTTCACAGTCTTCAAAATCTCAAAGGAGGAAGATGGTACAAAATTGATCTTTTGTGATAAACTACTTTGTTCTTTACAGGTATTTCCTGATCCTTGTAAGGATGGCAGAGGAGGAACCTTGACAAAGACTCCCTTACCCCATGGTTGAGGGGGTTCTTTCGATTCAGGATTTTCTTCACTTATTGTTTGTTCAATAGGAGGTCTAGCCAATTTTTTTATTAACTTTGCTTTGTATCTTTGGTATCCCAGGAAGAATTGATCTTGTCTTGGTTGAGCAGGCTCATTAGGCTATGGCCAAAAGTAGTCTAGGTTGAAGTTTCCATGAGAAACCATAGGTTTCCATCTAATATGGTGGACAACATGCACTCTCCCTTGGTGAGGAAATTTGAGACATTTATGAATTGTAGAGGGGATCTCTTTTATGGACTTGAGCCATGGATGGCCTAATTTCACATGAAATAGGTCAGAGGTGGGATGATGTCAAATAATTATTCAAGGGCTTTCTCAACTACTTTAATCAATACTGTAATCTTCCCTATAGCTGGGAGGAAAACTCTATTATGTGTCTTAACCATCATATGTGTGGGTTCATAAGTTTCCTATATCAAATCATGCATGTAGAGGAACTCTTCAATCACCGCATTCGTTATACAATTAGGATCGATAAGGACTCCTATTGTAGGAATTCCACTTATATGTGCGATGATGTAAAGAGGTCCCTCAATGTCTCCAATTGTTCTATCGTGTGGTGTAAAGCTCATTTTAGATTCAGGAGTCTTCCTCTTCCTATAAACTTGAGGAGGGACCATAGCATCATTATTGTGATGAGATGCCATGTATGTGAGACTGTTTCACACCAAGGCACTAGTTTGAGGAGATTGGGTTTTTGAAGAGCAAAAACACATGGATTTCACAACAAAAAAAGTATATATGATGTAAATAGTGCTTCACAACAAGGCAAGAGGAATGATGTAAAATTTGCTCAATTAAGTGTAAGGAGAGTGTTTAAAAACCATTAATGTTGAAATACACACTGTGTAATTGCAAAATTTGAAATTTGAATGCAAGGATGCACAATGAAGCAACACTACAACTCAAAATCAAATTTGAATGGGTATTTAAAGGAGCAGTAAAATCTGAAATAAGATTTTGACTACTAACCCTAGCTTTTAGAAGAACTAGGTTATATGAAAAATGCAAGTTTTGAACAAAACCTTAACAAATGAGGTATGTAAATGCAAGATGTAGTATCATGAAATGATTAATTGTTGTAATTAGTTTCAGATCTGATGTAAAATTAGAAAATCAAATGATTCTAATGATATGCAATGAAAATAATGCAAGACAATGCCTAGAATGCTTATTTTTTTCAAATTTTTCAAATGTATGTAAGATTTGTCAATGTAAAATGACAAGTAGGATATGAAGTAATGAAAAATCTGATTTCAACACTCGGTAAGATGCAAATTCTTTTAAACACAGGTTCACCAAAATGTTTAGTAGGGAAAAGAGGATGATATGGTGAATGCATGTGAGTACACTAGATCAAACCCTCATTTCACTACAACATTCAAGGACAAAATTGAGCCAATTCACTACAAGATGGAATAGGAATCAACTACTGATTTTGTACTCTTGTTTGTAGAGGAAAGATGTGATTCAAGCAAGCATTTTATCAAACCTTAGGCCAATCAATGAACTAAACCCTAGAATTTGAATAATCAACTTATAACAGAGAAACAACAACAAATCAAGATCTGAAAGTACTAGGGTGATCAGTGAGATGTCCAAACCTGTCCCTCATAAGATAAAATGTTAGAAGACTCTGGGGCTAGCACCTGAGTCTAGAAAGTCCTAATATCTAAAAGATCAAAACTAGAGAAATGTCATAAACGATGCTCTGATGCTGAATTTAGGATTTGTTTTAGCTATTGGACATTGGGGCTAGCGCCTGAGTCTGCTATAGTGGAATTTCCAAACTTTATTTTTGGATCTTGAATCTTTATCTCTTAAAAAACCTCCCTATACCTTCACTTCTTCTATTCCCACACCTGTAACCTACACATAAGAAGAAAAGGGGTTTGGGGGTTGTGGTGTTTACAGATTTGCCTCAGTCAAATATCAGGTTAGCATTCAATCTTTCCCAACACCGTTGTTAGAGAGAGTGTGTCCTTGTAGGATAGTGATGAAGGGGGTAAATCATAAAACACACAATACCATAAATTGCACATAGAAAATAGAATGATATTTTATTAATATGTGCAAAACATTACATTACAGAAGCTCAAATACAATCAGAGGATGAATCCCCTACACGCTGCAACACATTACAGCTCCCTCTCCCAAGACTCTGGAATCTTCAGTGTTTTGTAATTCCCAAATCAACTAGGGTTTCTAATTTTTCCACCTTTCTTGACTTTACACCTTCCCTCTTAACTCTACTACCCTAAGGGTTCCCAAAAATGGTTATATATAGCCCTTTTTGGTGACCACCAGCTTAATTTCAAAATTTGCATCTCCCTCCAAAAATAGGTCAACTTCGCGGGGCCATAACTTTCGATCCGACTATTGGATTTTCAATTATAATACCTTTTCGGAAAGTTCTTAAAAAGACAATGGTGCACAAGCAATATTAATAGGTAGACTGCTTGGGTTTCCAACCAAATTTTGGACCCATCTGAAGCCTCTAAGTGCCTCAAATTTGAATTGAATATTTCAATAGGATTTTTAGAATTTGAAATTTTAATATGTTACAAATGACAAATGATATTGAAGTGATTTCTTCACCATTAGCTTCAATTCACCATTCTGGAGGTCCATGTAAGATTTTGTATCCAACTGTGCACAAATACAAACTTACTAAAAATAGTAACCCTGCCAAATTTAGCCCTTATCGAAAAGAAACAACACACTTTTTTTTGGTTGATGCAAGATTTCTCTTACACCCTAGATGCTCCTGCATCAGACACCCGAGGTAATTTGTAAATTAACCCTGTCACTTCTCATGAGTTAGAGGGAAACCAAAATCATTAACCTTAGTCTCAGATAACCATGACGAATGTTCCTTCCTTTCCATTTCACCAAGTATTCCGTATACTGCCTGTTTCTTGTACTCTTACCCACACGGCTATCCAGAGTGCCCTCTATCTCCTCCTCTGAAGTAGATGCTGAAATGTCCCACTATGTTCCTTTATCAAGACCATCATCATGATAATCTATCAGATCTGAAATGTTGAACACTGGTGAAATATTGATATCATCATGGAAATCTACTTCAAATGCATTTCTTGAATCGTGCTTCTTCAGGATTGTACATGGTCCAAATTTCCTCATCTTTAGCTTATTAGATGTACCAATAGGAAATCTTTCTTTTCTCAAGTGAACCATGACTTCATCACCCTCCTGAAACTCCTTATGTCTCCTCTTCTGATCTACCTTAGCCTTATACTGAGAATTCATCTTATGGATATGCTTTCTTACCTCTTCGTGCAAATTATTCATGTGCTCAGCAAAATTTTCAGCTTCAGCACTACTCTTCTCCCCCTTATCCATCCTCCTCAATTAGGAAGTAGTTCTTGGGCTACTCCCAGACACAACCTGGAATGGAGATTTACCTGTGCTCCTATTGACAGAATTGTTTTAAAAAATTCTGCTTGTGGTAAAATCAAATCCCATCCCTCGGGCTTATCTCCTACTAAGCATTATAGCAGGTTACCCAAAATCCTATTCACCACTTCTGTCTGTCCATTAGTCTTTGGATGGTGTGCAGAATTGAACTTCAAATCTGTCTTCAACTTCATCCAAAATGTCCTCTAGAACTAACCAACAAACTTGGTATCTCGATCTGAAACTATGCTCTTAGGTAGACCATGTAGGCTCACCACCTCCCTGAAAAATAACTCTACAATGTGAATAGCATCATTAGTCTTCTTGCAAAGAATAAAATGGGCCATCTTTGAGAATCTGTCCACCACCAAAATGGAATCATGTCGTCTCTGTGTCCTTGGTAAACCAAGAACAAAATCCATAATAATATCATCCCATGGCTTCTCTAGTATAGGTAATGGCTGATATAGCCCTATATTTTGACTTGTTCCATTTTCCATCTGACACACTCTGCAACTCTGCACAAATTTCCTCACATCTTGTTGCAATTGTGGCCAGTAACAATGTTCACCAACAATAGCAATGGTCTTATCTCAACCAAAGTGTCCAACTAATCCTCCACTATGCTTCTCCTTAATCAGTTTCTCTCTCATGGAACTCCTTGGAATGCACAACTGGCTTCCTCTAAATAGCATGCCATCTTGGATTATGAAATCCAACAATTTTGCGCTATCCAAAGTAAAAGGTTCCAGACAAGCTTTTCAAGTCTCTATAAAATCTGGATCTTCGAGATACAAACATTTGAGTTCATCAAACCCAACAACCTCTGTCTTCATTTCTGTCAAAATATTTTGCCTTCTGCTTAAGGCATCTGCAACTGTATTGGACTTCCAACTCCTATGCTTCAAAACAAAAGTATAACTCTGCAAAAACTCAACCCATTTTAAGTGCCTTTGATTTAACTTCCCTTGACTATTAAGATACTGCAAAGCCTGATGATTAGTATATAAAACAAACTCTTTTGGCAACAAATAATGTCTCCATTTCTTCAAAGCCTGAACTATTGCATAAAACTCTTGGTCATAAACATCATACTTTTTCTTGGCATCATTAAGCTTCTCACTAAAATAGGCAATGGGCTTACATTTCCAAGACTTCTGCTGGTATATCTTCACATTTCTCTTGACTAATCTTAGGAATCAATGCAAAGTAATGACGCTCATGCTTCATACCCTCCAAAAAATTTCTACCATTTACCAAGCAAATTATGGAAGTACTACATACCTTTTCTTCCACCTTCAAGGGCTTCGACTTATGACAGACTCCATCCTTTGTTAGGGAGTATGTGTTTTCACGGCCATCATGGACAACACGCCTATCATATTGCCACATCCTCCCTAATAACATATGACATGCATCCATCAGTATGATGTCACACAGCGCCTCATAATGGTTGTCACCAGTCTTGAACTTCACTAGACACTGCTCATTGACCAAAGCTCTATGGTCCTTCTACAACCATGCAATCTAGTATGGATGTGGATGCTTTCTTCTTGTCAACCATCTCCTCTGAAATGAGATTATCAGTGCTTCCACTGTCAATAATAATATCACAACACTTACTTTCACATTTGCACCTTGTGCGGAATGAACTCTTCTTCTGATTGGGTTCTTTCTCCTCATTCAACAAAGTTCTTCTGACAATTAGGGTTTCTCCCCTTTCTACATCTTTAGAGCACTCAAACTATGCATCTTCATCCACATGTGCAACTCGTGCATTACCTTAAGGTCTTCTATTCATCCTCCCTTAATGTTGTGGATACTCGTATGCTTGATGCCCTTCTTCTCCACATTGGAAACATGTTCCTCTAAAACCTCCTCTTCCAGGTGCTTGCCCAGGTCTACCTCTTCCTCTTCCTCTTTGCTCACCATTATTCTGGTCACGAGGGTAGTAGGTACTATCTCCTCTCTGATTTCAACTGGTTCCAGCTTCTTCACTTTTCTTTGGATCTTCATTTTGGCCTCCATAGGGTCTTCCACCAGTCTTTATGTCTTGACCTCTTCCCCTTTGCTTGCTTTCAAATCTCTTATTCAGATTCTCTTCCACCTTCAGGGAAAACTAGTACACATCTTCTATGGTGGTCATTCTGAATAGGCTCAACTCTTCTTGAATACTTGGCCTCAACCCATTAATGTAACGGGCTACCTTATAATTGTTGGCCTCTCCATGGCCTATCCTGATAGTGATCTTATAAAATTCTTCTATATACTCCTTAACAGACTTGTTACCTTGCTTCAATCCTTGCAACTTCTTCAGCAACTCCATCTCATAGTCCACAGGAATGAACTGCTTCTTCAATTTCTCTACCATCCGATCCCATCTGGGAATCTTTGCTTTTCCAAGCTTTTATTTCACTCTAACTAGACCTCCTTTGACCAAATACTGGCATGGACTTCAACTTTGTATTTGCAAACTTGACCTGTTTAGGGTCTTCCACATCTTCATACTTGAAATACTCCTCCATATCATTGATCCAATCAATAAGTTGCTCTAGATTCAAATCTCTAGATTAGGTAGAAACTTCGATCTTGGGCCTCTTTTCGATATTTGAAATGGCCCTTAATAAGCTAACTTTTGCAGGATCTCCTGCAACTTCTTGTTCTTCCTAAGATAGCTCTTCTTCAACTTCATCTTCAAATTCCTCTCTCCTTCTCGATTCAAACCCTCTTCATAGCTCCTCTTGTAATGCATCAATTTGTCTTTGCAGGGCTCTAAAACCCTCTTCCGTCAAAGCATTCCTCCCACCACGGTTTCTTCGTGAAGGCAGCTTGGTCTCTACAGCATACCCAGAACCTCAGGTCTTGGTGCAAATTGCCTCATAGTCGGTGATCTTTCTACACACTTAGGAACCCTTGCTCTTAGGTAGACCATGTAATCTCACTACCTCCCTGAAAAATAACTCTGCAATATGAATAGCATCATTAGTCTTCTTGCAAGGAATAAAATGGGCCATCTTTGAGAATCTGTCCACCACCACAAAAAAGGAATCATGTGCTCTTTGTGTCCTTGGTAAACCAAGAACAAAATCCATACTAATATCATCCCATGGCTTCTCTGGTATAGGTAATGGCTGATATAGCCCTGTATTTTTAGTAAGTTTGCATTTGTGTATGGTTGGATACAAAATCTTACACAGACCTCCAGAATGGTGAATTGAATCTAATGGTGAAGAAATCACTTCAATATCATTTGTCATTTGTGAAGAATGGTATTTTATTAATATGGGAAAAAAATTATATTACAGAAGCTCAAATACAATCAGAGGATGAATCCCCTATAGGCTATAACACACTACAACTCCCTCTCCCAAGACTCTAGAATTTTCAGCCTTCTGTAATTCCCAAATCAACTAGGGTTTCTAATTTCCTGACCTTTCTTGACTCTACACCTTCCCCCTTAACTCTACTACCCTAAGGGTTCCCAAAAATGGTTATATATAGTCCTTTTTGGTGACCACCAGCTTAATTTCAAAATTTGCATCTCGCACCAAAAATAGGTCAACTTCATGGGGCCATAACTTTTGATCCGATCGTTGGGTTTTCAGTTATAATACCTTTTTGGAAAGCTCTCGAAATGGAGATGGTGCAAGAGTAGTATTGATAGGCAGACTAATTGGGTTTCCCACAAAATTTTGGGCCAATCTGGAGCTTCTAAGTGCCTCAAATTTGACTTTGAATATTTCAATTGGATTTTTAGAATTTGAAATTTTAATATCTCACAAATGACAAATGATATTGAAGTGATTTCTTCACCATTAGCTTTAATTCACCATTCTAGAGGTCCGTGTAAGATTTTGTATCCAACCGTGCACAAATGCAAACTTACTAAAAATAGTAACCTTGCCAAATTTAGCCCTTATTGAAAAGAAACAACACACTTTTTTTTTGGTTGATGCAAGATTGCTCTTACACCCTGGATGCTCCAACATCAGACACCTGGGGTAATTTGAAAAGTGACCCTGTCACTTCTCATGAGTTAGAGGGAAACCAAAATGGTTAACCTCAGTCTCAAATAACCATGACAAATCTACAACAAGCCTTCCTTTCCATTTCACCAAGTATTTTGTATACTGCCTGTTTCTTGTACTCTTACCCACATGGCTATCCATAATGCCCTTTATCTCCTCCTTCTCTGAAGTAGATGCTAGAATGTCCCACTGTGTTCCTTTATCAAGTCCATCATCATGATACTTTGTCATACCTGAAATGTTGAACACTGGTGAAATATTGATGTCATCAGGCAACTCTACCTCAAATGCATTTCTTGAAATGTGCTTCTTCAGTATTCTACATGGTCCAAATTTCCTCATCTTCAGCTGATTATATGTACCAACTAGAAATCTTTCTTTTCTCAAGTGAACCATGACTTCATCACCCTCCTAAAACTCCTTATGTCTCGTCTTCTGATCTGCCTTAGCCTTATATTGAGAATTCATCTTGTGGATATGCTTTCTTACCTCTTCATGCAAATTCCTCATGTGCTCAACAAAATTTCTTCAGCACTACTCTTCTCCCCCTTATCCATCCTCCTCAATTCAGAAGCAGTTCTTGGACTACTCCCATACACAACCTGGAATGGAGATTTACCTGTGCTCCTATTGACATAATTGTTTTAAGCAAATTTTGCCTGTGGAAAAATTAAATCTCATCCCTTGGGCTTATCTCCTACTAAGCATCGTAGCAGGTTACCCGAACTCCTATTCAACACTTATGTTTGTCTATCAGTCTATGGATGGTGTGCAGAATTGAACTTCAAATCTATCTTCAACTTCTTCCACAATGTCCTCTAGAAATAACCAACAAACTTGGCATCTCGATCTGAAACTATGCTCTTAGGTAGACCATGTAGTCTCACCACCTCCCTGAAAAATAACTCTGCAATATGAATAGCATCATTAGTCTTCTTGCAAGGAATAAAATGGGCCACCTTTGAGAATCTGTCCACCACCACAAAAATGGAATCATGTTCTCTCTGTGTCCTTGGCAAACCAAGAACAAAATCCATAATAATATCATCCCATGGCCTCTCTGGTATAGGTAATGGCTGATATAGCCCTATAATCTTACTTGTTCCTTTTGCCATCTGACACACTCTACAACTCTGCACAAATTTCCTCACATCTTGCTACAATTGTGGCCAGTAATAATGTTCACCAACAATAGCAATGGTCTTATCTCTATCAAAGTGTCCATCTAATCCTCCACAATGCTTCTCCTTAATCAAGTTCTCTCTCATGGAACTCCTCGGAATGCACAACTAGCTTCCTCTAAATAGCATGCCATCTTGGATTATGAAATCCAACCATTTTGTCCTATCTAAAGTAATAGGTTCCAAACAAGCTTTCCAAGCCTCTACAAAATATGGATCTTCAGGATACAAACTTTTGAGTTCATCAAACCCAACATCCTCTATCTTCATTTTTGTCAACAAATTTTGCCTTCTACTCAAGGCATCTGCAACTTTGTTGGACTTTCCACTCCTGTGCTTCAAAACAAAAGTATAACTCTACAAAAACTTAACCCATTTTAAGTGCCTTTGACTTAACTTCCCTTGACTATTAAGATACTGCAAATCCTGATGATCAATATATAAAACAAACTCTTTTGGCAACAAATAATGTCTCCATTTCTTTAAAGCCTAAACTATTGCATAAAACTCCTAGTCATAAACATAATACTTTTTCTAGGCATCATTAAGCTTCTCACTAAAATTGGCAATGGGATTACCTTCTTGACTTAGAACAGCCCCTATACCACTACCACTAGCATCACAATCTACCTGAAATAACTTATTGAAATCTAGAAGTGTCAAAACAGGTTGTTCTATGACTTTCTGCTTCAATGTATCAAAGCTTTTGTCCACTCCTTTAGTCCATCTAAATTCTTATCTATCCCCTCTCATTGTCTCAGTTAGGGGTGCACAAATGCTACTAAAATTCCTGATAAACTTTCTATAAAAACTTGCCAAACCATGAAAAGATCTTACCTTGAAAACACTCCTTGGCGTAGGCCATTCAATGATAGCCCTCACCTTCTCTGGGTCCATCTTAAGACCTTCCTCTGAGACAACAAATCCCAGGTATAGCAACTCCTTCTTTGCAAAACTACATTTCTTTAGATTAATCAACAACTTTTCGTTCCTCAGCTTCTCTAAAACTCTTCTGATATGCATCAAATGCTCATCCCAAGTCTTACTGAAAATTAAAATGTCATCTAAATAAACAATAACAAAACTTCCCAAAAATTCTTTTAGTACCTCGTTCATGAGCCGCATAAATGTGCTCGGTGCATTGGTTAGCCCAAATGGCATGACTAACCATTCATACAAACCCTCCTTTGTCTTGAAGGCTGTCTTTCATTCATCTCCTTCTTTGATTCAAATATGGTGATATCCACTCTTCAGATCCATTTTTGTGAAGTACTTGGCTCCACTTAAACAATCCATTATGTCATCCATTCTGGGTAAGGAAAATCTGTACTTGATTGTGATCTTGTTGATGGCTCAGGAATCTATATACATCCTCCACTCTCCATCTTTCTTTGGTCCTAGTACTGCAGGTACCGCACATGGACTTAGTCTCTCCCTTATCAATCCCTTACATAATAGCTCGTGGACTTGTCTGTTCAACTCTTCATTCTCTGTTGGAGTCATTCTATGGGCTTCCTTATTTGGCAAGCTCACTCTTGGTATCAAATCCATTTGATGACTTATCTTCCTCACTGGTGGTAAACCTTCTAGTACATTATCAGAGACAATATCTTGAAATTCTTTTAACATTTCCAAGACTTCTGCTGGTACATCTTCACATTTCTCTTGACTAATCTTAGGAGTCAATGCAAAGCAATGATGCTCATGCTTCATACCCTCCAAAAACTTTCTACCATCTACCAAGCAAATTATGGCAGTGCTACATATGTTTTCTTCCACCTCCTTCAAGGGCTTCAACTTATGACAGACTCCATCCCTTGTTAGGGAGTATGTGTTTGCACGACCATCATGGATAGTGCTCCTATCATACTGCCATGACCTCCCTAATAACATATGACATGCATCCATCGGTATGATGTCACACAACACCTCATCATGGTGGTCACCAATCTTGAACTTCACTAAACACTGCTCATTGAACAAAGCTCTATGGTCCTTCTGTAACCATGCAATCCGGTATGGATGCGGATGCTTTCTCCTTGTCAACTTCAACTTGTCAACCATCTCCTCTGAAACAAGATTATTAGTGTTTCCACTGTCAATAATAATATCACAACACTTACCTTCACATTTGCACCTTGTGCGGAATAAAATCTTCCTCTGAGTGGGTTCTTTCTCCTCATTCAACAAAGTTCTTCTGACAACTAGGGTTTCTCCCCTTTCTGCATCTTCGGAGCACTTAGAATTGCTCCTCATCCACATGTGCAACTTGTGCATTACCTTCAGGTCTTCTATTCATCCTTCCTTGATGTTGTAGACACTCGTATGCTCGGTGCCCTTCTTCGCCACATTGGAAACATGTTCCTCTGAAACCTTCTCTTCCAGGTCCTTGCCTAGGTCTACCTAGACCTCTTCCTCTTTGCTCACCATTATTCTGGTCACGAGGGCAATAGGTATTATCTCCTCTCTGATTTCAACTGGTTCCAGCTTCTTCACTTTTCTTTGTATCTTCATTTCATAATCCATAGGGTGGTCCACCAGTCTTTCTGCCTTGACCTCTTCCCCTTTGCTTGCTTTCAAATCTCTTATTTAGCTTCTCTTCCACCTTTAGGTAAAACTGGTACACATCTTCTATGGTGGTCATTCTGACTAGGCTCAACTCTTCTTGAATACTTGGCCTCAATCCATTAATGTAACAGGCTACCTTCTCCTTGTTGGCCTCTCCATGGCTTGTCCTAATAGTGAGCTTATAAAAATCTTCTGTATACTCCTTAACAGACTTGTTACCTTGTTTCAATCCTTGCAGCTTCTTCATCAACTCCATCTCATAGTCCACAGGAATGAACTGCTTCTTCAATTTCTCCACCATCTGATCCCATTTGGTAATCTTTGATTTTCCTCTTCTATTTCTCTCTAACTGGACCTTCTTCCACCAAATACTGGCATGGCCCTTCAACTTTGTATTTGCAAACTTGACCTGTTCAGGGTCTTCGACATATTCATACTTGAAATACTCCTCCATATCATTTATCCAATCAATAAGTTGTTCCGGATTCAAATCTCCAGAATAGGTAGAAACTTCGATCCCGGGCCTCTTTCCGATCTTTGAAATGGCCCTCAACAACCTAACTTCTGCAGGATCTCCCACAGCTTCTTGTTCTTCCTCAGATAGCTCTTCTTCAGCTTCATCTTCACTTTCCTCTCTCCTTCTCAGTTCGAACCCTCTTCACAGCTCCTCTTGCAATGCATCGATTTGTCTTTGCAGGGCTCTAAAACCCTCTTCTGTCAAAGCATTCCTCCCACCATGGTTTCTTCGTGGAGGCATCTTGATCTCTGCATCAAACCCAGAACCTCAGGTCCTGGTGGAAATTGCTTCACAATCAGCGATCTGTCTACACACTCAGGGACCCTTGCTCTTAGGTAGACCATGTAGTCTCACCACTGTTAGGGTTAGCCGGCAGAAGATATTAATTAAATGCAAATAAAGATTAAACAGAGGAATAGAAATACACAGAAATAATAACAACGAGAGACAAGTTTTAACGTGGTTCACCCAAACCCAGGCTACATCCACCAAACAGAGAGTCCAATATTATTATCCAGTAAATCAAACCGATTACAATCAGCAATCCCTGCAACTCAATACTGCTGCAAATGCTACAATACAATGTATCAAAACCCTCACCCTTAGCCGCTTTTATCAAGCCCTTTTGTCAGTTACAAAAATTAGGGTTTTCTTATGTCGGTCATAAAAATAGGATTTTTTATGTACAGTACTTTCCTGATCAGTCGCCACCTACCAACAACCACCTCCCTAAATAATAACTCTGCAATATGAATAACATCATTAGTCTTCTTGCAAGGAATAAAATGGGCCATCTTTGAGAATCTGTCCACCACCACAAAAATGGAATCATGTCCTCTCTATGTCCTTATAAACCAAGAACAAAATCCATACTAATATCATCCCATGGCTTCTCTGGTATAGGTAATGGCTAATATAGCCCTATATTTTTAGTAAGTTTACATTTGTGCACGGTTGGATAGAAAATCTTACACGAACCTCTAGAATGGTGAATTGAAGCTAATGGTGAAGAAATCGCTTTAATATCATTTGTCATTTGTGAAGAATGATATTTTATTAATATGGGAAAAACATTACATTACAGAAGCTCAAATATAATTAGAGGATGAATCCCCTATAGGCTGCAACACATTACAACTCCCTCTCCCAAGACTCTGGAATCTTCAACCTTCTGTAATTCCCAAATCAATTAGGGTTTCTAATTTCCCTGCCTTTCTTGACTCTACACCTTCCCCCTTAACTCTACTACCCTAAGGGTTCCCAAAAATGGTTATATATAGCCCTTTTTGGTGACCACCAGCTTAATTTCAAAATTTGCATCTCCCTCCAAAAATAGGTCAACTTCGTGGGGCCATAACTTTCGATTAGACTGTTGGTTTTTCAATTATAATACCTTTTCAGAAAGCTCTCGAAAAGATGATGGTGCACAAGCAATACCGATAGGTAGACTAATTGGGTTTCCCACCAAATTTTGGGCCAATCCGAAGCCTCTAAGTGCCTCAAATTTGTCTTTGAATATTTCAATAGGATTTTTAGAATTTGAAATTTTAATATCTCACAAATGACAAATGATATTGAAGTGATTTCTTCACCATTAGCTTCAATTCACCATTCCGAAGGTCCATGTAAGATCTTGTATCCAACTGTGTACAAATGTGAACTTACTAAAAATAGTAACCCTACCAAATTTAGCCCTTATTGAAAAGAAACAACACACTTTTTTTTGGTTGATGTAAGATTGCTCTTACACCCTGGATGCTCCTGCATCAGAGAAAGGTGAAAGATAATCCAAATGATGATGAAATATTCAAACACAATGATAATGTCACCTTAGAGGTGAAACTCATAAGGATTGTTGATGATTCCAAATCTATAATAATAACACAATGAATTCCTTGAATTCTCTTTGCTCAATATCATAACCTTGTTATCATCAACTTGTTACAAAATGAATTCAAAAAATTATTTATATATGTTATCCCATTAAACTTTCCAAATTAAATGAGAGAGTTGACAAGGAGAGACCTATTTAAGAGTCTTATGCCGACATATTTTAAATTTTACCCCGACCAATCAGGGTGGACTTGGGCATGAGTGTCCAAGTCCCAAGGTGACATTTTGGTTGGGACCTAAGCATTAAATGGGCCCCTAGTTCCCATTTGACATGGGCTTCGAGGGATTTCTCATTGGGATGAATATTTTGCTTGTAAAGTGTAAACACGAGGACCTAGGAGGTAAAAAGGCATGTGTCCACTTTTTACTTGATAACATAAACATTCACCTCCCTATTGCCTACAACAATCTGTTCATTATCAGCTACTTCTGCATTTAAGGATATAGATTTTGCAATTATATCTTGCTTAACTTTGTTAACATAATCAATGAACAGATAGGCATGTTGCAAACCCACTATATTGAATTCCTCCCATATAGAACCTGAACTTATGGAATCATCATAAGCTCTCAAATACATATCAATACACACAGGAAAATTAGGTTTGAAATTTTCTACGATGTGAGATAGGTCCACTACAAATCTATGGCTGAGAACCATGCTAGACTCTCTTCCTTGCCTTATGATATTTTCTAGTTCTTGGAAAAGCAAAACAAGGTCTAGACTATTTGCAAAGTCTTCAAATGCAGCCACCAATTGATCTTAGGAAGTAAAATACTTGTTAGGGAAACAAACCAGCCACTTCCGTGCTAGTCCACATAGAGATCTAACAAAAAATCTCATCCACATATCCTCATCTTCAAACTGGAACTTGTCCATGAAATCTCTAAATGCCTCAATGTGTGCCTTCCCATCATAAACTTCACACCCATCAAATAATGGCATCTGATAGTAAATCTTCTTGGGCATGGATGTCTACTCATAACTAACCCATGAGAGGTCCAACCATTTGTATGTATCCTCATTTGCAATAGGGGGAGGTCGAGGAAAAGAGCATCTGGGAACAACAGGAGGAGGATGAAATTGTGGCCTGGATTGATGTAGCCTGATTTGGCTTTATAATTCTTTTTCTTGCTGCAAAAAATACTCAAGCAATTCCTTTTCTTTTTCAATTTCATACTACAACCTAGTGGACTCATTTCTATTATGCAAGGATTCAAAAAAGTCTGGATTTGTAAAACTGGCAGGGCCATGATTGGAAAATGCATTATCAGGATGGTCAAAAGCCATATAATTCCTAGGGTCTGCAACATAAGAAGATGCACAAGACGAATCCTCCCTAGGGTATCCATATTCATACCAGTTGGCCATTGCCAACTACAAACCACTTATATAGGAAAGAAAACAACATGTTCCTTTACTGAGAAAGAAATCATGGCCAAAGTTGGAAGAAAAATATGTACCTTAACAAGATGGGATCACTTTGAAACATGCACACAACAACAACACTTTGTTTTCTTTGACAACAAAGTTGCCACCTCACTAAATGAGGAAATCCCTTGAAGCATGACAATCTTCAAGGCTTCAAAACTGATTTTGGGTTGTTCACACTAGCAGAGTCTTCAAAAATTTTAACCCAATAGTACATTGATGCCAATCTGTTGGCGTATACCAACTTAACCAACACACTGAAATGCAAACTGTAAACTAATTGTTATAGGGGTGTGAAAAATGCTCAAGCTACCTAAATGGTGTAGCCACGGTTAGGAGGGTCAATAGAGTGAATAGTCTAGACCATGCAACAAGAGTAAACACAAAAAAAGCAACTCAAATATAGAATGCAAATATAGATTCAGATGTTCAATATATCATAGATTCAAAATACTAACATGTTGGCAACATCCAGGCTTACAATTAGGGCTCACAGGCCTAATTCTCTAGTTACAACACATATGCAAGATTTGTCTTTGAAGTGCCTTTCAAAAGAAATATAACTTATCCCTCCACAAATTCTAACTAACTACTTTCCTATGCATCTATCACATGATTATATATCATCTCCAGATCACAAGGTATCCTCCGGGTTGGCCAATAAAGATTACAAACTCCAATGAAAGAGATGTAACGTGTAACAACAAATAGGTTGGCCTAAAACATATGGAAATCCTCCGCAATTGATGGGAACTTGATGCAGTCACAAGGGAGGTTGGCCAAGTCCCAAACTATCCTAAATGGTGATTCATTTTACTCTGCAAGTTACAAAAGTGCTCCGAAAACCTTCTCCTTCAACTACTTGTCTGTATGCTCTGCATTGTGAAAACATGTGATCTTCTGATAGCGATATATTATAGTAGACAAGTCCAAATGACCTAAATTTTGGATACGATGTAGATGATTGTCTCTAGATGCTAAGTCCAACTCCACAAGGTTTGAAATGAAAGTGCAGCAGAATGCAGACCAAACTACTAAAACTGATACTGACTAAACTGACTATACTAAACTAGAAAAATGAAAGAAACAAAATAAATGCAAATATTTTTGGTTGATGCAAGATTGCTCTTGAACTAGGGATGCTCCTGTATCAGACTCCTGGGGTTGTTGAAAAAGTGAGTCCCTCACTTTACCAGGACTAGAGGAAAACCAAGACGGTCCACCTTAGCCTGAGAAATCCAAGATGAGTCTTCTTCCGATCTGTCTTTCCACTTCACCAAATATTCCTTGTATTGCTTTCCTCTGGTACTGCGTCCATCTTTGATGTCCAAGATGCTCTCTATCTACTCTGTTGCTTGTTGTGGTAACTAATTTTTCAAACTATCTTCAATTTTGTCACTAGATTCTCCTTCATGATACTGATATATGTTTGTAATTTTGAATATGTGTGATATATCCAATGTCTCTGGTGACTCCACTTTATATGCATTTCTTGAATCAAACTTCCTGAGTATCTTACATGGTCCAAACTTCTTTGTCTTCAACTTGTTATATGTCCCAATTGGAAATATTTCTTTTCTCAAGTATACCATTACTTCATCTCCAATTGAAAATTCTTAATGTCTTCTCTTCTCATCTGCTTGCTCCTTATACTTACCATTTATCACTTCCAAATGCTTCTTGACTTGATCGTGTACTGTCTCGATATGTACTACAAATTCTTCTGCATCTGCACTTCTCTTATCCTCCATACTGATATCTCTCAACTTTGCAACTCCTTTAGGGTTTACTCTGGTTAGAATCTCAAATGGTTTTCTTCCAGTACTCCTTTTACTGAACTATTGTATGCAAACTCATCCTGTGATAAAATCAAATCCCAATTCCCTGTCTTGTCTCTAATTAAACATCTTAACAAATTTCCCAAACTCCTATTTACCACCTCTGTTCATTCATCGCTCTGTGGATAAAATGATGAAATGATCTTCAAACTTGTCTTCATCTTCTTCCACAATGTCTTGTAAAAGTATCCAATGAATCTTGTGTCTCTGTCTAGAAACTATGCTCTTAGGTAATCCATGCAATCTCACAATCTCCTTAAAAAATAGGTCAACTACATGAACTGCATCAGTTGTCTTCTTACAAGGTATGAAATGTGACATCTTTGAAAATCTATCCACTACTATAAATATAGAATCATGTCCTCTCTGTGTCTTCAACAATCCCAATATGAAATCCATGCTTATGTCTTCCCAAGGTCTCTCCGATATTGTCAAAGATTTATACAATCCAGTATTCTGACTACTTCCTTTTACAACTTGACATACTCTAAAATTTTGCACAAACTTCCTTACATCCTTATATATCTGAGGCCAAAAGTAATGTTGACTTACTAGAGCTACTCTCTTGTCAATTCCAAAATGTCCTGCCAATCCACCATTGTGTTTCTCTTTTATCAAATTATCTCTCATTGAACTTCTAGGTATACACAACTAATTTCCTTTGAACAACATATCTTCCTGAATGAAATAATCTAACCACTTGTTTCTATCTATCACAATAGGTTTCTTACATGCTTTCCAAGGTTTGGTAAAATCAAGGTCTTCTTCATACATGTTCTTCAATTCTTCAAAACCTGATACCTCAATCCTCATCTCTATTAGCAAATTCCTTCTACTCAATGCATCTGTAACCTTGTTTGACTTACCACTCCTATGCTTCAATACAAAAGTGTAACTTTACATGAACTCTACCCATCTCATATGTCTCTTCAACTTTCCTTGACTGTTTAGATATTGTAAATCTTGATGATCTGTATACAACACAAATTCCTTAGGCAACAAGTAATGTCTCCACTTCTTCAAAGCTTGAATTATGGCATAGAATTCCTAATCATAAATTGAATATCTTCTCTTTGCATCATTCAATTTCTCACTGAAATATGCTATAGGTCTACCTTCTTTGCTTAACACTACTCCTATTGCATTTCCACTTGCATCACAATCTACTTGAAATACCTTGTTGAAATTTGGTAATGCTAACATTGGTTGTTCGGTCACTTTCTGCTTCAATATTTCAAAACTTTTGTCTACTCCTAGTGTCCACTTAAAATATTTTCTACCAGCGCTCATTGTCTCTGTCATAGGGTTGCATACTGAATTACAATTTCTGATGAACTTCTTTTAGAAACTAGCTAAGCCATTGAATCATCTAACTTATCCAATGCTCTCTGGTGTTGGCCACTCAACAATTACTTTGACTTTCTTAGGGTCCATCTTCAATCCTTCTGCAAAAATAACAAATCCCAAGTATACCAATTATTCCTTCATGAAACTACACTTCTTGATGTTTATTAGCAATTTCTCTTCTCTCAACCTCTACAATACTTGTCTCAGGTGCCACAAATGTTCTTCCTTTGTCTTACTGAAAATTAGAATATCATCCAGGTATATAATAAAAAACTTACCCAAGAATTTCTTGAAAACTTCATTCATCAATCTTATGAAAGTACTCGGTGCTTTTGTCAGTCCAAAGGGCATCACTAACCACTCATACAATCCTTCATTTGTCTTGAAAGAAGTCTTCCATTCATCTCCTTCTTTGATTCTAATTTGATGATATCCACTCCTCAAGTCTATCTTTGTAAAATACTTTGCTCCATTCAAACAATCCATAATGTCATCCATCCTAGGCAATGGAAATCTATACTTCACTGTGATCTTGTTTATTGCTCTAGAGTCTGTACACATCCTCCATTCTCCATCCTTCTTCGGTGCGAGCACTGCAGGTACTACACAAGGGCTTAAACTTTCTTTGATCAAACCTTTCCTCAACAACTCTTGTATCTATCTATTCAATTCTTCATTCTCTGTTGGTGTCATTTTGTGTGCTAATTTATTAGGAAAACTAGCTCTAGGTATAAGATCCATGTGATGATTGATGCTCCAGATTGGTGGCAATCCATAAGGTACATTATCTGATATGATGTCTTCATACTCTTTCAAAATTAAGTTACCTCCTCCAGTGGTTCTTCTTCTTTTCTTCCGGTATTTGTACTTAGGGTTTCATGTTTCTTAGGAATCAAAGTATAACACATATTTTCATGTCTCAAACCATCCAAAATTTTTCTTCCGTCTACCAAATAGATTCTAGCATTCCCACACTTTTCACTCTTCTCTTCTTCTTCCAAAGGAATCAATGTAATCTTCTTTCCATTTGACACTATAGTATAAGTATTATTTCTCCCATCATGTATAGCTTTTCTATCATACTACCATGGTCTACCCAACAATAGATGACATACATCCATAGGCATAATATCACACAATACTTCATCATGATAAGATCCAATATGAAATTTCACCAAACATTGTTCACTCACCAGTACCTTATGATTATCCTAAATCCATGCTATCTGATATGGATTAGGGTGTTTCAATATTTCCAACTTTAGCTTAGTCACCATCTCCTCTGAAACCAAATTATCAGAACTACTACTATTAATTACAACCTTACAACATTTACCTCCTGATTTGCATCTAGTCTAGAACAAACTTTTCCTTTGTGGTGGTTCCTCATTTTTCTCTACTTGAAATAATGCTTTCCTCATGACTAGTGATTCTCCTTTCTCTAGTTTACCAACTGAACAGGGGTCACCTAGTTCAACAGGTTCTTCTACATAAGTTGTTCTGGCATTGTTCTTTGTCTTCTTGCTTGTACTTCCCTGATGACATTCAAATGCTCTATGTACTTCACCTCCACACTTAAAATAGGTTCCTTTGAATGTTCTCCTATCCAATCCTCTTTCCTATCTTCTGTATCCTTCATTTCGGTATGAATTATGATTACCTATGTTGTAGAAATTTATTTCATTCCTTTGATATGCAGTATTATCTCTGTCTTCCTTCTTGAACCAACTACTTTGTTTGTTCTGCTCCACATATGATATTTCTCCTCCACAACATGTTCTGCCTCTTTGAAATTTACCTCCCCTACCTATCTATCTTTGCTCATGCTTCTTATTCAACTTGTCTTCAACTTTTAGGGCAAACTGATATACATCTTCCAATGTTGTCATCTTTACCAAACTCAATTCTTCTTCAATATTCAATCTCAATCCATTGATGTATCTAGCCACTTTATCCTTGCTTGCTTCACTATGTCCAATCCTTATAATCATCTTATAAAATGTTTCACTATACTCCACAGATTTCTCCTTTTGTCTCAAGTTCTGCAATCTCTTCAACAATTCCAACTCATAGTCAGCGGGTATAAATTGTAGACACCCAAAAATGTCCACTAGTCGCAACGTTACGTCATCTAGTCATTTTTGCCCTAGGCACCCCATATCGTCACCTAACCTAACATTTTCCTCTAATGAATTAAATAAATATAACATTTATTTAATTTAATCCCATCCCTCACTTTATTAAATAAATAAATTTTATTTATTTATTTAATCCCACCTTTCATCCTATAATTAAATAAATATTTACTATTTATTTAATTATTCATGTGTGCCACTTAATTAATTAAAATTTTATTTTAATTAATTAAAATCACTTACCATTTTCATCTCCACTCATCACTCAACTCATTTCTCTCACTTTCTAATTATCTCTCGAGTGAGCTCTTCCTACCTTCCATCTTTCTCTCCCAAGTTGCATAGCAACTTTCCAATTTGATCATCACTTACAAATTAGAATGTTTATCCTTCCATTTTCTCATTAAGCTCTATAAATTGATCCATTTTCATGCCATTTGCATGGATGAATCTTCTAAGCGCCATCACTCTACCAAATTTCCTCCTCATCCATCACCTACCTATCTTCTTCCATCAATCATCTTTCATCTATCAAATCTCAATTCAATCATTATGTTGCAGATTCTGAGCAACCTACATTTCAAACAAGGAATCTCCAGACCCTAGGTGAAATTGTTATGTTTTGCATGCCTTTTATTTTAGATCTTTTGGGGTTTTGATTTCTTGGGTTTGGGTTGGATCTTGATCTTCATTTTGTCTGATCTTTGTTAAATTCTACCCAACACAAAATGGAACGCCTGGTGGGACCACTTCGTTTGATCTTTTTTGCAGATTTGTATAAAAATTTATGTTTTCATCTAAACCTTGTGTGCGAGTTTTGCATGTGATCTACTCCAGGTTATCTCCAGGCTCGAATCTAACATTGTTGTTGCGTCTGGAAGCCCATTTCCACAAAATCTACCTATAAATTTGATATATTTTGTTCAAGGGAAATTTTTTTATAAAATGTTTTTTTTTTAAAATTTTGCATCCGTACTATACGGATCCATACAATATGGATCTGCAATTGGGGTCTTTGTTTGTCATTGGCAGTTAACTTTAATTTTGGTATTCAAATTGATATCATAAGGTTGCAGATTTGATGTTGTTGTAGGTCTATCTTTTGTCGTGTATTGTAGGTCAAAAAGCACCTAATTCTATGTCGTAGTCGCAATCGGAGCTTCAGTGTATTATTGCAGTTTGAAATCTCGGTTGAAATCCGAGATTTATCATCGCCACCTTTAAAATCATTGTAGTTCCTATCGTCGACTCTTCATACACTCTCTATCTTCTCCTTGACTATTGTCATCGACCTCTCCACGTGCCTTAGGTCGTAGTCGAACCCCAAATCCTTAAACATCATGAAAGCAGACCATAAAACTTTAATCTTTTGCTGTGTCATAGTTTTTTAAAACAAAAGGTCGTAGGCTTAACTCTCGGGGCCAGCGTCTGATTACTTGTTGCAGTCTTAGATTTTAGGGTCGTGACAATCCTTTAGTCGATGTTAGGTATCCTTTTGTCAGCATTTAAGCCATTCAGTTGGAATTTAAACCTCAAAAAGTTGGCATTTTAAAAGAAAAAATTAGCGGTAAAAACTGCATTAACAATGCTTAAATTGGCATTCCCAAACTCTAAAGTTGGCATATTTTAAGTCTAAGTCTCCAGTCGCCTTTACCTCCTCTCGTCGCAGTCTATGGTCACAAAGCAAGTATTAGGTCGATAGTTAAAAGAAACAAAAAAAATTTAGGGTCGGCGTTACAAAAGTTGAAATCATTGCCCTCAGTTGAGTTGTAGTCGATTGTCAAGTGTTAACAGACCTCAAAACCCTTAGTATTTAAGGTTTAACCTTTAGTTTGGGGATTTAAGTTTAAGTTTGGAATCTTAATCTTTTTAAAAGAGGGGTGGGATCTATTTCAACCTAAATTGTAGTCGCCAAACACAAGCAACACGAGCCATAAAAAAAATCTTACAAAACCATCAAAATCCAAAAGTCAACCAAGTCAAAAGCAAACCATCAAACTAATCAAAAAGTCAAACTAGTCAACCCTTGTATTCTCATACTTGCCATAAGGGGGGTACTTTTTTATTTTTGCCATAGCAGGAGCATACGGTAGCAGATTTTCACAAACAAACACTCGTCAAAAAGATAACAGGGAAAATTTCACAGTTGTGAAGGTTTTGGTAGGTAATTTTGCAATCAAACATTAGCCTTCTTTCAAACTTAAAATGCATATAATTGGAGCAAAACCCATCGAAATTTAACGAATTTTTTTTAAAAATTGCATGGAATCATCTAAACTTTCTATTTTTCATCTATTTGGCTATATTAGATCACCATTTATAGGTTTTTATCAGATCATAGATTTTGACCTAATCTTTGGCATTTAACAATCTATCTGTGCAGCTTGTCAAAACATGCTTGTCAAAGAATGAAGAAAACAAACTATTGAATCTATCTTCTGCAGGTCTGAGCAGTCAAAGAACAATCATTTATCACTAGAGTGGGAACACTTCATTTTGATGTCCTAAAATGAACAATTTGTCTTCATTATGTCTGCTTTTCATTTCTTTGCTTGCTTACTGAGTCTGATTGTAACCTAATTTGTCAATGAAAGTATCCTCTCCCTTGCCTAACCAACGGATCTCAGGTGCATGAGAAATCATTGCCAACTCTAGAGGGCCTACCTTTCTGGTGTGAGAAGGGGTATGACTCAAGCGGAAATGGGCTAAAGCCAAGCCATTCCAATCTGCTATATAAATAACGCATTTGTGCCGAAAGTCACAAACGACGGGTGTTGTTCCACTATATTAACGAATGTTTCCTCCAAAACCCTATAGAGCCTAACCATTGTAGGCTGGGAAGCCTCCAGTAATGGAGTGAATCACTGCGTGTATAGCCACTCGAATGGAAACCCTTACTAAAAACCTTTGTGTAGAAGCCAAAAACCCCTATCTGTTGGTACAAGAGGAAACTCTGATAGCCATCCCACATTTTTGCAGCTTATGGAAGAGATAGCAAGGTACCTCAAGATCTGTATGTCTTGAGGACCTAGAACTTGGTGTGCCTGAGAAGTGAGTGCACTATAAGGGGGAGCCCGCGCCCCAAGTTCCTGCAGCTATACACCATAAGTAGGTGTGGCTGGGTAAAACCAAGTGGGAACCCAACAGATACTATCCTTGTCTAGCCTAGGTTGTACACATTGATCATTGTGTTTGGTGTGCATGCATGTGTATGTGAGATCTTGTGTTTGATATCACCACATCATCCTCAACCTACTTGTCATAACATATCCCAATCATTACATTTCATCCAATCCTTCCAGATTAGATCATCCTTGTCATCCTATCATCCTGGTCATCTGATCAACCATATCCTGATCGACCCAAGTCATCTAACCACACCATTCTACACCATCCCATCCAGTTTGACCATATCATATCATTGGACTTCTTGAGCCCTACATCCTTTTTGAGACTCTACATTGGCTATCCAACCTTACTCTAGTCAACCAACATTGTCCTTTGGCTTTGGTCCTTATCTAGCATTTGATCATATCAGCATTATCAACCAGACTTGTCTACCCTTGAGTTCACGAGTCTATCTCTTGGGAGATAATCTTATCCAATCAACCAACTGATCAAACCAATCCAATTAATTGACCAAGCCAATCCAATCAATCAATCAAGAAAACCAATCAATCCAAGAGTCTCAACTTTGTCGCATAAGTCCAATCCACACCATTTTCCACCATGCCAACCTTAGAGGACATAGCACAAGATATCATTCACATCCTTCACCAGGTACCAAAACCTCTAAGCCAAGAAATGATTGAAAGGGTCCATTGCATAATTCAACAACTTCAACCTCAAGAAGGCCAATCACCTCACATGCAACATCTCATAGCACAGGCCCAACACCTCATAGCCATTTGCCAATCACAGACCCAACAAGTACATCATCATCCCTTAGCCATTCAACACCAACCAATTCCACCTCATTCCTATGTAGCATCTCCTTTCGTTTCACACCAATCTAATCCATCCATATATCATAACAATTCCACATCACCTTGTCATATTCCTTATCAATCTAATCCACCTGCATTTCAAATCACTTCCACATCACCTTATCCCACATCTTTTCATAACAGCTCCACATCACCTTATCCTATGCCTTCCCATAACGATGCCACATCACCATACCCTATTTCTTCCAACATCAACCAGTATCCACAACAACCCATACCCCAAGATCTTTTACCTACACATCCTACCATTTCATCTCTTCATCAAACCCATTCACAAGCCTATCAATGGTCTCCACAACAAGAATATAAAGCATCGTTGATAGATCTAAGTCCACCTTTACAACAAGACCTAATATCCTTTGATACTCATGATACCTCTAACAGGGGAAAAACCAAACTAGAGCAAGCATCCTATGAACATCCTCCATCACCATCTAATCACATGCAGACACATGAGCCAACTAGTCTTCTCCCAACACCTTCATGTCAACCTTCTAATCCATTAATCCCTCCACTAAAGGATCCCTTAGAGATGACCCTACAATAATTGGTCCAAGAAAATTTAATTGAGCTGCCATCGATAACGTCCTTTGAAGAAATATACTTTAAACCCCATTGATATAAATATGATGAATATTGTGCATACCATAGGTGTAAGGGCCATCTCATATCCACTTGTAAACAATTTAAAAGATTGATCAAGAACCTAGAAGATTGTGGTAAGATTGGGTTAGATAAAACCAATCAGTCTAATCCCCTTATCCTTCCATCTAGCCCAAGTCCTAATCCATCTAATCCCATTATCCATCTCACAAGCCCTAATATAATTATCCTTCTACCTAATCCCAATCATGAGCCTTCGTCTTCCGTCAACCCTCCACCTACAAAGGATGTGATTCAAGGACTACTAGAAAGGAATAAACAATCCCCATGTCAAGCACCCATCGATGAGCCTACCAAAGAACCTTTGAATGCTATGTCCACTTCTACAACCCCATCATGTGGTTCATAACCCCTTGAGCATATTGAAAATTTTCTTCCCATGAGCTCATTGCCCTCCCATGTTGTTGACCAAGAACTCATCCAATAGCCTCATACTTTCGTTGAAGCAACCCAAGAGTTATGTCAAAGACATAATCTTAAGTATGTGGAAACACTAACTCCCTCTCTAAGTCAAGATCAAATCCTTTTCCTTCATCCCATCCATAACATCTATCTTTTCTATGATCAAGATGATATCTATGAAGAAGCTATCCATGAGCACCTTGATCTTATTCATGATCCTATACCCCTCCATGAGAAAGATATCCAAATGGCTCCTATCCATCCTCCGTCTAACCCTAATGAGACAATGTCTGCTTCTCATAATGAGACATGTGCCTCACAAGAACACATAAGCATAGAAGATCAAACAGATACCTTGGATCATAATGAGTAAAAGTAAGATCGTAATGATCCTCCATCACCTACTATCAACCCTATCACAAATCCACCATCAGGTCTTATTAGTCTATCCACCTTTATCTATGAGTGTTCCTCCTTAGAACACCACCAACCATTATCCTCTTTTTCACCTTCTCCATCCAATAAGGAACTCATGTCTAGTGTTCCACCTACACCTAGTCCCATAGTCGACTGTATCCTCCAAAACATGAACTATCAAGGTAAAGGCTTAGGCCTTCTTGAACAAGGTATTTTGGAGCCAATCCATGTCAAGGTCCCTCTGCACTCATTTGGCCTTGGATACACACCTCAAGGTCAACAATCTAAAGATGTTGGTACTTCTTACATCCCTCCTAAGTCCACCATTTCCTATCGCAAATCCCATCATACTACTAAAACATATGTTGCCATCCCTCCTCTCTCATCTTACAAATGTCAAAAGCATGTGACCATACACATTCCACCATCAACGTTGCCTCTGCTTCTTCCAACTCCTAACATCCCTCCATCGAATCTACCTCCATTGCTTCTGATTCCTTATCCATCCATCCATAAATCCTCTAAAAATCCCAATCATGACCAACAAATGCACATATTGTCTAAACATGAAGCTTCCTCTGCTTCCACTCAACCCATGGGATTCAAAAATAAAAATTTGGATGTCTCCGCACATAAAGCAAAAAATCCTAAAAATCCTAATGCTTTATGGTACAAATGCAAAAATTCAAAGAAAAATCCATCCAAAAAGCAATCCAAACCCATACCTTGACAAGCAAAGTCAAAAACTCAAATGGTATGGGTCCCCACACAACAAGCAACTACTTCAAATCTATCTCTAAATCTACATACATCTACCACCTTTCACATGATCATCATTTCTCTTCATCCATCTCACTTTCCTCTCTCATCATCTATCTCCCACATCATCAAATCACCTCAAACTACATATTCATCATGTCTCATCATTATCGTATCGTGCTTTGATCCCATGGATACGGGTATGTAGGCAGTTTGGAATACAAAGGAAGTATCCAGTACTCAATGACCAATGATGCATTCTTTTATCCCTCTGTCATCTCCTTTGTCTTTCATTTCTTCTCTTTGACAAAAGCAAGTGAAAATGCAAACTGTGCATACCTTGAGAGCTTACGCATTTAACAAATCAAGGACAAAAACCAATTACATTGTTCTGCATGCCTTAAGCCAACATCCACTAAACCACTCCAACATCTCAGCCTTCAATAGGATATGTCTTTCCTTTCAACAAGGTGATATCCATATCTATCCAAGAGCAATCTAATTTAGCAAGAGAGCATGGTGGCTTTGGCTTTTGTTTTATCTTTTGGTTTATCTTTTGTCCCTCTCTAATGCCTAGTCAAGACTGCCTAGATCTTTCATATCTTGGTATGTTGCCATGAAGTATGGACTAGGGCATGGCCATTTTATTTCAAATGCTATGTTTGTGGGATGATCTTATTCTCCTGCTACGCATAATGGCATCTTGTACGTGTTGGGATTAGCATCTTATATATCAACACCTTTTGCATCTGAGAAGCTAAACAGTCTCTTATGCATTAAGACTATTCTCTGCTAAGGCTATTTCCCATACATATAACCAACAAGGTTTCATTAGGCCTAGTGGAAATAAGCTTAGTCCTTTTTGCTTGTAGTGTCAAAGTCCTCCTCTACAGCTAATATTCATATCTTGTACCCTGACAAGGTTGTATTAGTCTGTACCATATTGGATACTCGACACCTTGGTCTTCATACCTAGGTGCATAATATCTGGTGCTATATCAAACTCAAGGATTACAAATCTTTAATTTTATATGCATCCAATCTAAAGCTACCTTTCTCCATTCATCTTTCCCTGGTAGGATCAATGGTCTCATCATCATCTTTGTTCTGATCATCACCTTCTTTATCTTCATCATCATCCACCTTCTCCCTATAAAACAAGTGTGTAAGAGATAGTAATATTTCTTATCATATCACAACATTAACATAAATCATTATCCATATTAGTTAGAAGCATTTACTATTTATCTATCACTTAGGCATTTACCTATCCGCACACATTTCCATTAGTTTATTCATTGCATCCATTTAGTGAAAGGAAGCTAGGTGTGCGGAAATGCTTCCTACACTAATCTATTGAGGAGAGAGCTATGCAAATTCAAATTTATCCTAACTATTACAGAGATGTTAAACCATTAACATGAGATATAGCAGAAAAACACAAGATCTAGAAAGAAGACAGAAGAAGAGAGACTGAGATTTATGGTGGGGAAAACCCTTATCGGGTGAAAAACCCCACATTCAAAAACCTGCACAATGTATTAACAAATCTAAAAGAATGTTTACAATACACTTGCAATACAAGATTCAATGGTCTTCAACACTCATGTCTGGAGTCAATCTAGTAGCATAACAGTACCTGTAAACCTGTGATACAAACTCCATCTCCAAGCACTTGTTTAAATAGAACATACAAGGCAATTTTGGACCTTTCTTGGAATAGGCATCCAATATGGCATCTTGGAACAAAACCCACACCTAGGGACACTTGGTCAACATTGTAAAATGTGTCTAACACTTGTCCACAACTCCCATCCCAAAGAGGTCACCTATTTCCAAAATGGGCTATGACAGATGCTCTTACGACACTTACGACCGTCATAGAATATGTCATAGCGATTACAACTTACAGCTATAAGAGAATCTGTCATACACATGCTATAAATAGCATATTATCTTACAACACATCATATTCCACCTTGGGGCACCCAAATATGCCTCATTCAAAGATGCTACATGACACATGTCATTACCTATCTTACAACCTTCTATTCTCGACTCTTACATGTCATAGATTTATCATAGGAATCTGTCATAATCGTTTTAGTAGGAATCTGTCATAATCGTTTTAGTCAAACATTTCTTACACAACATAGAAGATGCCGACACATGGTAGAATATTCCTACCACTAAGTGGGATGCCTATCTCCTCATGTGAGGAAAAACTAACAAGTTGTCATAATCCATGTAGGATTGACACATCACCATGCCACATCCCACAATATGACAAAGTGGAATTTCCAATTATTTACAACATAGGCAATTGAATAATAAATACAAACATTACAAATGCAAAGAATTACCAAGGTTGAGACACCTTAATTCCCAACATTCTCCCACTTGTTGAACACCTTGTAAGAGCTAATGGAAAAATAGGATTTAACTGCTATAGGCTGAGAGGCCCATAGACTCCGAACACCATCTAAACTTCTCTGTGCCCACTGGTTTCGTCAATGCATCTGCAACATTCTTCAAAGTATCTACCTTCTCCAAATTTACCTTTCCATCCTCAACCATGTCCCTCACGAAGTGAAACTGAACATCAATGTGCTTGGTTCTAGCATGGAAAGTTGGATTCTTTGCAAGGCAAATTCCACTCTGACTGTCACAACTGATCGTGATCTGACCCGCATCAACACCAATATCGGAACACAATCTCTTAAGCCGAATGGCTTCCTTACAAGCAGGAGTTGCTGCTATATACTCAGCTTTTGTCATGGACAAAGCAATAATAGGTTGTCGCTTACTCATCCAACTAATAGCACCACCAAACAGTGTAAAAACATAAGCACTGGTGGATCTCCTACTGTCAATGTCACCTACCCAATCTGAATCCATGAATATCAACAGAATGCGGAGGTCCTGAAACATTACCATGATAGCAAATGGAATACTCGAAAGTACCCCTCAAATATCTGAACACTCGCTTAACTACATCCCAATGAACCCGTCTAGGATTAGGCATAAATCGACTAAGGACTCCCACAGCTTGGGCAATGTCTGGTCTTGTGCATACCATAGCATACATCAGATTGCCAACAACACTAGCATAAGGTACTCTGCTCATGTCCTCCACCTCACTAGGAGATTTTGGACAATCCTCAACAGACAACTTTGTCCCCAAGGAAACAGGAACACATAATGGTCTACAATCTCCCATGCTAAATCTGTCCAACATGGTCTTAACATACTTACTTTGACTTAACCAAAGTTTTCTGCTAGTTTTGTCTCTTCTGATTTCCATTCCTAGAATGTACCTAGCTGCCCCTAAATCTTTCATTTCAAACTGAGCTGACAACTGAGATTTGAAATCAAAAATCATATTCTTACCCTTCCCAATGAGAAACATATCATCAACATACAGTGCAACAATGAGAATATGATTGTATACAGCCAATATAGATTTTAATAAAAGATTTTGCAATTTAAAACCCTAAAACCTAATATCAAATGCAACAGCAAGATTAATGATAAAAACTATAAAACAACACAAATACAGATGTTACCAAAATATTGAAATGTGGTTGCTCATTATTTGCATAACTCCAATGTGAATTTTGCCGGGGGGATAAATGATGGATGAGTTTGATTTTTATAAAGTTTTGGGGATGGTTTCAAAAGTGGTTTGATCGGTTGAACGAGAAAAAGGTAGGTAAAAAGGTGGTTAGGGTTATGGTAATGGGTTTGTATTATTTTTGTGAAATAGATTTAGGTTAAAGTTTGGACAAAATAATAAATTAAGTTTATTTAATTTGTTATTTTTCGGGAGGTGTTTTGGTTTATGGATAAATAATAAATAAATTGAATTTATTATTTATGAAGTATGGTATAAAAGGTAAGATTTACTTAATTAATTAAATCTTTGGATGAAGGATAACTTAGGTCAATTTTTTATGTCTACATTTTGCCCCTCTTTGAGACGATGTTGCAAAAGCAATGTCGTGTCAAAGAAGAATAAAATATAGGTTTTGGATATAGATTTTGGGTAGGCTAGGGATCACATGGGGCTTATAAAAAAGAAGCATTGGTAGGTAATGCCCCCTCAAGAGGATATGCAGGGACGAAGGAGATGGATAGGCTCTTGAAAAAGGAAATGGAGGGAAGGATGATGGAGTTATGCTGATTAAACTTTGAGCAACTTGATGTTTGATATAGCACCTAACATTATGCATCGAGGTATAAAGACCAGGGTGACGATGTGTTAAATGCAGAAAGGAGGAAATTCGCAAGCAAGCATATGCCTAATGGCACCATGATATGAAAGACCATGATGACGGTGTGGCAGGTATGTTGCAAGGACCAATAACAGACACAAAACATCAATGAGTCAGCACATGCAAAAAAAAACAAGCAAAACATGCATACACAATATTGCCCCTAGACAAAAAAGAAAAAGAAAGACCAAAAGACTTAATCATGACAGAAGTAAGATAGGCAGTAAGATCTCAAGCCAAAAAAAATGAACATAATAAATAGATAAGTGCCATGTTGTGGGAATGATATATCCCTGGATAAGATATGGTAAAGAAAGGATGGTTTGGCCTGGGGGATCTACAACGTAGTTATTGCAATCAAGATCAAATCACTAGGTGTTAAGTTCCACAATTTAGTCTAAGAGTTTCAAAGTGTTTTTGAGATATGGCTTGGAATGTGCGAGTGTCAAGAATTAGGTTGTGTTTGTTTGTGTTTTTGCATGAAGTGAAATGATTAGATGGAGGGGAAGAATGAGGATATAGTGCTGAAAAATGTTATTACGGAATTGCATGAGATTGGAAAGGCAGACAAACTCAAGAGTCTATTATGAGGAACTCAAAGGTACCAAGACACATAGACCTACACAGGTGGACAAAAGAATACCAGGATGAGAGCAGGTGAAGGAATGGGAAAGGACTAATGGATAGGCTAGTGATAACAGAACGTAGAATAGATGGCGAGACAATGCAATATGACCAGATGATACTGAGTAGATGCGTATGGCAAGATATGGATGGGAGTGAAAGGGAAGACATATTTTATTATGGATGGGAAATGGATGATGGCGAGATGGATGATGTGAAAAAGCTACCTAAAGGATGGTGGGGATAGCTTGAATTCTACACATGGCGCCTACGAACAGGTTTTCACCATGGTACTTATCCAGGGCGCCACCGAAGTGGTTTTCACCATTAGACGAAATGATTTTTCTTTACTATTTTTTTTTTGTTTTTTTTGTTTTTTGTTTTTTACTGGGATACTCTGGGTTAAGTATAGAACCGTTTGAGATGGGCTATGTTGATAGGCTCTTCCAAAGGTTGACCTTCCGGAGTGGAAAGTTGGTAAGCTCCTGATCCATAGCTCTTGGTTACGACAAAAGGTCCCAACTAGTTAGGTTCAAACTTCCCTTTCTTTGCACGATCAGCCAGATTCCTTTGATTTTCTAGTAGAACAAGATCTCCAAGCTCAAATTTACAAGGCTTCATTTTCTTGTTGTAACCTCGGCGCAGGCGATTTTGATAAGCTTTCAGATGATTAAGAGCTATAAGTCGCTTCTCGTCCAACAATTCAAGCTCTTGTAATCTTGATATCCGATACTCCTCATCTAAAATCAAGTGTTGTAAGGATACTCGCAAGGAGGGGAGCTCAATCTCAATGGGTAAAATAGCTTTTGAACCATATACCAAAGAATACGGTGTAGCACCAGTAGGAGTACAGATACTAGTTTGATAAGCCCAAAGAGTAGGATGAAGTTGCAAATGCTAATCACGGCCAGCCTCGTTTACTGTTTTCTTCAGGATTTTCAAAAGAGTCTTATTAGTTGCTTCAGCTTGGCCATTACTTTGCAGATAGTAGGGGGTAGAAAAATGATGTTGGATTTTGAATTTATTGCAAAGCTCTTTGACATCTTGATTCTTAAATGGGCGACCATTATCTGTGACTATGGCTTGAGGAATACCATAGCGGCAAATGATATAATGGAAGATGAACTTAGATATTTGCTTTCCTGTAATGTAAGTAAGAGGAATTGCTTCAACCCATTTAGTGAAGTACTCGGTAGCAGTGATAATAAATTTATAACCATCTGAGGAAGATGGATGTATTTTTCCAATGAGATCGAGCCCCCATTGTGAAAATGGCAATGGAGTAGTGATAGTTTGTAATTCTTGTGCTGGTGCATGAATTAGATCACTACGTTGCTGACAAGGTACACATTTCTTAACAAAATCATGCGCATCCTGCTCCATAGTAGGCCAGTAGTATCCTGTGTGAATCATTTTCTTGACTAAGGATGAACCTCCAGAATGAGCACCACAGATGCCTTCATGTATCTCATGCAAAGTAGTGTGGGCTTCTTCCGGGTTAAGACATTTAAGAAAAACACCATCTAGTGACCTTTTATAAAGCGTATCACCGAGGAGGACATATTGGGAAGAAGGACGAATGAAGGAGCGATGTTGGGATTTGGAAAGATTTGGTGGAATGATTTGGCTATGAAGGTAATGGTAGATCTCATTGAACCAAGTGGAGTTAGGACCAACAATATCACATACCAACTTTGATTCTGGGATATCAAAAGCTGGTACAAACAACTTTTCTATTAGGAATTCAATTTTGTGATCATTCCTAGGTATCTCTATCATTGAACCAATTGTGGCCATAGCATCAGCAGCTTTATTGTGAAGCCTTGAAATCTATTCAAATGTGATCTTGTTGAAATATGTTTTGAATTTATCCACTAGTTTCTTGTATGGCTTTAACTTTTCATCCTTTGTCTGATATTCGTTGTTTACTTGCTTGATCACTAGTTGAGAATCCCCATGAACTTGTAAGTCTTTGATATTCTAGGTTATAGCCAATTTCAATCCTTTGATTAGTGCTTCATATTCGGCGATGTTGTTTGTACATGGAAATTGAATGTGAAATGATTTTGGTATATAATCACCTTGAGGTGTAACAAAGAGTATTCCAACTCCGGAGCCACGTTGAGTATGAGAACCATCAAAATATAATTGCCAAGAGGGAATAGTTTCTATGTCCAAGATTGATTCATCAGGAAATTCTGTTACCATGGGATGATCTGATTCTATAGGTGCTTCAGCCAATTGATCTGCTATTATTTGTCCTTTTATAGCTTTTCTATCAACATACTCAATGTCAAATTCACTAAGCATCATCACGCATTTGCCATACGTCCAGTCAGGGCTGCTCTAGATAGTAGATATTTGAGAGGATCAATCTTTGATATAAGCTTAGTCTAATGACTCAACATGTAGTGCCTAAGCTTTTGTGATGCAAAGACAACTGCGAGACATGCCTTTTCAATAGGTGAATAATTTACTTCATAGCCCACCAGAGTTCTACTGATATAATAGATTGCTTGTTCTTTACCACTAGCATCATTTTGTGCTAACAAAGCCCCTAATGCTACTGATGTTGTTGAGATGTATAAAATAAGGGGTTTTCCATGAATAGGTGGTGCTAACACAGGAGGGGATCCCAGGTATTCTTTAAGTTTATCAAATGCTTCTTGGCAATTTTGATCCCAAATAAATTGTGTGTTTTTCTTCAACAAGTGAGTAAATGGTTGACACTTGTCAGCAAGCTGAGCAATAAACCTCCATATGGATTGTAATTTTCCTTGCAAAGATCTGAGTTGTTTTAGATTTTGAGGAGGAGGCATTTCCATTATAGCTTTGACTTTTGCTGGATCAACTTCAATTCCTCTTCTGGACACGATATAACCTAAGAGTTTTCCAGATGTTACTCCAAATACACACTTCTTAGGATTTAGTCTGACATTGTACTTTTCAAGACGATCAAAAATGTTTTCCAAAACATATAGGTGTCCCTCTCTGGTTTTTGATTTGGCAAGTATGTCATCTACATAATCTTCCATTTGTTTATGAAGCATATCATGAAAGATAACAGTCATTGCTCTTTGATATGTGGCTCCGGCATTTTTTAGACCAAAAGACATGACAAGCCAACAATATGTTCCCCAGACACAAATGAAAGAAGTTTTATGTTGATCTTCTTCAGCTATTCTAATTTGGTTATACCCAGAAAATCCATCCATCAATGATAACATCTCATGTCCTGCTATCAGATCCACTATGATATCAATGTTTGGTAATGGAAAATCATCTTTTGGACAAGCTTTGTTGATGTCTCTAAAATCATTACAAACTCTGATGGTTCCATTTGGCTTGGCTATAGGTACAATGTTTGAGATCCACTCTGGATAATCTATCGGTTTGATGAAACCAACTGCTAAGAGCTTTTCTAACTCTGCTTTAACCATTAGGGCAATTTTGGGATGCATCTTTCTCAATTTTTGTTTGACTGGTTTTGTTCCAGGACGGACTGTTAAATGATGTACTATTAGTGATGGATCTAATCCTGGCATATGTGCATAGGACCAAGCAAAATTGATTTCTCATTTTTTGAAGAAAGAATTGAAGTCTCGAGTTTCAAATTTTGATAATGACTTTGCTGCATATGTGATCTTGGGTTCTTCTGTAGTTCCAAGATTCATCTCTTGTGTCTGTTCTATGAGAATAGTGGACTTTTGTCGGTGTGCCCCCACTTTGGGAAGGTTAAATTCCTCATCCTCTGGCACCTCAGAAAGGTTTTCACCAGTGGATATGTCTTTTATTATTATTTTTGCATCGTCCGAAAGTGCCACAAAGTGGTTTTCACCAGGGGACGTTATTTTTACATTTTCATTTTTTTAACTAAGGAATTTAACAGATTCCCCAAAGTAGGCATCAGAGTGTAGTTCAATAGAGTAACCAATCTTGTGATCTCCGATAGGTAGATGAGTACGAAGCCCCAGAAATTCACCAATAGCCTCATCATTTTCAAAGACATCAAGAACAGGAGGTCCGTTTTGGTCCTAGTCAATGAGATCTGGATAAACAAGGGATAATGAATGAGAGGAAGTGGATGGGGTGGATGAGGACGATGGTTGACCAAAGGAATAGGTGATGGTATAGATGGAATTATCCTCGAAGACATCGGCGGTCGCTTCAAAAGGATCTATGAAAGTGTCTCGATTAAAGGACTCAACTGTGGGAAAAGCTTTTGCCACTTCGTCTAAGATAAACTCAACATCGGGTGACTCACACTTGGTGGATCCAAACCCTAGCCCAGCATGCTTAGGTCGGCAATGAAATTCTAAAGGCTCTAAGATTCCTTGTTGCTGTTGCCCAAGCCGACCTCCTGTATAGCCCAACTTTTTAATGATAGGATAACCTCTGTGATATATACTCAATGGTAATTGTCTTTGTTCATCTTCATCGCTATAGAGCCATTTAGAGATGTCATCTTCAATGGTTTCTTGACTTAGTTGCCCCCAATATTTGAAGTCTTTCAACTGTGGATGAGTAAGCAAGAGATGATTAATCAGACGAGGTTGCCCATAGCTCTTAGGTGAAAGAGGAAGTTCATTGATATGAAACAGAGTGTACTCCCCCATGCCTGTAGCACTGATCTTAGCCTTGATCTCCGATTAGGAAGTGGATGGTGTGGATGAAGAAGACAGGGTGAGGGTGGATGGGTCAATGTATTTGGATGATGGTTGGGCAACCTCATTAGTTGGGTAATAATTTTGATGTCGATAGGGACCCTCTAGTCGTCTACAGTATTGAAATGGGTGAGGGTCTACTTGTATGGTAATCTCACGATCATTAAATGGGAATTTTATACATTGGTGGTACATGGAAGGGACGGCTCTCATGGCATGAATCCAAGGATGCCCTAGGAGAATGTTATAGGGGAGATCAAGATCTAAGACCTAACATGTAGTTTCCATTGTAATAGGGCCAACCTTGATTGGGAGTTTAATTGTACCTGCCGATTTTCTTTCTCCGTCATCATAAGCTTTGATTGTAATTTGATAGTTCTCATCAATGTTCTCATCGGGGTATCCCAGTTGTTTTATTAATTTGAGGGAAAATAAATTCAAAGCTGATCCACCATCTATCATGACTCGTTTCACGAAATGTTGGTTGACAATAACTTCTAGATGAAGGGCTTCGTTATGGAAATGTTCTGGAGAGGAGTTTTTTGGCTCTGTGAAAATGAGGCGAGGAGTGGATGTAAGAGCCCCCACCATAGCTTGAAATTGATCTACGTCAATATCACCTGGTACTTGAGATTCCATAAGGGCTTTATCCAATATTTGTTTGTGTTGGGGGGACATTCTTAAAAGCTCTAGGATTGAGATCTGGGCAGGTGTCTTTTTCAATTGATCTAGGATATTATATTTAGGTACATTATGGGATAACACATGAGGTCTCATGGGGTTATGGGAGGAAATAGGAGGAGGATTTCCCTAAATAGTACCTCTTCATGTAGTGACATCACACTCGGGAGTTCGACCTCTAACAGTTATAACATTGACATGAGGATATGAAACTTCAATACGGCCAACTACGCTGTGGTTACTATAGTCATAATGAACTTCATTGTGTGATGTGTTATCAACATTATTGGCTTTATTATTTTTTTCTCCATGTGGAGGAAATGGTTCTTGGTAGGCTTTGAGTTTCTCATTGGGAGACTTATGAGGTATTTGATCTATGTGTATCTCTCCTTGATCAATTAGATCTTGGACATAATGCTCTAGTCTTATGCATGAATTAGTGGCATGCCCATTGACACGGTGGTATTCACAATATTGATCTTCTCGGAACCAACAAAGTTTTGGTCGACTATCATCATAAGGTTTACTAGTGTCAGGAAGTTCAATCATGTTTGCTTGTTTAAGTTTCCAAAATATGGATTCAAGAGGTTCTGTTAAATCTGAAAATGTGCGTGGTGGTCACAAACCTGGGAGGGTAAATTTCTTCTGTATATGTGGTGGATGTTCCCGAGGTGTATTATGAGTTGATGAAGAGTTGAGGACAAATGGTTTGTTTTGCACATGTTGAACATGTTTTGTATCAGTGATTCCATCATTCACAATATTCTTGTTTCGATTCCAATATCAGGATTTATCATGGTTTTGGTTATTGGAATCACGATTGTAATTGTCTTTGTAAATTTTGATGAGACCTTTGTTGATAAGAGCCGTTTCAATCATCTTGCCTTTTGTCATGATTTGTTCAAATGAATCAGAGAATTGCACTTGTAAGTGAAAGGCCAGTTCTTGATTAAGATTTTGCACAAAAATTGGAACTAGTTGTTTCTCAGGAATATGACAAGGGAGTCGACTGACAATATGTCTCCATCGTTGTAGGAAAGAAGTAAGGGTTTCCCCTCCTTTTTGTTTGGTGTTATAAAGGTCTTGCATGGAGGTGTCTTGTTCAATGTTGTAGGCAAATTTTTTTGACAAATTCTTCTGCTAGTTATTCAAAAGATGTAATGTTTCCTGGGAGACGTGAGAACCATTCAAGGGCTGAGCCAGCCAAACTTTTAGGAAAAAGTCTCATTAAGTATGTAGGTTCATGTCAAAATTCCATGCATGCGATACAAAATTCACGAATATGATCACGAGGGTCACCTTTTCCTTTGTATTTGTCAAATTTTGGTATTTCAATGTTTGTAGGAAAAGGTACCATGATTAGAGATTTGTCAAATGGATCTGGGTATAGTTCTTCAAATGAGTATTTCTTTTGTCGAGCACCAATCCGATTATCGATGATTCGTTCGATTTCATCTTAAATGGGTGGAGTGGTGATTGATTGATTGTGTAATTGAGTTTGGGGTGATGTTTGAGGGTGATGTTGTGACGATGATTGGGATTGTTGGGCTGATTGGAGTAGCGATTGGGCAAATTGTTGTGATTGAGTGAGTTGTTGTTGTAGTTGAAGGATTTGGGGATCAACGGGTTTTGAGGATGAGACATTGGTAGGGTTATAATTTCATGAAATCGAGGGTATGGAAGTGGATACCTGTTTTGGTTGAGCGTTGATGTGACGAATGTGGATAGAAGAAGTTTGAGGTATGGAAACTTGAGTTGCATTGGGAATTAATTGAGATGAAGGAATGTTGGAGATTTTCGGTGTGGAAGATATAGGGACATATTGTGAGATCCCTACTGATGAAATGGAAGGGGTTGTGAGAGATGATCCTAATGAAGGAAATGATGAAGATGACTGAATGGGTTGAATTACGGGGATAGATTGTGAGATTCCTAATGGTGGAATCGATGGGGGTGTAAGTGATGACTGAATAGGTTGGAGCACAGGAGGAGAATAGTCTAGAGGTATCCCCAATGTGTAAGTATGTGATGAGATAGACATAGGTGTTGAAAATGATTGATGGGAAGAGAGAGATGGGATTGTAGAAACAGAAGTATCTTGTGGTCCCAAGGTAAAATTTTGTGGTGATGTGATAGATGAGGTGGATTGGAACACATTTGACATAGGTGTTGAAAAAGATTGGTGGAGAGAGGAAGTAGCCTGAGCTTTGGCTTTAGCTTTTTCTGCTTTTCTTCGTGCTTTTTCTCTCTTGTAAATATCATCAGGGACTCTAGCTCCACAATCATAAAGGTATTGCATAAAATAATTAGGATCATGATCCATGGTGAGATGAACAAGTTGCAATGTTTCAGGATCTTGTTGGAGTTGAAGTGCAATTGGATTTGTTTCGGTATAGTCATTTGTGGGTTTAGGAGTTTTGGGAGTAACTGGTTGGTCGGATACATCATCTCGAACATCTACATAAGTTGAAAGGTCTCCAAGTGGATCATTATGAAAATATGATGATGATCCAGTATTTTGTTGGGAAGGATTGATTTGCTCATGGATGGGCTCTTCTTCGAGGAATCTTGAGGATTGAGGTTGCAATTTTTGAGGAGTGAACTCCATATTATTTTTCTTGGCTTGGGCACGGGTAGTAACCATGAAAATAGAGGACAATTGAAATGTTAAAAAGCTCTCAGATGGATAAATATGGATGGCATGAAAGACTCCAAAAGTGGGGATAAATGATATGGATAAAGATGTAGATATGAATTGTTTGATTTAAGATAGAAATAGAGTCAAAATGGTGACTCAAAGAGACTGGATGGACCTTAGGATTGGATACGGATAAGGGGCTCCTTTAAAACACTCAGGGCGATGATATGCCTAAGGAAGAAAGGATATCAAAATGCCACCTCTACTCAAAGGAAGACAGGGCTTATTGAGTAAAAAAGATAAGATGACAAAGATACACTAACTTAAGAATGGTCAGGGCCTCTTAAGCAAATGGATCATTATGGGATTGATTAGGAAAAGGTATGTCTCTTAATTGGATGTTGATATATGATCAATAGGACAATGGGGGTCTACTATGAAAAAGAGATTTTGGGAATGCATATGGATGAATGATCAATCGAAAGAGCTTCTTGTGGTTTAAAATGACAAGATTCCACTTGAGATGTGCTACGAGGATAAAAAGATTCTCAATTTTGAAAGTCCAGCTGATGATGTAGGAGACAAGTTATAATGGTGATGATGATTAGGTATGCACACACAATAATCATATAAGACACACAACAATTTGATTGGTTGTTTTCTATGACACCTTGATGTTTTGCAAACACTTGTAAACATGCATGATCCTAGGCTTGGAAAGGACAATACTTGTTGAGTTCCCACTTGGTTTTACCTAGCGCCTACTTATGGTGTATAGCTCTAGGAACTTGGGGCACAGGCTCCCCCTTACAGTGCACTCACTTCTCAGGCACACCAAGTTCCAGGTCCTAGGATGCGCAGATCCTGAGGTACCTTACTATCTCTGCCATAAGCCACGAAAATATGGGACGGCTATCAGAGTTTCCTCCTGTATCAACAAGTAGAGGGTTTTTGGCCGCTACACAAAAGGGTTCTAGTGAATATCCAGGGGACCGGCACCTTACGAATGTCTAGCAAGCCACTAAAGGCTTTGACTAACCCTACTAGGAGTTTTAATATACACAAGGTACACCTCCTTTCAAGCTACCACTGTACGGTAAGCGCTAATACCAGTTAGACTTGGCTTTCGCCTTATCCTCAATTTATATAGCGGACCGGACGAAAGTACCGCTTGGGGTCGCAAATGAGTTCTCCTTGCGGATGTGTCTCAAGAACAGGCCCACTCTAAGGATAACAAAAGCAAGGAAACACATTGTTTTTGATCTCCCAGATCACATGAAACACAAGGAGAGAGCATACACAACGCCTTTGCCTCACACTCGCATGGGGTTCATTTTAATTCCAAATCCAAATGTGTGGGTGGTTATACAAAATGTCAAAAAAGTGCTTTTGATTCTCAAGATCACCGAATGGCGCAAGAGAAGTGCATACGCATTCAATGACAAAAATGTTGATAACTGAGAGGGGGGGGTGAATCAGTTATCCTAATTATTTCTTCTTTTGAACTTTCTTATTAATCAAAGCAGCATTGAATCAAACAAACAAACATTACCATGAAATAAGAAACACATGACACAGTATTTTTGACGTGGAAACCCGGTTAAGGGAGAAAACCACGGGGTGATTAACCCAAAGATTATTCTCTGTTAAAAAAATAAGGAATTACAAAATGGCACTTGCCAATTAGGGCTCAATGCCCGAGCACACTGCTCACAAAGAGGCACACTGCCTACAAGGAGACACACTGTCTACAAAAGAATGTTATACAATACTTGAACTGATTGGAAGCATCTACATATGCTGGAGTTCAGTTCCGATTAGGCTCAGTATACTGATCTGCTGCACTTCATCTTTCCTCTGTTCTTTATTCTGCTATCTTTTCACATACCGGATCTTTCTTACTGCTTCTGCTCTGCTCTGTATTTATTCGCATACACCTTCACATCATCATGCTTTTCACAACTAAAATCCATCCTTTATATATATCCGCGCTAGTGATTTCATTATCTTTCTAGTCGGCACCCGGAATAATCTATCTTCTCACAAACTCTGTTCTGTCGGCTGAATCCTTGCATATCAAGTAATGCGGATCAAGCATATACTTGTAGATATCATTAATCATGTCGGCCAAACATGATTCATGCCTTCACAACCTTTACCATCAACAGTAACACATCCAGAAAATAGTCTGATACTCTGTCAGTCAGTTCTTCCTCTGTTCTCACTGTCTCTCAGGAATCCGGTACTCAACTATTCATATCTTTTTCTTTGTTCATCACCGGAGGCTAAATCCTTGGAATATACTACTCAAGGTAGTCCTCTTGACTTCCCCAAATCTGCACTGCACCAAGACACTTCCTCTGAGAGATCTGGACCAATCTGTCGGACCTTGCCACATGCTCTGTTCTTGTTCACCAGACCACAACAATCTTCATTCTGACTTCCGGTAGAGACACACCATGACTTGCGGATATGTGGGATGACCTTTGTTGCCATCAATGACAACAACCATGAATCCATATAGTGTCTCTTGCCAACAATCTCCCCCTTTGGCATTGATGGCAACACTTAGTGAAAAATGACTAAGTGTTTACACTATGCTCCCCCTTGGCTGATGCTCTATCTTTATATACAATTTTTCGGAACTCCCCCTTAGTTGGATTCCTCATTTTTCACTGATGCTCTATCTTTATATACAATTTCTGGAACTCCCCCTTAGTTGGATTCCTCATTTTTCACTGCTCCTCACTCCCCCTTTGACATCAATGGCAAAGGGTAGGGTCCGCACACCAAAAATTTCAAAAATTTTCTATACATAGCCGCATATTTACATACTCACAGATACTGAAGAATGTCTGCAAAAGATGTCTTCAGTTGGATCAGTTCTGTAGCCCAACTTTGCTTCATTCTATCCAAAATTGAAATGTGACCACTCAACAAAAATGCAAATGCATCTGCCCTTTTTAGATCTTTCGGATCACTTGTCTGGGCTGTGATTTGAGCTTCTGCTATGGCCTCATGCATGGCCTCTAGCTTAGGGACAATTAACCCCCTGAGCTCACTTAACCTGCTTATTCTATTTTTCCTTTCCTTCTCCAATTTCTTGATTTCACTCAAGACTGCAATAGTCTGACATTCTTGATTTGTTATAGAGGAAGAAAGAGGATCAAAACTTTGAGACAAGCTGAGTAGTGTGTCCTCTTGCTCTTTTATTTTCCTCTCAATGTCCACTGTTACCTTGGACCAGGAGATACAAAATTTGTATATTTCACCGCCATCCTTAAGAGCATTTTCTAAGCTCTTTATCCCAATGTTCATGTTTCTCCTATCATTAATGATCAAACCTTGAACCTCGGAAAACCTTTTATCCAAAAACTCCTTCCGGACCTTTTCTTCAGCTGATTTTTCTAGAGATTCAAAATGTGTATTAACACTGCTGACTAAGGTTTTGAGATTACCGGAAGAGGAGGCTGTGGGATCCTTCTGAAAAGATGGCATGATCTTTTCCAGCACTCCAGATGCTACCTCCATAAGCTCACAGTCTTCCATGTGAGATTTCAGTAGTTTCTCTTTGACTTTCTCATTTGCAAATGAGGCTATTTTCATTGTTTGTACCGGTGACAAAGAGTCAAAATCTAATGGTCCTTTTAGCAGGTCCGGTTCATCAATTTCTATAGTGGCTTTTGTCAAGAATTCTTGAACAGTTTGTGCAGTGTCTCTTGCCGGAGACAGATGTTTCTTCTCTTCTGCAGTTTTGTCCTTTGGAATCTTTTCTCCTTCCTTACTCTTACCACTTTCAGTTGTGGTTTTCTCTGTTGGGGTCTTCTCTTTCTCTACATCCTTGGTGCTGTCAACCTCTTTTTCTTTAACTGCTGCTTCTTTCTCCTGTAGTTTCTCTTCTTCTTGGGATCTGGAGACTGTAGGGGAAACCGAAGGAGATATGTTAGTCTATTCAAGGGCCACTTCTTCTAGAGCAGATGATTCCAAGTCCACAGCTGTTTCTGCACCTAAGTCCTCTACAACAGGAAGATTAAACCTTTTGAAGGTTTTCTGGAGAATCTCTTTAGTGTCCTTGGCTACCTTGTCGGTCTCACCAAGCATAAGCTGATTCATCCTTGCTTTGCTCCTGAATTCATCCTTGCAGTCTTTGAATACCATGTTCATTGTTTTGTGATCAATTGAAGGATATAGCTGAATAGCTATCTGTTCCCTGATCTCAAGGTCTTTTGCCATGGCATTATTCTTTCTTATCTCTAATTCCATCTCTAGGCTCTTTGGGATTTCAGAGATAATCTCAATAAAAGCTTTATTGTAGATGTTCAAGTACCTTATTATAGCTTCTTGCAGGATCTTTTGATCTGCCTCATTGTAGTCATCATAGAATTCAGCCACCGGTTGAAGGTTCCCATCCATAGTGACTGAATTGACTACACTGTCTAGAGACAGAGTGGGCTTTTCAGCAAATTCCTCTGCCATTTCTTCCTTGTCTTGGCCTGTGGAGGGTTTCCCAGATCCTTTCTTCTTCTGCTTCTTTATTTCTTTTACTCCCTCATCTGACTCAGTTTCCTCTTCATCCTTTTGGCTTACATAAGCCCTTGTGGCTTTTGTCTTAGATCTTTTACCGGATGCCTGGACTTCCAGTTTTGAACTTTTGGTTGTGGGAGGTGCAGATCTTTTTGATGATCTGGTCCGGGTGGAAGTTTCAACCAGAACACTTTCTTTACTTTTCTTTTCTTCCTCAGCCTTTCTCCTCTTTTCCCGGCTGGCATCAAGTGCCTCTTTTGAGATGCCTAGGCCTTGAGCAATATGCTCTACTTCTTTTCTCACCTTCCTCTTTATTTCAGGTTCCCTGAGTTCTACATGTATCTTTACACTCAGCTCCTCAAAGGTTCCAAACCTTTCTGCCTTTGGATCTTTGGGTTGACTTAGCATGTGTTGAACATGCAGCTCCACTATTTGTTCATCCACTTCATACCCCATGGGCATGATCCAGACAGTCCTTGGCTCCACTGCCTCCATTAGGCACTGATCAGTGTCCACCATAAAGCACACTGAGTCTTTGTATTTTTCAACAAGAGACTGGGGAATTCTTTCTCTTGCTTGCATCATGCTTTGGAAGTTTTTGAAGTATCCCCATAGGGCTGTATTTCTTGCTTTGGCATCCCCAAGCCCATGTAGATAGTCTCTTATTTGGACTGCAACAGGTTTGTCATTCTACCATGCCCATCCACTTGATCCGGGCAGCTCATTCATGAAGTAGAAGAATAGACATAATATAAGAGTACCATACTTAAAGGAATTCTTCTTGTCCTTCTTGATTTTCTGTATATTTTCCATTAATTGGCTTAAGAGCAGTTCGCAGAGATCATATTCTGCATTCTTCCTTAGCATTTCATAGGCAATATACACTACAGTTTCGGATACAGAATTCTCCTTGCTGGCATGATAGATCTTGTATCCTATTATCATGGATGCATACTTGATATCCGGATCCAAAATATCTTCAACGGTCATTGCCCTCTTATCAAATTTTGATCCGGTGGCCTCAGTTACAATGTTGTTCTTGACAGATTTGAGGATAGGTATCCCTCTGGAAGAGTATAGACCAGTTACTGCCCTGATTGCCTCTTTTGTGATTTTGTAAGGTCTATCCAGCCATAGGAAGTTGTCATGCATTCTGCTCAATACATATCGGACCCATTCTTCTTCTTCAAAGCAGGGGAAATGAATGAATTGATCAAACTGTTTCTTCTGGATACCCTTGTACTCTGGTTTAAGCTCAAAAGCATTGTCTATCAGTTGTTTGTGATAGAGATCTCTCAATTTGAATTCCCTGAATTCCTCAATGCTTGCATGTATGTAAACCCTAATGTCTTCTGTGTGTAAAACTCCATGAGGAACACTGGAAAATGCTCCTAAGGGATCTACCTCCAATGACTTGTATGGATGTTTCTTAAATTTAGGTCGGGGCCTATCTGAGATTTTTACTATATTTGGAGTAGCCATTTCTTCAAAAGATTTGTAGCAAGATATCGAAAGTGGAAAATACCTTTTGCGTCTTCGGTTGCACGGAGTGGCTAGATTGATTTCTGTGTGTAATGATTTCGGCAGGAGATCTTCAGTGAACTTGATGAGTTTTGTTGCAGAGCTCCGCTTTTCGCTTCTTCTTGGATGTGGAATGATCAAGTGATTGTTGAGAAATCCCTTATATCGTTTCGCAAACCCTAATATCTGTTTGCAATAAATGCTCCACCTATATTATTCCGGTTTGCCTTATTCGGATAGCTTGGAGTATCTCGGATCAGTTCTGATCTATGAACATCATGCGGATCTTTCAATCATGAATAAATCGAGATGACACATTATAAGAACATCCCAAACATTCTGTCCAGTCCGCAGAGCAAAATAATGTACTTCCCGATCTCTCCGGACCCTTTTGTAGTCCTCTGTCATTCCGAAGCATCTCCCGGAATAGGTCTTACTTGATCGATCACAACTTCTTTGCATCTTCATGCGGACCTCTGAAATCTTGTCTGGATCATCTCAGGACTTATATCTTCAAACCCTTTACTCCACATCTTGTATCACATCCAGTACCACTTGATTGGCTGGGGGAACAGGATTTTCTTTGAGTCTCCCCCTGAGCCAGAGCTCACTTTTTAATTTCCGGAAGAAATATCAGCACCAGAGTCTGGTGCGGATCCAACCTCTACATTCTCTAAACTTTTCTTCACCAAAATCTTGTTCATCTGATTCCTAACTTCATCCACATTCATCTTTTGTTTACCCTTGTCTTGATTCTGATTATATACCAGACCTCTTTTGTCCTGATTCTTGCTTCTATAGATTTTTGCATTATGACTGGACCTATTACAGATTTGGCAAATAACATTTCTTTGCATATTTGACTGATAACCTCTTGATATGCATTTATTAGCCATATGACCTACTCTATTGCATGCAAAGCATCTACCATTGAATGATTTGTTTATTTGCATATTTCTGCATTCATGAGACTTGTGTCCATACCTTTTGCAGTTAAAGCACTGTCCGGAGAAGGATGAATTAGTCTGATTCATTCTCTTTCTGCACTGATTAGCTTTGTGACCAAAGTGATTGCAGCTGTGGCAGTATCCATTGAAGGATGGATATCTTTGAGCATTGGGCTACCTTACCGGAGGTCTTCTAGGCCTATTCCTTGGATTTTCTGATCCAAAATTCTTTTGACCGGATCCGGAGCTTTCTCCTTTCTCATATCCCAAACCATACTTGTCATCTGTCCTCTTTTGACTTCCAAGAAGTACTTCAAGTTGGGCAAAACTTATCTTAAATTTTTCTTTATATTCATTTGCTGTTTGAAGATCTCTTTTGAGAGAGACAATTTGATCCTCAAGTTTTTCTTCATTATCTTTGGCATCTTCAAGATCAGATTCAAGATGTCTGATAATCCTGTCCATCTGGTGGCATTCTTCTGATTTCTCTTTAAGAGATTGTCTTAGATTGTCTTCAGCTTTTCTTTTTTCTTCAATCTCTTGAGTAAACTTTATAGTTCCTGATTCCATTTCATGTCTTAACATAATGACTTCTTTTGATAACTTTTCACATAACTTGGTTTTCTCAGTCAATTCTTCATCTGTATTACTTTCTTCACTTTGTCTTGCCAATTGTTGGAGCAGCTCCTTTCTCTTTTTCATAGAGAGACTTAATTTGTCTTTTAGTTCTCTCATGAATTCATCAGCCTGTTTGAGTCTTTCCTTTAATTCATTGAATTCAGAATTTGACTGTTCAAGATCCTTAAGGGCAGTCTTGAGTTGCTCCCTTAAACCATATGCATCCATTTGAACTCCCAGATCTTCCTCAAGCTGTTAGGCTCTATTAGGAGGAACTTGGCTCTGATACCAATTGTTGATAACTGAGAGGGGGGGTGAATCAGTTATCAATAATATTTCTTCTTTTGAACTTTCTTATTAATCAAAGCAGCATTGAATCAAACAAACAAACATTACCATGAAATAAGAAACACATGACACAGTATTTTTGACGTGGAAACCCGGTTAGGGGAGAAAACCACGGGGTGATTAACCCAAAGATTATTCTCTGTTAAAAAAATAAGGAATTACAAAATGGCACTTGCCAATTAGGGCTCACTGCCTGAGCACACTGCTCACAAAGAGGCACACTGCCTACAAGGAGACACACTGTCTACAAAAGAATGTTATACAATACTTGAACTGATTGGAAGCATCTACATATGCTGGAGTTCAGTTCCGGTTAGGCTCAGTATACTGATCTGCTGCACTTCATCTTTCCTCTGTTCTTTATTCTGCTATCTTTTCACATACCGGATCTTTCTTACTGCTTCTGCTCTGCTCTGTATTTATTCGCATACACCTTCACATCATCACGCTTTTCACAACTAAAATCCATCCTTTATATATATCCGCACTAGTGATTTCATTATCTTTCTAGTCGGCACCCGGAATAATCTATCTTCTCACAAACTCTGTTCTGTCGGCTAAATCCTTGCATATCAAGTAATGCGGATCAAGCATATACTTGTAGATATCATTAATCATGTTGGCCAAACATGATTCATGCCTTCACAACCTTTACCATCAACAATAACACATCCGGAAAATAGTCTGATACTCTGTCAGTCAGTTCTTCCTCTGTTCTCACTGTCTCTCAGGAATTCGGTACTCAACTATTCATATCTTTTTCTTTGTTCATCACCGGAGGCTAAATCCTTGGAATATACTACTCAAGGTAGTCCTCTTGACTTCCCCAAATCCGTACTGCACCAAGACACTTCCTCTGAGAGATCCGGACCAATCTGTCGGACCTTGCCACATGCTCTGTTCTTGTTCACCGGACCACAACAATCTTCATTCTGACTTCCGGTAGAGACACACCATGACTTGCGGATATGTGGGATGACCTTTGTTGCCATCAATGACAACAACCATGAATCCATATAGTGTCTCTTGCCAACAAAAAATGCAAACCACAAGACATCGCAAACACTTGTTAATTTTAACCCTTGCTTATGATGTGATCTAATCTATAAAATGAAGACACAATGTTTCAAGATTAGATTCTTTGACAATCGATCCTGTAAAAAACTAATTAGCAGTTTGAAAATTTATCTTTGACAGGCGTGTAGCTACAAGAAAAAGGTTAGACCAAGACAAAACAATCCTGCAAAAGCCCACACAAAAAATGTTAGTGCACAACAAGAAGAAAATGTTTGATGTTTTTAAAAATGATTGAATTTCAGAGAATTATACCAGAAAATCAGATATAAATGTTTGATGTTTTTGAAAATGATTGAATTTTAGAGAATTATACCAGAAAAGTAGATATGAATTTGACAAAATGGATTGTATTACGATGTAGTTCTCTAAATCAACTTTCTAATGCCTACAAAAACATGAAAATCCGATGACAAATGAAAAAGTTAGGCCTATTTAAATGAAACAGCCTCCAAGGGCTAAAAATGGGCACTCTGATAGTTTGCAAATTCTGTGTTTTTGTGTTTGGCAATTTTATCTCCAGGTCATATGCAAATGATTTCCCTAATAGTTATGTTTTTGAGGAGTGATATTTGTTTGAGGCCGTTGCAGTTTAAACAAATGTTTTGCTCCGTGAAAACTAATAGCTATCCTTGGAACCAACGAGTTTATACTAGTTTCTGGTGTAAATTTGGTTTACAAGTGAGACAATTCTGAGCACTATAACCTTCAAACATAAACCACAATGTCAACTAATACTTGCACACATAAGATGTTAAAAGGGGACATTGATAAGAACAATCAACAGGTTCAAAAAATTGTCCAGCATGAAGCTTTTCCTTTACAACATAGTGGCTGCTAAGAACAACCGAAAAGTTTAGACAATTTTCAACTGTGCATTTTCACTTGTGTTCTGCCATGAAACCTATAAATTTGCGATGAATTTGAAAGAAATGATAGCGCTGCTGTGTAGATCTTAAAAGTAGCTTTTAAATGCCTCTGTGACCATTCCTAAGAAAGCATCATAAGATTGAGCACTAACAGTATAGTTATTAAAGTCATCGATATAATGAATGCCAACTCTAAATTTACAATGTGAATCCTTGTAGAGCAAAGGTTAGCATTTTAACATAAAAAAATGTATAGCAGGAAACAATTAACAATGATAATAACTATGACAGCTTTTACAACTCGGCGGTTTGTCCTGTGCATTTAAAAAAAATTGGTTGGAAATACATTGCCACAATTCAACAAAAATGTCATAAGTCACAATTTATAAAACTCAAGTGACAAGATGAATAGCTTAAAAGTCATGATGTCACAACTAAAAGATTGGACGAATGCTTGCAAACAGAAATGTCATGGCACAAAATGTTGATGAGATGTTTCAAGACACCACCGTTTGCACCACTCAAAGTTTAACTTGACAATGATTATATGCTAACGTTAGCCCTAAAACAAAACATGAAACTAAAGGTTTTAATGACAGAATCTTAATCCTCAGCTATTGTGAGCAACTACCAAAAGACGTTAACACCGATAGTTACAAAGTATCTAAGAATAGATACCATGGCGAATCACCATTCACAGATAAAGTTATTCCAAGTAGATTTTCTAAACAAATTAATGACAATAACAATTACTCTTGCAATTAAAAGCATATAATGGTGGATCTTACACCCAACGAACAAGAGTAAAAAAAAAAATACTAGTTATGTATCATTGGTTATCATAACTATTGACAAATGATTTCAAGAAAATACCCTTCAAGACCCTCTGTGCAAACTCAAAAACAAAAAAAAAATGCTTGCAAAACAATAGAATAACAGGAGGTGTTCACATCGGGTTCACCATTATATGCAGCCAATATAGATTTTAATAAAAGATTTTGTAATTTAAAAACCTAAAATCTAATATCAAATGCAACAGCAAGATTAATGATAAAAACTATAAAACAACACAAATATAGATGTTACCGAAATATTGAAATGTGGTTGCTCATTATTTTCATAACTCCAATGTGAATTTTGCCGGGGCGATAAATGATGGATGAGTTTGATTTTTATAAAGTTTTGGGGACAGTTTCAAAAGTGGTTTGATTGGTTGAATGAGAAAAAGGTAGGTAAAAAGGTGGTTAGGGTTATGGTAACGGGTTTGTATTATTTTTGTGAAATAGATTTAGGTTAAAGTTTGGACAAAATAATAAATTAAGTTTATTTAATTTGTTATTTTTCAGGAGGTGTTTTGGTTTATGGATAAATAATAAATAAATTGAATTTATTATTTACAAATTATGGTATAAAAGGTAAGATTTACTTAATTAATTAAAATTAATTAAATCTTTGGATGAAGGATAACTTAGGTCAATTTTTTATGTCTACAACGATCACCATCAAACTTATAATAAACACAGTGATCTAATTTCGATCTCACAAATCCAATTGACAACACAAAGGCATCAAACTTCAAGTACCATCTCCTAGGGGATTGCTTCAAACCATACAAAGACTTCTTAAGTTTGCAAACCAAATTTTCTTTACCTTTTACCATGTAATGCTCTGGCTGTGACATGTAGATTTCCTCCTCCAAGTCACTGTGAAGGAAAGCTATGTTCACATCCATCTGTTCTACCTCCAAGTCATAAGCTACTGTGAGAGACAACAAGAATCGAATGGATGTCAACTTTGCAACAAGAGAGAAGATCTCACCATAATCTATACCCTCCACTTGTGAATACCCCTTCGCAACCAATCTGGCCTTATACTTCTCAATATTGCCATCTGCACCAATCTTCTTCTTGAACACCCATTTGCATCCAACGGGTTTCCGTCCAGGAGGCAAAGCCACCAAGTCCCAAATTTGATTCTTTTCCAAAGAAGCCATTTCTTACTCCATGGCCTCCTTCCAAGAACTTGCATCCTTCATATCCAAAGCCTCTGATATAGTTCTAGGTTCATCACTGTTAGTGAGCAAAGCATAAGAACAACTAGAATCAAGCAATGTAAAACCAAACCTTTCAGGTTACTTCCTTATCCGTGTAGACCTCCTTAAGAGCTGAGGTTGAGGTTCAACTTCTTCTTCTGAGCTTTCAAAGCTGCTAGAGGTCTTCTCATCATCAGGTCCAACATTGTCTTCCTGTTCAGTCTTCTTAGGGGTGAGGGGAAACTGAACAACATCCTCTTTCTTTTCTTTTTCTTCTGGCTGCAAAACAGTGGAAGGTGTAAGCTCTCTGAAGATGACACTTCTGCTATACAACACTTTTTCAGCCATGGGGTCCCAAGGATTGTATCCTTTCACACCAACAGAATAGCTGATGAAGATACATTTAACATCTTTGTTCTCCAACTTTGACCGCTTCTCCTTAGGCACATGTGCATATGCCTCACAACCAAAAACATGAAGATGCCTTACTGAAGGCTTTCTACCAGACCACACCTCCATAGGTGTCTTTCCAACAAGAGCTGATGTAGGAGATTTGTTTACTAGATAGCAAGCAGTGGCAACAGCTTTAGCCCAAAACTTTTGTTCTAGACCAGCTCCACTAAGCATACTCCTAGCCTTCTCCATCAGTGTCCTGTTCATCCTCTCTGCAACTCCATTTTGCTGCAGTGTGTATGGAGTTGTCTGATGTCTTTCAATCCTAAGTTCCTTGCAATACTTATCAAATTCTATAGAACAAAACTCACCACCATTGTCAGTTCTCAAACATTTAATCTTTTTACCAGTTTGATTTTCAGCAAAGGCTTTAAACTCCTTAAACTTTCTATAGACTTCAGATTTGCTTCTGAGAAAATAAATCCATGTCCTTCTACTGTAATCTTCTATAAAAGGTACAAAGTATAAAGATTTTGATAACGAAGGAACATTAACAGGACCAAACACATAAGAATGAATGAGGTCCAACACACCAGAAGACTTATGAGAACTCGAGTAAAACTAAACACGGTTTTGTTTTCCATAAATGCAATGTTCGCAAAAGTCAAACTCAAGATTACAATCATCTAACCCCTTAATGAGGTTCTTATTTTTTAGGGTATGCAGACCCTTCTCACTAATGTGGCCAAATCTCTTATGCCATAACATTGTCTTTTCTGTAGGAAGTTTAACTTCCAATGCACGATTACAACCATCAAGATTAGAAACAACAGATTTCTTCACTGCTCATTTAGATGGTGGGATGAAGTGATTGCTGCCCTCTTCCTTGAGTCAGAAGAACTATTGCATTGTGCAATGTATGTTGCTAGCTGAAACATAGTACCTCTCTGAGTACCCTTAGCAAGCACCATAGATCCTCTAGTCATCTTGCATCCTTCTTTTGAAAAGACAACCTGCACACTTGCATCATTCAAACTACTTACAGAAAGCAGGTTCCATACTAAGCCTAGGATGTGCATAACCCCAGAGATCCCCTTCACTCAACCATCAGGGAATCAGATAGAGACTCTTCCACGACCAATGATCTTCAAATGAGAGTCCTCACCCAGATACACCTTTCCACCATCAAACTCCTCATACTTAGTGAACCAGTCTTGATGTGAGGTCATGTGGAATGATGCACCAGAGTTGATTAGCCACACATCATCAGATGCATGGGTTGTTAGGGCTGCGATAAAGGCATCAGCATCATCTTGTGATTTGTCAAAATCTAAATCAGGAGCTTTCTTCTTTTTCTTCTTCTCCTCTTTGCATTCCTTTCAGAAATGCCCAGTCTTTCCATAGTTCCAACAAAGAGCCTTGGACTTTCTAGGAGATTTGGATCTCCCATGGGATTTGGATCTAGCCTTCTTAGCTTTCTTGTTTTTGTTCTTCCCTTTCTCCTTGGGTATTCCATGAACTACAAGGGCTTCTTTGGCTACCTCAGAAGACTTTCTTCACATCTCCTTAGATAACAAGGAAGAAACCACCTCTTCCATTTTGAATGTGGATGTGGTGCTTCCGATTTCCATGACAAGATGATCCCAGGAGTCCGGCAGAGAACAAAGCAGGGTCATACACTGATCCTCATCCTCCATCTTTACACCGATAGATGTCAATTGTGCCACCAACATGTTAAAGGCATTCATATGCTCAGCCACGGATCCTCCATCCTCCATTCGAAGAGCACAAAACTTCTTTCTTAGAAAAATTTTATTGACCAGGGAATTGGCTTGATACACATCCCCCAACTTCTTCCAAAGGAGTTTTGCAATAGCCTCCTCATGGACATTTAACAACACAGAATCGGTAAGACTAAGTCTTATGAGACCCTTACCCTTTTGATCCTTGAGATCCCACTCATCTTGAGTCATTGTAGCTGGTTTAGTTCCATTCACACTTTCCCAAAGGTCTCGGTCAACTAACATGTCTTCCATCTTGAGCTTCCACAGCTCGAAATTGCTGCTGTTGAACTTCTCTACTTCAAACCTTCCTAATGTGCTTGCCATCTCCTTGCTACAATAAGATACAGAATGCTCTGCACAGACTCCCACTCAACCTAAGATTAGCTCAAAAAACCCCTACCCAAAAACTAGGACCAAAGGTGATCAAGCTATGATACCAACTAAAAGGAAGCTAGGTGTGTGGAAACGCTTCCTACACTAATCTATTGAGGAGAGAGCTATGCAAATTTAGATTTATCCTAACTATTACAATGATGTTAAACCATTAACATGAGATATAGCAGCAAAACACAAGATCCAGAAAGAAGACAGAAGAAGAGAGAGATTTACAGTGGGGAAAACCCTTATTGGGTGAAAAACCTCACACTCAGAAACCTGCACAATGTATTAACAAATCTGAAAGAATGTTTACAATACACTTGCAATGCAAGCTTCAATGGTCTTCGACACTCATGTCTGGAGTCAATCCAGTAGCATAACAGTACCTGTAAACCTGTGATACAAACTCCATCTCCAAGCACCTATTTAAATAGAACATACAAGGCAATTTTGGACCTTTCTTGGAATGGGCATCCAATATGGCATCTTGGACCAAAACTCATGCCTAGGGACACTTGGTCAACATTGTAAAATGTGTCTGACACTTGTCCATAGCTCCCATCCCAAAGAGGTCACTTATTTCCAAAATGGGCTATGACAGATGCTCTTACGACACTTACGACCGTCATATAATCTATCATAGCAGTTACAACTTACAACTGTAAGAGAATCTATCATACACATGCTATAAATAGCATATTCTCTTACAACACATCATATTCCACCTTGGGGCATCCAAATATGCCTCATTCAAAGATGCGACATGACACATGTCATTACCTGTCTTACAACCTTCTATTCTCGACTCTTACATGTCATAGATTCGTCATAGGAATCCGTCATAACCATTTCGGTGAAACATTCCTTACACAACATAGAAGATGCCAACACATGGCAGAATATTCCTACCACTAAGTGGAATTCCTATCTCCTCATGTGAGGACAAAATAACAAGTTGTCATAATCCATGTAGGATTGACACATCACTGTGCCACATCCCACAATATGACAATGTGGAATTTCTAATTATTTACAACATAGGCAATTGAATAATAAATACAAACATTACAAATGCAGAGAATTACCAAGGTTGAGACACCTTAATTCCTGACATTTAGGAAAATTACGTTACCAATATAAGCATGTAAATTAAATCATACACATAGGCATCCAGGTAATAAGTATAAGCACCAAATCATCCATACATATAGGTCCATCCATCTCAACATATATAACATCAAAACATACAAAACCACAATAAATAATGCATATGCATAACACAAGCCCATGTAGAATCATGTAATCATATATTTATATAAATCATGCATCTGTGTGCATCGTGTGAGTCAATATACAAGTGTCTATAAGAAGAATAAATGTACAACATAGCTATCTAAGAGCCCTCAAAACTGTATATACAATAGGCTCTTAGGCCCCAAATATGATACAATAATATGCAATGCAGGCTAGCCCTGGTGTTTGGGTAAGGAGCTCCTTGATGATGCCTCTCCCTGGTCTCTGCCTGCTCCACCTGCTCCCCCCGTACCTCTCTAAAGAGGAGGTCCCATCACCAAGGCAACTGACCATGAACCCCCTGTCCTCCTCGATCTAGAAGCCACTGATCAACTCTAGTAGCTTGGCTGGTGCTGATCCACAGGTATTACCACGTAGTATAAACTTCTATAATACTCTGCCTCTCTTTGCACTGAGCCTACCTCTCTCCATACCCAAGTGAGCTCCTGTGCCAAATAGAGACCTGTTTGATCTGTCCCCAATGCAACTATGGTGGCATCTCTCTCTGTGATGGCCCTCTGTGCTCTCTAAAGAGCTGCATCTTGCTCTATTGTCACTCAGGCTATAATATCATCATCTAGTACAACCTGAGCATGTGCCTATGCTTCCTGTGCCTATAGACCTTGCACATGTCCTTGTAAAGTCTGAATATGAGCTTGCAGCTAGGCCACCTATATCTGATAAGCATGTGCCTACCCTCGTGCCTGTCTCATCGCAATAGCTACGCGATGTCTATCCACCTCGATCCTCCTCACGTAGACCTAGTATCATATCCTCCTGGCCACCTCTCCCTAGAGTCTCTATCTGAGCTACCTAACTATGGCATCCCCATCTCCTCCTGCCTGTTGTGGTGGTGGTGGCATCACCACATGTCGAGGAACATGTCCCTGCATATGTCCCTGTCCAATGGCAGCCCCTCCTGGCCCCACTACTACCACTGGTGCCGCTATCACCTGAACTCTGGGAGCTCTCTGCTATGCTTTGGCACTGGTCCTTCGTGGAACATGAATAGCCACCTCACCGACCTCTCCTGGTGTAGAAAGATGAGTAGGCTGAGCTGTAGCCTAGTGTATGTCATAATCTAGTAGTGTACCTAGATCTATTGGTCCCTAACCCCATCCCCACATCACTGGCTACAATCCCTCTATCTTAGCTAAGGCTACCTCTACAACTACCTCTGGGCCCTAGTCTGATACCTCTCTACACATGCAGCCAAATATGGCCTCACCGACTGGTGCGAGATACACAACACTGAACTATCTAAGCACTCTCTCTAGCAAAAATATCTCGATAATGTAGATACCACGTCCAAACAAGTACTGTTCCTGTCAAGTGTATGCTAACTCCTCTGCATCCTCTAGCCATGCCTCGCAACCAAACTAGGGCCACCATATAAACTGATCAAGCTTATCCAACTAGCATCTCCAATAAACTATGGAACTCAACTTCTTGTAGTTGGCTATCCTAGCAACCTTTGTCATAATCCACCTGGCCTCATCACAACAATGTGCTCGAACACCCATACATGTAATATTGTCACACCCACAGATATGATCAAGCCAAACAGATATGCACAATCATGTAAGTAGTGGTATAACTGCCCCAGGACACAAGGAGCCCATGCATATCTCATTCCATACATAAACATGCTCTCCATAACTGTGCCCCACCCAGTAGGGAATCTGCAAGCCCGTCTATCTGGAACAAGAAACCTGATCACTGCCACAACCACTCTCTGTAGGTGATTGCATAAATCTCGTATCCACCACATAGGTATCTCATGCTTCTCATCTACAATGTTGGGTGTACCAAATAATCTCTTGAAGGCATCAAGCCTGAGATTTGGATCATAGTCAACCTGGTCTCTGTGAATACGAATCCAGAGGATGTGATACATGTCCTCTAGTGTCACTGTCGTCTCCCCTGTTGGAAGCAAGAAAGAGCTATGCTCACTGTGCCACCAATCGACCAATGATGTCATCAATGCTATGTATGCACAAAGAGGCTCTACATATACCATGTGCTCAAATCTGATAATCTCTAGAAATAGTAACTCATCGGCATCTAATTGTCGCACTAGTCATAGATCTGAATGATGTGGCTCCCACGATAGTAATAGCCATACCGCCTCTTGTACAAACAATGAAATGGTCATCCATAAGTTTTCTATCTAAAATTTGTCAAAACACTACAAACCTAACTTACTCTGACCAATTGTGACTTGAAAAGCCATAGGTGACCTTCCCCCTTTCCATATGTGATTAGATACTCCAAGTATGACGAACTACCGACCATATGTGACCTAAAATTCCAAAAGTGACTCACTCATATCCATATGTGCCTACATTTGCCAAATGTGACGCTCACTAGCTCATATGTGACTTGAAATTGCCATATGCACATACACCATAAAGTTATTTTGCAATTACTATGATATGCACATCCTAAATACCACAGGTGACTATCTATCAACCAAATGCAATGTGATATGCCAGAGGTGACACGCTTTCCTCCATATGCGTATGACTCTACCAAATGCGACTAAGTCCTAAACCTACCCTACCCTGTCAACCACATGAGCATGAATTTTCCAAAAGCGACCAGCCCGTGGCTGATTGTGACTAGAAATACCTAAGGTGACGTACAATTCACCATATGCACTTGCAGAGCACTAATGTGCATCTGGTCACGCGAGGCAATTAAATTTGTTTTTGGCTAAAAAATCAAATGCAAATGGAAAACATTTTCTACTTACCGGTGTTCCTACTCCTACTAGTCATTTGAATGTCCTCATGCGCTCGCCACAGTGATGATGACATGGAATTGGCATCTTTGAAGCTCCAAATAGCACTCCAAACCACTAAGTAAACAACAAAAGCAAATAGCACAAATGAATAAATTTTGAAGTGAGAGGGGCTATTTATAGGCCTCTAAACCTAGGGCTTCCTTATCTTTCTGCACCTTTTCCCTCTATTTCTAGCCTTGTTCTATCCTTTTCCTGTTGCGAGTCAAACCTGCCTTTTCTCTGTAGCCCAATTTTCCTCTCGAGGGGGCATCATCTTCCAGTTTCACTGGGGCATAGCCTATTTAGCCACTATACCATATCTTCTTTGAAACAACGCCCTAACAGAAATTTTCTCTAAGAGGGGCAAAATGTAGAAACTCAAAATTGACTTCCGTCACTTTTGTCGCATTTCGTTGCATTATTGCATTAGTTGTCACACCTAAGCATTTATCATATTTATGCATCTTGTCGCATTATCGCACTTGTTCATATTACCTTGTCTAACAAACGTATTTTGCAAACTTCCCCCTTCTTCAAGGTGGTCATAATTAATTATTTAATTAATTTCCCTCATTTTCTAATTTTCTTCTAAAAAAATTAAATAACTCTAGGTTATTTAATTATGCTACATCCCATCTTATAAAATAAATAAAACCCAAGGTTTTATTTATCCCTTTTCCACATATGAATTAAATAATTCGCTCCCATTTTCCTTTAATAAATAATTAAATAAACATTTATATTTAATTTATTTATTTAAAAATAAATAAATTAAATATTGGTGAGTATTTAATTATTTTACCCACATTCTATTATCATCCCTCACACTCACATCACTTCTAAATGGAAGTTGTCTTCCACTTCCTAAGTTATGTCTATGTGCACATGAGTTCTAAATGGAAATAAAATAAAATCAAAATTAAAATAAAAATCAAATGGGAGTTAACTCCACAACTTATGGAAATTTCTAAATTGACTACACTCATGTGGAGACATGTGTCGCGTGCACATAAGTCCTCTCCTCACAACTTCTCTTGGTCGTTGATCTTCCCAACACATCTCAATCGTCCATTTCATACCTCCTCTCGCTATAAATATCCCTCGTTGGTGTCATTTTCGCTTTCTCTCCCATGCATAATATGTTTTTTTCTCTACAACTCATTTATCTTTCCGTTATGCACTACACACATAGCTTTTTCAATCCTATGACATTTGCATGTCACTTAAATCTTCAACCATGGCAGATTTTTATCATTTGGATGCATATTTCAAAGAAGCAATTCAGATGCAACACAAGGATCACACAATCTAAGGGTTTTGATTCATTTAATTACATTTCATTTGCTTTCTTAGATTAGATTCTTGTTAGTTTGTACGTTGCACTAGTTTATTTAGTAAAACAGTGAATTTTCCTACATACATAAACTGATTCTTCATCTTTGTCACCATTCTATCCCATTTTATGATCTTTTCTTTTCCTCTCCTGTTTCTATCCAACTGAACTTCTTTCCACCAAATAGCAGCATGTCCTTTCAACTTAGTCTTTGCAAATCTCACCTTCTCTGGATCTTCAATTTCTTCATACTCAAAATATTCCTCTAGGTCATTTATCTAATCAATCAATTCCTCCATTTTCAAATTGCCAGTATAGTTTGGTATATCCACTCTAGGTCTTTTCCCAATCTTTGAGATAGCTCTCAACATCTCCACTTGATCTGATTCTTCTTCTTCTCCTAGGGTTTCTTCATTTTGATCAACGGATTGAAAATTTTCATCATTATCACTTTCAACATTAAGTCGAGGTGTAAGTCCTCTTCTTCAATCTTCTTCAACAACATCTAATCAAATTCACATTATTTTCATCATTTCCATCATCTCATCCATTCGCCTAGCCATAGTACCAATAGTAGGTATTCTCTTCACCTACATCTCTTCCTAGGATCAAGTGTAACTACCTCAAATTTGGTGATAAGGCTACAAGGTGACAACTGCCTCACAATCGGTGATCGGTTGACAACACAGGTAGTCTGCCTCAGATTCGGCGATCTATTCACATCAAGATCTTATAGAATGCCTTCACAACTTCACTCAAATTTTCTCCAACAGATTCAAACTTTGCTATGATTCTGTCCCAATGGATTCAAACTTTGCTATGATATCACTTGGTGCAGTCACAATTAGGAGGGTCCACAAAGTGAATAGTCCAGACCATGCAACGAGAGTAAACATAATGGAAGCAAATCAAATATAGGATGTAAATGCATATTCATATGTTTAGTATATCATAGATTCAAAATACTAACATGCCGGCAACATGTGGGCTTACAATTAGGGCTCACAAGCCTGATTTTCTAGTTACAACACATATGCAAGATTTGGCTTTGAAGAACCTTACAGAAGAAGTCTAACTTTGTTGGCAACATGGTTAAGAGACATTAATGATATGTTGAAGATTGGATGTTGCCATTGATGGAAACAAACAGATATGATTGGAGACAACTTTGGAGATAGGTTATGCATAGTATTTTTGGTCCGGAAAGAATGGCATAGTCAAATTGACTAAGTGTTGGCAATTTACTAAGGCAGTGATATTGATTTAGTTGGTACTCCTCCGCAGATGAAGACATTGGTTTGTAGTTCTGGTATGTTGCATATAATTGTTTAATGATATTATATTCCAAGTTTCATGTCCTGACAATCTCTGTAAGTCATAGTGTAAATTGCCTAAGTCTAGGTAAGCAGAGTCCAATTATAAATAGTACAAAACACCTGAGTATTTTGGTTTGCATTCCTCTGGTATTGATTGTTTTGATGTGTAGTTTGAAGGTGTTGTATAAACACATATGAGAACTATCTAATTCCAGATTTGTAGACTCTGAAGTCTACCATAAGATCATCTACAAGCTTCTAAGTATCAACATTCAGCTTGACAATGTATCACATTAACAAAGTCAATAATTTCTAGATCTGCATCTTGCCACACAAGAATATTATGACTTTTTGTTATGAAGGTATGATTGGTGATGCCTATTGAATGTTTGATATGAATTTTGGAGTCTAGTGTGGTCCACATTAGAAGTTGTGTTATGACAAACAATAAGGTTAAGAGTATACTTAAGAATGAAGCTGACACTCAATTGGATCGATGTGCATTGAAGTTACATTGCTTTGATCATCATCCTAAGTGGTTCTATAATAGGCTCTGACCTATATGAAGATTCTTGAATGATTGTATGGGTTCGCATTGTTGTTTGTGCATAAGAGATCAAGCTGACAAGATATAATTCTTGTGTACACGTTTCATCACTGACAAGCTGACTAAATTTTGAGTTAGATCTTGTTGCAGATATATATAGTTGATAGATTTCAATGTTGGGAGTGAGTGTGTTGCGAATTTGTTATGTATGTGATTCTTGTGATCTGATAGGTGCAGTAAAGGTGTAGAAGATTGAAGAACAGAGTATATGTAAACATGGCAGAGAAACAGAGCAGACATAATGAAGACCTTTGAATCTATATATTGACCTATCACTGGAACTGTACTCCAACATTTTGTAGATGCATATATAATAGTTCTTTCTTGGTAGTGACCCACCCTTCTTTATCTTCTTTTCTCTATGGTAGTGAGCCTATTGAAGTGAGAACTTCTTTGGACAGCGAGTCCTTAGGCAATGAGCCTTTTTGTAATCCAGTTTTGGTATCATAATATATTGTGAGCTAACACTCACCATGGTTTTTCCCTTTGTGGATTTTCCACATAAAAATCCTGGTGTCTATGTGTTATGACTTTGTGGCTGCTTTCTTATGTTTATTTTTATTTCATGTTATTGAATTTGGTAAATGGATTAAAGAACATGTGAAAGAAAGGTTGGATAGAATATTGATTCACCCCCCCTCTCAGTATTTCTTGTGTTCAACAATTGGTATCAGAGAAAGGTTCCTTGGAAGAAGTCTAACAACTTAAGGAAGATCTGGGAAAGTGTACACATGGCAGACATAAGGTATCTTGCTCCAGGCAGTGTCACAATTGACTATTGCACATATGTCAGTAATCAGGAACTAAAAACTACTCTTGAAGATCTTGATAAGTATAAAGCAGATATCTGGGATTTGAAGGAAAATGTCATAGAAGTTGATGAATGCATCCTGAAGCTAAGAAAGAAAGTTAAGAGATCAAAGGATAGAAGCAAAGAGCTAAGTGAACAGTTGAAAGTAGCAAATGAAACTCTGAATAGTTTATCAATGCTAATTGAAGAAAGAGATAAGGTTGAGGAGCATTTGAATCAAGTTTGGAAAGACAAGTCTAAAGAATGTGAAAATTTGGCTAAATATGTTGTGCTTCTGAAGTATGATCTAGAAGTAGCTAATAGCTATAAAGAAAAGTTCAAAATAAGTTCTGTAAAGCTTGATAAGTTGATTAACAACTAGAAAAACCTAGATGACAAGCAAGGCTTGGGTTTTGAGAAAGGAGAAAGCTCTAAATCAGGACAAGTTAACACTGATATGAAGAGAGTCAGAGGCAACTAGGTCTAGAATTAGAGAAACAGACCTAGAAGACCTCCGGTCAGGCAACCAAATGCTCAAAGCTACCCATCTTTCAATGGCTATTATTTTAATTGCAATAAGTTTGGTCATAAAGCTACTCAGTGTACAAGCAAAATAAGTTAAAATATCCCATCATTCTCTAGTTAGTGTTTCAATTGCAAGAGAATTGGTCATAAATCAAATGAATGTAGGAGTCTGATAAGGAATGGTGTTAACAATGTAAGGAATACTCAATCTTTCAATAGAAAATATTTTGCTTGCAATAGATTTGGGCATATGGCTAACCAATGCAGATCAAGAATGAATTTGATCAATGGAAGGAATCAAGGACAGAGGAATATTATTTGCTACAATTGCAATAGACCTAGACATGTTGCAAAATTATGCAGAAGTAAGAATGTGAAAAGAGACTATTCTGCAGAAGATAAGAGAACAAAGTAGAGGGAAGATAAGGGGAAGAACAAGGTTGATCCAACAGAAACCAAGAAGGAAATGAGCAAGATCTAGATTACGAAGGATGTAAATGAGGTCAAGGATGGATCCATACCACCTTCTGGTGCAGATACTTCCTCTGGGAAGTAAATTGGGAGCTCTAGATCAGGGGGAGCTTTTATTGAATATCTTGATCCCCTAGCCAGATAGTGGGTGCTGAGATCCAGCACTAAGGTATGAGTTAAAGAAGTATTGGATGAATCATTTGAAGAAGAAACCAACAGAAAAAGATCTAATATGGCACATTGCGGAGCAATCTTGATCGATTGTGCTTAACAATGAAGTGTTTGACAACTTTTTGGAAAACAACATTTATGGCGATTATGTTTTTGGTAAACAAAGGTTTAAAAAGAGTTGCATGAGAAGGATTAATCACTTTGCATTCAATTTTTCAAGAGTCCACAAAAATCAAAAGCAGAACCCTAAGCGACTTCATCAATTTCCAACGATCCTAAGTAGAGAAAACCCTAATTCGGCATAAAGAGGTATTTATAGTTTGAAACCCTATTGTGAACTTGTTTGAATTATTGTAGAAATGGCCACACCACAAGTAATTGATATCATTGAGAGACCTCACCGAAATTTAAGAAACATCCATTCAAATCTATGGAAGTGGATCCTGACGTTGCATTTTTGAAAGTGCCCTATGGTGTGATGCATGAGGAAGACATTAGGGCTTACATCCATGTTTCCCTAGATAAACACAATAATATCAAACTTGGGGAATTGTATCTAAATCATCTGTGCGGTGAGGGATACGAATTGAAGGAGGAATACAAAGCCTTGGAGGAGAAGAAATTCATGCAATACATAGACTTTTCGTCATTTGCAGAGGACTCATGGATCTGGTATGTACTAAGCAGAATTCATGATGATTTTATGTGGCTTAACACGCCCTTCGTGATTATAAAAGATGCTATAAGGGTTTTTACATGATTGAACTCTACTGGAAAAGTGCCTGTGCTAAAGGCTGTAAAGAATAGCACCGTGATGGAGGCCACCAGAGCTTAATTCAACAAAAAGGGAATTGACAATTAATGACATTGAAGACCATACAGTAAGGTTCACATCGATGGTGGTTAGTTACAAGATATACTTCACAAACTGGGAGAACTCTATCTTTGGTACAACCATTTACACCACCTATGAAATTATCAAGAAGAATGTTGATTATGATCTCTGTGGGTTTCTCTGGAAACAACTAATAGAAAATATTAAGAAGACTAAGGAGCACAAGTATCCATTCAAATTTGGTACATTAATTATCTGCATATTCTTCTATTTCATGCAAGAATTACTAGGAATGAAGTTGATCTAGTTAGTAGCCAACTAGTTTCCATACAAATCATAAATCATTTAAATAGCATAGGAAGCCATGATGCATAGAATGCATCCCTATGGGGCTATTTCAAGAACTTTCAAAAGGTCATGTAATCTAGGCAAAGTATACCAGAATCAACAGTTGAAAAATACAAAAGTGATATATGTTTCATTGTCAACAAAGATCAATGCATGATGGTCGTTGTGGAGCCAAGAACAGTTTGGGTCCTTCCAATGGGTTATGAAGTAGATGGAAATGTGTTGAATGGTTATGCTGAACTCGTGTTGAGTAAGCCCAGAGATCCTATAGAAGAAAGATTTGGCACCTATGAAGAAATCTCTGTCAAAGTTCATGTTGAATTGAGAAATCATGAATCTCAAAAGAAGGTCAAGAAAATGGAGGAATATGCCTAGAGTATAGGACTTACTAAAGAAGAGATTACTAAAAAAAGAGCAAAGGCAAAAGTAGCAAGGGTAGTTGAAGAGAAGAAGTGAGGTGAACCTAAAAAGGCTCTGAAAGAGCCAAAAAAGAAAGCAGAGGAGCCTATAGTACCAAAAAGAAGAACAAGAGGTTCAACCTCTATTGAAGCAGCATCCAAGTCCTCTGGTCTTGCTCCTTCTGTGAGTGTAGAAGCACCTGCAAAGGTAAACACTGCAAAAGAGAACAAGAGAATGAAAACAAAAGGCAAAAGGATGTAAGTATTGGAGGAGATGAAGAGGACACTGAGTCAAATGAAGAAGTAAATAAAATGAAGACTAAGGTTAGTTTAAAGTCTCTGGAAGTAAACATGAGAAGCCCTCCAGTAAGGGCAAAAGAAAGAAAAAGCCAAGGCAAGTTGAGCCTGAGAGTGTAGAGGCTACAATAAATTTAGAAGATGTCCTAAATGCTATGGGAACCCATGGAAATCTAAAGCCTATAGCACAACTATATGATGAGTATAATGATGTAGACAAAGGCATCATAGAAACTATTGTAATAAGATTTTTGGAGATGTAGAAAAAAGCCCTCATTGAGGTTATCACTAATCTTCCTAACAGCTTGGCTAGTATCATGTCTTCTAGAAAGGAGGCAGTAATGACAAAATATGTAGAATTAAAAGAACATGCATTGATACAATTGTGTCCAGACATAACTGGTGAGGAGAAAATAAAAGCCACCAAGACAATTGGAAGAATGGTTGACATAAAGACAAGGACTAACATCTTGATGTCTAGAGATGTAGAGAAAGTAGTAAAGAACACAAAACAAATAACTCTTAGTGTCTTAAAAGAACTTAACATCCCAACTATTCATGATAAGGAAGAACAAAATGTTGGTGATGATAGCTCTCTTCTGGAAATCAGCTCTGAGCAAGATCTGAACCAAACAAAGACTCCTTTGGTAAGCCCAAGGAAGAATGAAGAAATGAAGGAACAAGAAGAGGATAAAACTCCTAGGAGTGTTGAAATCCCTCTAGAGCAAAATGCAACTAGTGATCAGGAAGAGAAAGAAAGAGATAAGGCTCCCGAGAATACTAAAGTCCCCTAGAGCAAACTAAAAATGTTGATCAAGGAAATCAAGAGGACGAGCAAGCTAAGAAGAGCCCTCCTCCAGAACATAAAATTGATGAGCAAGAAGCTATGGACCAAGATCTTGTAGAGAAAAATAAAGAATAATTGTCTCATGATATGACAAGAGACACTGTTGTAGTTACACAAGACCCTATTGAGTCAGTCAAAGAGTTCTTGGAGAAGCAACAATAAGCTTAGTTTTTGGATTCACTTGAGTTACTGCAAGGACCAATAAACTTAGCATTGATGTCACCTTTGCATAAATTCAAATTAGTGTCAATTGTTCAAACCAAAGATCAGGAAGAAATACTAAGGTCTCATATTCAGGACAGTGTGTTTATTGGTGAAGCATCAAGTGTTTTAGAAAAGTTGATGCCTGGGCTACAAAAGGACACATCTCTTGCCCCAACTGAACAATTCAAAATGCTATTAGCTTATGTAAGTTCACATTTTGAATCTTTTGAAAAAGCTACAGATATTAAGGTTAGGGCAGAAATAAGTGATAAGAGTTTAGTTGAGCTAAAGGATAAGTTGGCTAAGGATACGATTTTGTTAGACAATAGTATCAAGAACATAGATACTGCTATTAAGGATGCTAGTGATATATAAAAGTTTTGTCTAACATGGCCTAAGACAACAAAGGAAATGAATGAGAAAATAGATGACTTGGAACTTCAATTGATAAAAATCTCAAAAACATTTGATTCTGCATCTAACTCCATCAGCAACAAAAAGATAGAAATTGAAGGCATTCATGCTAAGATAAGTAGTCTACAGAATAAGAAAGAGGCCACCAAAAGTAGAATGTGGAAACTAAGAGAAATAATAGAATCCAAGATTGATTCTATGACTAGTCTTCTAGAAGAGGTAGAAAAGGTAAAGGCAATAACTGATGTGTCCTCCACAATAGACAAAGCAGAGGACTTAGTGTTTTAAACAAATAGAAACATTCAAATTTTGAATAGTGTAAAAGCTAATTGGGATGGAGAGATAGCTCAATTAAAAGTCATATACTTAGACATCCTCTCCACTTTCTAATAAGTAAGCTTTTGACTACACTTGTACATATGCGACTAAGTACACCAGTTTTGCAATTTTGACATTGTCACTTGTACATACACCATTTCCATTGATGTCAAAGGGGAAGAAGAAAACTAGTGAAAATGGTTAATAAACTAAGAGGGAGAAGAGAAACTAGATGTACATAGTTAGGGGGAGCAGTATGACCATTTTTCACTAAGTGTTGCCATCAATGCCAAAGGGGGAGATTGTTAGCAACATGGTTAAGAGATACTGCTGATATGCTGGAGATTGGATGCTGTCATTGATGGAAACAACCAGATATGATTGGAGACAGCTCTGGAGATAGGTTATGCATAGTATTTTTGGTCCAAAAAGAATGACTTAGTCAAATTAACTAAGGGTTGGCAGTTTACTAAGGTAGTGATAGTGATTCAGTTGGTACTCCTCCGTAGATGAAGAAGGCTTGGTTTGCAGTTTTGGTATGTTGCATATAATTGTTTAATGATATTATATATCAAGTTTCATGTCCTAACAATCTCTGGAAGTCAAAGTGTAAATTTCCTAAGTCCCGGTAAGGAGAGTCCAGTTATAAATAGTGTAGAACACCTAAGTATTTCGGTCTGCATTCTTCCAGTATTGATTGTTTTGATGTGTGGTTTGAATGTGTTGTAAACACATATGAGAACTATCTAATTCTAGATTTGTAGACTCTGAAGCCCACCATAAGATCATCTACAAGCTTCTAAGTATCAGCATTTAGCTTGACAGTGTTTCACATTGACAAAGTCAATAATTTTGAGATCCACATCTTGCCACACAAGAATATTATGACTTGTGGTTATGAAGGTATGATCGGTGATGCCTATTGAATGTTTGAATGAATTTTGGAGTCTAGTATGGTCCGCATTAGAAGTTGTGTTATGACAGACAACAAGGTTAAGAGTATACTTAAGAATGAAGCCAACACTCAGTTGGATCGATGTGCGGTGAAGTTAGATTGCTTTGATCATCATCCTAAGTGTTTCTATAATAGGTTCTGACCTATATGAAGATTCTTGAATGATTGTATGGGTTCGCATTGTTGTTCGTGCATAACATCAAGCTGACAAGATATAATTCTTGTGTACACGTTTCATCACTGGCAAGCCGACTGAATTTTAAGTTAGATCTTGCTGCATATATATATATATATATATTTGATAGATTTTGATGTTGGGATTGTGTGTGTTGTGAATGTGTTGTGAAGTTGTTATGTATGTGATTCTTTTGATCTGATAGGTGTAGAAGATTGAAGAACAAAGTATATGTAAATTGTTGGTAGGTGGCGACTGATCAGGAAAGTATTGTACACTAGCCATGTATCCTCGCCAGGGTTCAGGGGCGCAGCCCTCAAATTTTTTTTTTAGAGCTGACATTAAAAAATCCTATTTTTGTAACTAGCATAAGACTTGATAAAAAGCAGCTAAGGGTTAGGGTTTGGTAGATATTGTATTGTAGCATTTGCAACGGTATTGAGTTGCAAAGATTGCTAGTTGTAATCAGTTTGATTTATTGGATAATAATATTGGACTCTCTATTCGGTGGATGTAGCCCGAGTTTGGGTGAACCACGTTAAAACTTATCTCTCACTGTTATTATTTTTGTGTATTTCCATTCCTCTATTTAATATTTATTTGCATTTAATTGATATCTTATGCCGGCTAACCCTAACAAGTGGTATCAGAGCGGATTGTGTTTGATTATCATCTGTAGGAAGGTCTCACGGTTGAGTGGGAGCAATGGCGGACGAGGGTAAATTGAAGGTTGATAAATTCAATGGGTAGAACTATCAGTTATGGAAGATACAGATGGAGGATTACCTCTATCAAAAGGATTTATGGATGCCATTGGAAGGAGTAGCTAAGAAACTGGCAACAATGTTTGATGAGGATTGGAATCTTCTTGATAGAAAGGCACTAGGAACCATTCGTTTGTACCTGGCACCAATGGTGGCATTCAATATAACGGAAGTGAAGACAACAGATGGTCTGATGAAAGCTTTGGCTAAATTGTATGAAAAATTGTCAACCTCAAATAAGGTATTTCTCATGAAGCATTTGTTTAATCTGAAAATGGTTGAAGGTGGATCTGTGACACATCATTTAAATGAATTTAATACGATTGTTAGTCAATTGAGTTCTGTAAATGTAAAATTTGATGAAGAAGTTAGAGCTCTCTTGATATTATGTTCATTGCCTAAAAGCTGGGATAGTTTGGTAATGGCAGTTAGTAACTCTATTTTTGGTTCAAATACCCTAAAATTTGATGATGTTGTTGGTGTTATTCTGAGTGAGAAAATTCATAGGAAAAGCTCTAGTGGATCCACATCAGGCAGGGTTTTGAATGCAAAAAGCAGGGGCAGATCAAAGGAGAGAGAAAAGGGTTCTAGAGGTCATGGGAAGTCACGAGGAAAATCAAAGGACAAGAGATCCCAAACCAGAGGACAAAAGGATTGTTGGTACTGTGGGAAACTAGGTCATCTAAAGAAAGATTGTTGTTCTCGGAAGAATAAAGAAGGAGACAAACAAGAAGGCAATAAGGAGGCAAATGTGGTAAGTAATAAGTTTGAAGATGATGCTTTGATTCTTTCCCTAAATAATGCTGATGATTCATGGGTTTTAGATTCAGGGGCCTCATTTCATGCTACGCCCCATAGAAGTTATTTTCTTGATTATGTCCAAGGGGATTTTGGGCTGGTTTATTTGGGAGATAACGAACCCTGCCAGATTGTTGGAAAGGGAAGAATCAAGATTAAGTTACAGAATGGGAATCATTGGCTACTACAAGAGGTAAGGCACGTTCCAAGGCTCAGTAGGAATTTAATTTCAGTAGGGTAGCTAGTTGAACAAGGTTGCATTGTTACATTTACTGATAAAAATTAGAAGGTTTCAAAAGGTGTGAAAGTAGGCACCTTATATCTTTGTACAGGTCATATTGTTCCTTCTACTTTAGCTGTTACATAGAAAAAACAAATAGGTTCGGGAACAGTTGCTGCAGGTTTGCAGGATGAGACTGGAAAAGTTGTTGCAGGTTCTGAGACAACACTGTGGCATAACAGACTTGGGCATATGAGTGAAAAAGGTATGAAGGTACTTCATTCTAAGAAATTTTTACCAAGTTTGAAATGTATTAATATGGATTTCTGTGAAAGTTGTGTGTATGGCAAACAAAAGAGAGTCAGTTTTCTCAAGGATGGGAAACAAAAGAAAAATAAAAAGTTGGAGCTTGTGCATACAGATGTATGGGGACCAGCTTAGGTATCTTCTCTCGGTGGCTCTCGGTATTATGTTACATTCATAGATGATGCAACTAGGAAGGTATGGATTTATTTCCTTAGACAGAAATTTGATGCATTTGAAACATTTAAGAACTGGAGAAGCTTGGTTGAGAATGAGACAAGTAAAAGATTAAAATATCTCAGATCTAATAATGGTGGTGAGTATTGCAGCAAAGAATTTGAAGATTATTGTTCCTTTAATGGAATTCGTAGGTAGAAAATGGTTTCAGGGACTCCATAGGAAAATGGAGTGGCTAAACGCATGAATAGGACAATAATGGAGCGTGCAAGGACCATGAGATTGCATGTTGGGCTGCCTTTAAACATGTGGGAAGAGGCTATCAACACTGCTATATATTTAATTAATAGAGGTTCTTCAATTCCTTTGGGCTATGGTATTCCAGAGGAAGCATAGACATGTAAGAAGGTGAGTTATTCTTTTCTCAAAACCTTCAGATGTGATGCATTTGCACATGTAGATTCTAAAAATAGAGCCAAGCTGGATGCAAAATCAAAAAAGTGTACCTTCGTTGGATATGACATTGATGAGTTTGGTTATAGGCTTTGGGATTTTAAAAATCAAAAAATTGTGAGAAGTAGGGATGTTATATTCAATGAGAAGATGTACAAAGATCAGTTGCAGCAGCATGAGAAGAAAGAAAAATATTATGTGGTGCTAGATGATACTCCAAATAGTGATGTTCCAATGGTTCCTCATGCTCTGCAACAGTAACCAGAAATACCACAAACTCTAGTGAATGTTAGACAGTCAAAAAGGATAAGTAGACCCCCTGAAAGGTTTTCTCCCTCTTTGTATTCTATTTTGTTAATAGATGTTGGTGAACCAGAAGGGTATGATGAAGCTATGCGGGTGGATACACAGGTTCAGTGGGAGCTTGCCATGAAAGAAGAAATAGACTCCTTGTTGAAAAATTAGACTTGGGAATTATGTAAGTTACCTGCAGGTAAAAAAGCTTTAACAAACAAATAGGTTTACAGGTTGAAAGAGGAAGATGGAGGTAAGAAAATATTTAAGGCCAAGTTAGTTGTAAAAGGATTTGCACAGAAAAAGGGCATTGTTTTTTATGAGATTTTTTCTCTGGTTGTCAAGATGACTTCTATTCGTATTGTTTTAAGTATTGTGGCTGCTGAAGATTTGCATTTGGAACAAATAGATGTGAAAACTGCCTTTCTCCATGGTGATTTGGAGGAGGAGATATATATGGAACAGCCCCAAGGATTTGAGGTCAAAGGTAAGGAGAAACTGGTGTGCAAATTGAAGAAGAGTTTGTATGGCCTGAAACAAGCACCTCGGCAATGGCATTTGAAATTTGATAGTTTTATGGCTGAGCAAGGCTACAACAAGTGTAATTTTGACCATTGTGTTAATTTTAAGAGGTTGGATAATGACAGCTACATTATTTTATGTTTATATGTTGATGACATGCTTGTAGCTGGGTCTAACATGGATCACATAAGAGAGTTAAAACAACAGTTAACACAATCATTTGATATGAAGGATTTGGGGGCAGCAAAACAAATCCTTGGTATAAAAATTTGCAGAGATAGGAAGAACAGAAAATTGACTCTATCTGAAGCTGCTTATGTTGAAAAGGTGTTGCAGAGATTCCATATGGAGAATGCAAAAACTGTCAGCACACCTTTGCCTAGTCATTTGAAATTGACTAAGGAGATGTGTCCAAAGACACAAGAGGAGGTAGAAATAATGTCCAAAGTACCAGATGCTTCAGTTGTAGGAAGTTTAATGTATGCCATGGTATGCATGAGACCATATATTGCACATGTTGTAGGAGTCGTCAGCAGATATATGAGTCATCCCAGATTGGAGCATTGGAATGCGGTAAAATGGATTCTCAGACATTTGAGAGGTACATTCAATAAACACTTATGTTTTGGGGGCTCTAATACTGATTTAGCAGGTTATGTAGACTCAGATTTGGTAGGGGATATTGATACCAGGCAGAGTACAACAGGTTATGTCTTTACTGTAGGTGGAACAACAGTGAGTTGGATTTCTAGGTTGCAAAAAGTGGTTACTTTATCCACCACAGAGGCAGAATATGTAGCTGTAACAGAGGCAAGCAAGGAGATGATATGGCTACAATATTTCATGAAAGAATTGGGCAAACAACAGGTTAACAGTTATTTGTTTATGGATAGCCAGAGTGCCATACATCTTGCAAAGAATTCTGCCTTGCATTCAAAGACTAAACACATATAGTTGAGGTATCACTTTATTTGGTCGGTGTTGGATGATGGATAGTTAAGGATGGAAAAGATACATACAGATGAAAATCTAGCAGATATGTTTACAAAGGCAGTGACAAGGGAGAAGCTGAGCTCCTCTTCAGCTTCGGTTAGTCTTCTAGACTGAAAACAACAAAAATAGAATAGTAGAGTCTAGGGTGCTTATTTCCAGTGGGAGCTGCATGTGCAGCGGTGTCGTCTAGGGTTAGTCTCCAAGTGGGAGATTGTTTGGTGTGGAGCCTAATTAGTCTCCAAGTGGGAGATTGTTGGTAGGTGGTGACTGATCAGGAAAGTACTGTACACTAGCCATGTATCCTCGCCAGGGTTCTGGGGCATAGCCCCCAAATTTTTTTTAGAGCCAACACAAAAAATACTATTTTTGTAACCGACATAAGGCTTGATAAAAAGTGGCTAAGGGTTAGGGTTTGGTTGATATTGTATTGTACCATTTGCAATGGTATTGAGTTACAGGGATTGTTGGTTGTAATCGGTTTGATTTACTGGATAATAATATTGGACTCTCTGTTTGGTGGATATAGCCCAAGTTTGGGTGAACCATGTTAAAACTCGTCTCTCGATGTTATTATTTCTATGTATTTCCATTCCTCTGTTTAATCTTTATTTGCATTTAATTGATATCTTCTGCCGGCTAATCCTAGCATAAACATGGCAGAGAAACAAAGCAAACATAATGAAGACTTTTGAATATGTATATTGAGCTATCACTTGAACTATACTCCAGAATTATGTAGATGCATATATAATAGTTCTTTCTTGGCAGTGATCCACCCTTCTCTATCTTCTTTTCTCTATGGTAGTGAGCCTATTACAGTTAGCACTTCTTTGAACAATTAGTCCTTGGGCAGTGAGCCTTTTTGTAATCTAGTTTTGGTATCATAATATATTGTGAGCTAACACTCACTGTGGTTTTTGCCTTTTTGGGTTTTCCACATAAAAATTCTAGTGTCTATGTGTTCTGACTTTGTGGTTTCTCTTCTTATGTTTATTTTTCTTTCATGTTATTGAATTTGGTAAATGGATTAAAGAACATGTGAAAGAAAGGTTGTATAGAATACTGATTCACCCCCTCCCTCTGAGTATTCCTTTTGTTCAACAAACTTATCCCTCCACTAATTCTAACTAACTACTTTCCTATGCATCTATCACATGATTATATATCATCTCTAGATCACAAGGGATCCTCTAGGTCGGCCAAGAAAGATAACAAGCTCCAATGAAAGAGATGTAATGTGTAGCAGCAAATAGGTCAGCCTAAAACATATGGAAATCCTCCGCAATTAATGGGAACTTGATGCAGATCACAAGGGAGGTCGACCAGGTCCCAAACTATCCTAAATGATGATTCATTTTCCTCCATAAGTTACAAAAGTGCTTCGGAAACCTTCTCCTTCAACTGCCTGTTTGTATGCTCTGCACTATGGAAATAGGTGATCTTCTAATAGTGATATCTTATAGCAGACAAGTCCAAATGACCTAAATTTTGGATATGATGTAGATGATTGTCGCTAGATGCTAAGTCCAACTCTGAAAGGTCTGAAATGAAACTATGACAGAATGCAGACCAAACTATTGAAACTTCTACTGACTAAACAAACTATATTGTAATGGAAAAATGAAAGAAACTAAAAGAATACAAATATTTTTGGTTGATGCAAGATTACTCTTGAGTTAGGGATGCTCCTACATCACTAAAACCTGATAATAGCTAAAGTAACTTATCCCCAGGAACAATGTGAAAATGTTGGTTGCCAAAATAGCTGCAACCCAAAACTCTAAAACATTCCTAAATCACTTGGGCCAGGGATTTTCATTAGGATGATAGGAAGAGGTTTATCAACAAGTTAAGGGGGATTTTGGCCAACTAACAGTAGCGGGTAGACTCCTCTACACTTTGAGCTTGACTTAGACTCTAAAGGGATATTCCAAAGGGGTATACCTGAATAGGTATTAAGTTCAAATCAGATGAACAACTAAAAATAAATGAACAGCCAAACCTAACTCATCATCTTGACTCCAAAAGCTATCACTAAGTCAAGAACGACTGGCTGTCACAAAACCCCTAGATAGCTGATTCAACCGTGCAAACGTACATGCATAGGAAAGATGGTTTTCTCCGCTAAACCATAGGTGAATGATTTGTTTGATTTTAAAGAGTGATTGGTCCTTGTCCAATATGGACTGGTGCCTATTCCATTGGACAAAAGAGTCATAGAATGCAAGGAGGAAAGGAAATACCTAGTAAAGGATCAACAAAACTAGACATAAATTCATATATATGACACTAATAGATCTTCATACAATGGACATACTTAGGAATCCAAAAGAGAACTGCAATGATTCCTATGCAACAAGAGAATGACAAATACAAAGTCTTGTATTAAATTGGATGTCACACATCTCCAAACATCTATTACAATCATACCAAAAAATGTGGTAGAGGAAAATACATAATATCGATTATATATTTACCAAAATCACTACAAAATCTCATGGAGACATACCATTACATTCAGATCTCCATCACATAATCTTCCTAATCTATACTGAACATATCCCTTCACTTACAGACTAGACAAATCATGTGTTGATGCCAAAGAAACTCCTTAGGCTCTCCCAGACTAGACAATTTGCTCAACGACCAACCCTGAAAACATCACAAAATGATGCATATATAGAAATTTGTTCATCGTGCAGCTTCTGGATATTGGAAGATCGGTCAACAAGTAATTCTCTACAATGAATGTGGTGTATGACCTTGTCATAAGAATCGACATATATGAAGGAGAACCCATGCCCTGCATACAGATTTCATGTCCTTGAGAGGACCTATAGAAAATATGGATACTGAGACACACCATCCACTGCCAAATTTGAGCACCCGCACATTTACAACATCCATTGTATCAACCACCAACAAAGTACCCATGACAACTACAACAAATTCACACCATACATTTGACTTTTATTTGATTTTTCCTTATCGACAAATTTATCCCAGTGTGAACACACCACCCATTTCTGCAAACCGCTTCCCCTTTCCTCCTCTTTTCATGCTTCAGTCGGCGAAAATGGACACTTGTGAACTAGGTGACCATAGCCCTTTATCAACAAATCATCGTTTTATAAAACTTGCTCCTTTCTACTCCATCAGCCCATTAGTTGGAAAAAGGTGATTTTTCTAAACTAGACTACCTTTGTTTATCTTTACTTTACCAACAAATTTGTGCATTTTAGAAGTTACCTATTTTTTCGCCCCTTTATCGATAAATCTTCCAAATTGCAAACTAATGAATGCACGCTAGATCTTTGTCTTATCACCTTATCGATGAATATCAAAATACTCGAACCTCTTCCCAATTTTCAATTTCCTCTGGTTTGCCGATGAAACCCCTTTATCTTTTCTTCCTTTGCCAATTTTGCCTTTTGTTGGAAAAAATCCATTTTGCCAAACTCTCTTTTCTTTGCCTCCTATTTGCCTTATCGGCAAAAATGTACCCTTCTAAACTTGGCACCTTTTCACTATTTTCCCTCTCGATCGACGAATTTGGCGAAACAAGAACCTCCCCACCCAACCACTTTCTTTCTTGCCTCACCCCTTAGTCAGAAAATACAGCTATCGGAGAACTCTCGAGTTTGTTAACTCAAGACTTCATCAACAAAGGGATTTATTTGTACTCTTTCCTCTACCCTTTAGATACTTTTTTGCTTACCGTGATCGCTTCCATTGCCTTTTGTCGGTGAACCAGTAAAACTTCAAACTGGTGAACTAGTTCGCCAGTTTGAGATTTTGATGATTTGTAAACAAAAGGCAAAAATGGGCAGAATTTCACTAAGGGAGTAAAACAAAAAGCTAGGGGGCATACTTAGAGGATTTTCTAAAGGGAACCCATTTATAATGATCTTGGATTGGATATAAAAGATGGGTTTTGAAATTGAAAAGCAAAAGGTGGGGACATTGATGGATTTTGATGGGTTTTGGGGCAAAATTAAGCATTTTGGGAACTGGTAATTTTAAGTCCCAATAGAAGCAATTTGGGTTAAGAGGTTATGTTCAAATATTGGTTTTGATGGAGACCAGCTTACTATCTATTGTGATAGTCAGAGTGCCATCTTTTTAGCAAAGAATCCTATTTTCCATGCTAGAACAAAGCACATTGAGTACAGTTTCACTTTATTCGAGATATGGTGGAAGATGGAAAGTTGACACTTTGGTGAATGTTGCAGATGCACTGACAAAGCTAGTGAGCATAGAGAAGTCTAGATTGTGTTCGAGTTCCATGGGCCTTGAGGCCTGATCAACTAGCTACTATAGACTCTTGACAAGTCTTCACCAAGTGGGAAAATGTTGTGATTAAGGTGTCTCAACCTTAGATTCCTTTATGGTGTTTCCTATTTTTTAAGAGGTGAAAAAGTAGTTTTACTTTTTACTTTTTCAAAAATGGTGTTTTTAAGCCATTCTGGAATAAAGATGTTTTGTGCTTTTTGCTTTTTCTCAAAAAGTTATTTTTGCTTTTTGTTGAGAAAAACAAGGAATGCCACCTCGGTTGAGCTTGGGTCTTGTTTAACAATTTTCTATTGCAAGAAGTTAAAGTCTATGGCAAATCTTATCCTTGTCTCTATGGAGTGCCCATGATGAGGATATGCTTTGTTTTTTTGGAAATTTGATTTGGAAAATATTTTCATGTTGGAAAAGTTTTTTGATTTGGAAAAGATTTTCAAGTTGGACAATATTCTTTTTGGGAAGTGGACACCTAGGAAAGATAGGATAAGCTTTTCTGGCTTTAAAAATGATTTGAAAGCGGATGCTTTGTATGCTTTTGCATGGGAGTTGGTGGAGAAAGATAAGACAACTTTTTGAGGGTGATTTGTTTTTGTAGCTCTTACATTATGTGTATTGTAGAGTTTTTGAAGTAGTATTATAGGTTGAAGCAATTTTGAAGAGCCAAAATGTTGCCAGTTTATTTCCAGATTCTGTAGTAGTGAAGAATCCTGAAGAAACACTTATTCTGAGAGTTATATTGTAACCATTAAAAGTTTACAGTAATATAATTGAATTGTGTGTTTGGAGTGTGGGGTTTTTTACCTGAAAAGGTTTTCCCCACGTAAAAATCACTATGTTAATATTTCTTTATTTTAAATCTTAATTAACTAAATGTATGTGAATCTTAATAAACTATAATCATTGAAAGGTTTGAAAGAATTAACTACAACCCTCTCCTCATAAGACTAGTTTTGGAAGTTGTTTCCACACTTTTGCTTCCTTTCAATAGCCAAGGTCAATAAAATATTACACCAACACACTATTATGTCATAAAATGTCTCCCTAGGACTTTTACCTCCTAGTTTAGCTCATTGGTCCCCTTATTTTCCTTATGCATGTCTTAAAATTATCCCGGAACAAATTCCCCTAAAACCAATGTCAAATGGGGCCTAGGGGTTCACTTTAATGCTTAATCATGACTCAAAAAGCACCCCTAGACTTGGACTCCCGCACCCTAGTCTAGGCCTATTTTACTGGGACCTAAAATTTGGATGTCGGCTTGTGACCGTTAAAATGGTTTCCCTTATTGACCTATTCAATTTGAATTACAAAAGTTTAGTAGGAATGCATATATAAACATGTTTATGACTTCATTTTACTCATAGTTGATTAAGGTGAACTTATGATCATCAAGCAAAGAGCATTCAAAGCATTCATTGTGTTGCAGAGCAGAATTATGTTGTTGTTGTGTTTGTTGTTGCAAATTTGGCTTCATTAATATATCTCCTCATGATTTGAAGGTTCTTCATCTCCATTAGAGATTCACCTCCAAGGTGATATCTATTTTTGTTTTCAATCAATCTATTTCATCATTTTATTTTGCCTCTATCCACCAAAGACACGCACTATATCTAACAACGATGTTTGAAGGCTTCAATGCCATTTTGGGGCTTGATCGGGCCAAGCTCCTAAACACCACAACCCCCAAACCCCTCTCTTGTGATTGCAATGTATAGGTGTGGAATCCTACGATGGAGAGTTGCAAAAGACTATAGCAGAAGATAAATATTTAGGATCTAAAGAAAAGAGCAAAAAAATTTCCCTCCTAGACTTGAGTGCCCGCCCCAGCGTCCTCTCGACTGTCATCTCCAAAAACTCTTAAGAAGGTTGCAGTCCTAATCACCTCATTATTCTAGATCAGAAGAAAAAGTGGCCTATTGGACTTGGGTGCTCGCCCTAGTGTCCCTAAAGTTTCTTCCTTCAAAAACCTAAATCCTAGTATGCTTCTAATCTATATTTAGCACCTTCTTGCACGATCATTTGTTGTATCTTATCCGTTTGTATCCGGGATCATACAATTAGGGTTTGAGGCTTAATCAAACTAGGGTTTGACATATCTATCTTTCCTTAGCATTCCTAAGTGACATCAACTTGTATTCAAAGTCCTCTCGATATCTAGTGACTTGGCTTGATTGTTGTCCTTGAATGTATATGTGAAAGGAGGGTTTGACTGAATCTACCTTAACCACACTTCAACTCTTATCCCCCTTTTACATATAACATTTTGGTGAACCTGTGTTTTTATTGAACTTGCATCTTGTTGAGTGTTGTAATTAGTCTTTGTATTCATCTATATAATAGCCATCATCATACATTCAAAAATCTTGCATACATGTGAAAATTTTAAAAAAATAGGCATTCTAGGCTTGCATTAAGGCATAGTTTGCACTATTTTTCTTGCACATCATTGAGAACATTTAATTTTCTGATATTTACATCAGATCTAAGATAAATTACAGCATTTCATTATCTTTTACCTTGCATTTACATATCTCAATTGCTAGGGTTTTGCTTGAAATTTACATTTTTTCATATAACCTAGTAATTCCAAAAGCTAGGGTTTGTAGTTAAAATATTATTTCAGATTTTACTACTCACCTGAACACTCTTTCAAATCTAATTTTGGATTGTAGTGTTTTTGCATTTACATTTGCATCTTTTGTACATTTACATTGGAAAAAAGTGAAAAAATCAAGCATTTTAGGTTCATAAACAAGCATAGTTTTGCATTTCTTCCTTACATATGGCATAAATGTATTTCAAATCATATTTTACATTCATCTTAGGCATATTTGCATTTCTCATTTGAAAATCCTGCACCATTTCACACTCTTTCTTGAAAATTTGCATATTTTTATTTACACATTGAGTATTTCAACACTGAAGGTTGTATACACTTTCTCCAAACAAACTTCCAAATCATTCATCCTACTTTGTTGTGTAGCACTATTTATATCTGACTCAGTTTGTTGTGAAATTTGTGTGTTTTGCTTTTTCAAAACTTGATTTCCTCAAACAAGTGCTTAAGCGTGAAACAGTCTCACATACATGGCTTCTCAGCACAACCCAAATACTATGTTCCCTCCTAGAGTTTATATGAAGAGGAAGACTCTTGAACCTCAACTAGTATTTACTCCACATGATAGAACAATTGGAAGCATTGAAAGACCTCTTTACATCATAGTGAAGGTGATGGAGACTCCTGTGAGAGGAACACTTATTGATCCTAACTATATGACTAATGTGGCTACAAAAGAATTCCTTTACGCACATGATTTGATACAAGAATCCTATGAACCAACCGACATGATGATTAAAACACATACTAGAGCTTTTGTCCTAGCCATAGGGAAGATTACTTTATTGATCATGGTATTTGATAAAGCTTTAAAACAATCATTTGATATCATACCTACATTTGACCTCTTCTATATAAAATTAGGCCATCCATGGCTCAAGGCTATGAAAGTTGTCCCCTCAACGATTCACAAATGTATAAAATTCCCTATCCATGGAAGCATGCATACTCTATGGCAACCCATGGTTACTCATAAAAAATTCAATCTTGATTACTTTTGGCCACGACCTACTGAACCTCTTGAACGACGATGAGATCAAATCTTCTTGGGATATCAATGATATAAAGAAAAATTGATAACAAAATTGGCTAGACCTCCTATAGAACAAATCACAAATAAAGAGCCACCCAAATTGAAAGAACCCCCTAGACTAAAAGGTAAGGGAGTCTATGCTGAGGTTCCTCCTCTGTCATCCTTATAAGGATCTAGAGATACCCATAAAGTGTTGAAAGTAGGGTAGACAACTAAGAGGGGGGAGTGAATCAGTTGTCACAAAACTTTTATCTTTTGTTGTATTTAATCTTCTTTACAACTTATTAATAGATTAATGATATAAACATGAAAGCATGAATCAACAAAACATGAGCAGAAACATAATCAACACACATAACACCAGGATTTTTATGTGGAAACCCGGTTAAGGGAAAAACCATGGTGGGGGTTAACCCACAAGATTTATTCTCTATTAAAAGAACAAAAAAATGGGATGGCGCTTGCCTTCGAGTGCACTGCCCAGAGCTCACTGCTCAAAAGAGCCTCACTACCTATAGAAACATTCACATGATTAACACTAAAAGGTTGAACTAAGAAACAACATCTTCTCCATGCCAAGGTTCAGTTCCATTGAAGTGCACAACACATCTGGTCTGCCCCTACTTACTTCCTCACTACATCTGCATCTTTGCTCACACCACACATTTTCATAACTTCACAACACTTATTTATACATGACATTGACTTTGGAATGAACATCAAAGTTGGCCTTACAATCATCTATCTAGAACATTCTCCAAGATAGGCATTACAAACAATTACAATCACAAGACTTAAAATGCTTGATGTGAACCATTACACTGTCAGTCAAACATAGCTGGGACTTAAATCTTCCTCGAACAACATGTCACACTCCATAGAACTCTTCTTAGATCATCCTCAACATGCACCAAGCATCCGGTCAGCCAAGACTAGAAAGAATAACAACACCCAAGGAGAAATCTTCAACCATGAGCTCAATCCTCAATGCAAACCACCAACACAATAGGCACATGATCCAAAGACCAACACAAGCACAATGAAATAAAAAAAAACAACTACATCACCTCAAATCACCAGAAACACTTGCATCTTCATCCAGGAACTTAAGAACACTAACTGTCATGACTGTCACACTAGAAAGATTTCTTGTGGACCTCTAAACCACGAACCATTTGCGTTGAGGACACACACCAACATCCCAAACATGACTCTAGATCCGCAGACCATAATATTCCAATGCAGAGCAAACTAGACCAAATTACTATCACTCTGTCACCTCTGAACAATGCAAAACTTGTTTCTACTCAGATGGCCATAACTTCAGCAATCCTCCATGCAGACCTCTCAAATCTTAACTAGAGAAGTTTCAGACAATCCTCTACAAAACCCTTTATTCCATAGACTCTAATCTTCTTCTCATTGGAAATACGGAACAATCTACTTTACTGAACTGCATTATCTTCACTGTCTCTGACAAGGAGATATGTTGACATTAATGACAACACATCATATGCACATATTTGCAACAATATCCACCTTTGTCATTGATGGCAACATATGATGTGAAAAACTGATTCAACCATCTAGACAGGAACTTCTCCCCCTTTCTCTTATCACACCTGCAACCACTTTCTCCACTGCTCCACCTGTAACCATTTTCTCCACTACTCCCCCTTTCACCAGCAACTGCTTACTTCCAAGTTTTTCACATGACTTCTCTCCCCCTTCGACATCAATGGAAAAGGACACATATTTGCAATCACTAACCCTCTCTCCCCTTTTAGTTTCAAACTAAACTCTAGAATTAACATACTGACTATTCCCCCTGAGTAGTACTCCCTTAACACCAATCCGGATCACAAGATATGACTGTGAGTTCCACCAGATTGATACACACTAGTGCACCTTAGTTCTGAATAGGAGGGATAACAACCCCTAGCTTCACTCTAAGATACTCAAAAATATCCTTAGGTAGAGGCTTCGTGAAGATATCCACAATCTGATCCTTTGAAGAAACAAATTCCAGTCTGACTTCATTCTCATTTACCTTCTCTCTCAAAAAGTGAAATTTGATGGATATGTGTTTTGTCTTTGAATGCAACACTAGATTCTTAGAGATGTTTATTGCACTTGAATTATCACAAAAGATTGTAACAGGCTCTTTAAACATAATTCTGATATCCTTCAACATTTGCTTCATCCACAAAACTTGAGTACAATTACTTGCTGCTGCTATATACTCTGCTTCTGCAGTAGACAAACATATTGCCTCCTATTTTTTGCTCAGCCAAGAAACCAATCTCTTTCCCAAGAAAAATGCACCCCCACTAGTACTCTTCCTGTCATCCACATCTCCTGCCCAATCAACATCTGTATATGCATGAAGAGTGAAATCGTCATCTTTAGGATACCATAAGCCATAATCAGATGTTCCCTTTAGATATCTAAAAATTCTTTTAACTGCTACAACATGAGATTCTCTAGGATCAACTTGAAATCTAGCAACAAGGCCAACTGCATTCATAATATCAGGTCTGGTATGAGTCAGATAAAGCAGTCCTCCAATCATTGATCTATACCTTTTCTGATCTACCTTAGGGGAATCATCATCTTTACTCAACTTGCATCCGGTTATCATAGGAGTATTTACTGGTTTTGAATTCTCCATTCCAAACTTTTTCAACAACTCATTTACATACTTAGACTGAGATATGAAGATGCCCTTATCTGACTGAATGATTTGTAGACCCAAGAAGAAATTCATTTCACCAAGCATGGACATCTCAAATTCACTTTGTATCTGATCAGCAATTTTTTTACACATGCTCTCATTTCCACCAAAGATGATATCATCAACAAATATCTCAACAATCAAGATGTGTTCATGATCAATTTTGATATAAAGATTACTGTTGGTTGTGCCTTTGTTAAAACCTAACTTTAGCAGATACTTATCTAATCTTGCATACCAGGCTCTTATGGCTTGTTTAAGTCCATACAATGCTTTCCTCAATCTGTAGACCTTATCTCCTTGATCAGACAACTGGAAACCTTTTGGTTGCTCAATGTAGACTTCTTCTTCCAACTCTCCATTTAGGAATGCTAACTTGACATCCATCTGATAAACATTGAAATCTTTGTAAGCAACAAAGGCAATAAATAATCTGATTGCTTCGATTCTTGCCACCAGAGCAAAAGTTTCTTCAAAATCAATTCCCTCTACCTGAGAATATCCTTTATACACCAATCTTGCTTTGTTTCTCACAACTTCACCATCTTTATTCAATTTATTCTGGAAGACCCATTTAGTTCCAATTACATTTTTGTTTTCAAGTCTAGGAACAAGATCCCAAGTATGATTCTTTTCAATTTGCATTAATTCTTTTTCCATTACTTGTACCCAACTTTCATCATTACAAGCTTCATTCACTGATTTTAGTTCAATCTTTGAAATCAAACAATACTCTTCTTGTTCTTCAACAATTTTTCTTCTAGTTTGAACACCTTTATTTCTATCTCCCATAATCTGATCTTCAGAATGATTCAACCTTACATACATGGGAGTTTTGGGATTTTCTTGAACTTCTAAATCTTGAACATGTTCCTCAACATTTGCACTAGCTTTTTGAGTCATTGGATTCTCTAGAGCAATCTGGATCTTTTTTTCATTTGGACTTCCATTTTGATCATCTAATTCATATCCAAAAGGGTTGGTAGGCCTCTCCTTGCTTTCATGAACCTTGATATTAGCACTTTCAACAATCCTTTTCAATCTCTTATTAAAGCACCGGTATGCCTTTCTTTGGTTAGAGTAACCTAGAAATATTCCTTCATCACATCTTGCATCAAACTTGCCTAGATCTTCATCTCTCTTGATATAGCATTTACTACCAAATTTTTTCAAGTATTTCACAGTAGGAGTATGACCAAACCATAATTCATAAGGTGTCTTACCAGTATTACCTTTAATCTGCACTTGGTTAAGAGTGTAGACAACAATACTCATAGCTTCTCTCCAATAGACATGTGGAACATTTTCCTCCATCATCATGGTTCTAGAAGCCTCTTGAATGGTCTGATTCTTCCTTTCCACAACTCCATTCTACTGAGTCCTAGGAGCAAATAACTATCTTCTTATTCTATGCTTTTCACAGAATGCATTAAACTCACTGGAGGTAAGCTCTCCACCTCTGTTAGATCTCAGACACTTTATCTTCACACTAATCTTATTCTCTACCCTAGCCTTGAACACCTTGAATCTGTCAAGAGCCTTTGATTTCTCTCTCAAGAAAGTGACCCACATCATTTGGGAGTAATCATCAATCAGCAACATAAAGTATCTATCTCCTTGCAAACTCCTAACTCTGGAAGGACCACACAAATTAGTGTGCACAATTTCCAACAATCCACTTGAAAATTGTTCTTTACTTTTGAATGTAGCTCTGTTCTATTTTCCCAACAGACATTCCTTACACATGCTATTAGCAAGTTTCACAAGATTTGGAAGATCTCTCATAGCCTGAGTAGTACTTATCTTGACAATATTATCAAAGTTTACATGACATATTGTCCTATGCCATAACCAACTTTGATCAATCTGAGAAATTAAACAACTCTTACCAGTACCACTTAAATGAAAGATATTACCTCTAGTCTATGTATCAGATGCAATCTTAGTTCTAGAGATTTCCAAAATTCTACATTTTCCATCCTTGAATCAGAGATCATACCCTTTGTCAACCAACTGTCCAACACTGAGAAGATTATGCTTCAACCCTTCTACATACAAAACATCGTTAGTGTTATGCTTACCATCAAGAGAGATGGATCCTCTGCCATGGATTCTACCAGCTGAATTGTCTTCGAACATGACAATTCCACCTTCATATCTTTTCATACTTAAAAACTTACTTTTATCACCTGTCATATAGTGAGAACATCTGTTGTCAATCACCCATTCATCCTTTTCTTCAACTTGAGGAGCCAAGGCACTTTCCACATTCACACAGCTAGTAGATTCAGTAGGTATCAGATCTTCTTCTTTGATAGCAATGAACACCCATTCATTTCCAGAGGTACTTCCCATATCAGATTCTTCATCTGTGACTCCTTCATCATCAGCTTCTTGGACATAGTAGCATTTCTTCTAAACCCTAGGTCTATTAGGGTTTGGCTTTAAAACCCTCTCTGGACATCTTAAAGAAAAATGACCAATCTTATTTCAAGAAAAACATTTGAAAGGCAACTTTCCTTCATACTTATCGGATCCTCTTGGTAATCTTTTGGCAATAAGAGTTTCAAGTTCTTCAATCTTTGATTCATCTTCTTCAAGTTCCTTCCTTGCCTTCTCATATTTGGTTAGTCTTCTTGAAGAGATTTCACCTAGATCAAATCTTTGCTTCCTAGAAACACTAGCCTTAAAAGCAGATTCTGATTTAGGAAGAGAATCACCAAACTCACTCATTTCAAATGTTGAAATCTTGCCAACCAACTGATCCCTTGTAACATCTATCACAATCCTGATCTCCTCAATAGTAGCAACTTTGTGCTTATATGAAGTAGTTAAGGATCTGAACACTTTGCCAACAATCTCTGATTCTTCCTATTTTCCACCAACACACCTGATACTGCATACAAGTTCATTCACCTTCTACATGTACGAAGTGATGTTTTCATCTTCACTCATCCTCAAACTTTCATATCTCCCCTTTAGGCTTTGTAGCTTAGCACATTTGACATATGCATCACCTTCATTTAGAGTTTCAAACTTCTTCCAAATTCCATGAGTAGTTTTCAATTCCAAGACATTTGTCATTTCTGTATTAGTCATGGCACTCAACAATGCTTCCTTAGCCCGAATGTTGTATTTACCTTCTTTGATTTGATCTAGAGTTGTAGGACCATTCTTCGGAGGAGTATACTCATTCTTAGTTATCAACCAATAAGGTTCACCCATGCATTGCAAATGACACTCCATCTGATTCTTCCAAAGAGAGTAATTTGTTCCATCAAATCTCAAACTGTCTTCTTGTATGTCATCATCCTAGATCTCCTCAAGTAGTCAAGCTTCTTTTAGAGGAATCGGCTTTGATACCAATTGTTGAAATTAGGGTAGACAACTGAGAGGGGGGGTGAATCAGTTGTCACAAAATTTTTATCTTTTGTTGTATTTAATCTTCTTTACCACTTATTAATAGATTAATGATATAAACATGAAAGCACGAATCAACAACACGAGTAGAAACATGATCAACACACATAACACCAGGATTTTTATGTGGAAACCCGGTTAAGGGAAAAACCACGGTGAGGGTTAACCCACAAGATTTATTCTCTGTTAAAAGAATAGAAAACTAGGAAGGCACTTACCTTCGGGTGCATTACCCAGAGCTCACTTCTCAAAGGAGGCTCATTGCCTACAAAAGCATTCACATGATTAACACTGAAAGGTTGAACTGAGAAACATCTTCTCCATGCCAAGGTTCAATTCCATTGAAGCACACAACACCTCTGCTCTACCCCTACTTACTTCCTCACTACATCTACATCTTCACTCACACCACACATTTTCACGACTTCACAACACTTATTTATACATGACATCAACTTTGGAATGAACATCAAAGTCAGACTTACAATCATCTATCTGAAACATTCTCTAGGATAGGCATTACAAACAATTACAATCACAAGACTTAAAATGCTTGATGCGAACCATTACACTATCAGTCAAACATAGCTGGGACTTAAATCTTCCTCAAACAACATGTCACACTCCATAGAACTCTTCTTAGATCATCCTCAACACGCACCAAGCATCCGGTCGGCCAAGACTGGAAAGAATAACAACACCTAAGGAGAAATCTTCAACCACAAGCTCAATCCTCAATGTAGACCACCAACACAATAGGCACATGATCCAAAGACCAACACAAGCACAATGAAATCAACAAAAACAACTGCATCACCTCAAATCACCGGAAACACTTGCATCTTCATCTAGGAACTTAAGAACACTAACTGTCATGACTGTCACACTAGAAATATTGCTTGTGGACCTCTAAACCATGAACCATTTATGTTGAGGACACACACCAACATCCCAAACATGACTCTAGATCTGCAGACCATAATATTCCAATGTGGAGTAATCTAGACCATATTATTGTCACTCTGTCACCTCTGAACAACTGCAAAACCTGGTTCTACTCAGATGGCCATAACTTCATTAATCCTCCATGTAGACCTCTCAAATCTTAATTGTAAAAACTTCAGACAATCCTGTACAAAACCCTTTAGTCCGCAAACTCTGATCTTCTTCTCACCAGAAATGCGGAACAATCTACTTTACTGAACTGCACTGTCTTCACTGTCTCTGGCAAGGGGATATGTTGACATCAATGACAACACATCATATGCACATATTTGCAACATAAAGAATAGAGCATCTCATAAAAAAAAATCAAATTGGTACCAGCTTTCTCATTTGAGATGTCAAAGACTAGAAAATAATGACAATTTTTTTACAAATATCACCAATAAAACATTAAAGAATAGACAAGAAAGGGAAAGGAGGAAGAGAAAACAAGCTTTAGCTTGAAAAAATACATCTCAACAAGAAAACTTTCCACCACCTAACACTGAATCAAACAAGGGAGAACGTAAGGATGAAGAGCTTAAGGTTGAAGAAGAGTTTAAGGACAAGGATAAAAGTTGGTAAATTGTACCATATGTACCTCTTTCCCCTTGCATTTGAGATTGGAAAGAAGATGATTGTCTCAATGACAACCGCTAGTTTGATTTCATACACAGGTAAGTATTTCTAACCCTTGGTGACTACCTTTGTCGTAGTATATCTTCGCTTACTTACGTGGCCTCCTATGTGTTGTGTTCCCCACGTGATGTGTTATGTGTTGTGTAGGTCTCTTGGAATGACCCTTAATACTCTTGTAAGGTCAAGGATACTGGGAAACCACCTCTATTGTGACCATTCTTCCATTTGTTTCATCATTCTTCTATCTTTCTATTCATTATTTTATTATTGTGTGTCATGCCTTAGGGGCATAGTGTTGCGGTTGATGTCATGGGGATATCCTCCTACGTGATGTTCATAAGGAACTTGTTCTCCTCTCTCATTTTTATTGTTTACCTCCTTCGGTGGTTCTACCTAGTTGGTGAATGACAAAAAACAAACAAATAACTAACACAGATCGTGTGTCTCTTCAGCGAGTAAGAAAAAATGAACCTAGTCCATATACGAAGATGGGGTTGATATATATATCCAACACTTGACTAGTAGAATCACTCCATGTGATATATCATGTTGTCTTATCTCTTCTAACAAACCATTCCAATATAGTTGCTCCATGCACTTTGGATTGTTTTGTATCTCACCTTGTTACACTCAGCTGTGAGATACTTGTAGTATAAGCCCAACGGCTATACTCGGATCCAAACCTGTAAGTGTAGCCTTGGTTTCTTTGATGTCATATAATACATGCATAGCTTTCTTGATTTGAATTTGGTTTTAATATCTTAGAGTAAGAGGTTCTAACCTTATCTCTTGATTATCTTAGCCTATCTTATCAATGTGTTTGTGGGAACATTCAGCGATCATGGCATGTCACCTTTGGGGGCATGGGCTTTGCAAAAGATCTTGTTCCCTTGTGTGTTTTCACTCTACCTTAATATGCTTGATACCGTCAAGTGGTACCAACCACCTTAAGGTGGGGGCATATATAATGGTATTTATTTGATTATTTTGACACTAATGAAGCGTTCTTCAAATCCCTCACCATGAGGTGGGATGGTGTATCTCTTGAGCTAGTGCACATCCTTATTTAAATTGCAAGAAAGAAAACCCTCATCGCTAGGTGGGATAACATATGTCTTGAGACAGTGCGTATCCTTTTATACAAAGCCCTCATCATGAGGCAGGATGGTGTATCTCTTGAGCTTGTGCACATCCTTTTATACAAAGTCCTCATCAGGAGGTAGGGTTGGATCTTGAGCTATCCTCCCTTAAGCATGTCTTTGGCTGTTGTTGTAGCATAAGCTCAACCATTAGGTGTGTCGGGAGCATGTTTTAGATGGTGGGACTTAGCAATAAGCTCCTCCCATCGCTCATCATTTTTGTGTATAAGATGTATAGTATGTCTATGACATGCTATACGACACTTGTGTATTTCACATTTTTTATTTATGTCTCTTCCCCCTTGTGTGGTTTCAAGGGCATAGCAATGAGCTCCCCCAACACTCGGGTTTTGCTTGGTGTGTCTTCCCCCTTATGTGGTTTCAAGGATGTAGTGATGAGCTCCCTGACACTTGAGTTTTGTTTGGTGTGTCTTCCCCTTGGTGTAGTATCAAGGGCATAGCGATTAGCTCCCCCTACATTTTGGGTTTTGTATTGCATGTTTTGGTGGTTTCAAGGGCATAGTGATGAGCTCCCCCCGCCCCCTAGCTAGGATTTCACTGAACATTTATGAAAACGAAATATCAATGTATTCATCATGTTTTGCATGACATCTCTCATGTATTCATCATGTATTGCGGTCTTTCACTATATTCACCATGTTCTGCGTGCTTCCTATTGTCTTCATTGTGTCTTGCGTGTCTTCAATGTGTCTTCTAGTGCTTAGCTGAGACTAGGGGCTTGAAATAGTTCCTCAATCTTTGTGTATGCCTTGGCTTCATGTGCTTGGCATGTTTGATGTGTTTTTTATTGTGCTTTAATGCATGTATGGGCCATAAGATCATACATACATTAAAGTGAGGGAAAAATGTTATGTTGTAAAATGTCCCCCTAGGAATTTTACCTCCTAGTTTAGCTCTTGGGTCCCCTTATTTTCCTTATACATGTCTTAAACTTATCCCAGAGAAAATTCCCCCAAAACCCATGTCAAATGGGGCCTAGGGGTCCACTTTAATGCTTAATCATGACTCAAAAAGCACCTTTGGACTTGGGCACTTGTGCCCTAGTCCAGGCCTATTTTGCTAGGACCTAAAATTTGGATGTCGGCTTGTGACTATTAAAATGGTTTCCCTTGTCAGCCTATTCAATTTGAATTACGAAAGGTTAATAGGAATGCATATATAAGAATGTTTAGGACTTCATTTTACTCCTATTTAATTAAGGCAAACTTATTATCATCAAGAAAAGAGCATTCAAATCATTCATTGTGTTGCAGAGTAGAATTGTGTTGTTGTTGTGTTTGTCGTTGTAGTCTCCTCATGATTTGAAGGTTCTTCATCTCCATGAGAGCTTCACCTCCAAGGTGATATCTATTTGTGTTTTCAATCAATATATTTCATCATTTTTTTTTGCCTCTATCCACAAAGGACACACACTCTATCTAACAACAGTGTTGGAAGGCTTGAATGCCATTCCAGGGCTTGACCGAGGCAAGTTCCTAAACACCACAACCCCAAAACCCCTTTCTTGTGATTGCAGGTTACAAGTGTGGAATCTTACAAAAGGGAGTTATAGAAGACTAGAGAAGAAGATAAACATTCAAGATTTGAAGAAAAGAGTAGAGAATATTCCCTCCTAGACTTGGACGCCTGCCCCAATGTCCTCCTGACTATCATCTTTGGAAACTCTAAAGTAGGTTGTAGTCCTAATCACCTCACTATTCCAGATTAGTAGAAAAAGTGGCCTATTGGACTTGGGCACCCATCCCAGTGTCCCTAAAGTTTTCTCCTCCAGAAACCTAAATCCTAGTATGTTTCTAAACTATATTTTGTGCCTTCTTGTGTGATCATTTGTCGTATCTTGTCTATTTGTATCCAGGATCATACAATTAAGGTTTGGGGCTTAATTGAACTAGGGTTTGACATATCTATCAATCTATTCTATCTTTCCTTATCATTCCTAAGTGACATCAACCTGTAGCCAATGAAGTCTTCTCCATCTATAGTGACTTGGATCTATTGTTGTCCTTGAATGTATATGTGAAAGGAGGGTTTGATTGAATTGACCTTAACCATACTTCAACTCTTATCCTCATTTTTACATATAACACACACACACACACACACCAAGGCTTCCTGGACAAGAAAAACTAACTAGATCTGCATTAGAGCTCTCTTGATACACCCATTATTACACATAGAACTTCTTTTTCAAGCAAATAAATTTCACATACTCCAAATGGATCCATTTAAAAAATGTAAAATTAGTCTTAGGATCTTACTAAGGGAGATGTTACAAATAGCCATTTAGTACCCCTTTTCTAGATGGGAATTTAGCGTCAATAATTGTAGAGGATGTGATTGTGTGTAGAAAGACACTACTTTGCTAGGGAAAACACCAATATATGGTAAGGGATACTACCATGCAAGGACAAACATGGATATACACACTTCTATCCCTGAGAAAACTATCACAACAATATAGAATTCAAAAAAAAATTCTACTAGACCAAAACCTTCTCTTGACCTCATTTTTTGAGAATATTATCATGCTAATTTTTGAGTGACCTAGTAGGTGAAGTAGGATGCTAGGCAACCTCGAATGTCTCTTCATTTTCATTCGGCATTCCAAATGTTCTCATGTTTGCATCATGATATCGATCTCTACTTCCCTTGCCAATAATATTCTCATTTATTCAAACCTCATAATCATCCATATTTGTCCTTCTACTGCTTCTTCCTCGGTTATTAGTAGAATAATCTAATGTGCATTGAAACGGGTCTATTAGATCTACAAAGGTATCATTTCTCCCTAATGTTCCCACTTGATCTTGAACAATTAGTGGTGGTAAGAAACCAGGGGGATTTCTTTCTCTCCATCTATTTCGTTATCTTCTTGAGGTGCTGATAAATATTGGGACCTTCTCCCATGATCCATTATAAAATCTTCACTTAGCTATAAACTAATCTCTGGGTTGCCTCAAACAGAGTCACCACTTCCCAGGTGGGAAGAAAATACTTAAATTTTTATCATATTACAAAGTTGCAATAATCTCAACTAGAATTAATGGTTTCCTTGGCAATGACGCCAATCTATTAGGTCCCAAAACTGCATGTCCAAAACCCTATAGTATATTCTCACTTCCTAGGCTCATGGATGTCATTAGGAAAGTAGAACATAGGCTCATCAACATATTAAGGATGGTTAAAGGCCAAATTCTAGAAGTGGGTAATCTCCTCTTCACTTCTGGTACAACTACACTAAGGAGGGTGTTCCTAGAGGTATCCCTCAATAGGGATTGATCACAATAGAAAATATATGTAATAGAATAACAAAAGAAGAGATACCCATGGTGTTGTCCTAAACCATAAAGATGTCACTAGTTTATACAATAGATCATTGTATCAAATAACCTCTTTTATGTTGATAGAAGCATCAATGTAACTATGCATGATGTGGGTATGAACCTTTAGTCAGAAAGGATGAAACTTGCTTGCTTTGGTGAAGATGATTCCTTGAATAAAAAAAGGAACTAAAATGCATATAGATAGATATAAATTACTTCATACTTTGAGATAGTTGTTTTGATTTTAAGTGGGTGTGGGTGATCACATATTTAATTGACCGGTGCCTATCCAAATGGGCTACAATGTCCCTAGCTCAACAGAGGAATCACAAAAATAAAAAGAACATATGATTGTCTAGAAATATGAATTTAATACCAAATTGGAAATACTTAGTAATCCTTCCTTATAATGCATTCATCCATATATAATACTAAAATGACCATTACAATGCTTGCAATATTTTAAGAAATGTCACATTCATCAAATCAAATATTACATTCATGCTATTAAACATAGAAAAGGGAACCCCTGGCTGTGACTCAGATGATTCCCAAGAGAAATACATACAAGGATGGAAAAATCTAGTGAATGATACCAAATTTTGTAGTGGATACTTCATACACCTTCAATTGTTGCACCTTGAAGAGCTGCACTAGATGCTGCAAAACTCTGGAAATATTATGCTCTATTTCTGCACACTAACTATATGGAAGAAACAAGAAAAAATCAACCACAAAACATCTTTTGAATAAGTATATATAGCATCACATCTAATTCTACATGTGGGCGGGAAACACCTACCCAACCTACTACCATGACTTTTTCATTCAATCTTACCTACCTCACCACCAACCTCCATTTTCATCTTTATTCTACATTAATGGCATTTGAGAAGTATGTAGGCGTACAAATTAGGAAACAAATGAGCATGCTATATTCTAGCTTTTACAACACTTAAAAATTCCATTTAAAAAATGAATTTTGGCCCATTTAAACACTGGCAAACCTTTTTAGCAGGTTCACAGGTTCATGAACATGCCAAATTGCCGAAAATCCACTTTACTTATCTTTCCTTTGATTTTATTATCCCTTTTTTGGCAATCTGGATCTTTTAAGAACTCATGAACCATTGAAGCCTTGCTCTTCCTTTTTGGAATTTCGGTGAGTTCTTGAAGTTTTGAACTCACCAAAAGTCGCTTGCTTTTGATTTTGATTTTGATTTTTTCTTTGCCTTTTGTTTTCTCTATTTTTCATGGTTCAACAAAACATCGCACTGGTGACCTTTTGACTTCTCCCTTTTCACTCATCTTCCTTTGGTATTTTGATAAAACTAAGAACATTAGAACCATTTCGGCAAGTTCACAAAACTGTTGAACCACTGAAAGGCATTATACTTAGTGAATTTTGAATGCCTTTCAAGATTTTTGAACGGTTAATCTGGACTTAGAGGATCTTTAGGGATTTTGCAACATAGGAAAATAGGGATTTCAAAGGGGACCTTCACACATAGGAAATTTTTAGATTTAGGCTCTTATGAACAAGCAAACACATTAGGGACAACAACAAAGATTTTGTAAATTTGAGAGTTGGAAAATGAAGTCCCAACATAAGGCATTATAACCAAATCCAATTATTAACCTTTCATAAACTACCATTGCATGCATTTTAACTATGCAGCTTGCCACCAATTAATAAAATAAATTTGATTATTTTTTACATTCTAGCTACTGTATGCTCTCACCCTTCCCATCCTAGAATCTCAATGATGAAAAAGTGCTAGAATTCGTGGGTTATTGTCAAGTTGTCAAAATTTATAGTTTGGGACATTATAGTGGTATCAAATCTATGATCTTGATAGCCCACAGGGAAAGCTAACACTTTGATACAGGTTATACAACATGCATAGTAGTGATAGAGAATTTAAATATTATCAGAGAGAAAGAAAGAATGCTCAGTCACTAAAAAATTAGAATGTTCAGATAGAGATAGAAGAATTTCAAATGGAGGGAAGAGATAAGAGAATCATGTCTAAGGAAGAAAGAGTTGATGCACAATTCAATGTGCTTATCCAAGGATAGTAGCAAATGAAAAATCTAATGACATAATTGTTGCAAACCATGTAAAATTTGAGTGTACCTAGACAAACTTAGAATCATGTTGGTGAAATAAGTTCCTCAATAAATCATCAACCTATGTTCTTTCAAGAAAAGTTCTTACAAAAAGAAGATGATATAGATCCTATTCAAGAAGTATTAATAAAAATAAAGGACAAGGAAAGGTATAAATTTGAGACCACTAGAATTCTTGATCAGTATCAAGGAATGTATGTTGAATTCAAATCCAAAGTTACCCTTGATGATTACTTGAAGATACTTGAAAATGGGTATCTAAACAAAAGAGGCCTCTATGAATACATAAGGATGAAAATTTGGAGGATGAAAATCCTCTAAGTTTCCTTCTAGATTTGAGGATGAAAACCCTCTTATCCATTCGAGCAATTCCATGTAGGGATTTCCATTGTGTTGAAGGTTTTGAAGAAGTTCTAGTTTCATGAGGATTATTAAATATTTTTAGAATGTGAGGTTTCCTACAATAATCTATACAATTACTACAATAATTTGTATCATTGGTATTATAATTCATATCACTACTATAGTAATTTGTATAACTATAGTGTCATGTTATAATACTTTGTGAGCATTGCCAAATCGCTAAAATCCATACTATTTTGAACTGTTGGAGGTCATACACATAGTGAGGGTCACCATACATATTCTTTGTTTTGAATGGTTGTACTTGTTGCATAAGTTTGTACCTCTTCAAGGTGTGACTTATTATCATTTTAAGACTACTGTATTGCCTAGCCACTCCATTATCTACAACATTTCTTGGTATTATTATGTGTCTTTAGCTAGTTTGTGATTGTATAGGACTCTTTGTAGGTTGTACATCAGTTGGGAACATTTTAGGTGGAGATTACATGATGTTGTACTAGTTCAAGCCCTAATTGCTCCCTATAATTTCCATATACTCCTTTTTGTAGTGGTTGTACCACTCAATCATCCTCATTCAATTTTTTTAGTTAGTATTCATTTAGTTATGTGAGTGTAACCTTCATTTTATGTAGTTTTTTAGCTATAGAATATTGTCACTACTATATTTTCCATTTAGGGAGGCATTTGGGCATTGATATTAGCACTTGTCATGCTCGCATCTCCCATGCAGACACGACACACAAATGCCCGTGTCATGACCACATTCACCATGTGGTCACGACACGGGCCACGAAAAAAACTTTTCTCCCTAACCCTAAGAACCACCTCACTTGCGTTTGCGAGCTTGGTGGCAATATGCTAGGCATAGACATGTCAACGTTTTCGTGATGGTGAAGGCCGCCTAGAGGGTATGCAACACGAAATGTGTCGCTCTTAGGGTTAGACCGTTAAAATCTGAACCCTAGTTTCCTAGATTAAGATGGGTTGCCGCAACGAACCCTAATATACTCGGATCGAAAAGTGATTAACCATGTGATAAGAAGGCGCGTGGTTCTAGTGGATAGGTGAAAAGGAAAGGATTAAACATCGCATCAATTTAACCCTAGGAAATCTAGTATAACACGTTTTTCAATAAATGCAAAGAACAAGAAACAAGAATCTTATAGTAATATGTCAACAAGAAAATAATCTTTATAAATTCAAGTAGAACTAAGAGCAATTTTTAAACAATTCGTCAATGAGAAAAAAACTAATTAATTAAACGATAAAAAAAATACTTAGATTAAATTTATTAAGGAAGTGAAAATAAAGGCCACTCATTTTCTTGTCTTTTAATGACTTGTTTATTTCTATAATTTCCCTTTTTTTTTGTCCCGTTTATTTTTTTGGTATGATATTTGTAATTAACTAGACTCTGAATTCACAATTTTTTTTCTTTTATAACAACATGTGTATGTATATATAGGTCCTTAACTATAAATTTAAATTTACATTTAATACAACCCCTTTGAAAATGTATAAATACATTAATATTAAAATTTTCTTTTTATCTATTATTTATTATTTATTATTATTATAGAAATATACTATTTTTTTTCCTTTCATGGCCCAACTTATAAATTACATAACAATAAATATGTATGTTTTTATAAACATAAATATAGAGTAAATAAAAATTAGGGTTTACTTTAAATAAGGGGAAAAGGCTCTTTTGTTGTAAACCGACATGAATTTTCTTTTGGGCTCAAACCCTAACCCAACCCATTTAACTTTTTGTTTAGATGCAGGGCGTAAGCAGCGACAGCGCAGAAGTGGAGATAGCACGCAATGGGGGTTCAAGGGACGGGAGCTGTGCCACAGAGTGGAGGCCGAGTAGTGGGGTGGCGGAGGGAGAAGCCGTAGTGGGAGCCAAGCTGTGGATTTTCAGGTGCCGACGCTCACGATAGGGCTGAGGGGATGGTGCTGGTGGCAGGGGTGCCGTGCTGAGGGAACGGTCAGGGCTGACGAAAAATAGTCGGTGGGGGTTTCATGCTGCACAAAGCAGGCGAGCGGAGTGTGGACACCATGCGGTGGGTGCAGGGTGTGGGGGAAGCAGAGCCCCCATCCACACCCGTGGGTGTGGGTGGAGGCTCCGCCTCCCAAACACCCCTCTTTTGTATATGGGGCGGGGACTGTGGGCGCTGCCCATAGTCCCCTTCACACACATTTCTCTTTTTGTCTTTTTTTTTTTTCATTTATTTTTTTTTCTTTTTTTTTTTAAATTAAAAAAATACTTAAAATGAAACCCTAACTCTTTCGTGACAGGTAAACAGTGTATACTACATTTCGAAGTAAAATATTTATTATTTTTCTTATATATATAAATATATATATATATATATGTATATTTATATATATATATTTGATATATATGTATATATTTACATATAGATATCTATATATATATATATTTAAAAAGTAAGTACAAATTTTGTATAGTCTAAGCTCTACCAAAATACACAGTTTTGTATTAGAGAACAAAATAAAATCTTTAAAATTAGATTTATTTATATGCTTTCTTTTTTTTTATTAACCTGTCTTCACATAATGACAGAAGTATAAATGTATTTGTTGCAGCAAATGTATTGTACAGGATCACTATTTTTAAAAAAAAAACAAACAAACAAAATTAGGGTCTTAACCAGAGAAGGAATGGTTTTCAGATTTAAACTCTCCCCTTTTTTTTTTCTTTTTGTTTAAATTTTTTTTTTCTTGTTAACCCCTTAGTGGCAGCATGCTCACAGAGATATGAAATATTATGATTATGCATAATGATATATTCAACTCTAAATATTTACCACTTTATCTCACTCTCCTAGTTAGGTATTAGATTTCTAAACTACCACATTAGGATTTCCCTTGGACATATATGAACAAAAAATAAATATGTAAATATATTTTCTCCCCTTTTGTAAGACAGTCAAAGAAATACATTGCTTTTCTTTTAGATCTGCAATAAGGTAAGGTGATATGCAATTCTTTCTCACTTATATTCTTCCCTTCGTTCACTAAACTTCTTGATAGAATTAATACAATAACCTATACTCTTGCAACTTAACTAATTCCACCACTTGATAAAAATAAAATAACATGCATTTCTTTTCTTCCATTTTCAGCAAGATCAACACAAACATAAAATAACATGCTGATCTATCTTTGAGAGAACAATGGTTATACTATATCTATGCCTACTCCCCAAAGCATCTCTCTATGCAAGGCTGGTTTCATAATCAGGAAGTCACATTATTTTAACCCCCAATAATAGGGAATTAGCATTGAGTATTCATATACAACTAGCTCATGGCAAGGGTAACCAAACAGCCCCTTTAAAAAATATGATACAATGCGGCCACAATGGCCTTGGCTTCAACAGTCTTCACAAGGAGACTTTCTTAATAGCTTCACTCCTTTTCACCCAACCTGCAACTAAACACAACAAGGAAACAACAAGAAACCAGCCACAGAAGAGGAAAAAACTCTCCTCCCTACCATAGATCAGCAAGTGGGTCACCCCCGAGCTAGGGAGGTAGGGGATTCCACACAGGGCTTCAATCCACAACAGCAAATCAATCACAATAACACAGTAATTAGAACATCCCCATAGGCTTAGCACATAACTATGCTCATAAAAAAAATGAGCTTGTTGAGGGTAAGGGATAGACCTCTCAACTTTAAAGGGCTCCCAAAGGAATGAAAATCCCAACACCTAGCCTCAAGCCAAAAAAAATCCAAGACCAACACAATCCACAAGAATTTACAAATCAATTTACATGGCACTCTTGCCAATTAGATATCTCCTCCTCAGATGATAACAAGCCCTCACGGCATACACACATATCTCCTCCATAATGATAATAAGCCCTCAAGGCATAAACACATACTGTGGGAGAGCCCTCAAGGATTGTTCCTCTCCCCTACCCGTACAAGTTGAGCATTTCCTCCATTGGAGGTGCTCTCACCATGACACCCAACCCAACATCAAATGCAAAAAGAAAGCATCACTAAGCAAACAACTTACAATCAAGATTCAAACCATGGAACATCATAAAGCAAAGCAAAAATAAGATAAGAAGCCTACCTTCAAGTCCTTGGAAATGGAAGTGGAATTGGTGAAGAGCTCCAGGCCTTCCCCAGCTTTCCAACCTTTCAGATTTTTTTCCCAACCTTCTCTCACTCCTCTAAACTTAGTAAGGAAATCCAAATTTGCAAGAAGTCTCTAAAAATGCAAGCAAAAGAATAGAATTGGAAAAAAAAACCCCCACTCCTCTCCAAGAGGAGCTATTATAGGCCCTCTATTTGGCCTTGAGAGAATGAGGTGGTGACATTTGTCACCATCTCTTCCCTCCACCAAAGCCACTTGTAATAGAGAGAAGGTAAGAGGATGACAAGTGTCCTCCTCTCCCTTCACCTCCATCTCCACCTCATCCACTTGTGCTGGGAAGGGGACAAATGGTGAGTTGGATTCCCACTCATCCTTCAACAAGACAATGGCCTTGAGTGGTATTCCCACTCACTTGAGAGTTTGGGAGGACTCTTGGAGACCTCCCTAGTCCTCCTTGGGAATACTTCCCAAAACATAGGAATGGGAGATGGGTTCTTCCCAAGGCAAGGCCCATCCCTCATCTTCCCTCTTTCCCATTTTCGTCACTTTGACTCAACCATGGTTTAGGGTGACCTAAGGTGAGTCAAAACTAGGGTTAGGTGGTCCAAGTTGACCCTAGACTCATGGTTGACCACCTAGGGTAACTTTTGGGACCCTAGGGGTCATGAAAGGGGTCAAAAATCCACATATAAATGACCCAAATAAAATAATTAAAATACCAATTGACATAAATCAATTAAAATTTTACAACACATAATATTAATCAAAATAAGAAAGAGAGGGAGTACTAAGGCTTAAATAAAAATAATTAAAATTTAAACCAAGCACAATAAATCATCATGCAATTTCACACGTGATCCTTATCCCTCTTGGGAACGGATCGGCTTAATCGGGAATAACATGGTGTGACTCCTACCTCCGATTTCCCATGGCTAGGGAAAGTAAAACCTGCACATCTCGATCAAGTGTCAATTCTGTCATGAAAGTGATAGCCAAAGCAACTGGAAATTAAATTCATGCATACAATACAACAATATCCATCAATACATAAATCTAAATTAACTGCATTTTCCCTCACATGTCAATTATTTCCAATCACATAAACAACTAGAATCTCATAACAAAATAACATCTAATATAAATCCATATATTGAACCACAGCATATCATCAATATGACCGAATCAAATCATATATATCAAATCAGTGAGATAAAACATCAAGTCTGCAATATGAAACATGGTCACTACTGAATAGCGCAATGATCAAAATATAGGAGGTAAAATAGTCGGCCTCACATCCTCCCCCCCTAAGACTGAACTTCCTCCTGGAAGTCGTCAACAAGGTGAGGATAGAGTGCCCTCAAACTAGCTGCATCCTCCCATGTCACTGTGACCTCGTCATATCGATCCCACTGGACCCTAACCTTGTCTAGCTCTCGACCTCGAAGGCCTAGCATCCAACGAGCCAATATGCGAATTAGCTCCAGCACCAACTACCCATTTGCCTCTACCTATAATGTACTCCAGTCCAGTACATGAGAAACATCAGATATATATCATCTCAAAATAGAAACATAGAAAACATCATGGATGCATGACAGGCTAGGTGGCAATGCTAGACAATAGGCAACTGGTCCTATCTGCTCCAAAATCTCAAAGGGACCTATGAACCATGGTGCGAGCTTAGAGCCCTTTCCATAACGGATTGGACTCTTGTGTGGCCGCACTCTAAGGAATACCCTGTCTCCCACTGAGAAGCTCTGATCTATCCTCTTAGCATCTGCCTGTCCTGTGCCTCCTACAACCTCTGTCTAATCATTGTGACCTATTGCTCCATATCCTGAACTAGCTTTGGACCAATGGCGACTCTGTCCTCAATCTGATCCCAACTCATTGGCGTTCTGCATGGTCTGCCATATAAAGCCTGAAAGGGAGGCATACCTAACAAGCTGTGATGCCCATTATTGTAGGCAAACTCAACTAGATAAAGATACTCCTCCCATCTAGACTGATGGTCCATAACATACATATGAAGCATGTCCTCCAATACTTGATTCACCCACTCTGTCTGTCCATCTGTCTCAGGGTGATAAGTGGAGCTAAAATTGAGCTGAGTGCCCAATGCCTGCTGTAAGGCTCTCCAGAAGGCTGAAGTGAACATTGGATCTCTGTCTAAGATGATGCGACGGGGTACCCCATGTAGTCTCACAATGTCATCCAAGAATACCCTCACCATAGCTGGCGCATTGTACATCATGCGTACAAGAGAAAAATGAGCCACCTTGGTCAATTTGTTGACTGTCACCATGATGGCATCATGGCGATGTGAAGACATAGGAAGACCAACAATAAAATCCATGGAAATGGTGTCCCATTTCTACTCAGGTATGTCATGTGGGTATAGGAGACCCGCTGGATGCTGATGCTCGGCCTTGACCCTCTGGCACTCAAGGCAATGAGCAACAAACTCTGCTATATCTCGTCTCATACCTGCCTAATAGTACAGCTGTCGAAGATCGGCATGCATCTTCTTCACCCCTGGATGTGCTGCATATGTGCTCTATGAGCCTCTGATAGCACCATAGTACGTAGGTCACCTGCGCGGGGTACATAGATGCGCTGTCGATGATGAAGTAAACCATCTGTGTCAAGTGTATACCCTGCAAACTTGGCCACAAGGGCCCTCTATGATCTGATCTCCTACTACACCTCTAGATACCACTCATCCTCTAGCAGACGCTGAATAATGCGATCCCTCAAGTCCACTCGCAAGGTCAAGGTCAAGAGCTCATGGCGCCTTCAACTCAATGCGTCAGCAACTATGTTCTCCTTCCCTTTGATGTAGTGGACATCAAAATCATACTCACAGAGGAACTCCATCCAATGCTACTGATGGGCGTTCAGATTTGACTGTGTGAAAATATACTGAAGGCTATGATGATCAGAATGGAGCTCAAAGCGACAACCCAATAAGAAATGTCTCTAACGGACTAGAGCATGAACCGCTGCTGCTAACTCCAAATCGTGCGTGGGGTAGTTCAGCTCATGGGTCTTGAGCTTTTGTGACTCATACGCGATCACTCTACCATCCTGCATAAGTACAGCTCCCAATCCCTCAAGTGATGCATCCGTGCAAACCACAAAATCTGCTGCAGGATCAGGAACCGCTAAAATAGGAGCGCTGGTAAGACGCTCCTTGAGGACCCCGAAGGCCCTCTCACACTGCTCAGTCCAAAGAAAACTCTTCCCTTTCCGCTAAAGGGAAGTGATGGGGTGCGCAATCTGAGAAAAGCCCTCAACAAAATGATGGTAATAACCAGCCAACCCCATGAAACTCCTAACCTCTGTCACACTAGTGGGTGCTGGCCAATCCCTGATAGCTCTGATCTTCGATGGATCTGCTGAGATTCCATTGCCGGAAAGGATATGTCCTAGGTACTGAACCTCTATTCTGAAAAACACACACTTCGCCAAATTCCCATAAAGTTTCTGCTCTCGCAAGTACTCTAGAACCTGATGAAGGTGCTCCTCATGCTCCTCCTTGATCTGTGAGTAGATCAAAATGTCATCGAGGAAAATGATCATGAACCGATCTAAATATGTACGGAACACCCTGTTCATGAGAATCATGAACACTGCAGGGGTGTTTGTCAAGCTGAAGGGAACCACTGTGAACTCATAATGCCCATAACGGGTCCACAAGGCAGTCTTATGGATATCTGCCTCTGCGATGCGTAACTGATGGTACTTGGACTTCAGGTCTATCTTAGAGAACACCTTGGCTCCCTGCATCTGGTCAAAAAGATCATCAATCCTGGGCAAAGGATAACGGTTCTTCACCGTCACCTTATTCAACTGCCTGTAATCCATACACAAATGAAGAGACCCATCCTTCTTCTTCATGAAGATGATAGGAGCGCCCCAAGGTGAAATGCTCGGTCGGACGTGCCCCTTCTCTAGCAAGTCCTCCAACTGTAGCTTGAGCTCAGTGAGCTCATTTGTGGTCATCCTGTAGGGTTCACGAGACACTGGCTCAGCACCCGGCACTAAGTCAATGTGAAAGTCTACCTCACGTTGGGGAGGCATCCCTAGTAACTCTGCTAGGAAAATATCGGCAAACTCTCTAAGGATAGGATGATCATCCAAAGATGCCCTTGGCTCGTCATCTGATCTATTGCTCACTGAGATGGCGAACAACTGACAACCCTTCCGCATGTAGCGCTTAAGTTGTTGAGTGGATATCATACATACTACGGTGGGCTTCTGCATGCCCACAATCTCAACTGATGTGTCATGATCGTCTAAACAGCTGATCACCTTTCGGCGACAATCTAGCTTGGCTTGATGAGCCGCAAGCCAATCCATACCCGACACCACATCATAGGATCCTAATGTCATGACTCTAAGGTCGCATACTGTAGTGAAGGATCCCAAAGCAACCTCACAATCACAGATAAAGGTATCTACTGTCAGTTTGGCTCCTGAAGCCAACTCAACTACCCACCTATCACCCTGCCTAGAGGCCACCAGCCTGCAACACTCCACTAACGATGGAGATATAAATGAATTTGTAGCACCAGAGTCAAAGAGAATAGAAATGGGGTTACCCCCAATCATACCTGACGTCTCAATCATGGACGCCTGAAAATCTACCTGGTGGTTATCTACCACTGCAAACATATAGTGGGATCTACCCACATCACCCACTGTCTACTCTGAACCTCCTGCACGAGGCTGTCCCCCAGCTGTATAACCCTGTGGACACTCTCTAGTGAGGTGTCCTACTCCACCATAAACATAACAAGGGCCTCTGACCTGTACCTGTATAGTCTGGGTCCTACCCATCTGCTACTGTCCTGATCTGCCGGGAGACCCCTGTGAACCTCTATAAGACTGATGTGTCCTCGTGGGTCCCGCAGGTGCTCCTTGCTGTCTCTGATCTCTGCATGGGCCCTGCTACTGCCAACCCCTATTATGTCCCCCCTGTGACCCCTGTTGTCTCCTAGCTCTCTGCTACTACTATGGCTGTTGCTGCTATGAGGGTCTAGGAGGTAAGGATGCTGAACTGAATCCTCCTCTGTGGGGTGGCTGCGATGGTCTATGAAAACCCTGCTGATGTTGCTACTGTCCCCAATCCTAAAACTAAGGGTGAGAAATCTACCCTCGTCCCTGAATCTCCTCAGTGATGTATGCCTTCTCGGTAGCATCACTCAAAGTCTGGGGGTCTACCATCTGAACAGGCCCTGCTATACTGTGATTAAGCCCTCTGATAAACTTGTGCACCAGGAGTTTCTCATCATGGAGATACTCTGCATATCTAGATAATTTTGTAAACCTAGCCTCATGCTGAGCCACTAAAAGTCCCCTCTGCTGAAGGTCATGGAACTCATCCAGACGACGCTGCCTGTAGTGGTTTGATAAATAGCGCGCATTAAAGCACTCAATGAAGGTCTCCCATGTGAGGGTGTCCAAAGATAGGTGGTGCTTGCACTCCTTAGTGCGCCACTAGGTAGCTGCTGTGTCTCGCAACAAGTGAACTGCCACACGGGCCTTCGTGTTGCCCTCGTAAGGATGCAACGTGAAGCACCTATCTAAGCTGATCAGCTAAGCCTCTGCCTTAGCTCCCTCTGTGGTCTCAATGAATGTAGGAGGGTTCAACCTTAATATATCCTTAATGGGATCTCCCCTATCTCTGTGGCCCTGGATAGTCTCATCTGCACAATACTCATAAGGCTTGTGACCCAAGTTCTCTACACACACTGTCTCGTCCTGTCTAGCCCGATGTGGGGGGCTCCTGTGACAGGCCATATTGGCTGAACCAACCTCCTCTGTCTCTAGTAGCTCAACGTAAGGCTCCTCACGTGGTGCCCCTCGTGGCTCTATGTAGGGCTCCTCTTGCGGATCCTCGCGGGGCTCGACACGTGGCTCTGCTACTGCCGGTGGAAGCCTATCTAGAATTACCTGTAAGGCCTGTAATATATACTGTCCCATATCTGTTGGGGCCGGTGGTGCCTGTGGTGCCTGAGGAACTGCCTGTGGCTGTAAGAGTGGTTGATCCTATGGATCTGGCTGTACCTATGGCTTTGGCTAACCCGGTCCCATAGCTGATGAATCAGTGCGTACCTCTGGGGGTGGAGTGTGGCAGGTCTGCACTTGCCAAACTCGTCTGGGAGGCATCCTACAAAATGAGGTAGCCACAAGTCAAAACATAGTTGTAGAAACAATAATGTGCCTATAACAAGCCCAGTGTTTTATAAACCTAGCTCTGATACCAAATGTCATGCCCGCATCTCCCATGCAGACACGACACACAAATGCCTATGTCATGACCACATTCGGCATGTGGTCATGACACAGGCCACGAAAAAAACCTTTTCTCCCTAACCTTAAGAACCACTTCACTCGCGTTTGCGAGCTTGGTGGCAATACGCTAGGCATAGACATGTCAACGTTTTCATGATGGTGAAGGCCGCCTAGAGGGTATGCGACACGAAATGTGTCACTCTTAGGGTTAGACCATTAAAATCTGAACCCTAGTTTCCTAGATTAAGATGGGTTGCCGCAATGAACCCTAATATACTCAGATCGAAAAGTGATTAACCATGTGATAAGAAGGCGCGTGGTTCTAGTGGATAGGTGAAAAGGAAAGGATTAAACATCGCATCAATTTAACCCTAGGAAATCTAGTATAACGTGTTTTTCAATAAACGCAAAGAACAAGAAACAAGAATCTTATAGTAATATGTCAACAAGAAAATAATCTTTATAAATTCAAGTAGAACTAAGAGCAATTTTTAAACAATTCGTCAATGAGAAAAAAAATAATTAATTAAACGATAAAAAAAGTACTTAGATTAAATTTATTAAGTGAAAATAAAGGCCACTCATTTTCTCGTCTTTTAATGACTTGTTTATTTCTATAATTTCCCTTTTTTTTTGTCCCGTTTATTTTTTTGGTATGATATTTGTAATTAACTAGACTCTGAATTCACATTTTTTTTTCCTTTTATAACAACATGTGTATGTATATATAGGTCCTTAACTATAAATTTAAATTTACTTTTAATACAACCCCTTTGAAAATGTATAAATACATTAATATTAAAATTTTCTTTTTATCTATTATTTATTATTTATTATTATTATTATAGAAATATACTATTTTTTTTCCTTTCATGGCCCAACTTATAAATTACATAACAATAAATATGTATGTTTTTATAAACATAAATATAGAGTAAATAAAAATTAGGGTTTACTTTAAATAAGGGGAAAAGGCTCTTTTGTTGTAAACCAACATGAATTTTCCTTTGGGCTCAAACCCTAACCCAACCCATTTAACTTTTTGTTTAGATGCAGGGCACAAGCAGCGGCGGCGCAAAAGTGGAGATAGCACGCAGTGGGGGTTCAAGGGATGGGAGCTGCGCCACAGAGTGGAGGCCGAGTAGTGGGGTGGCGGAGGGAGAAGCCGTAGTGGGAGCTGGGCGGTGGAGTTTCGAGCGGCGGCACTCATGACAGGGCTGAGGGGATGGTGCTGGTGGCAGGGGTGCCGTGCTGAGGGAACGGTGAGTGCCGACAAAAAACAGTCGGTGGGGGTTTCATGCTGCACGAAGCAGGTGAGCGGAGTGCGGACACCATGTGGTGGGTGCAGCGTGTGGGGGAGGCAGAGCCCCCATCCACACCCGTGGGTGTGGGTGTTGGCTCCGCTTCCCCCACACCCTTCTTTTGTATATGGGGTGGGGACTGTGGGCATTGCCCACAGTCCCCTTCACACACATTTCTCTTTTTGTCTATTTTTTTTTCGTTTATTTTTTTTTCTTAAAAAAAAAAAAATACTTAAAACAAAACCCTAACTCTTTTGTGACAAGTAAATAGTGTATACTACATTTCGAAGTAAAATATTTATTATTTTTCTTTTATATATATATAAATATATATATATATATATATATGTATATTTATATATCTATATATTTGATATATATATATGTATATATTTACATATATATATTTTTAAAAGTAAGTACAAATTTTGTACAGTCTAAGCTCCACCAAAATACACAGTTTTTTATTAGAGAACAAAATAAAATCTTTAAAATTAGATTTATTTATATGTTTTCTTTTTTTTATTAACCTGTCTTCACATAATGACAGAAGTATAAATGTATTTGTTGCAGCAAATGTATTGTACAGGATCACTATTTAAAAAAAAAAAAAAACAAACAAAATTAGGGTCTTAACCAGAGAAGGAATGGTTTTCAGATTTAAACTCTCCCCTTTTTTTTTCTTTTTGTTTAAATATTTTTTTTCTTGTTAACCCCTTAGTGGCAACATGCTCACAGAGATATGAAATATTATGATTATGTATAATGATATATTCAACTCTAACTATTTACCACTTTATCTCACTCTCCTAGTTAGGTATCAGATTTCCAAACTACCACTTCAGGATTTCCCTTGGACATATATGAACAAAAAATAAATATGTAAATATATTTTCTCCCCTTTTGTAAGACAGTCAAAGAAATACATTGCTTTTCTTTTAGATCTGCAATAAGGTAAGGTGATATGCAATTCTTTCTCACTGATATTCTTCCCTTCGTTCACTAAACTTCTTGACAGAATTAATACAATAACCTATACTCTTGCAACTTAACTAATTCCACCACTTGATAAAAATAAAATAACATGCATTTCTTTTCTTCCATTTTCAGCAAGATCAACACAAACATAAAATAACATGCTGATCTATCTTTGAGAGAATAATGGTTATACTATATCTATGCCTACTCCCCAAAGCATCTCTCTATGTAAGGCTAGTTTCATAATCAGGAAGTCACATTATTTTAACCCCCAATAATAGGGAATTAGCATTGAGTATTCATATACAGCTAGCTCATGGCAAGGGTAACCAAACAGCCCCTTTAAAAAATATGATACAATGAGGCCACAATGGCCTTGGCTTCAACAGTCTTCACAAGGTGACTTTCTTAACAGCTTCACTCCTTTTCACCCAACCTGCAACTAAACACAACAAGGAAACAACAAGAAACCAGCCACAGAAGAGGAAAAAGCTCTCCTCCCTACCATAGACCCGCAAGTGGGTCACCCCCGAGCTAGGGAGGTAGGGGATTCCACACAGGGCTTCAATCCACAATAGCAAATCAATCACAATAACACAGTAATTAGAACATCCCCATAGGCTTAGCACATAACTATGCTCATAAAAAAAATGAGCTTGGTGAGGGTAGGGGATAGACCTCTCAACTTTAGAGGGCTCCCAAAGGAATGAAAATCCCAACACCTGGCCTCAAGCCAAAAAAAATCTCAGAACAACACAATCCACAAGAATTTACAAATCAATTTACATGGCACTCTTACCAATCAGATATCTCCTCCTCAAATGATAACAAGCCCTCAAGGCATACACACATATCTCCTCCATAATGATAATAAGCCCTCAAGGCATAAACACATACTATGGGAGAGCCCTCAAGGATTGTTCCTCTCCCCTACCCATTGGAGGTGCTCTCACCATGACACCCAACCCAACATCAAATGCAAAAAGAAAGCATCACTAAGCAAACAACTTACAATCAAGATTCAAACCATGGAACATCATAAGCAAAGCAAAAATAAGATAAGAAGCCTACCTTCAAGTCCTTGGCAATGGAAGTGGAATTGGTGAAGAGCTCCAGGCCTTCCCCAGCTTTCCAACCTTTCAGATTTTTTTCCCAACCTTCTCTCACTCCTCCAAACTTAGTAAGGAAATCCAAATTTGCAAGAAGTCTCTAAAAATGCAAGCAAAAGAATAGAATTGGAAAAAAAAACCCCCACTCCTCTCCAAGAGGAGCTATTATAGGCCCTCTATTTGGCCTTGAGAGAATGAGGTGGTGACATTTGTCACCATCTCTTCCCTCCACCAAAGCCACTTGTAATAGAGAGAAGGTAAGAGGATGACAAGTGTCCTCCTCTCCCTTCACCTCCATCTCCACCTCATCCACTTGTGCTGGGAAGGGGACAAATGGTGAGTTGGATTCCCACTCATCCTTCAACAAGACAATGGCCTTGAGTGGTGCTCCCACTCACTTGGGAGTTTGGGAGGACTCTTGGAGACCTCCCTAGTCCTCCTTGGGAATACTTCCCAAAACATAGGAATGGGAGATGGGTTCTTCCCAAGGCAAGGCCCATCCCTCATCTTCCCTCTTTCCCATTTTCGTCACTTTGACTCAACCATGGTTTAGGGTGACCTAAGGTGAGTCAAAACTAGGGTTAGGTGGTCCAAGTTGACCCTAGACTCATGGTTGACCAGCTAGGGTAACTTTTGGGACCCTAGGGGTCATTAAAGGGGTCAAAAATCCACATATAAATGGCCCAAATAAAATAATAAAAATACCAATTGACATAAATCAATTAAAATTTTACAACACATAATATTAATCAAAATAAGAAAGAGAGGGAGTACTAAGGCTTAAATAAAAATAATTAAAATTTAAACCAAGCACAATAAATCATCATGCAATTTCACACGTGATCCTTATCCCTCTTGGGAATGGATCGGCTTAATCGGGAATAACATGGTGTGACTCCTACCTCCGATTTCCCGTGGCTAGGGAAAGTAAAACCTGCACATCTCGATCAAGTGTCAGTTCTGTCATGAAAGTGATTGCCGAAGCAACTGGAAATTAAATTCACGCATACAATACAACAATATCCATCAATACATAAATCCAAATTAACTGCATTTTTCCCTCACATGTCAATTAATTCCAATCACATAAACAACTAGAATCTCATAACAAAATAACATCTAATATAAATCCATATATCGAACCACATCATATCATCAATATGACTGAATCAAATCACATATATCAAATCAGTGAGATAAAACATCAAGTCTGCAATATGAAACTTAGTCACTACTGAATAGCACAATGATCAAAATATAGGAGGTAAAATAGTCGGCCTCACAGCACTGTACTTTCACATTATATTATTATTTATATCTAGATTGTTTCAAGTATGCATATAACCCTTATTTACTAATCCTATAGGAGTTTCAATGATTTATATATTAATGGGGTTTTACAAAATATCAAAAGTTGTGTGCTCTCAGAATTAGTGATGTTGTGAACTTTGTGTAGTTCTCCATCAAACCCATGAGACTATTGATATTGTAAATTTTTAAGACTCTAGAAGGTATTGCCGCTAGATCCCTTTATGGATATTGCATTGATGTTGTAACAAATCTTCGAAGGCATTATCACCAAACTTGATTATTAATCATTCATAAACTTCCATTGCATGCATTTTAATTGTGTGGCTTTTCACCCGTAAATAAAATAAATTTGAATATTGTTTGCATTCTAGCTATTGTATGCTCTCACCCTACACATCCTAGGATCTCAGTGATCAAAAAGTGTTATAATTTGTTGGTTGTTATCAAGTTATCAAAATTGCTAGTTTGGGACATTACATTTTGGGCCACAAATGATGAGCTTCCAACCATCTAGGATATATGAGAGGGCCTACAATTGGATCCTCACACCAAATGATGTCATATCCTTTGATCCTATCTAAACGAGCATAGTAAGGGAACATACTTTGGACATTTGCATAGGAAATTGTTTTACTAATAATTAAATGTTGTCTCCCCCCTAACACTACTAGATAATGATGTATAAAATTTTTCAATTCTAATTTCATCATGAGTTGAATGATACAACCATATTGTTCATACATGTGAACTATCCCCTAATATTTATCAATCTCTATCTATTGGGTCTAGGTTTAAGGTATTATGAATTTTTTGGTCCAGATTGTTAAGTCATTTGAAATTCTATCAATACTTATCCATTTAAATTTATCCTTAAGGGACTTTTACAAATCCTTTCTTCTTCAATTCTTTATTTTCATTTAGTAAAAATTAAATTTGGTCAACAACAATATCAAACATTGCTTTAACAATAAAAGGAGTTTCCTCTATTCCTTTTGTGTTTTGAAACCCTAAGTAATTCCTTCTAATCTAGGAGGATCTACTAATATTGGTTCCTATAGTAAATTCAAAACCATTCTCATGGCTTGTTGTACTCACGGTAACAATTTTATGATTTTGTATACACTACAACACCTCCCAAATGCACATGGTAGCACAATGATCATCAATCCATGTCTAGTAGATGCCACACATACTCCAATAGTGGTGCATGACACTCTACACGAGATCAAGCTCCACACTAACCATACTTATACCAAAGCTTCTATGGTTTCTACTATGAATTTAGTAGGGTATAACAAGCCATGAAGACAAATCACAAAGGCCAACTCACATTTCTCATCACTATGTGCTATTTTGATTGTCATACTTCAAACATCAAGTAGTTCAATCACTATGGTAATCAAAGCGGAATTGTTGAGGATCATGTAATGCCAAGTCATTTTCCATCACATTATGCAAGTACCACCTACACTACAACTATCAAGATATGATGAGTTACACATAGAAATGATTCAACTTCCATACAAATAGTTCAACCTCCATAATAAATCCTTTCCTTCATGGCATGTAATCTATATATACATATTTGTAACATACATAGATATATAGATGGTAGAGAAATAGATAGGTAGAAAAAGATAATAGTCATACATATTTCTGAAGAGTATGTCATGTATAGGATAAACAAATAAATAAATACATTTATTATTTTAGTTCTATGTATCTCTCTCTTTACTCTACTTGGTCTCACAAAAGCTTCTACATGCATGCATTAATTCATCTAGATCCTTATATAAATATTTGCCCACTCATATACACATGTTTAGGATGTTAAAATGACATTTCAACACATGATTAGAGAATAGAGTAGGATGTAGTCCATACACCAATCAAAGATGAAATTTTAAAAATCTTTGGGAACAAGAAGCCTTTCTATTTAATAGTAGGTTTACTTTAAAAGTCCTTGAATGTGTAGTTTTGTTAATCTCATCATTAGGTACATCTTTTGGTAGTTGAGTTCCCCCTAGATTTCAAGTAAACCTAGACATTCTTGTGTTTAAGGGTAAGATTAATGTAGATGTAGTAAATAAGTGGTAAGTTCATTTAGAGTCACATTTTTCCATAATGAATGTTCTAACAAAGAGAAGATCAACATTGTACTCTTGAAAGTATCACCCATTAAGAACTAGTGGCAAGATATGTTTATGATGATTGCTACATGTAGTGGTCATAACTATGGAAAGGGAATGACCAGTCAATCTTTAAGCATATACAAATACCTTCCATGTTATATATGCCAAACAAGGCTCAATCCACTTGAAGATTAGAATTGATTCCTTAGGTACTACATTAACCTACAACCATCCATTCAGTCAAGACTAAAGTTTGTTAAAGTCAAGATGATGGGAGAATCGAATTTATTTTTAACAACCATTGAGGAGGAGTTCAAGTAGAAGATAAAGAGGAAAAAAACTATCATGTGAAAGTAAGCACCACCTTTAAAATAGATCAAATCATCCAAGATAGGTAAATGGTATGACAAACACAAAAAGAAACAATCACTCGAACATAGAATGCCATGCTCAAAAGACTTTGCTTGCATGGGCCAAAATAGAGGATGATGATGTCATGATCTTAGATGAAATCATTGACATAAATCCTACCATCCTAGTCAACATTGCATACACACCCTCCATAATACAAGAAGTTGAAGACAAACATCTATTTTTCTCATACATATTAGTGCAAGGGTAGCCACTAGACATTTAATCAATGGTGGTATCATGAAGGACCTAATTTTTGCAACAACCATTTCGTGACTAAATTTACCAACCATGCCTCATCCAAAACCTTACAAATTGGGATGGATCACCTCTTGTAACACGAAAGGTATGGAAATTACTCTCTAATACTATTTTCATATGTAGATAGTTTGTGATGTAGTGCCAATAGAGGTTTGTAATGTACTCCTTGGACATCCATAAATAAATAGTCATAAGTATATGTACAACACCAATGCTTGTAGCATAGTTATATTAGTTGGAAGTAAGAGGTACTAGATTCTTGAAGTGAATTCATGCCCAACACATGACGCACCAACTCCATAGAAGAGTATACCATACAACTATGCATACTCAACATTCTACACTTCACTACCAAATGATGTACAACCTATTGTATTAAAGATGAGATAGATTTTGGAAATAATGTTTTCATACAATCATTCTATGCTTGTATACTAGGTTGTTAGAGTTGGTCATCTCCCACAACAAGTGAAATGGTCCATTAAAAATAGATAGAATTCAAGGATCCATACTTTCTTCCTAGACATAATGAAATTAGGAGAATTTATTTAAAAGGAGGAGCAACTGATCTAAGAGAACCTACCAATAATAGTCTTGTGGTAATGCCAAAACTGTTATCATGGTTTGGTGTACTTGAAGTAACACTTCTTTGACATATAGTACACCAATGAATCTATGAGATTCTAATAGTAATACAGGGATCATCAATATATCTACAAAAGATGCCACACATACTCCAATACTAGCAAAGGTCACTCTATACAAGATTGAGCTCTATAATAACCATACTTCCACTAAAGCTTCTAAAGTTTCTACTATAACTTTAGTATGGTCTAACACACCTCCATGTCAAACCATCAAAGATAACTCACATCACTTGTCAATGTATTGTTCTGAACATCATACCTTAAACATCAAATAGTGCAATCATTGTTGTAATCGAGGTGACACTTTTGAGGCTTGTGTTATGCTAGGTCATTTAATAATACATTGTGCAACTACAAGACAAACTGCAACCATTGGGAGATGATGGGAAACATGAAAATAGATCCACTTCCATAAGAATTGTTCAACTTCCATAATGTATCTTAGTCTCCACAACATGTAAGATCTATATATACATATTTGTAACATAGATAGATATATAAAGATGGCAAATAGATAGATAGGTATAAGAATATTGTAGTCATACATCTTTCTCAAGGATGTCATCTATATGATGAATAGTTTCTATATTTATTATTATAGTTCTCACTCTACTGTAATTTGTCCCACAAAACCTTTTGAACACATACATAACTTCATCTAGATCCTCATCTAGAGAGTTATCGAATAGGTTCCAATCTAGGCCCTAAATCACATACTCCAATTGAACAATTACTTCTTCTCCTCTAACTTTGGCATTTCTTGTTTACAATATCTTTACCCTCCTTGTTTTCTTGTCATATTTCATTTTGATAGATAAGTCTTCTATCTTCATATATAGATGCTAGGGTAAATGAGCCCATTGCTTAATCTATTGTATCTAATTAGTATCTAACATACATGGATCTAATATTTTTGGTATCTAGATTTAAGTGAAGATAAATTAAGAGCATGTAAATTAGTGTTATATGAATGAGGGACATTCAAATTTAGGTAAGGAGAGGCGAAGAAAATTAAATTAAACACTTGATGAAGAGGTAATTTCTAAAGAAACAAACATAATTAGTATTAACACTAGTGATGAAAGGGAAGTAGCAATTGTAGTACAAAATCAAATTGGTGGTAATGTTACTCCAATAATCATTGGTGTAGATGGTGGTATAGTAGTGATCATAGAAGGTATAATAGTGATCATAATCATCCCTTCAAGAATTCATAAAGAATTAAAGGTAATGGGGACCCAAAAAAAACTAAAAAAATTGAAGCCAACAACGGGGAAATGCATTTAAGGAAAAACTAGTAGAAGACAATGATATAGGTACAATGAAGGAGAAATAATAAAACTTGGAGAAAGGATAGTAGAAAATGTTCCACTCAAAACAACAAATGTAATAGCCAAGACACTTGAAATTGCAAGGGTAGTTATATGAGTACAAAATATATATAAATGATGAAAGTAAAACTATCACTAAGTAATGAGCTATCTCTATCTATCCCGTTTTACTATAACTATCACTTGTAGGTACACTGGTTGGAACTCAAACTAGAACATCATAGAATGCTGGAACAACGCTTAACAATTCGAGTGTCAGAGCCTGCAGCATTCCTTCCAGATCGATAGATTGCTTGATAGCCCGTAACAATATTAATTACCCACCCCACCCTAACCTCACAGCGAACGCTATAATTCCCCCCCCCACCCGTAGCATAGGTATAGGCGTAGGGAGTAGGAGGAGAGGCAGGACCAGCTTTTGACCCCTATAGATAGTAGGGGACCCAGAACCTATTAAAGTAGACCCAGCTACAGTTTCATCCGTTGACTCAGAACCTGTTTATCTAGAAACATCTAAGCTAGTAGCAGTCCTATCATCAGTGGCAGAGTCTGCAGTAGCATATCCATATCCTGTGGCGGAGGCAATAGAGGTTGCTGGGGCAAAGGCATGGTCCGATACATAGGCAGAGGCAGTAGTAGTAGAGCCAAGTCCATCTATTGGAGATCCAAGTCTAGCGGATTCAGGCACGGATAGGGATCCAGTGGCAACGGAGCCTTGGCACTAATTGTTGCACTGATTGCCTCTAGAAACAATAGGGGATCCACCAGTCACGGATTTCTATCCTGTGCCAGCATATGCAAAGGCAGGAGTTTCGGTTGATGGACCCAGCTGGAGAACCAAATAAGGCATGGTAGTATCTATTGATTGAACTGTTTAAACCAAGAAGCATGCCAGTCACCGCCAATTATAGTTCGGATAAAGATCCACCAACATCTGAGCCAACCACACCAACAAGGTTAGCCGCAATTCTAGTTGGTGGGTGGGAGGGGGTGGGGGGCCCCCCCCTATCGGTAGGTTAGCCCCCCCACTCCAATTATAGTTGCCCCCCACAATAATCTATATTCCCGGCAACTATAGCAGGGCCCACACACAAGGACATTGGGGTGGGTGGGAGGCTAGCCTATGTGTGGGCCCCCCGGGAGGTTTCTTTTTGCCTAAGCTAGCAACCGGGAGGTAGATGCCAATAATATATTTGAGGGCGGAAGGGGGGAGATAAAACTATAGGCGTTCAATGAGTAATACAGCACCTTCACAAGTTCGAGAGCCAGAACCCTTAGTTTACCCAGGAGCAATTGACCTCGTTACAAATGAGAGTAGTGATCCAGCAGTATTGCAGCTAGTTTCTGTCGATGGCTTTGAACCGATTGGTCTTGATCCAGCATCCTCACCGTAACCTTGCCTAGCATACCCAATAGTCCTAGCTTCCCGTCGCATCGCAGTCCCAGAGGCAATTGATCCAGTGGTTGACCAAGGAGCATAGCAGAAGGTAGAGACACCACCGCCATATCACTCAGCAGTTTAATCCATTGATCCATAGTCAGTAACTCACCCATAGTTAGTAGTTAGAAAGCCCCCGAGGAACGGCCCCAACTGTCGTACTCTATATCCTCCCACCCCCTGGCGAATAGTTATGATGGGGGGGAGTAGGGATTAGCAGGTTCAAGCATTCAATCGGCTGGCTGTGATGCTAAGCAACACCGGGCGTGCGACGGGACATAGAGGCCCATCCCAGACCATGGGATACCCACCACCCGGAAGCAAGGGCATGGGTTGGGACAGGAGCAGGGGTATAGGAATCAATTGACCCAGTTGACACACCACCTGTAGAGGAGTACGTTGATCCAAATCCAGATGATCATGGTGCGGATGCAGGGGCAACATCTCCGATAGCAGAGCTGGAAGCAACAGCAGCCTAGGGGCGTACCTAGGAGCATATCCAGTAGTTGATGAAGCCGTCGATCCAGCTCTGACTTCTGGTGCATCTATAGCTAAAGTACCACGTAAAAGGAGGAGGGGCCCTTCCCCGGGACCGATAGAGCAGCGGGGGAGGCGGAGCGGCACATTGATTTGTTGATGTCGGTTGAGAAGAGCTGTTTGTACGCGGGCCATGGAACGGGATGAATACCCCACCCCTCCCCAACTAAGTTGATGACTGGATATGGCTCCTCGATGGGAGCATTCTATCAGCAAGCATCTCCGTGTGTGCTGAATGGAGAACCTCAGGAAATGAGCAGTGAAAGGAGGGGGTAAGGAACAGGCGGAAGAGGCGGCACCGATCTCGTTCCTAATCCATAGCAGATAGTATTCATTTACCCTTCCTCCACCCAATGGCATCGGGTGGGTGAGTGACTATAGTTGAGGGCCCCCCTTTTAATTAATTGAGGTCCTAGCTCTTATTGCCCTACCTAGTGGACAACCCAGCCACTGAACAGAAGGGTGAGAAAGGATCAAGGATCAGAGTTGCTATTTCCTCATCCGCATCTCTCCCTCCCCCCCCGGGTGTGCCAGTTTGACGTTGTTGACTTGAAGGGTGAGAGGCAAGTCTCCAGGATGGTAGTTCAGTTCAAGTAACCTGTGTTTGATAACTTTCTTCGAACCGTGCGTGGGCCAGCCTTCAGTGGGGTTGGCCAACCAGTTCTTTCTATATAGTTCCCCAGGCAAGATCTTCTCTAGTTGAAGGGAAGGGAGGCAAGACATCCATTCGGAACCATGCATCCATCTGGGAGGTTATTGTCAACAGCCAAGAGACACTGGCAGGACGGACCAGAGAACAAAGATAGAATTCCTGGCCCGGCACTATCCAAAACCCCCAGGTAGAAAAGCTACCCCAACTTTCTTGTCTTGCTCCGGTATCTTGCTTTCTCCGGGGGAGGGGTAACATCATAGTGTACCTTTGCTCAGCAGCTAGTTCGGAAGGAATTCAACAACTATAGAGTAAAGGGCAACCTGATAGCTAGAACTCCCTTCCTCCCAGACTAGTTCATTGACTGGCATCTACCGGCTATCCCATCCTACACCCCCGGTGAACATTACCCGTACTATTGAAACAAGGGTAAATGTTACATTTATTAGTGCATAGATTGAACTCATTGAATAAATAGTAGGAGACACCAACACTAAATGTACATATAAACCCAATGAAGAAGAATGAGGTGCCTTTGTCAAGAGTGCTATTGAAGTGTCCATCTTTGAAACCTTAGAAACAATGTCCTTTCTTCTAGAAAATCCTTTTCTTGTAATCACAATATTTCTTCCTCTTCCTCAAATTCTTCATCATAGTTAACCACTAGGAGAAAGTAGGACAATGCCCATTCATCATTTCCTTCAATTGTATCTCCTTTGGGCAGCTTTACTTCAAGGGTAGCCAAGAACTTTGTTGTGTTAGCCAAATATGGATGATCTAGGACATCTAGAAGATCTTACACCATGATTATAGAATGATATTTTTCAAGTACATGATCATATCTTCTAGTTGATATTAAACTCTAAATGATTTCCAAATCATATTAGGTAAACAAGTTGAAATGATCAAATTCTCTAGATTCATCATGTCTATTGTACACATATTTAGCCTTGGCACTTAGGAGTTCCTTGATCCTACCTTCAAGAGCATAGTACTAGTCCTTAATTTTTTCAAAACCAAATGGTTTGATATACTCTATAAAAAAATGATTTTTTGAAAAATTAAATTTCTCTCCTCACATGTAAAAGGGTGTGGAAGAAATTCACCCTACCATTTTAGGCATCAAGACATATACAATGCATGTTGTTAGATGAAGCAAACCTCCCATACACCTCTCCTTGGAAATGCATACTTAGGGAGCATATGAAGTCTCTTTAGGGCACCTTCTACCATAATGATTATATAACTAATAAATATCCACCAAGTGACAAAAGATGATATCATCAATCAAACTCTACGGTATCCTAGGCATTAGCTCTTGTGTATTTGGTGATATATCATAGGATGAAATCTATCTAAGATGACCTAGATATTCTCTTCATAGTGGTTGTCATGGAAAGATTCAAATAGCATCTAGTGAATTATTTACTAGGAGTCTCAAATTAACTAGTAAAGGAGCAAATTCCATTGATGTGTAGAGAACACTGATTAGGTAAGAAGCCAAAGAAATTTTACCTAGGTTTGGCCACTATAGATTCCTTTTGGAAGTTTATAGCAATTATCTCTCTCCAATTAGGAACAAGTTCCTTTTACAGTATTATTAATAGTAAGGGAATCCATGCCACATCAAGATTATCTAAATCCCTATTGTCAAATAACTTGAACATAAGAATTGTGTCTTCTTTGATTACATCTAGGAAGCTCTGTGCTACATATTCTACCATTTCTACACACCTAAGCAAATATACACTAAGTCTAATCCAATCTTATAGAATATACTATGGGTCATTTATTTTGGCCACTTCTTGGTATTTGAATGTGTGTCCAGGTAACTAGACCATTCCTCAGAAAGTGATTCTTGAGATAGTAAACATAATATCTCTAATTGAATTCTTAATATTTTCTTCAAATTAGTACAAGAGAAGACCTTGAACATTTTGATAACTATATGTAGATATTAATCTAGACTTACATTTTCTACTAACTTTACCCTTCAATCTATCCTTAAGCTTGAGTAGGGTTCTCCTTGTAATTCTTGAAATAGTGACATAGATCATTGAAAAATTTGCTTTTCACCATCAAATCTATGGATGTTATAATATTTAAGTTTAACTATACTTTCTTTAAAGCCATATTCTTTGTACTTGATTATTGAAATTTTGAAAGCATCCCATCTAATCCAAAGTCTCAAACAAAAAAAAAAAAACTCTATTACTTGGATATTCCAATAATCTAGTTCCATTTTGCAAAATTTGAAGAATATAACCCTTCCTTTTCCAAGTAGCCTGGATAATCCAACTAAGATGAAAATGGATAGAAGTTTAATCAGATGGATTCCACCACCTCTTGATTTCCTAAAGTTAAATTTTGATGGAGCATCTCATGGAAACCTAGGTATATCAGGAGCAGGAATATGTACAAGGGATTTTAGGGGTTCTATCATCACTCTAATTTCTTATCGCCTTCCATATGGATCAAACAATATAGCAGAGGCAATGGCAGTTTTGCTAGGGCTAGAAGCAACTTTAAAGTTGAGCATTTCTAGGGTTCAAGTAGAAGGTGATTCTCTCATAATTGTAAATGCATGTAAACAGAGAAAAATCCACAACAGAGCTCTACAATACATTCTCCAAAAAGTTTGGATGTCATTAGATAAGTTCCAAGCATTATTAATCTCTCACACTTATCGGGAACAGAATATATTAGTAGATTGTTTATCAAATTTGGGTTGTGAATCTATAGAAGTTTTGATTCAAAATAATCTAGAACAAATCAAACCATATGATCAGTTACTAGATATCATAAGAAAGGAAGCAATACCAATAGTTTAAATTTAGTATGTTGGTGAGAACCTGGCAAACATTTTTCAAAGGTAACAAGTAATAACAAAGTTTGCAGTTGACATGGTGGAAAGTTTAATGATGACACGATGGCAAGAAGTCAATTCATCTTGCTTGTTGAGTTGGCGGATAGTTCATATCCTCATTTGAGTCTCACTTACTGACATGATGGTTTTTTCTAACATGTGCTCTTGATGTAGGAGCATCCCTGGTTCAAAAGCAATCTTGCATCAACCAAAAAAATTTGCATTTCAGTTTGTTTCTTCCATTTTCCAGTTCAGTTCCGGTAGTTCAGTCAGTAGTAGTTTTTGTATTTTGGTCCACATTCTACTGCAGTTGCATTTCAAATCTTGCGGAGCTAGACTTAACATCTAGATTCATTCATTTACATCATATCCAAAATTTTGAGCATTTGGATCAAGTACTAGAAAGTTATCGCTATGAAAAGATTGACTATTTTTCTTAGAATAGAGCATCCTGACAGTCTGAGATGTATCAACTGAAGGAGAAGACTTACGGAACATTTCTTGACTAGTACAGCCTAATGACACATCATTCTATGTTCTATGGTTCATGGCCAACCTTCCCCAAGATCTGTACATCATTCCATACATTTGCAGAGGTGTTCTACTTGATTAGGTCTGACCTATCTATGTACACACGTTACAACTCTTCCTTGGAGTTTCTGATCTTCCTTGGCTAATGCAGAGGAATCTTTTGTACCTGAGATGATATATATTGATGTAATAGATCCTTAGGAAAGTAGTCATCAAGTGATCAAGTTATCAAGTTATCAAGTTCATGATAATAGTGATAGTTGATAGTTTAGATTTTGTGAGAAGGAGCTTCAAAGCTATATCTTGCACATATTCTAAAATCAGGCCTTTGAGCCCTAATTGTAAGCCCGCATGTTGCCGACTAATTTGTATTTGAATTCTATGATATATTGAATGTCTGAATCTACATTTGTTCTATATCTTTGAGTTGTTTCTGTTGTATTTACTCTAGCTGCATGGTCTGGACAATTCATTCTGTGAACCCTCCTGTCATGACTACACCAAGTGGTATCAGAGTGAAAGTTTGAATATCTAGGAGAGAATTGAGAAAAGTTGACGAAGGAATTCCATAAGATCTTGTTGTGGATAGATTGCCGAATTGAGACAGGTTACTTGTGTCACAACCGATCACTGATTGTGAGGCAGTTGTCACCTTGTAGCCCAATCACTGAACTTGAGGTAGTTTGCACTTGATACTAGGAAGATGCCACCAAGGAGAGTTGCTATTGGAACAATGGCTGGTAGAATGGTTGAGATGATGGAGATGATCAAAATAATGAGAATTTGATTGGATGTTGAGGAAGATAGGTGAAGAGGATTGACACTAAGACCTAATGTTGAAAGTGACAATGAGGAAGAATTTCAATCTGTTGAACAAACTGGAAAAACCCTAGGAGGTGATGAAGAAGAAGAATCAGATCAAATAAAGATGTTGCGAGCTATTTAAAAGATTGGAAAGAGACCTAGAGTTGATGTGCCAAACTATAATGGTAATTTGAACCCTAAAGAGTTGATCGACTAGATAAATGACATGGAAGAATACTTTGACTATGAAGAAGTTGAAGATCTGGAGAAGGTGAAATTTGCAAAGACAAAGTTGAAAGGACATGTTGCTATATGGTGGAAAGAATTTTAGTTGTATAGAAATAGAAGAGGAAAATAAAAGATTACAAAGTGGGATAGGGTGGTGACAAAATTGAAGAATACTTTCATACTTGATGACTATGAGATAGATTTGTTGAAAAGATTGCAGAACCTGAGGCAAAAGGAGAAATCTGTGAAGGAATATACTGAAGAATTTCATAAGATGATTATAAGGACAGGACATAGTGAAGCAAGAAAAGAGAAAGTGGCTAGATACATCAATGGACTGAGATTAAACATTCAAGAACTAAGTCTTGTGAGAATGACATCTCTGGAAGAAGCATATTAGTTTGTCCTGAGAGTTGAAGAAAAGATGAATAAGAGACATGATCAGAGATAGAGAGGTGGAGGAGGTAGATTTAAGAGAGGAAGAACATTTTCTAGAGGAGACAGAGCACATCTCGAGAAGAACAAGTTTGACAACACATTTAAAAGGGATGATAGAGATAATAATGTTTACCATAGGGATGACAATTTTTTTTACTGGAGAGGAAACCCTAGTGCATACCAAAATGAGGGATATAGAAGAGAAGGAAGAGGATTTGATAAGAAAACATTCATAGGCACTTGTTTCAAGTGTGGAGGTGAAGGACATAGAGAATTTGAATGTAATCAAGGGAGTACAAGAAAGAGGATAGAGAACAGTGGAAGAGCAACGTATGTTGAAGAACTTGTTAGATCACCAAGTTCGGTTGTTAAATCTAAGAAAGGAGAATCACTTATGATGGGAAGAGCACTATTTCAAGCAGAGACAAATGAAGAACCTGTTGTGATGTTCACAACACGCCCCATTATTGCTCCTTAGCAAAATGGGGACCCCTGCTGTCGCTTTGCTTTTTGCTTCTGCTTGTGTTTGTCTGCTTTCTGGCAGTTTGGTAAAAAGGAGTCAGGTGCATCATCATCATGAAGGTCAGGATGAGGTAGGTCATCATCAGGAGGTTAGTTTGTCAAAGTTCATATTTTGCTTCTATGACCTCATATTTAGAAAGAGCTTGAAATTCCATGCAGGTTTCCCTTTTACATCACTTGAAAATTCGTCCATATGTGGAAGTTATGCGCAGTCAAAGTTTTGGTCAAACCTGATAATCGCAAGTGATCATCATATTTTTATATCCTCAGTCATGTTGTCAAGGTCATCATGATCTTGATCTATCACCTGATAAAATCATGCAGTCGAAATATCTGGACGTCAATCTTAGGTGATAGTGCCCTTTACCCGTCAAATGACCTTATGCGCACCGTGAGCATCATGTTTTGAGTGTAACCCGATATTTCATAACAACGAGCATCATGATATTTTTACATCACCTGATATTATAATATCATGCTGATATTATAATATCACCCTGCTTAGAAAATCCACCATCTGCATATTTGCATGCGCATGCCAAAATCCTATCGGAGGGTCATCATCCTGATCTTTCAAGGGAGGATCATATTTGCTGATATTCGCTAATATGATGATGATGTCATCATATCCTCCTGATCTCCTTTTTTGATCATGATGATCACCCTATCTTTTAAGGGGGGATGATACTCTCGGCAGCATGATCATATTTTAAATATCACCCTAGCGCTAACCTGATGATGACCTCAACTCATCCTCATGCTCCTAAGGCGGAACATGATGGTTACCTCATCATGATATTCAATCAGGAGGATCATATTCCTAATGTAACCCGATATTTCGTAATGTCCTCCTGCTGAGAAAAAATGACCTTTTGCAAATATCCTGATGACGTCACCCTAACCTGATAAACGAAGAAGCAAATATTAGGACGACATCATCATCACATTTCCCTTCGGCAGGATATTTTCCAAAACATGATCCGGTTCGCGAATAGGATGATGACGTCATATTCTAAGTTCAACCAAAGCCCCAGATATCCTGATGATCATCATCATCCTGATCTTCCGAGAGGGTTACCTTGGCCGCAAAGGGGTCATATTACATTCACCACCTGATCATGCTCCTTAGGTGACCCGATATTACATTTATCCCCTGATCTTAACTAAACATGACGGTGACGTCATCTTTTGCATTTTAATGAAGCCCGGATATGACGATGACGTCACCATCATATTCCTTTCCTCAGCAGCAGGATCATATTTCATATCCTCCTATTTTCCTTCGACATGATGATGATGATGATTGTCATTCTTTTCCCCAATATACAGAAGCGAAACATCCTGATGGCATCATCTGGACATTTGGAAGGGGGGAGCATCATATTTCCAAAGTATCATGCAGACGAAAGTTCTAAGTTTCCATCCGCATGGTTTTATCTATCGGCCAAACAGCGAACATCGGCCGAGCGATTTTTTTGACACGCCGATGGCAAATCTCACGCTGATGGGCGGGAATGTACATAGCGGTGGAGTTTTAAAGCATTTTTTGGCACCCGTGGCATTTTCCCGGTCAGCGATGGTTGACCCGATGGGTTTTTGAGCAGTCTGTATGTGTTTTGAATGCGTTTTAAGAGTATTTTGGACCCGATTTCCACAATTTTGCATGGTCACCATGATTTAAACGATTATTTTAATTTCCTGCTGTTTATGTGATGAATGAAATACTTATTGCTTGTCTTGTCTTGCAGGCTTGCAGTTGAGGAAGCAGCTGGAAAGTCAATACAGTGACCTCATGGAGGAAGGAAATCCAATCTCAGGAGCAGGAAGATAAAGATAAAGTGCGAAGAAGTCAAGGCCATTCAAATAAAGGACAAAGTTGCAGCTGAGGGTATTACTACAACAGACAAACAAAAGTTATTGCCAAGCTGCCAGAACTTCTTAGAAGGGGCAATATTTCGCCCAGATTTGACACTGCTCAGAGATATTTTGAAGAGCTGGTTCACCTGTATTTATTGCTGTAACCAGGGGTTTGAACCAGGGGTTCAGTTAGGTTTTTTTTGCTGTAGTGAGGACAATCAGAATGTCTTTATATTGTGCCTCTCTACACTGTAATACTTTACAACAGGGGCTACAGCAGGGATTTTTTTTCTTTAGAAGCACACAGTGAGTTAGCTTAGCATAGTTTAGAGGTAGAAGAAGGAGGTCGCCTGTTTGTCTGCAGTAAGGTGCGCGTGGAATGTCTGGCTGCCTTACTGTATCTGTAAAGCTTGTAAGTTCTCTGTAGTATGATCAATGAAACTAAGAGTCATTCCTACATTGTAAATCATGTATGACTATTCATTTCTAATACAATAGAGTCTGGAGTTCTGCATCTATCTTCTGAGTGTTCTCCTGCTCTTCTTTGTGTTTTGAAATATTTTCTTTGAGAGCTTGCAATTTTAAATGTATGTTTGTGAAAATGCTCAGAACTTGCATTTAAGGTTTTTACTGTGGATTTGATCAAATTACTGTGGTATTTACATAGTGCATAACAGAAACAATTAGATCCTTCGGTAGATTAAATGAGGTATAGATTAGATCTTTCTAACTTTTCCCAACCCATCTGAAATATTTAGCTGAAAACGTAGAAATCTAAAGGAAATTGTCTCAAATTTGAAGAAGCATGCATAACAGAGCTATAAGTAGACAGTTTTCATAAATAGATGAAGGAGAAAGCTGCAATAATTCAAGAAAACCATCTAAAACTTGTAGCACGGTAACACTTTTATGCAAAGGAATGAAAAATATTGACATATCTCATGCTTTTTTTGCATATTCTTAGTTCAGTAAACCACCAAACAAACCTAAACTATGTAAGGCCCCTTGAACATTACAGCTTCACATTGACCAACTGAACTTGACCAATCGAACCATTGTAGACTTGGGATTAGTTGAATCTCAAATGATTCCTTCTTATCTTTCAAGTATAGTTTCAGTTCATTTCATGTGAATTTTAACTTATTGTTATGATTGCATCAAAACAATCATCAACAGTTTTCTGGTGCTAGAAGGAGGGCCTGCCTGAATTAGGTTTCATTTCAAACTGGCTAACGACAATAATAGAGTGACTAGGTCTAGATCCAGTTCAGGAGATATATTTGTGCAACTACCTGATACAAGGCGAAGTAAAAACCCTTTAATTTGGAATCCAAAGATATCGCAAGCGGGAAGTTCATCTGGAACACCTCCTGGGTCACCTTTTAACATCCGTAGTATTGTGAGTCCTGACAGATCACTGTTCAGATCTTTACATCTTGGTTCAGGCACTCCTGGAGGTCTCAATCCTCCTGTAAATCCTAATCCACCAATCAATCTAGGTATTCCTGCAAGTTCAAATCAAGTTCAAACACCTGCAATGGCTTATTTCGATGTCAATTCGCCCATACTCTTCAATGATTATCATGAGATGCCCAAAAATTCAAAAAAGATATGTCCCAAATACCAGTTGCATCAGGACCCAGAAGATCATATTAGAATATTTAAGGAAGCATGTTTTAGGGCTATGTTAGAGCACGAGGATGTTGTGTGTAGATTGTTTCCTTACACCTTTAATGAGCAGGCCTCTAGCTGGTACGTAAACTTACCCAATGGTTACATTTCTTCCTGGGCACTTATGGAAGAAGCATTTCTGTCAAGATTTAGAGGACCCATTGACCCTTGTGCTTTGTATCATAAATTGGCTGCTATAAAACGAGGTGAGGGAGAGCTAATTGATAATTTCAATGACAGATTTCAAAAGGCCTATTCTAGGCTGGTAGCCCCTTATACCATAGATGATGCTCCCTTGTTGGCTATGTACTATGCTGCCTTGGATCCTTTAACCGCCATGTTTGTCAAAAGAAAACCTGACATAGATTCAATATCCAAAGCCTATAAAGAGGCAGCCTCAGTGAACCAAGAAATGAGGCATACAACTTATAGTCCATTTGTCAATGGAGGAAATTTTGGGGTGCAGAATCAGGCACACCCATGGAATGGAGTCCCTGTGCAGCACGCTCCACTAGTAAATCCGGTTCCTTCTTACACACCTGTGTATAATCCTACTCCAATCCAAGCTATAACTCCTTACACGACTAGTACTTCCAATAACAGTCAAAATAATGGTCAGCCTTTCTTCCAACTTCCTAGGGATGTAACTGTGGCAAAAGCACAGGAGGATAGGGAAGAAATCAAAGAAATTACTGCACATTTGAAAAGATTAACGACCGAAGTGACACAGCTAAGAAATGAGAACCTCTATGGAAGAAGCAACCAAAACTACAATCCACATCAAAATCACAACCAAAGCCAAAATCAGAATTATAGTCTCAATCAAAATCAGCAGTACAATCAGAACCAAAACTACAATCAGCATCAAGGCCCCAGTCAGGGGCAACCAATACAAAATAGGGGGCTAGTGATAGATAATAGGACCTGGGGCAATAATAACAGAAATCAGAATCAACCTAGGCCACCCAAGACATGGAACACTGGGCCCAACAACGGTACTCTGGCTTCTCCTTTTGAGAATACAGATAATCATGGTACAAAACAAACGACTAGCATACAAATGGCCAGTACAGCACCCAAAAATTGGTGCAAATTTCACAATACCAATGCCCATGCTGAGCACGACTGTCCACAGTTCCACTTGGCAGCTAGTATTTTGAACATAGATGTACAGCCTCCTACCTCTGAATTTCTCATTCCTAAGGGTAATGAGGTAGTACCCTTAGAATATGACACAGCATTAGTCTTAGAAACGTTTACCTTTGCAACTGCAGAAGAGAAAGAGGATGAATTGCTAGAGGATGAACCATACTGTTGTGAAAGTCTTTATCCTGAATCAGCCTTTGTGTTAAATGCTTTTCAGTTTCCTTTTGAATCTGAAAATGAGATATTAAATGAAACAGAAGAGGTGCAGGCCTTTCAACAGACAAATAAAAGCCACACCTACAATTTGAGGAACAACCCTAGGCCGGGAGGACCTTTCACCACTTCCACTCCTCCAAATAACATTAATACACCCCCAGATCAGAATGCTAGCAACAATCCTGCCATGCTTAAAGCTAGTCAGCACACAAATAATGGAACAACAGTGCAAAAGGATCAAACAAGTAAGACAGAAGCAATAGAGACAACAAGATTAATGAATTACTTATCAGAGGAAATAAAGAAAATTAAGGTCAGTATACCTCTAAATGAATTATTGAAGACCCCAGGGATCAGAAATGCTTTTTTAAAATCCCTGGATACATCCATAACAAACAAGGTGTCTGCTGATATAACTGTTCCTAATAGTGATTCACCACCTAAGGAGAAGGGTAAGAAAGTTGAGCAGCCTTCCAATACAAATGTGGTAATACATGCGGATAAGAGGGATACTCAACCTTTCTTGTTAACTGTTAGGTTGTGTGGGAAGAATATACACAATTGCATGGTAGATTCTGGTGCTTCAGCCAATGTAATGCCCTTAGAAATATGTAAAACTCTCGGGTTGACTCCCACCAAATCTGCCAAGGTTGTCACGCAATTAGATAAGACCGAGGTTATCGTGATAGGAGAACTCATGAACATACAAATGCAATTAGCTTCAGACCCTAGGGTAAGCCAAATCATTGACATTCAAGTAGTGGATATACCCATAAATTATGGAATGTTGCTAAGTAGGGATTGGTCCAAGACATTAAACGGATATATGGCTACTGACTTTTCACACATGTGGTTACCATGGAGAGGCATCCCAAACCAGATTAGAATAGAGGCAGAGCCCAGAATGAAACATATGATAACAGAGTATAATCGAACTAATGAAATATGATATGCTGCTGTTGAACCAGATGTATATAGAATTACCAACAATGGGATGCAGATTGAAGAGATTATGATGTTAAACATTAGAAAGAAGTGTGTCAGCAATAGAACGGCACTATTCATTGAGTCTGACAGAAATTCTTTAGATGAAGAAAATAATGCAATAGACAAATTTGGTCATGCCATTAGACGAGAGGTGGAAGAGTGCGTTACACACAATCTCCCAGTCCAATGTAAGTTATATAAAAATAGGTGTAGAGTCCATGATGGGCAACATTCTAAGGAGAATTGTGAAATATGCAAAGACATCATTGAATATGAATACAAAAAGTGCATAGGGAGGGTAGAGTCACAAGAGAAAGATGAGAATCCTGATCCAACACTGAGATATGTTCAGGATAATATAGATGCCTTGATTCTAGATTTGGGAAAAGAAATAGAGGACAAGGGTAGTTATCTTTCTGAGTTGCAAACTAAAAACCCACATATGCAAGATAACCAAATGGAAAAACCCATGAATAAAAAAGACAACACCCCACAAGAAATAAAAGGGACAAAGTATGCCAAGGTAAAAGATCAGAAAAGTAAAGATGGCATGTGGACGTTAAAATGTGATGGGTCCAAATCAAAGCAGGGCGCAGGTGCGGGTATTGAACTCATAGATCCTCAAGGTAAATCACATTTGGCAGCATATAGATTACAATTTTCCTGCACTAACAATATTGCTAAATATGAGGCCCTAATTTTAGGACTTGTCATGGCCATCAAGAAAGGGGTAAAAACCATCAGAGTATTTTCAGACTCTGAATTAGTAGTCAGACAAGTGAGGAAACTATATGCCTGCAATTATAAGAAAATAATTAGTTACAGACATAGAGTATGGAGTTTAATGGATTCGTTTGATGCTTTTAACATAGAGCACATTCCTAGAGAGCTGAACCATAGGCTAGATGCGTTAGCAGTTGCTGCCAGTACATTAGAACCATTGACACTGTCAGGATTAAGACGATTTGCTGTTGAGCTAGTTAACGTGCCCAGTATACCAGACAACGTTACACACTTTCAGGTATTTGGAGGGGATCAGCAAATTATTAATTTTCTGACTTGTAATGAGGCATTTGAGGCCCAAATCATTGATGAACAAGAAAGGCCTGAAGTAACATGGGACGAAGAAGATATGATCAACTTAAAGAGCAATTTCTTACCAAAAGGAGTAATTGAATTAGAACACATCTTTGACTTCGACGGGGTAATAAGACAGAAAGACTTACCCAAAACAGAAGGGGGTAGGTGTGATTTACATAACTTAGGGACTGAGCTAAATCCACAAAGTGTACTAATTGGGAAGGCTTGCTCTGAGAAAATTAGAAAAGAGGTTCTGGACGTTCTGAAAGAATATAAACATGTCATAGCATGGACTTACGAAGACTTGAAAACATTTGATGAGTCCATCATAACTCACGTAATACCTTTAAGAAAAGAAGTCAAACCATTTAGGCAGAAACAGAGGCCTGTAAATGCCATTCTAGAGCCTTTAATCTTTGAGGAAGTTAAAAAATTACTGTCCGCTGGAATAATTTTCCCAGTCAGACATTCTGTCTGGGTAGCTAACTTGGTACCAGTGAGGAAGAAAAACGGAGACATCAGGTTGTGCGTAGACTTTAGAAATTTAAACAGGGCATCTGAAAAGGATAATTATCCTTTGCCCCCAATAGACGAAGTACTGCAAGCAGTAAATGGCGCAAAGATGATGTCTTTTTTAGATGGTTTTTCAGGTTATAATCAGGTCTTAATTGATAGAGAAGATAGGCTAAAAACCACCTTCACTTGCAAATGGGGAAATTATGCGTATAGAAGAATGCCTTTTGGTCTGATCAATGCAGGTGCCACTTTTCAGAGGGCCATGGACGTTGCATTCCATGGATTATCAGGTAAATGCATTGTTGTGTATATGGATGATTTAACTGTGTATTCCAAGGATGCATCCACCCACGCTGAAGACCTCAGAAAAGTACTCAAGTGATGTGAAAGGTATGGGATTTCCCTTAATCCTAAGAAATGTATATTTGGCGTAACTGAAGGTAAATTATTAGGCCATGTCATTTCTGAAAATGGAATTTCAATTGATCCGGATAGAATAGAATCCATAAAAAATTTGCAAATACCAAACAGTAGGAAAGAATTGAAATCATTTTTTGGTAAAATTAACTTTGTTCGGAAGTTTATAACAGGTTTTGCAGAGATCGTGCAGCCGTTGAATGCCATGTTGAAGAAAGATACATAGATGGAATGGACGCCAGTGGCCAAAGCCACATTTGAAGATATCAAGGAGGCAATTTCTGATGCTCCTGTATTGGCAAGTCCAGACTACACAAGCCCGTTTTACATCTACTCCTTTGCATCTTCTCATTCTGTCGCGGCTGCCTTGACACAGAAAGGTGAAAATAATGGAGAGAGGCCCATAGCATTTATGAGTGTGCCTCTGAAGGATGCACAGCTGAGATATCTAGATATCGAAAGACAGGCATTCGCATTAGTGAAGGCTGTGAAAAAATTTAGACACTACATTCTGCGCAGCCAGATTAAAGCCATAGTACCAGATGCAGCGGTAAAAATGTTGCTGATGCAAAACGAGCCTGGAGAAAAAAGAGCCAAATGGATCACCACACTGCAAGAATTTGACATGGAGATCATTCCCGCAAAGCTGGTCAGAGGGCAGGCGCTGGTGCAGACAATAGCAAACATGGATCCAAATCTGATAAAACAACAATATGTATTGAATTCCCAAGACGCATCAGGCTGGTACGATGATTTAAGCACCTTCCTGATAGCCAGAAAGTACCCAAGCAAGATGAAGGCTTCTCAGATGAGAGCCTTGAAGATTAAGGCACAAAATTATATGGTGCAAGGAGGTCTTCTATTCAGGAAGAACCATGATGGAATTTACCTAAGATGCATAAACAGAACTGAAGCTGATAGAGTGTTGACAGAACTACATGACAAGTACGGAACCGGCCATGGTTCCCATTTAGCTACAACACACAAAATACTGAGGGCAGGCTATTACTGGCCCACTATGTTCAAAGATACTAAGAGTCACATTAGAAGTTGCCACACCTGTCAGACTGCAGCAGACAAAAGGAGAAATCCGGCCAATCCACTGCAACCTGTGATTGAGTCCAGACCGTTTGCACAGTGGGGCTTGGATTTTATCGGAGTCATCAATCCCCCATCTTCTGCAGGACACAAATTCATATTGACGGTAACAGACTATTGTACAAGGTGGACTGAGGCCACCTGCTGCAAATTTTCCACAACTGAGGTAGTTATCAAGTTCCTTGAAGAAAACATTATCACCAAGTTTAGAACGCCCTATTCATTGGTATGTGATAACGGCCCTGCTTTCTCTTCTTTAAAATTTTCTAAATGGGCATTTGAATATGGGATTATTCTAAGGTTTTCTTCAAATTATTACCCTCAAGGTAATGGACTGGCTGAATCAACAAACAAAATCTTATTAGACATAATCAAGAGGTTAATTGCCAAAAGTCCTAGAGAGTGGAATACCCTATTAAGATATGCATTATGGGTAGACAGGACCAAGTTTAAAATAGCTTTAGGTAGCACACCTTATCACTTAGTTTATGGGACTGTTCCCATACTTCCGGTTAATCTGAGAATACCAACCTGGAAGTTTGCTAATGAATATTTAGGCTTTGATAACCATAGGGAAGCCAGAATGGTGCAAATGTTACAACTAGAGGAGAAAAGAGGTCAAGCCCTCGAGAAGTTTGCCAAACACCAAGCGGTTGTTAAGAGGTGGTTTGACAAAAGGGCAAGAGTCAAAACATTTAGAATATCAGACTTAGTGTTGTGCTGGGACAAAGCACATGAAAAGAAAGGAAGCCATGAAAAATTTGATAAATTATGGCTGGGTCCATTACAAGTCTCAGAAATAATAGGAGATAACACCTTTAGACTTAAGACCTTGACTGGAGAAGATATGCCATTACCAGTTAATGGCCAGCATTTGAAGCACTACTTCCAGGCTTGAGGTAAAAGGGGGGCAGTCCTTTTTTCTTAATGTAAAATGCTATGGGTAATGTATAGTTCTTCTTTTGTGTTTTCTTTTGGGTTGGCTGTTTGTATAGTTTGTCTTCTATTTGTTTTTTGCTTTTTGTTTCTTTCTGTTTGTACAGTTTTTTCTTTTGTTGTGTTGTTTGTACAGCTTGTTTGTTTGGTTTGTTTGTTGTCTCCTCAGTAGGGATCTTTATTTTACTTTAGGGTATTAAGGAGCAAAACTAGCAACCATTCAAAACAGTATAAAATTTAGGATATTCAAGTTAACCATTTGCAATTTACACATAACTTGTTACTGTCATGAATGTAGAGAGTTGTTCATCTTCTGAAGTTTTGTATTCAATAAATGTGATTGAGGATTCGAAGCAAGTTTATCACGATGACACACCTAAAATCCTTGGGTTTGTTGAACTTACCAGTGTAGATATTAGGTGAAAAATCAGAGGTTACCCTTGCTACCATTACAATTCTCAGCTTAATTTCAGCAAGTGTCCACTCCTTGCATCATGAAGTTACAAATTGTTATATCTTATGAAATCTTTCAAAATTAGAAAACAAAAAATAAATAAATAAATAAATAAAATGGATTATACTGAAAATCCAGATTAAGCCATCTAAGTAACTCTACCGGGGCTATGGACGCTCGCTGGCAGTGGGGCTCTACTTAGGAGAATTGTAACGATAACCTTGTCGGGGCTATGGATGCTCGCTGGCAGCAAGGCTCTATCCGGTCGGCTATGAGGGAATATCCTCACCTACGTAGGCTAATGTCAGTCACTGGTTTGTTCAACCGATCTTCAAGATGAGGATAATTAATCACGTGCACACAACTAAACTGAAAATAGAAATTCATGCATCTTTATTGAATACCTTAAGTCTCAAGCTGAATAGTAATTTGCAAGAAAGATAGTCGGAAGTTATGGATTCATTTCATCTAGTTTCCTTGAACACTCTGAATTTAGTTGTTTTGTTTTGGTTGCTAGTTGTTGTGATGTTCACAACACGCCCCATTATTGCTCCTTAGCAAAATGGGGACCCCTGCTGTCGCTTTGCTTTTTGCTTCTGCTTGTGTTTGTCTGCTTTCTGGCGGTTTGGTAAAAATGAGTCAGGTGCATCATCATCATGAAGGTCAGGATGAGGTAGGTCATCATCAGGAGATTAGTTTGTCAAAGTTCATATTTTGCTTTTGTGACCTCATATTTAGAAAGAGCTTGAAATTCCATGCAGGTTTCCCTTTTACATCACTTGAAAATTCGTCCATATGTGGAAGTTATGCGCAGTCAAAGTTTTGGTCAAACCTGATAATCGCAAGTGATCATCATATTTTTATATCCTCAGTCATGTTGTCAAGGTCATCATGATCTTGATCTATCACCTGATAAAATCATGCAGTCGAAATATCCGGACGTCAATCTTAGGTGATAGTGCCCTTTACCCGTCAAATGACCTTATGCGCACCGTGAGCATCATGTTTTGAGTATAACCCGATATTTCATAACAACGAGCATCATGATATTTTTACATCATCTGATATTATAATATCATGCTGATATTATAATATCACCCTGCTTAGAAAATCCACCATCTGCATATTTGCATGCGCATGTCAAAATCCTATCGGAGGGTCATCATCCTGATCTTTCAAGGGAGGATCATATTTGCTGATATTCGCTAATATGATGATGACGTCATCATATCCTCCTGATCTCCTTTTTTGATCATGATGATCACCCTATCTTTTAAGGGGGGATGATACTCTCGGCAGCATGATCATATTTTAAATATCACCCTAGCGCTAACTTGATGATGACCTCAACTCATCCTCATGCTCCTAAGGTGGAACATGATGGTTACCTCATCATGATATTCGATCAGGAGGATCATATTCCTAATGTAACCTGATATTTCGTAATGTCCTCCTGCCGAGAAAAAATGACCTTTTGCAAATATCCTGATGACGTCACCCTAACCTGATAAACGAAGAAGCAAATATTAGGACGACATTATCATCACATTTCCCTTTGGCAGGATATTTTCCAAAACATGATCCGGTTCGCGAATAGGATGATGATGTCATATTCTAAGTTCAACAAAAGCCCCGGATATCCTGATGATCATCATCATCCTGATCTTCCGAGAGGGTTACCTTGGCCGCAAAGGGGTCATATTACATTCACCACTTGATCATGCTCCTTAGGTGACCCGATATTACATTTATCCCCTGATCTTAACTAAACATGACGGTGACGTCATCTTTTGCATTTTAATGAAGCCCGGATATGACGATGACGTCACCATCATATTCCTTTCCTCAGCAGCAGGATCATATTTCATATCCTCCTATTTTCCTTCGACATGATGATGATGATGATTGTCATTCTTTTCCCCAATATACAGAAGCGAAACATCCTGATGGCATCATCTGGACATTTGGAAGGGGGGAGCATCATATTTCCAAAGTATCATGCAGACGAAAGTTCTAAGTTTCCATCCGCATGGTTTTATCTATCGGCCAAACAGTGAACATCGGCCGAGCGATTTTTTTGACACGCCGATGGCAAATCTCACGCCAATGGGCGGGAATGTACATAGCGGTGGAGTTTTAAAGCATTTTTTGGCGCCCGTGGCATTTTCCCGGTCAGCGATGGTTGACCCGATGGGTTTTTGAGCAGTCTGTATGCATTTTGAACGCGTTTTAAGAGTATTTTGGACCCGATTTCCACAATTTTGCATGGTCACCATGATTTAAACGATTATTTTAATTTCCTGCTGTTTATGTGATGAATGAAATACTTATTGCTTGTCTTGTCTTGCAGGCTTGCAGTTGAGGAAGCAGCTGGAAAGTCAATACAGTGACCTCATGGAGGAAGGAAATCCAATCTCAGGAGCAGGAAGATAAAGATAAAGTGCGAAGAAGTCAAGGCCATTCAAATAAAGGACAAAGTTGCAGCTGAGGGTATTACTACAATAGACAAACAAAAGTTATTGTCAAGCTGCTAGAACTTCTTAGAAGGGGCAATATTTCGCCCAGATTTGACACTGCTCAGAGATATTTTGAAGAGCTGGTTCACCTGTATTTATTGCTGTAACCAGGGGTTCAGTTAGGTTTTTTTTGCTGTAGTGAGGACAATCAGAATGTCTTTATATTGTGCCTCTCTACACTGTAATACTTTACAACAGGGGCTACAGCAGGGATTTTTTTTCTTTAGAAGCACACAGTGAGTTAGCTTAGCATAGTTTAGAGGTAGAAGAAGGAGGTCGCCTGTTTGTCTGCAGTAAGGTGCACGTGGAATGTCTGGCTGCCTTACTGTATCTGTAAAGCTTGTAAGTTCTCTGTAGTATGATCAATGAAACTAAGAGTCATTCCTACATTGTAAATCATGTATGACTATTCATTTCTAATACAATAGAATCTGGAGTTCTGCATCTATCTTCTGAGTGTTCTCCTGCTCTTCTTTGTGTTTTGAAATATTTTCTTTGAGAGCTTGCAATTTTAAATGTATGTTTGTGAAAATGCTCAGAACTTGCATTTAAGGTTTTTACTGTGGATTTGATCAAATTGCTGTGGTATTTACATAGTGCATAACAGAAACAATTAGATCCTTCGGTAGATTAAATGAGGTATAGATTAGATCTTTCTAACTTTTCCCAAACCCATCTGAAATATTTAGCTGAAAACGTAGAAATCTAAAGGAAATTGTCTCAAATTTGAAGAAGCATGCATAACAGAGCTATAAGTAGACAGTTTTCATAAATAGATGAAGGAGAAAGCTGTAATAATTCAAGAAAACCATCTAAAACTTGCAGCACGGTAACACTTTTATGCAAAGGAATGAAAAATATTGACATATCTCATGCTTTTTTTGCATATTCTTAGTCCAGTAAACCACCAAACAAACCTAAACTACGTAAGGCCCCTTGAACATTACAGCTTCACATTGACCAACTGAACTTGACCAACCGAACCATTGTAGACTTGGGATTAGTTGAATCTCAAATGATTCCTTCTTATCTTTCAAGTATAGTTTCAGTTCATTTCATGTGAATTTTAACTTATTGTTATGATTGCATCAAAACAATCATCAACAGAACCACTGTAGAGGAAGAGTTTGTTCAAAACCAGATGCAAATCAAGAGGTAAATGTTGTAAAGTTGTAATTCATAATGGTAGTTCAGATAATCTAGTTTTAGAGGAGATGGTGACTAAGCTGAAGTTTGAAAGATTGAAACACCCTAAGCCCTATCAGATAGCATGGCTTTAGGATGATCATAATGTACTAGTGAGTGAACAATGTTTGGTGAAATTTCATATTGGATCTTATCATGATGAAGTCTTGTGTGATATTATGCCTATGGATGTTTGTCATATTTTATTGGGTAGACCTTGGCAATATGATAGGAATGCTATACATGATGGGAGAAAGAATACTTACACTATAACATCAAATGGGAAGAGAATTACCTTGATTCCTTTGGAAGATGATCCTAAGAGTGAAGTATGTGGGAATGCTAGAATCTGTTTGGTAGATGGAAGGAAATTTTTGGATGGTTTGAGACATAAGAATATGTGTTATGCTTTGATTCCTAAGAAGCTTGAAACAATGAAGAAGGAGACTGAAGAATCACAACTAGAGGAGATAAGAGAGTTGCTAACAGAGTATGAAGACATCATATCAGATAATGTACCTAATGGATTACCACCAATCAGGAGTATCAGTCATCACATGGATCTTATACGGGGAGCTAGTTTGACTAATAAAGCAACACATAGAATGACATTGATAGAGAATGAAGAACTGAATAAATAGATACAAGAATTGTTGAGGAAATATTTGATCAGAGAAAGTTTGAGTTCTTATGTAGTACCTACAGTGTTAGCACCTAAGAAAGATGGAGAATGGAGAATGTGTACTAAATCTAGAGCAAGAAAAAAGATCACAATTAAGTATAGATTTCCTTTACCTAGGATGGATGATATCATGGATTGTTTGAGTGGAGCGAGATATTTCACAAAGATAGATTTGAAGAGTGGATACCATCAGATCAAAATCAGAGAAGGAGATGAATGGAAGACTACTTTTAAGACAAATGAAGGATTGTATGAGTGGTTAGTGATGCCTTTTGGATTGACAAATGCATCGACTACTTTCATGAGATTGATGAATGAAGTCTTGAAGAAATTCTTGGGTAAGTTTGTGATTGTATATTTGGATGGAATTCTAATTTTTAGTAAGACAAAGGAATAACATTTGTGGCATATTAGACAAGTTTTACAGAGGTTGAGAGAAGAGAAATTTTGATAAACATCAAGAAGTGTAGTTTCATGAAGGAAGAACTAGTGTATTTGGGATTTGTGATTTTTGTAGAAGGATTGAAGATGGACCCTGAGAAAGTAAGAGCAATTGTTGAATGGCCTACACCGGAGATCATTGGAGAAGTTAGATCATTTCATGGATTAGCTAGTTTCTACCAGAAGTTCATAAAAACTTTTAGTTCAGTATGTAACCCTATGACAGAGATAATGAGAGGTGATAGAAAAGATTTCAAGTGGACATTAGGAGCAGATAAAAGTTTTGAATTGTTGAAGTAGAAGGTGACAGAGTAACCTATTTTAGCATTACCAGATTTCAATAAGGTATTTCAAGTAGATTGTAATGCAAGTGGGAGTGAAATTGAGTAGTGTTAAGTCAAGAAGGTATACCTATAGCATATTTCAGTGAGAAGTTGAATGATACAAGTAGAAGATATTCAGTTTATGATCAAGAGTTCTATGCCATAATTCAATCCCTGAAGAAGTGGAGACATTACTTGTTGGCAAAGGAGTTTGTGTTGTATACAGATCATGAAGATTTGCAATATTTGAATAGTCAAGGTAAATTGAATCAGAGACATATGAGGTGGGTAGAGTTCATGCAGAGTTATACTTTTGTGTTGAAACATAGGAGTGGAAAAATAAACAAAGTTACTAATTGATGTAGGAGCACCCAATTATGATGCAAGTGCACCCAATCCATAGTGGCCTCCATGAGCCATTCAATTGTTTGATGTTCATTTTTTTTGTTTCTAATAAGCTCCTAAAAGACCATTCATGTAATAAGGTCTATTTGACCAATGCATGTCAATTTAGTTTGTCTCTAGGTTTATGTTGTCCCAAGGACACTTGTCGATCTGTAATCACAAGGGTTGTTAGACAGTTAGGAGGTTGTTAGGAAGTTGGAGGTTGTTAGATCTCCCAGCCACTTGGATTCAATTTAGTACTACTGAGGGCAAGTAGATAAATGCCCAAGATCAGATCGATTGTGATCATGGTAGTCATATTGTAGAGAGATCAGAATTGTGAAATTGTGAAAATAGAGCATCTGTGTACACATTTCTGAAAGCATAATAAACAAGGTCCTATTTGTGTTGTACATCTTTCTGGCATTCAAGTTCATTTCTTTCTCTATGCAATAGATTTTCTGTTTTGAGGCCGAGATGGGTTCTTAGCCCATTCCATCGGTTAGATTTCTTCAAAATCAGTGGAACGGCTGTACAGTGTTTTCATTTTGTTTGTTTGGTTTTATGTTTGCAGGATCATATATAGAATGCATTGACAAGATCCTAGCATCCTCATGTGCTAGGTTGGAAGGGTGAAAGATCTATGTAGTCGTTGTAGAGGGTTAGTGTAAGCGCATCGTTTGTAGAGGTTCAAATCAGTGTAAGATTTGTGTTGTTTCCCCAGATATACATTCTGGGTGTATATCATAAATGCATGTTGGGTACACATTCTATGTGTATATCGCAAAAGTCTGTGCAGTTGTGGAGTCGCAAGAGATAATCGAAAGTCGGTCTAAAGATACACTGAGTGACCAGCATGGGAAATCGGCAAAGATACATTGCAAAAATATTTTTTTATGGAATTGTGTTTAGATACATTCATCGACCTCTGATAGCCAGTGATACGCTTGAGCATGCATTGGATGACCAGCTATGAGTGGTTAAGTCATGCATCGGAGGGACTGAAGGTGTCAGCAAGAGAAAGGTGAAAGCTTCTGATCTTGGAAGTCTGGCTGAAAGAGTATTAGCGTATTATGCAAGTCATATACATACATACAAAGGAAGTTAATGGTCAAATGTACATTCTGCAAAGCATGTTGGTAATGTATCTTTCGGTTGTATGTTGAAACATACATTGTGTTAAATACAAAGAGGAGACTGATAGCAACAGTGGAGGAAACCGGTGTTTGCAGGTCATGTCATGTATGTACCAGTGTTTGGCATAGGGAAAGAGCAGGCAGATACATTTGGGTCGCTGGTAGTAGCAGGTCATGCTATATATGTATACATTAGTTGTATCAGGGTGATCGGTACATTAGAGTGAAACGTGGAGTGAAGGCTAACAGTGTATTGTCTTGCCGAAGACAAGGTCAAGTGTTGAACCGTCGGAGAGAGGTATGGGATCGGAGGAAAGACATTTTGGTTGGCTGATGGTGCATAGTCTTGCCGATAGGCAAGTAAAATGTAGATATACAAAGGGGAATGCATGTTAGGGTGTTTGGCTTTGCATCAAATTGGTATCAGAGCTCAGCAAAAGGTCTGGGCAGTTGTGTGTTCGGTTCTGTCATTAAGAAGGCAGAAGTAGAAGAACTGAGAAGTTAGCAAGATGCGTCCAAAAAATGCTGGTACTGCTAGAGAGTTGCAAGAGATGAAGGAAAATCATGCTAGAGAGATGAGGGAGATGAAAGAGCTTGCAGGAGCCCTTCAAGCCAGGCTTACAGCCTTGGAGACAAACAAAAGAAGGAAAGTGGAAGAAAGTGAATCAGAAAAAGAAGATGATGGTGAAGAATTTGAAGACGTAGATGGGGTTCTAGATCCTGAAGATCAGAGATTTGCAAAACTGTTAAGGGCAGTCAAGAATGACAAACCTAAGTTAAAGATTGATGTTCCAAAGTATAGTGGAAGTTTGAATGAAGAAGAGTTACTTGATTGGATTTCTACATTAGATAATCATTTTGAATGTGAGGAGGTTCCTGAGGAGCAAAAAGTAAAGATTGCAAAGACAAAATTGGGAGGTCATGCCTTGGTATGGTGGGATTATATACAATCAAAGAGGAGAAAGCAGGGAAAGTCAAAGATTTCTTCATGGGACAAGATGGTAGCAAGAATCAAAGGTAAATTTTTATCCAAGGATTATGAAGTTCAAATGTTTAAAAAGCTTCAATTTTTAAGACAAAAAGAAATGGATGTGAAGGCATATACTAAGGAATTTTATAAATTAAGTATGAGGTCTAGTCATCATGAGAATGAGGTTGAAAAGGTTGCTAGATACTTGGCTGGTTTGAGATTGAACATACAGGATGAATTAGTTTTGGCTAACCCTAGGAGTGTAGAAGACTGTTATCAAATGGCAATCAGGATTGAGGAGAAGATGAAAAGGAGACAAGATAAGTCCATGAGGGGAAGAGGCAGCAATATAAGAGGGGGAGGATCAACCCCTACAACAAGACAAGCCAATGAGAACTGAGGAGAGAATAGTAAAGGACAAGAGCAGTCTAATTTCAGGGGTGGATGGAGAGGCACAAGAGGTAGATTTGGAGGTGGTAGAGATTCTAATGTTTTCACTAGGAGATGTTATCATTGTAATGAAATTGGTCACCCAGCATTCAAATGTCCAGATAGGCAAGGTTCACCATTAAGAGGTGATAGGAAGAATGAAAAGAGGGTTCAATATGTGCAAGAAGAGGAGGTAGATGAAAGTGTTAACTTTCCAATTGGGAGTGCAGCCCCAGTTCTAGATGGAGAACCATTGATGCTAAGGAGAACACTCTTGAAGACATCCAAGGACATGCTACAAAGGAGAGCACTTTTTCGGACCAATTACAAAAGCAAAGGTAAAATATGCAAGGTATTAATAGATTCTTATTCAATAGATAATATGGTATTGCAGGAAATGGTGGATAAGTTGAAACTAGACAAGATTCCTCATCAAAACCCTTACAAAGCATCTTGGGTAAGTGATAGTCAATCACTTTTGGTATATGAACAAGCATATGTTGATTTTCAGATTGGAGAATATCAGGATAGGGTTTTATATGACATTTTACCCATGGAATGTCGTCACCTACTTTTAGGTAGGCCATGGCAATTTAATAGGAGAGCATTGTATGATGGATATGCTAACACCTACACCTTCAAGAAGGATGTGAGAATTTTTGTGATGACACCATTGCAGGAGGATGCTGAAGCAAAGGAGGCAGCCAAGGTCATTTTGGTAGGAAAGAAAGAGTTTGTGCAGATCAATGAAGCAGACATAAAGAAAGTTGAGGATACCTCAAGGAGTGGGGTTATTAAATATCAAAGTTTGAAGGTGATTTTAGTTTTGACTGATGGAGAACAAATGGATCAGCAGCAGGTTAAGGAACAGGTTTACAAGTAGCTACAAGTTGATTGGAAAGACAAGGATGCAATCATAGTAGGGACCATTGTTTGTCCTCTCAAACCAACCAATGTTGAAAGGCAAACAGATTCTACCATAGCAGCAGTACAAGAAGCATTAACCAAGGTTTCCAATGCAGGTGTTTAGGCAAAGATGATAGTAAGACAGAATGGCAAGCCCAGGATAGGTCTAGTTACAAGTAGTCACTCATGGCAAGGTATGAGTAGAGCCTACAATGCTAGGCATGAGTCTTTGATTCCATGGTAGCAAGTTGTAGTTTAGAGATCATGGGGAAGACATGAGACATCAAAGAGTAAAGGTGGAATAAACCCATGAATTAACTCATGGGACATGAGTTCTTTTTGCGGTGGGGTGTATGATGCAGGAGCACCCAATTATGATGCATGAGCACCCAATCCACAGTGGCCTCCATGAGGCATTCAACTATTTGATGTTCATTTTGTTGTTTCCAATAAGGTCCTAAAAGACCATTCATGTAATAAGGTCTGTTTGACCAATGCATGTCAATTTAGTTTGTATCTAGGTTTATGTTGTAAGTCCCAAGGACACTTGTCGATCTATAATCACAAGGGTTATTAGACAGTTAGGAGGTTGTTAGGTAGTTGGAGGTTGTTAGATCTCCCAGCCGCTTAGAGTCAATTTAGTACTACTAAGGGCAAGTAGATAAATGCCTAAGATCAGATCGATTGTGATCATGGTAGTCAGATTGTAGAGAGATTAGAATTGTGAAATTGTGAAAACAGAGCATCTGTGTATACATTTCTGAAAGCATAATAAACAAGGTCATGTTTGTGTTGTACATCTTTCTGGCATTCGAGTTCATTTCTTTCTCTGTGTAATTGATTTTCTATTCTGAGGCTGAGATGGGTTCTTACCCATTCCACCGGTTAGATTTCTTTGAAATTGGTGGAATGGTTGTATAGTGTTTTCATTTTGTGTTCATTTTGTTCGTTTGGTTTTATGTTTGCAGGATCGTATATAGAATGCATTGACAAGATCCTAGCATCCTCATGTGCTAGGTTGGTAGGGTGAAAGATCTGTGTGATTGATGGAGAAATTAGATATGTGTAGTCGTTGTAGAGGGTCAGTGTAAGCGTAGGGTTTGCAGAGGTTCAAATTAGCATAAGATTTGTGTTGTTTCCTTGGATATACATTCCATGTGTATATCACAAATGCATGTCAGATATACATTTTGTGTGTATATCACAAAAGTCTGTGTAGTTGTGGATTCGCAAGGGAGAATCGACAGTCAGGTTGAAGATACACTGAGTGACCAATGCGGGAAATTGGCAAAGATACATTGCAAAAATCTTTTGTTATGGAATTATGTTTAGATACATTCATTGACCTCTGATAGCTGGTGATACACCTGAGCATGCATCGGATGACTAGTTGTGAGTGGTTAAGTCATGCATCAGAGGGACTAAAGGCATCAGCGAGAGAAAGGTGAAAGCTTCCGATCTTGGAAGTCTAGCTAAAAGAGTATCGGCGTATTATGCAAGTCATATACATACATACAAAGGAAGTCAATGGTCAAATGTACATTCTGCAAAGCATGTTGGTAATGTATCTTCCGGTTGTATGCTCAAACATAAATTGTGTTAGATACAAAGAGGAGACCGATAGCGATGGTGGAGGAAACTAGTGTTCGCAGGTCATGTCACGTATGTACCAGTGTTCGGCATAGGGAAAGAGCAAGCAGATACATTTGGGTCACTGGCAGTAGCGGGTCATGCTATGCATGTATACTTTATTTGTATCAGGTGATCGGTACATCGGAGTGAAGCATGGAGCGAAGACTGACAATGTATTATCTTGCCGAAGATAAGGTCAAGTGTTGAACCGTCGGAGAGAGGTATGCCATCGAAGCAAAGACATTTTGGTTGGCCGATGGTGCATAGTCTTGCCGATAGGCAAGTAAAACATAGACATACAAAGGGGAATACATGTTAGGGTGTTTGGATCTGCATCACTGATGCATTGAGTAGGAGAAGAAACTTGTTGACAGAAATGAGAGTTGAAGTGTTGGGATTTGATGAATTGAAGAACATGTATGTGGGAGACACTAATTTTGTAGAACCTTGGAAAGCATGTAAGGAACCTGTTGTGACAAATAGGAGTAAATGGTTGGACTATTTCATTTAGGAAGATATGTTGTTTAGAGGAAATCAGTTATATATACCTAGGAGTTCAATGAGAGACAATTTGATCAAGGAGAAACATAGTGGTGGATTGGCAGGACATTTTGGCCTTGATAAAATAGTAGCATTGGTGAGTGAAAATTACTTTTGGCCTCAGATACATAAGGATGTTAGGAAATTTGCACAGAGTTGTAGAGTTTGTCAAGTTACAAAAGGGAGTAGTCAGAATACTAGATTGTACAAACCTTTGATAGTACCGCAGAGACCTTGGGAAGACATACGCATGGATTTTGTGATGGGATTGCCTAAGACATAAAGAGAACATGATTCAATATTTGTAGTGGTAGACAGATTTTCAAAGATGGCTCATTTCATACCTTGCAAGAAGACAACTGATGCAGTGCATGTAGCTGACCTATTTTTCAAAGAGATTGTGAGATTGCATGGATTACCTAAGAGTATATTTTTAGATAGAGGTACAAAGTTTGTTTGATATTTTTGGAAGACACTTTGGAAGAAAATGAAGATAGATTTGAAGTTCAGTTCAACTTTTCATCCATAAACTGATGGACAGACAGAGGTAGTGAATATGAGTTTGGTAAACTTTTTGAGATGTTTGGTTGGAGAAAAAGTAGGAAGTTGGGATTTGATTCTTTCACAAGCAGAGTTTGCATACTATAATTTAGTAAATAGGAGTACTAGAAGAACACCTTTTGAGATTGTTACCGGAGTGAACCCTAAAGGAGTTACAGAATTGAGAGATATCAATATAGCAAAAAAGAGAAGTGCAGAAGAAGAAGAATTTGCAATACATATGGAAGCAATGCGTAATTAGGTGAAGAAGCATTTGGAGGATATAAACAGCAAGTATAAGGAGCAAGTAGATGGGAAGAGAAGACATAAAGAATTTGCAGTTGGAGATGAAGTGATGGTATACTTGAGAAAAGAGAGATTTTGGGTTGGAACATATAACAAGTTGAAGATGAAGAAGTTTGGACCTTCTAAGATACTCAAAAAATTTGATTCAGGAAATGCGTATGAAGTGGAACTATCGAAGACATTGGGCATATCACCTATTTTCAATATTGCGGACCTATACTAGTATCGTGAAGCAGATTTCAGTGACCACATGACAGAGGACTTGATGAAGCAGTTAACACAACAAGCACCAGAGCAGATTGAAGACATTTTGGACATTAGAGTTGGATGCAACACTAGAGGAAGACAATACAAAGGATACCTTGTGAAGTAGAAAGGCAGACTGGAAAAAGATTCGTCATGGATTTATCAGGTTGAGGTGGATCATCTTAGTTCTCCCTTAGCCCCAGCAAAGTGAGGGACTCACTTTTTCAATAACCCTAGATGTCTGATGCAAGAGCATCCCTAGTTCAAAAGCAATCTTGCATCAACCAAAAAAATTTACATTTCAGTTTGTTTGCAGTTCAGTTTGTTTCTTTCATTTTTCAATTTAGTTCCAAGAATTTAGTTAGTAGTAGTTTCTATATTTTGGTCTGCATTCTATTGCAATTGCATTTTAGATCTTGCAGAGCTGGACTTAGCATCTAGATTCATTCATTTACATCATATCCAGAATTTAGAGCATTTGGATCAAGTATCGGAAAGTTATCACTATCAAAAGATCGATTATTTTCTCATAACAAAGCATCCTAATAGTCTTAGACACATCATCTGAAGGAGAAGACTTACGGAACATTTCTCGACTAGTGGAGCCTAATGACACATCATTCAATGTTCTATGGTTTGTGGCCAACCTTCCCTAAGATCCATACATCATTCCATACATTTGTGGAGGTGTTCTACTTGATTAGGTCTGACCTATCCATGTACACTCATTACAACTCTTCCTTGGAGTTTGTGATCTTCCTTGGCTGACGCAAAGGAATCTTTTGTACCAGAGATGACATATATTGATGTAATAGATCCTTAGGAAAGTAGTGATCAAGTTCATGATAATAGTATAGTTGATAGTTTAGATTTTGTGCAAAGGAGATTCAAAGATATATCTTGCGCATATTCTGAAATCAGACCTTTGAGCCCTAATTATAAGCCCGCATGTTGCTAGCTGATCTGTATTTGAATTCTATGATATACCAAATGACTGAATCTGCATTTGTTCTATATCTTTGAGTTGTTTCCATTGTGTTTACTCTAGTTGCATGCTCTAGAGTTCATTATGTGAACCCTCCTGTCATGACTGCACCAAGTGGTATCAGAGCAAAAGTTTGAATCTTTGGGAGTGAATTGTGCGAAGTTGGCAAAGGAATTCTATAAGATCTTGCTGTGGGAATATCACCGAATTGAGGTAGGTTACTTGTGTCGCAACCAATCATCGATTGTGAGGCAGTTGTCACCTTGTAGCCCGATCGCTGAACTTGAGGCAGTTTACACTTGATCCTAGGAAGATGTCATTGAGGAGAGTTGTTGTTGTTGGAACAATTGTTGGTAGATTGAATGAGATGATGGAGATGATGAAAACAATGAGAATTCAATTGGATGTTGAGGAAGATAGGCGAAGAGGATTGACACCGAGACCTAATGTTGAAAGTGACGATGAGGAAGAATTTCAATTTGTTGAACAAACTAGTGAAACCCTAGAAGGTGATGAAGAAGATGAATTAGATCAAGTAAAGATGTTGCAAGCTATTTTGAAGATTGGAAAGACACTTAGATTTGATCTGCCGAACTATACTGGTAATTTGAACATTGAAGAGTTGATCGACTAGATAAATGACATGGAAGAATACTTTGAGTATGAAGAAGTTGAAGATCTAGAGAAGGTGAAATTTGCAAAGACAAAGTTGAAAGGACATGCTACTATATGGTGGAAAGAAGTTCAGTTGGACAGAAATAGAAGAGGAAAAAAAAGATTACAAAGTGGGATACAATGGTGACAAAATTGAAGAATCAATTCATACCTGCTGACTATGAGTTAGAGCTATTGAAAAGATTGTAGAACCTGAGGCAAAAGGAGAAATCTATGAAGGAATATACTGAAGAATTTCATAAGATGATTATAAGGACAAGACATAGTGAAGTAAGAAAAGAGAATGTGGCTAGATACATCAATAGACTGAGATTGAACATTCAATAAGAACTAAGTCTGGTGAGAATGGCATCTCTGGAAGAAGCATATCATTTTGCCCTGAAAGTTGAAAAAAAGATGAATAAGAGACATGATTAGAGACAGAGAGGTAGAGGAGGTAGATTTAAGAGAGGAAGAACATTTTCTGGAGGAGACATAGCACATCCGGAGCAGAACAAGTTTGACAGCACATTTAAAAGGGATGACAGAGATAATAATGCTTAACAGAGAGATGACAATTTTTTTTACCAGAGAGGAAACCCTAGTACACACCGGAATGAGGGATATAGAAGAGAAGGAAGAGGATTTGATAATAAAACATTTAGAGGCACTTGTTTCAAGTGTGGAGATGAAGGACATAGAGCATTTGAATGTAATCAAGGGAGTACAAGTAAGAGGACAGAGAACAGTGGAAGAACAACGTATGTTGAAGAAGAACCTGTTGGATCACTGAGTTTAGTTGGTAAACCTAAGAAAGGAGAATCACTTGAGATGAGGAGAGCACTATTTCAAGCAGAGACAAATGAAGAACCACCATAGAGGAAGAGTTTGTTTAGAACTAGATGCAAATCAAGATGTAAATGTTGTAAAATTGTAATTCATAGTGGTAGTTCGGATAATCTAGTTTCAGAGGAGATGGTGACTAAGCTGAAGTTCAAAAGATTGAAACACCCTAAGCCCTATCAGATAACATGGATTCAGGATGATCATAAGGTGCTGGTGAGTGAACAATGTTTGGTGAAATTTCATATTGGATCTTATCATGATGAAGTCTTGTGTGGTATTATGCCTATGGATGTTTGCCATATTTTATTGAGTAGACCTTGGCAGTATGATAGGAATGCTATACATTATGGGAGAAAGAATACATACACTTTAACATCAAATGGAAAGAGAATTACCTTGGTTCCTTTGGAAGATGATCCTAAGAGTGAAGTATGTAGGAATGCTAGAATCTATTTGGTAGATGGAAGAAAATTTTTGGATGGATTGAGACATGTGAATGTGTTATGCTTTGATTCCTAAGAAGCCAGAAACATTGAAGAAGGAGACTGAAGAATCACAATCAGAGGAGATAAGAGAGTTGCTGACAGAGTATGAAGACATCATATCAGATAATGTACCTGACGGATTACCACCAATCAGGAGTATCAGTCATCACATGGATCTTATACCGGGAGCTAGTTTGCCTAATAAAGCAGCACATAGAATGACATCGGCAGAGAATGAAGAACTGAATAGACAGATACATGAATTGTTGAAGGAAGGTTTTGTTGGTTCTCAAAAATGCTGGTTTTAGACCACAAGAGGGTGCTAGTCTCTTGATATGTTTTTGGTCAACAAGACAGGGTTTATACAACTAGAAACCCCCTACTCTTTAGGTTCTGCCAGGCCTAGGCGGGTGTACCTAAATGATAAAGTAGATTTGGAAATATAAATGGATTCTAATTGAGGCAATTCTATTCACTATGGCACGCGGATTTGAGATAATTGTAGAGCTTTCTTACTAATTCTGAATGAGAGTGTTTGAATTGACAAAAGTTTGGACTGAATTTGTATGAAGTGTTCTAAAGTTGATCAGTGCCTAATCTATTGGGTGGATAGAGTCAGTGGATAAATGATGATTATGGAAACAGATATGTAGGATTGATTGGTTTACTTCTTAGCTTAACTCTATTTATTAGGCACCTTTTATATGTTTGTACCTTATGCAGACGTGTAAGTTTGTAAGTTACTATACTCTTCTTACCAAATCCCAGTGATATTCCCCTGAACTATTGCGAGCAACTGAAAGGAATTTTAATCCTGGTAAGAAGGAAACCTAACCAAGATAGTTTGTTTGAAGTTTTTTAAATCTAGGAAGAGATCAATGAACATAAACTTTACTTGGGAGGACTTAAATCAACTTCTCTTCAGAAACCAACCAAATTGACCACACACCAATAGCAAATGTTTTGTACCAAATTATGTAAATTTGAATAATTTGAAGGAACCACTTTAGAGATAGTATAGCATCATATAATCATAAGATTCCAATCACAACAGTTGAACACTAGAAATGAATCAACATTCAAGAACATTCTGCTCCATTGTATTACTTAAAAATATAGACATTAATTGCAAAAAAATCTGAAGTATGTAAAGATGTGTTGCTAAAAGTCTACTGTATATAATTGTATTTCTCTGCTTTTTTCCTTTTTTCTCCACAATGTCTTGACTTAAATAGTTAGATACAAAAGAGATGCATCCCTTCATAAGTGTCTTATGAACATTAATTAACAATTATACTATTTAACTAGGCCTTGACTAGCCATAAATGGATCTTAGTGATATGATCCAGGTACTTTTGGCTCAAATGTGTATCAGCACACTCCACAGTACTTTTTGCAGTGAACTCCATGGCAATCATTCTTTCCATGCATACACAGGCTCCCTACAATGTTTGATCATCACTTTTTACAGCTTCCAAGGCCTCATGTAGGATCATCTGGCACTCCATCCAATCTTGCTGGTACTTCAGGGTTTTATCATCTTTGAACAATGTAGGCACTATTTGGGAAGCTTTAATAAATGCATTAGCTTCTGCTTGAAGGTCTTTGTGGAAGTTTGTGTGAACCTTAATCAAGCCCTTAGTATTGGAGATAGCCTCAGTGTCCAAAGTACTTCTGCCCTATATCTCCTAGAGTTTTCTTCAAGTCTACCAGCCAACCTATTATGTTCTTGAAGAGCATTTTAATTCTTTGAATAAGTGATCCAAAATTTATCCATCCATGCCATCATATTATTATGCCTTCTTTTAAACACAGTGGCGAGTGCATCTAATCTAGCCTGTGTTACCTGTGTTGTTTCATCAATGTCTATTGTTTGTGAGCTTTCTCCTTGGATTAACATCTTGGGAGGCATTGAATTTTTTAAGAAATCATTTTCCCTTTTTGTTCTTTCCCAGCTCATTTTATACATATCCCTTTCCTTAATTAGCATCTAAATTTGAGCTTTATTTAACTTAGCCACATTTATTCCAAGGTTTTCTATGACAACTAGAACAGTTTCCCCAGCCTTCAATGTCATTACATTGTGAAAGGCTTTTTTAGTTTCAATAACAACAAGCCTTTTGTGTGGTCGGTACAAAGCCTAGATCATGAGGGAATTTTCATCTGGATTATATTTTGTCCCAATATACACTTCAACCACTCCTTTAGAACTAAGCTTGTGTTTTTGGTTATCATTATGCAAGAAACTATCAAAGACAAGTGCTGAATTCAAATCAAGACTAGGGAATATCATCACACCAGATTCCTCATGTAATCTTCTTCCATTTTCTGGAGTCATATCTCTCATCTCATTCTCCACATCAATTTTTAATGTATTTAATAATTGTGCCTCATTATTCGGTGTAATGTCTGAGGCTGATTCCGTAATAGCCTTGCCTTTGTGTTTATACAAAAAAGTCTTGAATTCAGGAGTGTGAATAAACTAGCCATCTGAGATGAAGGATTTATAAGCTGTATGCCTAGCATCATTATGATTTGTCTCCTTAATTTCTAACCCTCTCTCTAGAGACTGATAGTGTTCAATTCTAAATTTGGGAATTGCATCAGAGAGGTCATGGGGTTTTGATGCAACAAACCCTTCATTGTCAGAGGAAAATACCTCGACTTCTTGTGCTTCCCTCCTTCACTTTTCCACTTCCTGGTTATATTCATCAATAGCCATTTTTGCATCTACTTCTTCCAAATTTCTTATTACATCATCATGAGGAAAGGGCACATGAGCATATCCACTCAGCTTTTGCTTTTTCCTATCATAATCAATAAAACCTTCTGGGTCAAATCCTTTCCTATGTATTGCTCTCCTGAGATTAAAATGTGATAATTTGTCAAAAATGAGATCATAACCCTTTTTTGCCAACATAGTAAAATCACTAAAACATAGTGTACTTGGCATAAATGATTGTTTTTCATACGCATTGAGATTCATCACGTTAGAGTAATCAAGTTGTCTGACTATTTCTAAGTATTCCACTCTGTCTGACACAGTTCTTGGTAATAGAAAAGGGGTATCTTCAAACCCATATACCCTGATCATAGTGGAATCGAGAAAACAATACCAATCACCCCAATTGTGGTTTACAATGGGTGGTCCATTAGAATCCTTGGGTCTTAAAAATCTCTTTATTTCATCTGATAAGGAATAACTACAGGGATAACCATAATATCTATACAAAGTCTTAACAAAGAATTCTTCTAAATGGGGATAGCTAGAATTTACAAACCTACTATCCCATATAGAAGTCCATAATTATATGGGCGGTGGTTGACCATCCTTATCAAGTTGTGAAATTTTTAATCAATCTGGCCATAGATTCAACTCTTGACGATAATACAAAATCATATGCATGAGAGCAGAGTAGTGTTTGAAGCTTATTATTGGGGAATTGTTCTTAATAGCCATCAGACCTGATCTATTTCTTTAAAAAGATACGGAACATAGTCAAATGTTCTTGCATGGTGGCAATGAATGTCTGCTGAGATGACCATGGGTGTTATGGACATGAACTCTGGAACTTCAAATGGCACTAAATTTCCCTCACTTTATGGTCTACGCAGTGGTAGTCTCCACCCCTTATAGGTGGTGTCCAATCTCAAATATTCCTTTGCTAGATCTTCGTGTGAAATAGGAGTATTATATGTGTCATTCAAACCAAAGACCTCATAGACTGCATTCTTGGATATATGAATAAAGGGTTCTCATTGCAAATTGCATAAAGCCTTTTGATCAGGATTGTAGTGCTAGGCCAATAGTTTTAAGAGGTCTATATTAATGAAAACATCTGTGACAACCAATTTCCCCAAATTAAATTGCCAAGGGTTGCACACAGGTTCCATCCTATTCCTCCGATGGTAATGGAACATGAATAGCTCATATCATCTGATAGGGGTCCATATGTTCCCCACATACTTATATTTGTCCTCTAGTTTTTTAACATCCGCCCTTAGCTGCACAGTTCTCCTAGCTCTGGGTCCAGAACCAAGCAATTGGTCTATGAGATCTTGGCTAAGTTTTCTCTCATGTGTTTTCTCCCCTTTTTGTGTTTCAACCTTTTGTTTTTTATCCTTGGTTTGGCTAGTTTTAGTTTGTTGTCTTCCTTTTGACTTGGAAGAACTTTCCATTTTGTGATAGACACCTGAATTTGACTGTATTTTAATTGCAAGGAGGTTTAGAGGACTTACTTGAATATCTTCTATGCAAATTTCTTGTCCTCTGATGAATCACTTGCTCCTCGTGTGCAACCCTTTGATTTCTATCTTTGGTTCAATAGGGTTCAGAATAACTCATATAACATCATGTTCAATCGGCCATTAATGGTTGCCACTAGAATTGAATGTAGTAAGTTCACGAGTTTCAAAATGTTAGGGCAATGCCTTTTTATATCGGTAAGACTCTTTTAGTTTCATGTCAATCAATATGTTGTGTTTAGTGCCATTTTCTTTCATATGTTCATAACTTAGTCGTCAAGACTGTGTTGGTGTCTTTACGAAGTGTCCCTTTGATTTTCTATTTTGATCAAGGAGACCACTTATTAATTTCATCAATTTGGGGAGACATTATGATTCTCATCCCAACAACACAGTGATCAGAATTGATGAGTACTCTTCTAGGTGTCGGTGAGTGTCTCTCCGACAAATGGAAGTTGTTTTACCATTATTGGGCTAACAAACGCTATTGTTAAGAAAATATAACACTTCCTTGATGTGTTAAGTCTTTCCGATGTTTTGTCTTTATCACCCAACTTTACTGGAACAGATCGGCAAGACTTTCACCAAAAACATTTTGTCTTCTCACATCGGGGTGACTTATACGGTCGAGAGGAGTTAAAGATTTTACCTCGATCATATATACCATTCTGATGAACTTATTACTTTATGTTGGGGAAAGATCATTGGCTTCTTGGTGATAAGATATCAGTCAGTGCAACTTACAAACTCGATATGATTCTAGGATTTCACTCCTACTGATTTACTCACACTGATGAGCTTTCATTGGTAATACATATGGAATGTCTCCCTGATCATCAGGTAACTTTTACATATGAAATTTTGATCTTTAAGACATTGATTATTTCTTGCCAATATGCATATTAGAATTAAAAGTATATATTGTTGTTTAGAGAGAGATGTTTAGGGTCTTGCCAATAGAGAGGAATTGCTATCAGCATTAAGCTGTGATCAGAGGACTATATATCTGCAAGGATATATTCATGAAATTGTTATTTTGTGGGCTATGAGATGGATCTTGTCACACAAATTTTGGTAATCAGTTTTGATCAAGGAGTCAAAATAAGGGACATTATTCAAGGTATGTGAAGGATAGGTGGATTTCTAGCAAATCAAGAGTGTGAAAGTTTTTCAGTTCTAACAGCGGCTCCTTCTGAGCATGTATACTCTGTGTGGGTATGAAAAGGATCCAGATTTCTAGGTTAAGAAGACCAAATTTGCATGGAATAGGAGTTGGTATGGAAGGGAGATGGGATGGAGTGATGGATTTTTGAAATGGGAGTTGGTATGGATGAGGAATGGAAGATGGAATGAAAATCCTATACTACCATGCTTAGAAATTTTATTGCAAACAGGTATTTTAAGAATTGTCCATGCACTAGCAATTCTTGTCCTTCTCCTAGACTATTGTGCATGGAAATTTTAAGAAAAGAAATGCTTCAAGAACTGTCCATGCACTGGCAATTCTTGATCTTCTCCTAACATATTTTGAAGATAGTATGAGTCTCCCCCAGCCTTGGCAACAATGACAAAGGGTCCTAACCATAGAGCTTCAAACTTTCCATGCTTTCCCTTGTCTTGGCTCTTGGCGTTCCACATTAGGACCATATTATTTATTTCAAATTTTCTATTTGTAGTTCTTTTGTCATACAAGTACTTCATTTGCAATTGCTTCCTATTCTTGTGTTTGATTTCTAACCTCATCAGGATCCATTAATTCTTCAATCCTTTTTTCCATAGGTTCAGGAATTTCCAAATCTTCTTGTAAAATGAATTTGCACACTGGCAATAAGTTATGTAGAGGGAATCTTGCTTGAGTTCCATACACTAGCTCAAAGGGTGATTTTCCTATAACCTTTTTTATAGTGATCCTGTCTACCCATAGGGCTAGCCTTAACTTAGAATCCCAAGCCTTTGTATTGTTATTCAACATTCTTTTTATGATTTTCAGGATGCTTTTGTTACTATATTCAACTTGCGCATTCGCTTGTGGGTGATATGGTGAAGAATACAGAATCATTATTCCATAAGAGTTACAAAATGTTTTGAACTCCTCTAATCTGAAACACATTCCATTATCAGTTATAATCCTTGTCGGCACACCAAATATAGTGATAATGTTTTCAAGTAGTAAATTCATTACAACTTTACTGGTTGCTTGTCTTGTGGGTATAGCTTCTACCCATTTCATGAAATAATCTGTAGCTACTAGTATCCACCTATATCCTCCAGTGGATCTTTCAACGATTTCTCCTATAAAATATATCCCCCACTGGTGGAATGGAGCCTCAACTTGCATGGGCCTTAAAGGTACTGCCCCTTGGTATTTCAATTTCCCAGAAAATGTTTGGCATGCCTCACACTTCTTGGTAAAATTATATGCATCGTTGAAAACCTTAGGCCAATAGTATCCTGCCCTTAATATTTTGTGAGCAGTAGTTTTTGCTGAAAAATGCTCTCCACATATCACCCTGTACATTTCTTTCATAACATGTTTGGCTTGATATTCATCCAAACATAATAAAAGAATACCATACTGATTTTTCCAATAAAGATCCCCTGCTATGAACACATATTTTGAAGCTTGTAATTTAAGTGTCCTTTTCTTGTTATCATCATATCCTTTAGGGCACTTCATATATTTTAGATAGTATATGATATCAGCATACCATGATGTATGCTCAATGCTAGAAATCATTTTATCTTCATCATTAGAATTACATATCTGAGTAGCTTCAAAATTAGTATCGGCCATTAGTCTAGCAAGACCCTGTCCTCTTACTAGCTTGGTAATTTGGATTTCAATGTTAAATTCCTGAAATCAGTTAATCCATTTGCACCTTTTGCTAGTAACTTCAGTCTGAACAAATACATCCTTTACTGCAACATTAGATACATAGGCTATTATTTTTTCTCCCACTAGGTATGGCCTAAATGCTTTGACTACTTTCACTAATGCATATGCATGTTTCTCAATTACATCATATTTTAACTCTGCATCCTGGAGTGAATTACTAAAGAATGAGATGGGTTGTTCATATCCCTCATTATTTTTTTGTAACATCATTGCTACAACTATATGATAGGAAGCAAATGAGAAAATTTGAAATGGTTTACTGAGGTCAGGGGATATTAGGACTGGGGCTTCTTTGATTTCTCTTTTTATTGACATGAATGCATCTAGGGCCTCATTTGTCCAGTTAACCTGTGTATCCTTCTTTAACATTTTGGATATTGGATTCACTATTTCAGCAAAGTTTGATATAAATCTTCTTATGAAATTAATCTGTCCAAAGAAAGATTGAATGGCTTTGACTATTTTAGGAGTGGGAATCTTGTCTATAGCCTCAACTCTTTCTGGATCAATCATGACTCCATCTTTGGACACTATGTGCCCTAATAGCTTTCCTTCTATTACTGTGAATTGACACTTTTGGGATTTAAGGAAATACCATACTTCAATAATTTCAAAAAGATTTGTTCAAGGTGTGCACAGTGGTCCTCTACTTTTTTGGAATAGGTAGTAAGATCATCTTGGTATACTACCATTATGAAATTGATTAAATCAACAAAGGCAACATCCATAGCTCTCTAAAAGGTAGCACCAGCATTTGTGAGCCCAAATGACATTCTAACATACACATAAGTGCCCCAAGGAGTGGTAAAAGTGGTTTTATATTGTTCTAATTCTTTCACTTTCACCTGATTATAACCTGAAAATCCATCCATCATAGATAACAACTCGCATCTCATGACTCTTTGTAAAACTGCCTCCATATTTGGGAGTGGATAGTTGTCTTTAAGAGATGAGACATTTAGATTTCTAAATTCTACACATAACCTTATGTCACCATTATTCTTTCTGACTGGTAGTAGGTTTGAAACCCATGTAGAATGTCTAATAGGCTTAATAATACATCCCTCCCTGAGTTTCACAAGTTCTTCATACATTTTTGGCTGCAAGGTTGGGTTTATAGGTCTCTATTTTTGTCTGAAACATTTTGCATTAGGTTTGAGTGGTATTTCATGCTGGAACAGAACCTCCCTGTATGACTTAAGGTCATCATAAGACCAAGCAAAGACATGTTTATACTTTCTCAATAGAGCTATCAACATTTTCCTGATTGTAGGGCTTATCTTTTTCCAATATATACCCTTTTCGGTGTCATTTCAGTACCCAACTTAATTTCTTCAAGGTCATCCTTCTTCACTAGTATCTACTTCATAAGAGCTCAGTCATGTCCATCAAACACCCTTTCTAGTGCCACAAGCCCCTTAGGTATCTTATTAGTTTTAAGCTGGATGATTTCTTTACCAAACAAATTTTGTTTGCCATCTACTTCTTCCACAAATGTATTGAAATCAATCTCTTGGGCCTCATATTGGTCGATGCACTATAAGAACTTCAGCATATCAGTATCATCATTGAAAACTTGCCAATTATAGACATTATCTAGGATTGCAGGCCTAGTTTTAAACTCAACTTCAGTAATGTCTACCAATGTGATATCATCCCTTTTCAAGGCTATATTTGCTAAGAAGTCCGCCATTATATTTTTTGATCTTTCTATCCAATTAATGGAGAAAGCATTAAACAATTCAATATCATCCTAGACAACATTCCTATATTGTTTTAGTCTTTTATTCTTGGATGAATACTTCTGTTTGACCTGAGATATAATTAGTTCTGAATCTCCATACACGGCAAGCCATTTTATTTTGTTCTTTATGTCAATGTTTAGTCCAATGAGAAAAGCTTCATATTCTGCCATATTATTGGTACACTCAAATGTCAACAGGAATGGGTATTTGAAAGTCTTGCTAGTTGGTGAGATAAACACTAGTCCTTCTCCATTACCAGCCTTACTACACGCACCATCAAAATACATTCTCCATATATCATGTTCATTAGTTTGGGCTTCTTGGTGCATTGGGTCAGTGTTTTGTAATTTTGGTTGACCTTTTTCAATTCTAAATGCACCAAGGTCTGTATCACAAAAGAAATTTACTTGATTTTGGTCAATGTGTTCTATGATGTTCTCATGCCTTGGTTCTCTGCATAACTTAATTTCCTTTTCTCCCACGAGTATAGTAGCATAGGATAGATCTAACTAAATATTCCATCTTGCCATTGCAGCCCATTATCTTGATAACAGCATCCCATAGTAAAGTGGGATATCTACTACAGTGATGTCAATATTATAAACTTCTTCAGGATAGGTAGCTAACTTTATCTCTACATCCCTCATAATACCTACAACTGGGATGGATCTGTTGTCCATAGCGTAACATTTACCATATGTAGTGTCAACCCACATTCCTAAATCCTTTATGACTTCTATCGGCATGATCATGGCTGCCCCTGAATCAATCATACAGTTCCTCACCAACTTGTTTTTTATCAACAAGGTAATGTAGAAAGTATCTACTTGAGATGGATTTTTTTCAATGTATCACCCAAATATACTTTTGGAATTTTAGTAGCCTCAGTTTGAACATTATTTATTGTGATTTTAGGCTTTTCTTGTTTCTTTTTTGGTATATCTAAAATCATCTTAACCACCGTATTCCTATATTGATCTATCTTCATCACTTCAAGAAGTGGTAATGATATTTTCACTTGAGATACTGCCTGAGCTATGTCAAACAAGGGAGTTATTGTTTGATCATCTTTTTCTGTTTTGTTATGCCCCTTTTCTCCAACTAGTATTTTGTCTTTTACCTTGCCTTGCTCAGTTTTTTCTGGCTCTTTTGATGTATTATTCATATTATTTTTATTATAGTTTTGATCTTTTATAATGACACTCCCAGGTGTTCCTTGATCCATGTTGACCGTCCTATTTCTTAGATTATTACTGTTCTTAGCCTGTGCCACTACAGCCATTGTAAGAGCTCTCCTTTCTTCTTCAGTAGGTTTTCTCCATTGATGATGTGGTGGCTTGTTAGGATTATAAGTACTTTCCCTATAGGCATCCTCCTGATCCGAGAAGACTTCTTGTCTTCCCATATTAACATTATATTTTTGATTCCCTACATCATACTCATATCTGTCTTCTTCCACAGAGGAATACTCTTCATTTATCTAGTAAGGTGATATTCCTAGCATATTTATTGTATGGCTGTCTCTTTCATAGCCAGAAGAGATTTCTTCTTGCTGTAATGATTTGGCCACTATACAATATTCAAGTGAATGGGGCAAATTAAATACCGAGCACCATGGATTATCTTCGACCATGTGTTCCCCATTTCCTTTTAAAGGGTCAGGAGTATCCTTGCCATAATTTTGCCTTGCATTATTATCCACAGGTCTTCCATTTTTCCAATTGGTATGATATGGCATGCCATGCAACCTTGGTCTTTCATTTTTGTATTGACTCTCTTGTTTATTCTAGTGATTATTAAAGTTTTGAGGAATTCTAAGGTTATCTCTTTTGTCAATCATCCTTGCAGCTTTCCTATTATTTTCAATACTGATAGGTACTTTTTGCACCTCTATCAAGGTCATGGGAGCCCTATTCCTAAGTTCATACCTAGTCTTTGGATCAGAATCCTTTAGATAAATACTCAAAGTTGTTGAATCAATCAATTTGGATCCATGTGGTATCTTATTATGCAATTTGGAAAATCTTTGATTGAAGTCATAAACTGACTCATTCTAATTTTTCTGGATGCTTATCAGCTCATGCATGGTAAATTCAAGGGCATACTGATTTCCATATTGTTCTTTGAAGTGGTCATGGAAATCTGCTATAGAATAACTTGAGGAATCTGGTAAATTATTGAACCAATCCCTCGCGTCTTCAGTTAGAGACATCATGAATAATCTCATTTTACGTCCTCATGTTCTATACCAATGTCTTGTACAAAGGCATTGAAATTTCTAATGTGATCTTTAATTGATATTGCATTTTTTCCAATGAATTTGGAGACCATGTTTCTCCAACTGTTATCTATAGGGTATGGATATAATTGATATCATATTAGATCAAATTGTCTACATACACTCATGAGATTTTATAGAGGCATGTTCATTGGTGGTGGATTGGGGTAATACTGATATCCATATGGAGGTTGATGGTAAGCATGTGGCCATACGGGTTACTGAAGGTGTATATTCTGAGGTGGTATATGATGGGGTGGTATATGTTGTTGATGTTGTGGAATGCCATGATGACCTAGAGGTGGGTGTATTTGGCATTTGGGGTCTTTGTGATGGCATGCTACATTGAGCGTGTTGTCTTGAATCTCCTCTTGCATTAGGAGGCATTCTTGAAGTACTCAGAGTAGTTGTATTATGAGATATCCCATGTAAATTGGAATTATTACATTGTTTGTGTGGAGGGACATATTTTGGAGGTTTTGTTGCCTAGATGTTCAATTGTGCCAATTGTCTATCCAATTCTTGGCTTTCCTGTATCATCTGTTGTCTCCTCCTAAGTTGATGCATTTTCCACTCCAAATGTATTTCAATTTCTTGGTTACTCATAGCATCAAAATCAATAATATGGTCTTCAGACCCTTCTTGGGTTTCTTCTCTTTGTTGTGATAAAAATCCTCTATTAGGCTCTAAATGTTTCTGCCCCCCTTCTTCATTCAACCTTTCCTCAAATTTAGTTACTTCTTGAGAATCTGTCCTGTAACTGAGGATATTATCATTTGTATTGATCTTTTCAGGAGGTGTTGAGGGATTTCTACCATCATTGTATACTGGGGAGTTGAATACTGTAAACGGCTATTCTGATGTGTTTATACAGTCTTTAGGCTATTTGGGTACTGCTTCACCCTTATTCATATTGTTGTTTCCTCGAGGAGGTCCCTGCTTGTCTATGAATCTAACATTGTTTTTCTTGGGGTTCTTGATGCATAGATCTCCTTCTGTTCATGTTTGATGATATAGTATATCTCTGATGTCTATCGTCTATTTTATCAGTCATAAAATTTTAGAGTCACCACCTACCTCTTTGTAGGAAAATGATTGCAGTTCTTCCCAGCAGAGTCTTAAATATGTTATGATGCTTTGAGATAACTCTATGATGGAAGGCTGAGGTTCAAAGTGGGCTTATTCCCCACTAGAGTTGCCAATTTGTTGGAGTAGACTCGGATGGGGAGTGCAAATTTCACAATTATGAATCTCTCTTTGAAGACCTAATTTGAAAATTTTAATGACTCTATAAGGCAAGATGGCCTGCTACTGGATTTTCTCAAGTTGACCCCAGTAGAGTTGCCAATTTGTTGGTTCTCAAAAATATTGGTTTTAGACCATAAGAGGGTGCCAGTCTCTTGATACATTTTTGGTCAACACGAAAGGGTTTATGCAACTAGAAACCCCCTACTCTTTAGGCTCTGCCAGGCCTAGGTGGGTGTACCTAAATGATAAAGCAGATTTGGAAATATAAATGGATTCTAATTGAGGCAATTCTACTCACTATGGCACGCGAATGTGAGATAATTGCAGAGCATTCTTACTAATTCCTAATGAGAGTGTTTGAATTGTCAAAAGTTTGGACTAAATTTGTATGAAGTGTTCTAAAGTTTATCAGTACCTAATCTATTGCATGGACAGAGTCAATGGATAAATGATGATTATGGAAACAGATATGTAGGATTGATTGGTTTACTTCTTAGCTTAACTCTAACTGTTGGGTACCTTTTATATGTCTGCACCTTATGCAGACGTGCATGTTTGTAAGTTACTATACTCTTACCAAATCCCAATGATATTCCCCTAAACTATTGCGAGCAACTGAAAGGAATTTTAATCCTAATAAGAAGGAAACCTAAGCAAGACAGTTTGTTTGAAGGTTTTTAACTCTAGGTAGAGACCAATGAACATAAACTTTACTTGGGATGACTTAAATCAACTTCTCTTCAGAAACCAACCAAATTGACCACACACCAATAGCAAATGTATTGTGCTAAATTATGTTAATTTGAATAATTTGAAGGAACCACTTTGGAGGCAATATAGCAGCATATAATCATAAGATTCCAATCACAACAGTTGAACACTAGAAATGAATCAACATTCAAGAACATTCTACTCCATTGTATTACTTTAAAATATTGACATTAATTGCAAAAAAGTCTGAAGTATGTAAAGATGTGTTGCTAAAAGTCTAATGTATATAATTATATTTCTCTATTTTTTTTTCCTTTTTTCTCCACAATGTCTTGACTTAAATAGTTAGATGCAGAAGAGATACATCCCTTCACAAGTGTCTTTTGAACATTAATTAACAATTATACAATTTAATGAGGCCTTAACTAGCCATAAATGGATCTTAGTGATATGATCCAGGTACCTTTGGCTCAAATGCATACTAGCACACTCCACAGTACTTTTTGCAGCGATCTACATGCCAATCTTTCTTTCTATACATGCACAGGCTCCCTCCAATGTTTGATCATCACTTTTTACAGCTTCCAAGGCCCCATGTAGGATCATCTAGCACTCCTTCATCCAATCTTGCTGGTACTTCAGGCTTTTATCATCTTTGAACAATGTAGGCATTGCTTGGGAAGCTTCAATACATGCATCAGCTTCTGCCTGAAGGTCTCCGTGGAAGTTTGTGTGAACCTTAATCAAGCCCTTAGTATTGGAGATAGCCTTGGTGTCCAAAGTACCTCTACCCTGTATCTCCTAGAGTTTTTCTTCAAGTCTTCCAGCCAGCCTATTGTGTTCTTGAAGAGCATTTTGATTCTTTGAATAAGTGATCCAGAATTTATCCATCCATGCCATCATATTATTATGCCTTCTTTTGAACATAGTGGTGAGTACATCAAATCTGGCATTTGTTACCTATGTTGTTTCATCCATGTCTATTGTTCATGAGCTTTTTCCTTGGATTAACATCGTGGGAGGGATTGAATCTTATAAGAAATCATTTTCCTTTTTTGTTCTTTCCCAGCTCATTTTATACATATCTCTTTCCTTAATCAGCATCTAAATTTGAGCTTTATTTAACTTAGCCACATTTATTCCAAGGTCTGCTATGAAAACTGGATCAGTTTCCCCATCCTTCAATGTCATTACATGGCCAAAGGCCTTTTTAGTGTCAATAACATAAAGCCTTTTGTGTGGTGGGTACAAAGCCCAGCTCATGAGGGAATTTTCATCCAGATTATATTTTGTCCCAATACACACTTCAACCACTCCTTCAGAACTGAGCTTGTGTTTTGGATTATCATTATGCAAGAAACTATCAAAGACAAGTGCTGAATTCAAATCAAGACCAGGGAATATCATCACACCAGATTCCTCAATTAATTTTCTTCCCTTTTCTGGAGTCATATCTCTCATCTCATTCTCCACATCCATTTTTAATGTATTTAATAATTGTGTCTCATTATTCAGTGTAATGTCTAAGGTTGATTCCATAATAGCCTTGCCTTTGTGTTTATACAAAAAAGTCTTAAATTCAGGAGTGTGAATAAACTCATCATCTGAGATGAAGGATTTGTAAGCTATATACCTAGCATCATTATCATCTATCTCCTCAATTTCTAACCCTCTCTCTGGAGCTTGATATTGTTCAATTCTGAATTTGGGAATTGTGTTAGATAGGTCATGGGGTTTTGATGCAACAAACCCTTCACTGTCAGAGGAAAATACCATGACTTCTTGTGCTTCCCTCGTTCTCTTTTCCACTTCCTAGTTATATTCATCAATAGCCATTTCTGCATCTACTTCTTGCAAATTTCTTATTACATCATCATGAGGAAAGGGCACATGAGCATATTCACTCAGATTTTGCTTTTTCCTAGCATAATCAATAAAACCTTCTGGGTCAAATCCTTTCCTATATATTGCTCTCCTAAGATTAAAATGTGATAATTTGTCAAAAATGAGATCATAACCGTCTTTTGCCAACACAATAAAATCACTAAAACATAGTGTACTTGGCATAAATGATTGTTTGTCATACACATTGAGATTCATCACATTGGAGTAATCAATTTGTCTGACTATTTCTAAGTATGCCACTCTATCTGGCACAGTTCTTGGTAACAGAAAAGGGGTATCTTCAAACCCATATACCCTGATCATAGTGGAATCAAGAAAATAGTACCAATCACCGCAATTGTGGTTTACAGTGGGTGGTCCATCAAAATCCTTGGGTCTTAAAAATCTCTTTATTTCATCTGATAAGGAATAACTACAAGGATAACCATAACATCTGTACAAAGTCTTAGCAAAGAATTCTTCAAAATGGGCATAGCTAAAATTGACAAACCTACTATCCCATATAGAAGTCCATAAATGTATGGGTAGTGGTTGACCCTCCTTATCAAGTTGTGAAATTTTCAATTGTTCTGGCCATAGATTCAACTCTTAACCATAGTACAAAATCATATACATGAGAGCAGAGTAGTGTCTGAAACTTATTGTTGGGGAACTATTCTTAATAGCCATCAGACCTGAATCTATTCCTTGAAAAGGATACGTAGTATAGTCAAATGTTCTTGCATGGTGGCACTAAATCTTTGCTGAGATGACCATGGGTGTTATGGACATGAACTCTGGAACTTCAGTTCCCAATGCCTGCCACATTGAATAATATGTATATCTCATGTAAGGTTTAAATAAGTTAACATGGAATGGTGGTCCATCCCCTTCTTCAAATGGCACTAAATTTCCCTCACTTTGTGGTCTATGCAGTGGTAGTCTCCACCCCTTATAGGTGGTGTCCAATCTCAAAGATTCCATTTCCAGATCTTCGTGTGAAATAGGAGTATTATATGTGTCATTCAAACCAAAGACCTCATAGACTACATTCTTGGATATATGAATAAATGGTTCTCCTTAAAAATTGCATATAGCCTTTTGATTGTGATTGTAGTGGTATGCCAACAGTTTTAAGAGGTCTGTATTCATGAAAACATCTGTGACAATCAATTTCCCCAAATTAAGTTGCAAAGAGTTGGACACAGGTTCCATCTTATTCCTCCGATAGTAATGGAACATGAATAGCTCATATCCTCTGATAGGGGTCCATATGTTCCCCACATACTTATATTTGTCCTCTAGTTTTTCAACATCTTCCCTTAGCTGTGCAGTTCTACTCGCTCTGGGTCTAGAACCAGGCAATTGGTCTATGAGATCTTGGCTAAGTTTTATCTCCTGTGTTTTCTCCCCTTTTTGTGTTTCAACCTTTTGTTTTTTATCCTTGGTTTGGCCAGTTTCAGTCTGTTGTCTTCTTTTTGACTTGGAAGAACTTTCCATTTTGTGATAAACACCAGAATTCAACTGTATTTTAATTGCAAGGAGGTTTGGAGGACTTACTTGTATATCTTCTACGTGAATTTCTTGTCCTCTGATGAATTCCTTACTCATCGTGTGCAACCCTTTGATTTCTGACTTTGGTTCAGTAGGGTTCAAGATAACTCATATAACATCATGTTCAATCGGCCATTAATGGCTACCACCAGAATTGAATGCAGCAAGTTCATGAGTTTCAAAATGTTAGGGCGATGCCTTTTTATATTAGTGAGACTCCTTTAGTTTCATGTTGATCAGTATGTTGTGTTTAGCACCATTTTCTTTCATATGTTCATAACTTAGTTGTCAAGACTATGTTGGTGTCTTTACGAAGTGTCCCTTTGATTTTCTATTTTGATCAAGGAGACCACTTAGTAATTTCATCGATTCAGGGAGACATTATGATTCTCATCCCGACAGCATGGTGATCAGAATCGATGAGTACTCTTCTAGGTGTCAGTGAGTGTCTCTCTGACAAATGGAAGTTGTTTTACCATTATTGGGCTGACAAATGCTGTTGTTAAGAAAATATAACACCTCGATGTGTTAAGTCTTTCTGATGTTTTGTCTTTATTGCCCAGCTTTATTAGAACATATCAGTAAGACTTTCACCGAAAACATTATGTCTTCTCACGTCGGGGTGACTTATATGGTCGGGAGGAGTTAAATATTTTACCTCGATCATATATATCATTCCGATGAACTTATTACTTTATGTTGGGGAAAGATCACTGGCTTCTAGGTGATAAGATATCAGTCGGTGGTGCAATGCACCTAGAATAGACATTTAATCAAATTTTTGAAATTTTAGAGTTAAAAGTCAAAATGATTTTCAAAATAAATGTAATAAAGCCTTGAAAGGCATAGTTAGGTAGTGGAGATTGAAATTAGTAATGTTTTCCTTAGTGGTCGTTGTTTACATTAGTGTGACAGTCTAAGAATAGAAAAAAAACTAGTTTTTTAGTAAAAAAGCAGTCAGTGGCTATTCTTAGCCTTTCCCATGATGGGAATGAGGTGTGAAGGTTATAAAAATATGTAAAAAGCATTGTAAGAGGGGATAGGGGTCAAATGTATTCGGATCTTGATGAAGTTTAAGAAAAGGAAATGAGAAAATATTGTTTTGTTGTCCCCATTTCTATTTTTCTATATTTTGTTGTTGTTGCAGACCGTACCACGAATTTGTATGGCATATTTATGCCATGAAACCTATTGGATGTGATAGACAGGTGAGCTAACTATCCAATTCCATTGGTTTGAGGTCATTTCACTTATTTTTGTGAAATTTATCATGTTTTTGCTAAAACTATCCAAAACCCTATATTTTTTACTGCAACAGTCATGTTCCCAGCCAAGGTACGCCTTTGTACGGATAGATATAGGGGTAATACATATATTTATGGAAATATGGTTGAGATACCTTTCCAATGGTTCTAGTCTGAGGTCTTGATTCAATTTCTAGAAGGAGATATTGCTTTTTTTTAAGACTATCTGTGTCATTCCAGCAAACACTTGATTTGGGGGTTTTAGAGAGGTTTTGGTTTTCCTATCCCATTCGATTGTGTTAGGACCCCAAAATGGGTGGGATGAACTTAGGATTGTGTACTTTCTAATGGGTTTTGTGTGCAGGGGCGAGGGGTAAGCATAAGTTGAAGTTTGGAACCTTTGAGGGCCTATTACACCTTGTTTTGGCCAACTAGCCTAATTGAAGTGAAGATTTGATCATCAAATGATTTGAATTGATCTTGGACCCATAAAACCTCTGAAATTGGTCTATTTAGAATGTGTTTAGGCTCATCAAAGTGAAATTTTGTTTGTGGGCTTGAGATTTTATGTACTTCCTTCGTAAAAGTGGGCTAATTAGGCCTCTTGGATAGCAGGGACAATCCGAATTTGAGGTGTATGTTACAAAACAACATTATGTGCATGTTTAGTATGTTGAAGGGTAAGATAATGGGTATCCAAAAAAATCCCATGAAATTTTGGATAGGAGGTCTGAGTCAAAAGTTATTGCATGACAGTCCCTTTAGGAGGGCTACACGGAAGTGAGTCAGTTTGTGAAGGAGGTGGTACAAGGAAGTATCCCCTAGGCATTTTTATGGTTTTGTGAGCTTGGGAGAGTCAAACCTAGTTGGTCTAGGGTCCCTAGAAAATTTGGAAAGGTTCCCATGTATATGAATCTATAAATGGTGTCATTGTGTTGTGTGGAGGCAATGGAGTGTGAGTGGACAGTCATGTCCTGTCTGATGTCAAATGTTGTTGTTTGGTCCACTGAGGCCTAGATAAGTTGTTTTCCCTACCATCCCCTATATCCTCTTTCCTCCAATGTTGTTAGTTTGATCCCTTTGTGGTCTTGTGTTGGTGAGCTCTATATCAAATTGGTATTAGAGCACAGTTAGTAGGTCTGTGAAGTGTTAATTTGAAGAGGTAGTTTGTCAAGATGCCTCCAAGAGTGAGAAACATGGATTAAGAGATGAATGAGCTGAAGGAGAAGCATGCCAGAGAGTTGAGGGAGTTGAAAGAAAGAATGGCTACCCTAGAACAAAATCAGAGAAGAGGAGTGGCTCTAGGTGATGAGATTGAGTCTGAGGAAGAAGAAGAAGTTGAGTATGAAGATGTGGAAGAAGAGTTAGACCCTAGGGTTCAGAGGATGGTAAAGTTGCTAAGGGTAGTAAAAGAAGACAAGCATAAGATGAAGATAGATGTGCCAAAGTATGGAGGAAGCCTAGATGATGAAGAGTTGTTAGATTGGGTTGCAGCATTGGACAACCACTTTGAGTGTGAAGAAGTTCTTGAAGATCAAAAACTAAAGATTGCAAAGACCAAGCTGACTGGTCATTCTTTGTTATGGTGGGATTATCAGCAGACAAAGAGAAGAAACCAAGGAAAGTCAAAGATTGTCTCATGGGACAAGATGGTGGCTAAGATCAAAGGTAAGTTCTTGCCTAAAGATTATGAAGTTCAAATGTTTAAGAAGCTTCAAGGTTTAAGGAAAAAAGAAATGGATGTTAAGTCATATACTAAAGAGTTTTATAAGTTGAGTATAAGGTTTGGTCAAAATGAAACTGAAGTGCAAAAGGTTGCTAGGTATATTGGTGGTTTGAGGTTTAACATGCAGGATGAGTAGGTGTTGGCAAATCCAAGGAGTGTTGAAGACTATTATCAGATGGCAGTTAGAGTGGAAAAGAAGCTAAAAAGAAGAAAAGATAAGTCAGCTAGAGGCAGATGCAATACCTCCAGAGGTAGAGGTTATTTCAATACACAACAACTTAGTGAAAGTCAAGAAGACAAGAACAAGGCACAAGGACAAGGTGTTGATTTCAAACAAGGCCAGAGTGCAGATTTTAGAGGTAGAGGTAGAGGCAGATTTGGTGGTGGAAGAAGTGCAAATACCTTTGTAGGTAAGTGTTATAATTGTCAAGAGTTTGGGCATCCTGCATATAAGTGTCTTAAGAAACAAATTTTTTCAAGTGATGGTGAGAGGAAGAGTGAGAGAAGGACTCAATTAGTCCAAGAAGAAGAGTGTGGTAGTTCTAGTTACACAAGGTGTGATGCTGAAGCAGGAGAAGCATTGATGCTGAGAGAGAGAGAGCACTACTGAAGACCTCCAGGGAGAAGGATCTGATTTAGAGGAGAGCATTGTTTAGAACAAATTGCAAAAGCAAGAACAAGTTATGTAAAGTTATAGTGGATTCTGGTTGTACTAACAATATGGTGTCAAGTGAGATGGTGGACAAACTGAAGTTAAAGAAAGTTCCTAGGGAAGTTCCCTACAAAATTTCTTGGGTGAGTGATCATCAGTCCATTTTAGTGACTGAGCAAGCATTAGTTGAGTTCAAGATTGGAGCATCTGAGGATAGAGTACTTTGTGACATCCTACCAATGGATTGTTGTCATGTGATACTGGGAAGACGATGGTAATTTGATAGGTTTGCAGTCTATGATGGAAGAGCTCATACATTCAATATCAAGAAGGATGAGAAGACTTTTGTGCTACTGCCATTAGAGGAGCAGTCAAGAGCAGCAAATATGATTATGTTTGGCAAGAAGGAGATATTGATGTTTGAGGAGAGTAAAAACAAGGAGTGTGCAACTTTTTCAAGGCATGAAGTTGTTGAAACAACAAATAGGAAGTGTGAAGCTAATTTGTAGCCAGTTGTGAGGAGAAATATCTTCATGTGGAAGAAGGAAGTGACTGACAATGTGAAGTGCAAGAGTGTAGAGCCTGTGGTAAGGCAAGAAGTGAGTGAAGGAGTCTTAGTAGGGACAATCATGTGTCCTGTAGTGAAGAAAAGACAGCCAAGAGAAGTTGGTGCAACAGTTGACAAGATAACAGGGATAGTGAACACACAAGTTGTAGGCCTGACAGAGGTTGAGGAAGATAATGACAGTGGAAAGAAGAGTATGAGGCAGTGGTATAAACAAGAAGCTAAGAAGTTGAGTGAAAGGACTGCTGAGAGAAGCATGAAAGATGATGAAAGTGACAAGGTTAGAGGACCAAGAGTGGGACAGTCCACAAAGAGTGCACAAAATGTTAGCAAGCATGCCACAAACAGTGAAGGATCAAGGCAACATGGACCTGATGAAGACAAACAAAGAGGACAAAGGCAAGCAATGGAGGACAATTTGCAAGAATATTTCCAAGGGACTTGGAAAAGTTTCAAGTTAGGCTATATGGTGCAGTGCACCTAGAATAGACATTTAATCAAATTTTTGAAATTTTAGAGTTAAAAGGAAAAAATGAGTTTCAAAACAAATGTAATAAAGCCTTGAAAGGCATAGTCAGGTAGTGGAGATTGAAATTAGTAATGTTTTCCTTAGTGGTTTGTTGTTTACAGCAGTGTGACAGTTTAAGAATAGAAAAAAAAATAGTCTTCTAGTAAAAAAGTAGTCAGTGGCTATTCTTAGCCTTTCCCATGATGGGAACAAGGTGTTAAGGTTATAAACATGTGTAAAAATCATTGTAAGAGGGCAGAGGGGTCGAATATATTGGGATCTTGATGAAGTTTAAGAAAAGGAAATGAGAAAATACTATTTTGCCGTCCCCATTAATATTTTTCTGTTGTTGCAGACCATACCACAAATTTGTATGGCATAGTTATGCCATGAAACCTATTTTATGTGATAGAGGGGTGAGCTAACTATCCAATTCTGTTGGTTTGAAGTCATTTTATTCATTTTTGTGAAAGTTATCACGTTTTTGCTAAAACTATCCCAAACCCTGTCTTTTTTATTGCAACAGTCATGTTCCCAGCCATGGCATGCCTCTATACAGATATATACAGGGGAAAGACATATGTTTATGGAAAGAGGGTTGGATACATTTCCAATGGTTCTAGTCTGAGGTCTTGATTCAATTTCTAGAAGGAGATATTGCTTTTTTTCTAAGACTGCCTGTGTCATTCTAGCAAACACTTGATTTGGGGGTTTTAGAGAGGTTTCATTTTTCCTATCCCATCTGACTATGTTAGGACCCCAAAATGGGTGGGATGAACTTAGGATGGTGTACTTTCTAATGGGTTTTGTGTGTAGGGGCAAGGGGTAAGCATAAGTTGAGGTTTGGAACCTTTGAGGTCCTATTACACCTTGTTTTGGCCAACTAGCCTAATTGAAGTGAAGATTTGATCATCAAATGAGTTGAATTAATCTTGGACCCATAAAACCTCTAAAATTGGTCTATTTAGAATGTCTTTAGGCTCATCAAAGTGAAATTTTATTTGTGAGCTTGAGATTTTATATACTTCCTTTGTAAAAGTGGGCTAATTAGGCCTCTTGGATAGCAGGGATAGTCCACATTTGAGGTGTATGTTACAAAACAACCTTATGTGCATGTTTAATATGTTGAAGGGTAAGATAATGGGTATCCAAAAAAATCCCATGACAGTTTGGATAGGAGGTCTGAGTCAAAAGTTATTGCATGACAGTCCCTTTAGGAGGGCTACAAGGAAGTGAGTCAGTTTGTGAAGGAGGTGGTACAAGGAGGTATCCCCTGGGCATTTTTATGGTTTTGTGAGCTTGGGAGAGTCAAACCTAGTTGGTCTAGGGTCCCTAGAAAATTTGGAAAGGTTCCCATGTATATGAATCTATAAATGGTGTTATTGTGTTGTGTGGAGGCAATGGAGTGTGAGTGGATAGTCATGTCCTGTCTGATGTCAAATGTTGTTGTTTGGTCCACTGAGGCCTAGATAAGTTGTTTGCCCTACCATCTTCTGTATCCACTTTCCTCCAGTGTTGTTAGTTTGATTCCTTTGTGGTCTTGTGTTGGTGAGATCTGCATCAGTTGGTGTGACTTATAAACTCGGTAAGATTCTAGGATTTCACTCCAACTAATTTACTCACATTGATTAGCTTTCATTGGTAATACATATGGAATGTCTCCCCGATCATAAGGTAACTTTTACATATGAAATTTTGATCATTAAGACATTGATTATTTCTTGTCGATATGCATATTAGACTTAAAAGTATATCTTGTTGTTCGAAGAGAGATGTTTAGGGTCTTGCCGATAGAGAGGAATTGCTATTAGAATTAAGCTATGATCAAAGGACTATGTATCTGAAAGGATATATTCATGAAATTGTTATTTTGTGGGCTATGAGATGGATCTTGTCACTCAAATTTTGGTAATCATTTTTGATCAAGGAGTCAAAATGAGGGACATTATTCAAGGTATGTGAAGGATAGGTGGATTTATAGCAAATGAAGAGTGTGAAAGTCTTCCAGTTCTAACAAGTTTGATCCGAGAAAGTTTGAGTCCTTGTGCAGTACCTACAGTGTTAGCACCTAAGAAATATGGAGAATGGAGAATGTGTACTGACTCTAGAGCAATAGACAAGATCACAGTTAAGTATAAATTTCCTTTACCTAGGATGGATGATATCATGGATTGTTTGAGTGGAGCGAGATATTTCACAAAGATAAATTTGAAGAGTGGATACCATCAGATCAGAATCAGAGAAGGAGATGAATGGAAAACTACTTTTAAGACAAATGAAGGATTGTATGAGTGGTTAGTGATGCCTTTTGGATTGACAAATGCACTGAGTACGTTCATGAGATTGATCAATGAAGTCTTGAAGAAATTCTTGGGTAAGTTTGTGATTGTATATTTGGATGACATTCTAATTTTCAGTAACACAAAGGAAGGACATTTGTGCATATTAGACAAGTTTTACAGAGGTTGAGAGAAGAGAAATTGTTGATAAATATCAAGAAGTGTAGTTTCATGAAGAAAGAACTAGTGTATTTGGGATGTGTGATTTCTGTAGAAGGATGTAAGATGGACCCTGAGAAAGTAAGAGTAATTGTTGAATGGCCTACACCAGAGAGTATTGGAGAAGTTAGATCATTTCATGGATTAGCTAGTTTCTACTGAAAGTTCATTAGAAATTTTAGTTCAGTATGTAACCCTATAATAGAGACAATGAGAGGTGATAGAAAAGATTTCAAGTGGACATCAGGAGTAGATAAAAGTTTTGAACTATTGAAGCAGAAGGTGATAGAGCAACCTGTTTTAGAATTACTAGATTTTAATAAGGTATTTCAAGTAGATTATGATACAAGTGGGAGTGCAATTGGAGCAGTCTTAAGTCAAGAAGGTAGATCTGTAGCATATTTCAATGAGAAGTTGAATGATGCAAGGAGAAGATATTCAGTTTATGATCAAGAGTTCTATGCCATAATTCAAGCCCTGAAGAAGTGGAGACATTACTTGTTGCCTAAGGAGTTTGTGTTGTATACAGATCATCAAGCTTTGCAATATTTGAATAGTCAAGGTAAGTTGAATCAGAGACATATGAGGTGGGTAGAGTTCATGTAAAGTTATACTTTTGTGTTGAAACATAGGAGTGGAAAATCGAACAAAGTTAATGATGCATTGAGTAGGAGGAGAAACTTGTTGACAGGAATGAGAGTTGAAGTGTTGGGATTTGATGAATTGAAGAACATGTATGAGGGAGACACTGATTTTGCAGAACCTTGGAAATCATGTAAGGAACTTATTGTGACAGATAGGAGTAAATGGTTGGACTATTTCATTTAGGAAGATATGTTGTTCAGAGGAAATCAATTATGCATACCTAGGAGTTCAATAAGAGACAGTTTGATCAAGGAGAAACATAGTGGTGGATTGGCAGTACATTTTGGCATTGATAAAATAGTAGCATTGGTGAGTGAAAATTACCTTTGGTCTCAGATACATAAAGATGTTAGGAAATTTGTGCAAAGTTGTAGAGTTTGTCAAGTTGCAAAAAGGGAGTAGTCAGAATACTGGATTGTACAAACCTTTGATAGTACCAGAGAGACCTTGGGAAGACATAAGCATGGATTTTGTGATGGGATTGCCTAAGACATAGAGAGGAGATGATTCAATATTTGTAGTGGTAGACAGATTTTCAAAGATGGCTCATTTCATACCTTGCAAGAAGACAATTGATGCAGTGCATGTAGCTGACCTATTTTTCAAAGAGATTGTGAGATTGCATGGATTACCTAAGAGTATAATTTTAGACAGAGATACAAAGTTTGTTGGAGATTTTTGGAAGACACTTTGGAAGAAGATGAAGACAAATTTGAAGTTCAATTTAGCGTTTCATCCACAAACTGATGGACAGATAGAGGTAGTGAATAGGAGTTTGGGAAACTTATTGAGATGTTTGGTTGGATAAAAAGCAGGAAGTTGGGATTTGATTCTTTCACAAGCAGAGTTTGCATACAATAATTTAGTAAATAGGAGTACTAGAAGAACACCTTTTGAGATTGTTACTGGAGTGAACCCTAGAGGAGTTGCAGAATTGAGAGATATCAGTATGGCAGAAAAGAGAAGTACAATAGCAAAAGAATTTGTAGTACATATGGAAGCAATGCATAATCAGGTGAAGAAGCATTTGGAGGATATGAACAGCAAGTATAAGGAGCAAGCGGATGGGAAGAGAAGACATAAAGAATTTGTAGTTGGAGATGAAGTGATGGTATACTTGAGAAAAGAGAGATTTTGGGTTGGAACATATAACAAGTTGAAGATGAAGAAGTTTGGACCTTGTAAGATACTCAAAAAATTTGATTCAGGAAATGCATATGGAGTGGAACTATCAGAGACATTGGGCATATCACCTATTTTCAATATTGCAGACTTATACTAGTATCATGAAGCAGATTTTAGTGACCACATGATAGAGGACTTAATGAAGCAATTACCACAACAAGCACCAGAGCAGATTGAAGACATTTTAGACAGCAGAGTTGGATGCAACACTAGAGGAAGACAATACAAAGAATACCTTGTGAAGTGGAAAAGTAGACTGGAAGAAGATTCATCATAGATTTCTCAGGCTGAGGTGGATCATCTTAGTTCTCCCTTAGCCCTAGCAAAGTGGGACTCACTTTTTCAAGAACCCCAAATGTCTGATGCAGGAGCATCCCTAGTTCAAAAGCAATCTTGCATCAACCAAAAACATTTGCATTTTAGTGTGTTTGCAGTTCAGTTTGTTTCTTTCATTTTCCAGTTCAGTTCTGGTAGTTCAGTCAGTAGCAGTTTCTGTCTTTGGTCCGCACTCTACCACAATTGCATTTTAGATCTTGCAGAGCTGGACTTAGCATCTAGATTCATTCATTTACATCATATCCAAAATTCAGAGCATTTGGATCAAGTACCAGAAAGTTATCGCTATCAAAAGATTGACTGTTTTCTTAGAACAGATCATCCTAACAATCTTAGACACATCAGCTAAAGGAGAAGACTTACAGAACATTTATCAACTAGTGGAGCCTAATGACACATCATTCAATGTTCTATGGTTCGTGGCCGACCTTCCCTGAGATCTGCACGTCATTCCATACATTTGTGGAGGTGTTCTACTTGATTAGGTCTGACCTATCTGTGTACACACGTTACAACTCTTCCTTGGAGTTTGTGATCTTCCTTCGTCGATGTAGAGCAATCTTTTTGTACCGGAGATGATATATATTGATGTAGTAGATCCTTAAGAAAGCAGTGATCAAGTGATCAAGTTATCAAGTTCATGATAATAGTGATAGTTGATAGTTTAGATTTTGTGCAAAGGAGCTTCAAAGCTATATCTTGCGCATATTCTGAAATCAGGCCTTTGAGCCCTAATTGTAAGCCCGCATGCTCCCGACCGATCTGTATTTGAATTCTATGATATACTGAATGACTGAATCTGCATTTGTTCTATATCTTTGAGGTGTTTCTGTTGTGTTTACTCTAGCTGCACAGTCTAGACAGTTCATTCTGTGAACCCTCCTACCGTGACTGCACTAGCTCTTTTGTGTAGGGATAGGTATAAAAGAATTATGATGTCATTTACACATGTGATGTTTCATCACTTGTAAAAATAAGTAGCAGTTCTTCATCTGTAACTGCCTCAGAAAAAGGCATTTCCCAATCTTTAATTGAAACAAAGGCTCAGGAATTTCTTGGATAAAACTCCATATCATTCAACCAATTTTTACCAGATCTTAGCACTCGGAGTTCTCCACTGTCGCTACTCTCCAAGCACCACATAAACTCAATACTTGACAGTAACTCAAAGCAAGCAGAGACACAAGCGAAAGTAGAGAAATTGGATGGAAAGAAGAGAGTGCAAAGGATGATAAAAGGTGGCCTTCAGTTTACACTGCTATCAAGAAGTCACTTGAGAAGAAAAAACCATATGATATGCTAAGGGCTCTTAATGAGCATGCCCGGGAACTGGACATAGATCTTGTGGCCTGCATTCAGTTTCAATCTTAATGCTCCTCCGGTCATAAATCTCATCGAAGCTACTCATATGCAATAGTATTTCGACCTGGTATGCCGATGGAAAAATGAACAAGTTCGTGATTTCTCTTAAATGGCATCAAATTTGTTAGTGCAGTGTTTTCGATCTTTTTGATTACGGCTTTAAAATGTAAATTTGTATATGGGCATGCGGGTAGCTTATATTTGTATGTTTTTGATATGTTATAGTCACTGGGTTTGTTTTGAATCGGGTATGTGGGCTGTCAGAAGTATATTTGCATATGATCACAAACTTATTATACCTGTATACTGTCTGTAAATTTTGGTACAAGGTTCATAATTTTCAATATGATTGCTTATGGCTTGGCTTGCCATAGCAGTGGAAGAGTTTGTAATTTTGTTTCTACTAGTCTCTGTTATGTCATAGGAGCTTCATCTAGGGTTTATCAGAAAGGGTAGAAGGGTTAGATGTTTCAAATCTGATATTATACTTTGGATACACATACTATGATATTGTAAATTCTATATATATTAATATAAATCTATGGGCTAACTGCCTTTTGGGGAAAAAAATAAATAAATCTTACTCCACAAAATTACAACCTTCTCATTTTGTAAATGTGTTTGGTTAATTAATGTTGTAGCTTTGTAGGATAGATTTTCAAACACACGATTTTAATAATAAATTCTTTGATCCAAACTTCCTATATTGTTATTGATAAAATCTAATCAAAACGAAGAAAATGTAGATGACAAGACCTACAAAAGATTTTCAAACAAATTCGCCCTCGTTATTATCACATCGCTTTAAAAAACTCGGTTGTACCTTACAATTCTAGTGGATGTGACACATGGCCTTCACTGACCAGACAAAAGAATTTTACGAGTTTTGACGTTAAACTATTTTGGAGGAAAGAAATTTTCAAAGCTTTGAGAAATAAATAACTTAAAGATGTTACTTCGAATGAATCCAGATCCAAAAACTATATATATTGTGATAAAAATCCCACCTAATTGCATTGTAAATTATAATCACCTTCTATGAGTAAATTCAGATTTAAACATTTCTATATAGGATTTCAGTTCCGTGAGACATGGAAAAAAATTCACTCCGGTGTACTGAAGCGAGCTCGGGCACGAAATGAAAGTAAGAACAAGTTTATAGAATTTTAAAGTATGGAACAAATCAACAAAAACCCTGCCTCACTTCAGAACACAAACAAACTTCAAATTTACATCAGAGAAACATAAACAAAGTACAAACGGGACTCCATGCTTTTTAGAAAGAAATGTTGGAATTGTGACAACAATATAACAGAGGTGTTAAAATTTAGAGACTAACCTTGGACTGGGGTTCGGGTCACCGGGTTGGGACCCCTGCAAATGGGGTTTAGATTAAAAATCTACTTTTCCTAGAGAGAAAATCTGGGCGGTTCATAAAAAATTTCTAATCGGTGACGGTTATGTTGAAGATATTATATATCTTTGTAGCCTTGAAAGACAAATAATTGTAATAGCGGTTGCATGAAGATTGTGTTGTTTGATGTGATTGCTCGTTCTGTTATTTTGTTGTTTTGTTGTTAACTCTATTTTCTTCATAACTAATAATTTGCTGCAATATTGTATGATTCTGGAGTTTAAAGTTTATAATTAAAACCTAGCTTTTTCAACAAGAAATTCCCACAACAGAAATAAATTCGGATGACTAGAATTAACTAAAATTAGATTCAAAAGATCAAATTCAAATTTCGAAGTTCCTATTTCCTTTTTACTAGATGTTTTGAGTTGACCTAACACACATTTCATGTGACATATTGTTATATCATGGTGTTTAAAGATATTCGTTGAGTATATAAAACATATGAGAGATAAGATGCAAGGAAGGCAAAAATGATCATGATAGAGGGAAATAATTAGAGCACACTTCAATTCTAAAGGGGAACAAATGAATCAAATCTGTGTCATCATCTGCATGTTTGTGAATGTTGTCTTTGATCTTTCTCATCCTTGTCAATTCAGTCTACCAAGAGGTTTGAGTTTGGAGAATTCGTTCATCTATTTAATCAACAAACTCCACAAAGGTGTCTCTAATAAAGCTGAACACAAATAGATTATCAAGCACACTTTTTGTTAGATCAATTATGCATGGCTCAGATTAGTTCAACACATCAGATCAAGTTCATGAAAAGCATATCAAACAAAGACATTTTATTTTATCACAACACGAGAAATTGATTCACCACAGAATCAACACCAAAATTTTTATCATCAATCCTAGATCTATGTAGACCTATCCACTTATTTAAATTCTATAATTTTATTTCAAAATATCTATCGGGACTCTTATATCTAAATTAATTATTTACTAATTAAATATATTTATTTAATTAACCTAGATATTTATATAAACATAACTCTCCTACACAATATAAAACTAATATTATTCTCCTTTCATTTTGATGAGGTGCTACCCAAAATTTAATGGTGGTTGGCTCAGATGGACTTTTCGTGGGATTATAGTTTAGGATTATTCTTAAATATCATCCACTTCAACAGTCAAAGTTTAATTTTAACTAATAAAAATAAGACAAATATTTACCACTTTTTATCGTGAATGAAGTGTAAAATTGCTATTGACTGTTTGATAGAGTGATTGAAGGGTTTTCACTATTCCTAGATTGATAATACAAATCTGTTTGCTATGATATTTCATTAGGATATTTTTAGGTTTTGTTGCAGCACCAGTTGGCCAGATAGATTCATATGAGTACACATTATATTTTGTAGTATAAAGTTTTGACAAGACAATTTTGGCTCGTTAAAAACCTTACCCCACAAGTATAAAAGCTGCCAAAGTCAATACCGACACAGAAACCTATTTTGAAAGTACTGGTTTTGGATATAAAGTTCTAAGTGTTACCAGCACATCAAAAAAGATAGTAAATAGTTATCACTAAACTCTAAAAAAGACTAGAAGAGTCAAGCTTGGATCCTTACATATTCTATCATGTACAAGTACAATCATTATGTCCCACCTTCAGCTTGCCTTGTTGCTTGCCAGTCTTTCCACCACCAACTCTCCCATATGGAAAATTTCTACAGGTTTCTTTAGCTATGAGATAATGGTGTGTAGAGTTTCCTTTGGAATATTTAGACCCCAAGTTCTTTCTCACTGTATAATTTAAAAAAACAAAAACAATTCGTAATCACTTGTCACTTCTTTCTCATCACACACATCGCTAGCTTTCCTTTTTTTATTCTAGGGCATCAGCCATGCTTTTTTTCCCTTAATGGGAAGAGTGTGGGGCCCTGTAGAGTGGGAGCCGTGCACACCATTTTTTGTTTGATTTATTTAGATTTTATTTTATTTTTTTTTTAAATTGAAAGGAATGCCAATGTACAGCAAAAAAGAAACCGTCCGGAAAGGACTGTAAAACAATACAGCCAAACAACACAGTTAAGACAATGAACCTTTATTATTTGATGTTGGTTTAGTTTTAATTAATTTGATTTGTATTGTTTAAGATTGTCAATTTTGTAGTTACTAATTTTAATTTTGTTATCTTAATGTGAATGTTTGGTAATGATTAGTTTTGTTTTTTAATGGGAAGAGATAACACCACTTTTTGTTTGTATGTTCTTAAGCATGAATTGTCCTTATTTTGATTGATGTTGGCCAAGTTCTTATCAATGTGTTTTGTATTGTTCAAGACTGCTGATTTTAAAGTTACTAACCTTGATCTTATTATCATAAAGTAAATGTTTTCAATAATTGATTAAATTAGATATTAATAAAAGTTATGAATGTTTTTATAATTTCATCTATTTCACTTTCTTATATGAATAGTTTATGATTTAATATAAGGTCTAATAATAAGTATTGTTTATTTATACCAACAATATAAAACTACAGTAGTGAAGAATTACATTGAGAAGTAGATGTCATGACACTTTGATGGATAGACTAAAATCACCACCACTATTCTATTGAAAGGATTTGTGCCTTGATGTATGACTTATATCTGTTGTATCTAAAATATATAAATAAGAAGTATAATGATGGAGAAGATCAAGTGTAAGGATCTCACACTCTTTTCAAGTAATCTTGGAAAAAGATTTATATTTATCTTTACAATTACATACATTAAATAGGGAAAACACATATAACATGTACTAGCATTTGATTAGAAATAAAATGTAAATGGAAGCACAAGGACATAACAAATAGAGAAAAGAAAGTAGATCACTAATGAAGTTATCTTGATTTATGCAAAAACATAGTCTTTTAACTCAATTATTTTAACATTGAAGAATGTTAAAAAAACTTATATTGTAATTAACCTATTGTTAATGTAAAAGAAAACCATCCATACTGTAGTGCCCTTCGTTTTGGCTTTCAGATAGACTGTTAGTTGCTCCTTTATATTTACACATTGTAACATATTATTGATGATGGATTTATTGTTTTGATGTAGCTGATGACACTCATTGATGTTTACGATGACAACACTGTTGATGCTTTATGATTGGTATATTATGCATATGTTGTGATCAGTTATGGATTTAATTGATTATGTGGATTAATTTTACTATGTGCTTTATGCGACTATCTGATGATGTGTTATCTAATTGTTTAATTATTGATGAATTTGCTTGATGTGGATATTTGTGATGTGTTTTGTGAAAGGGACAGTGTTGCATTACTCATGTTGAGTACCTTGCTACGTTGCGATTCCCTGTCACAGTGTGTCTGATTAGATGATTATATATATATATATATATTCGACTCTTTCATTTGCTGCAGGTTGCAGGTACCAAGCATCGACTCCACCTGAATTGACAGGTCTGAGCGTGCCTTAATACCAATAGAAATTATGGAATGGAGATAACATTCATGAGGTCCCTCAGTTTGTCATCATTCTCGATGAGGATGAGTTATCAGTCTTGGGTTCTGTCAATAAAGTCAGTTTGGAGCTTGGTTGTGAGTCTTTGTCGTTTGTGTTTAGGGTAAAATTAGATTTGTTGATCTTTTGTGGCTTAGATATTAAAATCCTCCTTTCACCCTAACATTGAAGGATCTAGGGTCGAGTAGCGAGCACTGTCATACCCTAGATCACTTGCAAATGAGGAGAAGCTTGGATTAGGGAATTAATTATCAATTTTTCCTTCTTCTATGCTCAATTGACCATTAAAACCTTAATTACGCAAATACAACAACAAATTAATCAATTACGAAAAAAGCTCTTACAGACAGGAGTAAAATGCCAAATTACAGAATACCTATTTTTGGGGTTCCAAAGCAAAACAGTGAAGGACACTGGAGCAAGCACCCAAGTCCAAGGTACCTGCTTTTTCAGGGAATCTGGACCTCCTTCGGACATTGATCAGTCCTGTAGCTTCTATTTTCTAGAATCTATTTGTGGAGGACACTGGAATGAACGCCCTAGTGCCGAAAGTGCTCCTTTGTCTGACTTTTCTTCAGATCCTGAATCCCTAATGTCTTCCCAGCCTTCCTATAACTCCACTTTTCCCGGATGCAACACCTATAACCTGCAATCACAAGACTTGGTTTGGGGGTTGTGGTGTTTAGAGGTTTGCCTCACTCAAACCTCGAAGGACACTTAAGTCTCCGAACACCGTTGTTAGATAAAGATGGCATGCCCTTGTGAGATAGAGGCTAAAAACTAAAGGAATCAATGATAAAAACACAATGATATGTCACCTTGTAGTGAAGCTTTCATGGAGGAAGATGCTCTTCATGCCATGAAAGAATTGATGCTCAAATATGCAAATATCAACACACAAAACAAACAAGTCTGCTCTTGCAACACAATAGAAAGCCTTGAATCACCTTGATAATGCCTAGAGTTCACAATAACAATCTAGTTTACAAATGAATTCCTACATATGTTTATATATGCATCTACAAGCACTCTCGCTAAGATATTTGAAATTCAAACTTACCGTGTCAGCAAAGGGACCTAATAATGGTCACTAACCGACACCCAGCAATTAAGGCTGCCCTAAAATAGGGTAGGACTAGGGCGCGGGCACCCAAGTCCTCCCCCCTATTTTAGGTAGGGTACAGCTCAAGGGGTCCTCCTAGGTCCTATTTGTCATGAGACTTAGGTCTCATTCCATCAGGATGCTAAAATATGAACTAAAATGTCCTAAATGCACTCTAAAGACCCGGGAGCTAAACCTTATGAGGGAAAAGCCCCCAAGGGGACATTTTCTGACGTTACATTTAGCTCCCACTTTAATGTATGTATGAACACGAGGCCGATACATGCATTAAAGTAAGGTCACAAACACAACAAACACACCAAGCACGAAGAAGACACGCCAATCACATATAAAATAGTAACAAGCACGTAAAACATAGAGAAGACAATTACAATCACACAAGACACAGAGCAGACAGTTAATGCATGGAAGACACATTAATGCATGGAAGACAAAAATGATATCTTTTCTTTTCTTTTTCTCATATATATGAAATGCAGATGCAAGTACTGGAAAGTAAACAAACCTCCCAAAATGTAGGAAGCACTACTCGACAGCGCTGGTCTCTGCATATGGGGCAACACACACGCAATACACTCAAAACCTCCCAAAATGCATGAAGCACTGCTCAAGGTGCTGGTACTACTCAAGGTGCATATGGGGCAACAAACACGCCATACAAAACAAGCACGCCAAAACACACACACTTGAAGACACGGAGAAAACACGGTAGACAAGTGATGGTGTGTTCCCTATTTCTAGGCTCATCACCATCGGTAGACAAGTGATGGTGTCTACAATATCATGATAAACAACAACATCAATGCATATGATTAACCACACAAAGAGCTAAGGTTATACAATGAATTCAGAGTTTGAGGATAACCAGGGGCTATATCATGAAGCTCTCCTAATCAAGTACTGCCAAGGCTAGATTCAAAGGCAAACTAAGGTGCATAGAGCAGCAGTATTATTAAGGTTTGTAAATGTGACAGAAACATCATCAAATTCACTACGCAAAAAGCATGAGTGCTTCCACTATCCAAGTGTCGGATAAGATATACAACCCCATTGTCATATTAGGAACTAAGTCCATTTTTTGATTGCTCTTGAAAGGGACACTAGGTCTGCATCAATATAAATGTTTGTCATCATCCGCTCGCTAGATGGAAACACTAGAGGAAGGGAAACAATAAATGAGAGAGGAGAAACAAGTGTCTTAGGGACAGTCATGTAGGAGGGTGCCCCCAAGTCACCAACCACGACGCTATGTCTGTAAGGCACAACACACAACAATGAAATCAGAGAGAGAGGCAATTTAGAAGAATGATGATACAAATAGAAGAAGGTCACCATAGAGGCAGTCTCCTGGTATCTTGAACCTTACAGGAGAATCCGAGGTTATCCCAGGAGGCCTAAACAACACATACCACATCACGGGGGAAGCACATTATGATAAAAATAAAAATTTATAGATACTTACTTGTAGGGTCTTCATATTATATATTGGAGCTCTCAAACCTCTTGGAGAGGTACTCGATCATGTTTGTCGTAAAATTTGAGTGGTTCTTATGAAAGTCTTGTTTGTTATTATATAATCCTTGTTTGAATGAGGCTTTTTGTTGCTTATGAGGGGGAGAACCACTATTATTTCTGACTATTGATTGTTGTCTTGCTCTTTTCTAAATTTTAGTGAGTTTTCATTGGTAAATCTTTCTAGAACAGTAACAGGATTCATCCTGTACCATCTTGATTGTTTGTATCAGTTTTTGTTCTTTCTTTTCAAAGATATTTTGATTATCTCCTGATCCATATAAGGATAATAGAGGAGGAACCTCAGCATAAATTCCATTTCTTTGAGGACGAGGTGGATTATCCACTTGTTTCTTGTCCACTTCAATCATACCCACAATACTATCATAGTCCAATTAATCATCCTCATCTACTTCCACTAAATCTTGTTCCACCATATTATTTTCTATATGCATAGGAAATGGATTAGTGAAGATTTGTAAATTCTGATTCGGCGGAGCAACCGACTTGTTTCCATTATCATTCACACTCGATACCTAGATGACATTCGAATCAATAAGGTCCTGTATCTCGTGTTTAAGACACATACATCATTCAGTGTCATATCCTTGTGTCCGATGATAATGACAGAAGACATTAGCATCAAAGTAAGGTCCTTGTTTACTAGGATTAGTAGGCTTAATCGGGGGAAGCTTCAGAATGTTATTACTCACAGCTTGATTCATGATAGAATGATAGGACTTAGATATCAGAGTAAACTTCCTCGGTTGATACGATTGTTTCTTTGGATTGTTTATAGTAGACACATTTATATTTGGTCCATTGATCTTGATGAAACCCCTTTTATTGTTCCTTTTAAAGTTGTTTTGTGATGATCCACCCATGGATTGTCCTACTTGAGCCGATGAGTTTTGGTTTTCATACTGACTAGATGAAAGTTGATAATCACAAAGGGCAGTGCATAAATGTTGAAAGGAGTTGTACTTCATGAAGAGAATCTTATCACAAATATTAGGTTGTAGATTTGTAATGAATATCTTCTGAACATCCTCATCTTTCATCTGATATTGAATTTGAGTATAAAGGCCTTGATACCGACTAATGAATTTAGTCAATTTTTCTTTCAGACCTTGTTTGCATTGAACCAGGTCAATAAGAGTGACTTGGGGTCTGATGTTTGCTTGAAAATGTTGTAAAAATTGATCAATCAACTGTGAAAAAAGTGAATTGAATTCGGAGGCAACGAGCAAAACCATTCTAAAGCAGTATCTTTGAGAGATCGCGGAAAAAGTTTTGCCAACAAATCCTCTTCAAAATAAAAATCACTACACATAGCTATGAATGCTGCCACATGAATATTAGGATCACCTTTTCCACCATATTTTTCAAAGTGAGGAGTCTCAAAACTCTCAAGCATAGGAGTTCTCAAAATTGCATAGGATAACGAATTACGGGCATGATATGTTGGTAGACTAGGCTGCGAGGAATTTGTCAAATTTGTTACCTTTTGTTGCAAAGAAGTCATGCCCTGTAAAAGTTGGTTTAGGATGGCATCGTTGGGAGATGCGGTTTGTTGTGAGGAATTAGAACCAAGGTTGGGAGGTGATTGAGCTTGAGATACAATATGCTGAGGCTAAGATAATGGTGGTTGACCATAATGATAGGTGGAAGATGGTTGCGAGTATGTAATAGGTAGCTGGAAATGAGGAATAGATAGGAGATTAAGAACAATTATTCATAGAAGATGTCCCTTTAGGAATCAAATTTTGATAATTAAATCTTACAGCGTTGTAATTACTGCCATTAGATACTCTAATACCAGTGGTAGAATTACTACAAGCATTCACATTAGTTGCTAAGATTGTTGATGTAAACGTGGATACTCTCGTATTTGGTATAGGTATGGAAACTTGTGTATGAGATGGTGATAGAGTGTTCTTTATCACCTGTGCACATTCAGTCACTGGCATAATGTTAGTTTGCACAATATGTGTTAGACCACGAAGTGCATTAACACCATCTTGTCCTTCTTTTATCAATTCTCTTATATTATGAATTGTAGGAACAGCTTCGTCAGCTATTCTCTCAGCTTCCATAAATGATTGAAATTCGGATAACTCTTTATCTAATTTTTCTATTTGCTCATCTGATACATATCCTATTGCCTCAATAATATCATCAACATCATGAAAAGTTTGTTCTTCCATTGAGGTTGGAGGATGTGTAATATCTTGCATAATTTGATTTTCTCCCTTTGTAAAGAAGGTATCCAAAGAACCAACTTCTTCAAGAGCACTAGATCCCATGTGTCTTATGCTTCTTCTTAAAGGAATATTTCTCTTAGGGCAGAGAGTTATTAAATTCATGCAGCAATACACTCACTCTCAACACACTCTTGATGCAAATCCAAGATAATGCCAAGTAAAAATATAATGAAAATATGTCAAAATAGACACTTTTTTCACCAAAATTCAATGCAAAAGAGCATAACAAAGGGTGTTGTGAGAAAAATGATGATGGAAAATAAATAATATCAGTAATAACAGCCACTTGGTGCTAAAATATCTAACACAACATGATTTTAACGCCACTTAAGATAAGACCCTAGTGAAAATATAGCAAAATATGCAATTTTTTCACGGTTTTTCAATTCCAAGACCTAGGAAAAGGGGTGTTGTAAAGAATTTTAGGAGGCATAGAGAAGAATATCAATAATATCAGTCACCTCAATCTATAAAATTGATCACAACACTCTTGGAGTGCAAACTAGGTCAAACCCTAGGGCCAAAATAAACAAAATGTGTAGTTTTTTGCCAATTTTTCACTACAAGAGCCCGTTAAAAGGGTGTTGTGAAGATTTTTATGAGGGGAAGAAAATTATTACCCTGATAACAGAAAATTAATGTAAAAATATCTTTCACAACACACCTACAGTGCAAGTTTAGAGAGGCAATAAGGTCAATTTTAGCAAAAATTATTGTTTTCGAAGCCCTAGGTTTGAGATTTGGGAACAAAATGCTATGCAAATTGTTTGAAGTATGATTTTTAATGGAAATTACATACTCTTAGAGCTAAAAATAATTTTCAAGCTTAATCATGCGAAATTCCCATGCAAATTTAATGAAAATGCACCAAAATTGCTAGTTTTTGTTGAAATTTTCAATGCAAAAATGCAAATAATTTAAATTTAAATGCAAATTCACACTAAAATGCAAGACTACAGCCAAATACAAATTTTATTGAGCCTCTAAAATTATTACAAAAATATGATAAAAGATATTTCCTACTAACCCTAGATTTTGGAATTACTAGGTTATATAAATTTGTCAAAGTTTCCACAAAACCCTAGCAATTAAATGATGAAAATGCAAAGCAAGATTTTGAATTTTTGAATTTTTCTGTAGTTTATATCAGATCTGATGCAAAATCATTAATTAGGAAAAATTAGAAAGAATTAACACAATTTAGTAAGCCCAACAATGCAATTTTTTTGTATTTTTCCAAATTTTCAATTTTTTTGAAATTTTCTCAATGCAATAAATTAAATGCCTATATGAATGAATGAAATCACACCAAATCTATAGACAAAAACTTAGAAAGTTATAATTTAAGTTCAAAGACATGGGTTCACCAAAATGTTTAGGGTAAAATTGGATTTGTTGATCTTTTGTGGCTTAGATGTTAAAATCCTCCTTTCACCCTAACATTGAAGGATCTAGGGTCGAGTGGCGAGCACTATCATACCCTAGATCACTTGCAATTGAGGGGAATCTTGGATTAGGGAATTAATTATCAATTTTTCCTTCTCCTATGCTCAATTGACCTTTAAAACCCTAATTATGCAAATACGACAACAAATTAATGAATTACGGAAAAAACTCTTGCAGACGAGAGTAAAATGCCAAATTATAGAATACCTATTTTTGAGGTTCCAAAGCAGAACAGTTAGGGATATTGGAGCGGGCACCCAAGTCCAAGGCACCTGCTTTTTCAAGGATTCTGGACCTCCTTCAGACACTGATCAGCCCTATAGCTTCTATTTTCTAGAATCTGTCTATAGAGGACACTAGAGCAAGTGCCCTAGTCCCGAAAGTGCTCCTTTGTCCAACTTTTCTTCAGATCCCAAATCCCTAATGTCTTCCCAGCCTTCCTACAACTCCACTTTTTCCGGATGCAACACCTATAACCTACAATCACAAGACTTGGTTTGGGGGTTGTGGTGTTTAGAGGTTTGCCTCAGTCAAATCCCCAAGGACACTTAAGTCTCTAAACACCATTGTTAGATAAAGAGGGAGTGCCCTTGTGAGGCAAAGGCCAAAAACTAAAGGAATCAATGATAAAAACACAATGATATGTCACTTTGTAGTGAATCTTTCATGGAGGAAGATGCTCTTCATGCCATGAAGGAATTGATGCTCAAATTTGCAAATATCAACACACAAAACACAAAAATCTACTCTTGCAACACAATAGAAAGCCTTAAATCACCTTGAGAATGCCTAGAGTTCATAATAACAATCTAGTTTACAAATGAATGCCTACATATGTTTATATATGCATTTACAAGCACTCCCGCCAAGATATTTGAAATTCAAACTTACCATGTCGGTAAAGGGACCTAATAACGGTCACTAACTGACACCCAAAAATTGAGGCTGCCCTAAAATAGGGTAGGACTAGGGCATGGGCGCCCAAATCCTCCCCCCTATTTTAGGTAGGGTACAACTCAAGGGGTCCTTCTAGGTCCTATTTGTCATGGGACTTAGGTCTCATTCCATCGGGATGCTAAAATATGAACTAAAATGTCCTAAATGCACTCTAAAGACCCAGGAGCTAAACCTTATGAGGGAAAAGCCCCCAAGGGGACATTTTTCAATGTTATAGTTTGTATGAGTTGTCATCAGGTAATGTTGGTTTGTAACTTATCTCTAGGGTTTCATTGCGGGGCATTACATTTGGTATCAGAGCTAGGTTTTCAAACACTGGGTACTCTAGGTGTATATAAGCCCATTATGTTGTCCTAGTTACTTATATTCTGTAGAGTATGTTTCCCTTTTTGTCTTTCTCGCCTAACAACTTGAGGTTGTCCTTGGGTGGTGTTTGTGTCAGAAGATGCCTAGAGGTCAAGGTCGAGGTTAGGGTCGAGGTAGGGGATGCAAGAGAGGTGGTGGTGGTAGCCCTCCTCCTAGTTCCCCTCATGAGAGTGCTCAGGAAGGTGGGGGTTAGAATGCAAAGAATCAGGGTCAGCCTGAGGGATCTTAATTGCATCACTTACTTGAGGAGGCCCTTGCCCATCTAGGTCCTAGATAGGAGGTTGATCAGCTAGAATGGAGGCAGGAGGTTGATCAACTGGAGGTAAGGGAAAGAGAGAGGTCTCATAGAAGGAGAGAGATGACAATAGAACATGAGCCTATCTTGGCAGGCCGCATGAGGGATCTTTTGAGGGCACACCCTCCTACTTTTGAGGGTTCTGGTAACAGATTAGAGGCTTTAGGTAGAGGGTAGGCAACTTTCTTTGGAGCTCATGTGCATTTTGCAGCATCGGGAGTAAACCCTAAGGGGTAGGGGCATAGAGCAGGTCAGGGTCTAGTGGGATCCTAATGATGAGACTTTAGCTACTTGGGAGGATGCATCCAGGATGCGGGAATTATATCCATACTTGTTTGCAGGCTTCTAGGAGTAAGCCTGATTCTGGGGGAGAAGATGTAGTGCCCCTCATTTTGGCTTTTAGATAGACTGTTAGTTGCTCCTTTATATTTAGACATTATGACATATTATTGATGATGGATTTATTGTTTTGATGTAGTTGATGACACTCATTGATGTTTACGATGATGACACTATTGATGCTTTATGATTGGTATATTATGCCTATGTGGTGATCAATTATGGGTTTAATTGATTATGTGGATTAAATTTACTATGTGTTTTATGTGACTATCTGATGATGTGTTATCTAACTATTTAGTTATTGATGAATTTGCTTGATGTGGATATTTGTGATGTGTTTTGTGAAAGGGACAGTGTTTCATTACTCATGTTGAGTAACCTGCTATGCTGTGATTCCCTATCACAGTGTGTCTGATTGGATGATTATATATATATATATATATATATATATATATATATTGTATTAGACCCTTTCGTTTGTTGCAGGTTCCAGGTACCAGGTATCGACTCCACCTGAATTGATAGATCTAAGCGTGCCTTCTTAATACCAATGGAAATTGTGGAATGGAGATAACATGAGGTTCCTTAGTTTGTCATCATTCTTGATGAGGATGAGTTATCAGTCTTAGGTTCTGTCAGTAAAGTCAGTTTGGAGCTTGGTTGTGAGTCTCTGTCATTTGTATGAGTTGTCGTTAGGTAATGTTGGTTTGTAACTTATCTCTAGGGTTTCATGGTGGGGCATTACACATACTCAAATGTGACAATAAAAATAATGTTCATTTCAAATGAATTGGTGGCAACATGGAGTTCATGGATGGAGCTTACTTTGAAGGCCACTTGATGTGGCATTGTCGACATATGAGGGTGATAAGAGGGAGGGGTGGTGGGTGGGGGACTACTCACCTCCTCCCTGCTCTCCCTTCAAATATAGTTTTAGTTATGAGATACTCTAGAAACACTTGGTTGACAAAAAATTAAGAATGGAAGTGAAACATAGAAGGGCTTGATAAGATTTCCCGGATTTGGAGTAGTGAGCAACTGATTGGAGTCAACAAAAAAATCATAAGTTGAGGCCAATAGAGGGGTAATGAGAAGTGACATAGTTAAGTTTGTTTTAAATTCATGTATTTAAAAATAATATAAGAATAAATAAATAAATTTCTATATTCAATATTGGTCATTGTGACCCCCTTGCATTGCCATGCCAAGTTGGCATCAAAGGCTTATTTTATATTATTTAAAACATTGGTTGATTTTATTTCACATTGAGGCATTTAAAAATTTAGTGCACTTTATACATGAATTTTGTCTTGGTTAAGCTATGAATAGTTGGGTAGTCTCTAGGTACCTTTTAACCCATTCACACATGGATTCGTAAGTGGTGCAGGGGCACCTAAGCATAAAGACATCTTATGAGGTCAAAGTGCATTTTTTCTTATTTTTAATGTTCATACATGATTTGTAATGTCATGAAGTCTATTGGTATAAAAGAAAAACTCATTTGTAAAGCTTGGAAAGCCATTTTTGTGCCAAGAGACCTAAAATGTCCTAATATGGTCAAGGTTGGTCAAAGGGTCAAAATGGCCAAGGAAATGTTTAAGAGGTTGTAAATGATCATAATTAGTCCATTTTTTCATGTTAAAGGTGGTCTAGGATGGAGATTTTGTATAAAGTTGTCAACATTGAAAAGTGGCAAAAGTTGTAAAGCTGTCAAGGCAAGATTAGGGGGAATGAAGAGTCATTGTGTTAAAAGAGGGTAGTTGATTAGTTAAATTGATGTGGAGGTCGATCTTGTGTATTTAGACACCTATTTAAGCATGTAAAACTTGAACCAAGATGAATAGATGTGAATTGGATTTTAAACTTGTGATTTTAAGCCCTTATTCTGCAATTCTAACTATTTTTTTCTCCGGTTCCAGGCCCTGTATGGCCATGTACAGCATGGAACCTATGTAATATTAATTTTATATTGAATTAGGATGAATAAGCTTCATTTTGGTTCAAGTCTCATCGAATTTGGTGCAATATTGAGGAAGATATGAGTGTTTTATGAACTGTAATTTTTAGATTTTCCTTGTAACAGTCCTGTTGCAGCGTTTGGTACGGTTCTGTACGGATAGATATAGGCACAATCCATATATTTATAGAAAGAGAATCAAAGTACCTTTCAAATACATCTGGTATAAGGTCTTAACTCGATTCCTATAGGAAGATATCATGTGTTTTCTAACATTGCTCTGTTAACTAGGTTAACTAGGGTTTTGGTAGGAAAAATGTCATAAAACCCCATTCCACTGTGGGAATCCTCTAAAACTCAGTGGAATGGAATTAGAGGGAGTGAATGACATGTTGACCAAGGCTCAGGACTGAAAACATTGTTTTGGGTTGTTTAAATTGATGCCCTAGGTGACTGTAGCAACATTTTCCTTATTATTCTTGCATTTGAAGTGGGAAAACAAGCATAGAATGAAATTGTCTTGCATCCTGACCACAAAACCTAAAAAATCCATATTTTTGACATGTATTCAAAGTATTCAAATCATTGGTTGGGTTATGTGCACGAATTTTACAGTGGTCTCTTTGTATTTTTGGCCTAATTAGGGCTTTAGGTTATTGAGAGGAGTTATAGGTTGGGGTATTCCGTCCAAAAAAACCAATACCCATTCTTGGATATGTGATAGGGAGTCAAAATGGGTATCTACTAATTATCCAAGTTATATGTTTGAAGAGCTGTATCAAAAGTTATTGGGACTGTTCTCCTTTTTTAGGGCTACAAGCCATTTCTTGGGTTTGTGAAGGAAGTGCTAATCCTGAGTTTGGTCTGCCTTTTCTAATGATTGGAATGGGTACCATAGCATCTGAAATAAACCTTTCCAAGAATAATTCAAATCCTCTAACTTTTTTTCCCACTTTTGTATGAAGAACCTCAAATTTGGGCTTTTTGGTGTAGTAAGAACCTTGTCAATTTGCTCTATCTTCCTCCTATCCAAGTGCCTCTACATCATAGTGGTATCAGAGCCAGAAGATGTTGAGTGTGTAGATAGACCACCGAAGGAGGCAATACACTAGGACCTTGCTAAAAGTTTTGGCTTTTGTGTTGCTAAGTTGTTTGGTTGTAGGTGCTTGTTCCATATAGCTACAAGAAGGAGGTTTCTGAGGTTGTGTGTGGGCAGACAAGAGGAGGTCTATCACGACCATTCTCCAATAGAGATCAAGCTGGGTGGAAGGTGCAAGGTGAAAAGAGAGTGAGACATCTTCCAAGATTTGTTTTTGGGTGAGATGGATGGTTTGTTATTGGTGTGGTCCATCAACAAGGAGAGATGGACATCTGACTGGAAAAGGCACTTGAAGTTGCAGCCAATAAAGTACTCCACTAATAGGAGTGGGTGAGAAGGTGAAGATGGAAAGGTAATGCAAGGACAATCCTGTGTCCTTTTGAAGATGAACTTGATGGTAATGGCAAGAGGCTGAGGTAAGGGCAAAGAATGACACCAAGGCAAGGATAAGGGAGTTTTCAGAGAGAGGATCAATCCAAGACAAAGAATTGTTGCAGGTTGTTGTTCCATTGTTTCCAAGGGACTTGGAAAGGTTTCAAGGCCGATTGTATGGTGCAAGGGAACCCAAGCATAAAGGCATCTTATGATGTCAAAGTGCATTTTTTCTTATTTGTAAGGTTCATACATGATTTGTAATGTCATGAAGTCTATTCGTATAAAAGAAAAACCCATTTGTAAAGCTTGGAAAGCAATTTTTGTGTCAAGAGACCTAAAAGGTCCTAATATGGTCAAGGTTGGTCAAAGGGTCAAAATGGCCAAGGAAAGGTTTGAGAGGTTGTAAATGATCATAATTAGTCCATTTTGTCATGATAAAGGTGGTCTAGGATGGAGATTTTGTATAAAATTGTCAACATTGAAAAATGGCAAAAGTTGTAAAGCTGTTAAGGCAAGATTAGGGGGAATGAAGAGTCATTGTGTTAAAAGAGTGTAGTTGATCAATTAAACTAATGTGGAGTTTGATATTTTGTATGTAGACACCTATTTAAGCATGTAAAACTCGAACCAAGATGAATAGATGTGAATTGGATTTAAAACTTGTGATTTTAAGCACTTATTCTATAGTTCTAACTATTGTTTTCTCTGGTTCTAGGCCCTGTATGGCCATGTATGGCCTAGAAAATGTGTAATATTAATGTGATATTGAAGTAAGATGAATAATATTCATTTTGGTTCAAGTCTCATTGAATTTGGTGCAATATTGAGGAAGATATGAGTGTTTTATGGACTATCATTTTTAGATTTTCCCTGCAACAATCATGTTGCAGCATTTGGTATGGTTTTATATGGATATATATAGGCACAATCCATATATTTATGGAAAGAGGATCAAAGAAAATTTAAAATTCATCTAGTCTTAGGTCTTAACTCGATTCCTAGAGGAAGATATCACGTGTTTTCTAAAACTGCTATGTTAACTAGGTTAACTAGGGTTTTGGTAGGAAAAATGTCATAAAACCCCATTCCACTGTGGGAATCCTCTAAAAATCAGTAGAATGGAAGTAGAGGGAGTGATTGACATGTTGACCAAGGCTCAAGACTGAAAAACTTGTTTTGGTGTGTTTAAATTGATGCCCTAGGTGACTGTAGCAGCATTTTCCTTGTTATTCTTGCATTTGAAGTGGGAAAACAAGCATAGAATGAAATTGTCTTGCATCTTGACCACAAAAACCACAAAATCCATAGGTTTGACATGTATTCCAAGTGATCAAATCATTGGTTGGGTTCTGTGCACGATTTTTACAGTGGTCTCTTTGTATTTTTGGCCTAATTAGGGCTCTAGGTCATTGAGAGGAGTTATAGGTTGGGGTATTCCATCCAAAACAACCAATACCCATTATTGGATATGTGATAGGGAGTCCAAATGGGTATCTACTGATTTTCCAATTTCTATGTTTGAATATTTGTATCAAAAGTTATTAGGACTATTCTCCTTTTTTAGGGATACAAGCCATTTCTTGGGTTTGTGAAGGAAGTGTTAATCCTAAGTTTGGTCTGCCTTTGCTGATGATTGGAATGGGTCCCATAGAATTTGAAATCAACCTTTCCAAGAAGAATTCAAAGCCTCTAACTGATATTCCCACTTTTGTATGAAGAACCTCAAATTTGGGCTTTTTGGTGTGGTAAGAACCTTGTCAATTTGCTCTATCTTCCTCCTATCCAAGTGCATCTACATCAGTAAGAATTATTTTGCATGCCAAAACCTTAATTTAATATATTATGGAATTAGTCCCACATTTGTCATATAATAGGCTAACAATAGTTTAAATATGTGGTGGTTAGATAAGAGTGGTGTGGAGAGTTGGATGTATCTACTACTCCTTGCAACATTTCCCTCAGTTTGTGTTAAGAGTGAGTGTTGGTTGTAACTTCTCATGGTCTAAGTGGTTGTGATGACCACTTGTGGCTTGGTTGTTTGTATGTGAATAATGACATGTGATTTGTGGCAAGATATGGCTAGTGAATACTCTTTTCTATTATGCAATCCATGTTGATGTAAGTGACCTATGACTTTTGGGATAATTTTATAGGTCTTGGTATTGTTTCTCATTATAGAGCTTCCAATCTGAGCATCTTGTGACTTGTGGCATGATTTGTTAGGTGAACATAATTTTTTGTTAGATAATCTATGTTAATGTAGCTGACATGTGGCTTGTGGAATCATTTGGTAGGTCAGAGCACTTTTTTACAAGCCATGTTGGTGTATATTACCCTAAAGATAGAATTGGTTTATAATATACTTGTAATCATAATTGAATTATGTCAAAACATTGTACTAAGTCTAGAAAGGATGTACTTAGTAAATGGCATTATCTTATTTCATGTGATGTATATTGCATGACATGTTGAGTCTATGGCATGCTAAAATCCAAATGAATTTCATGTAAGTTATGTAAAATTGAGATTATTGTGTCTATAAATTTCATGCCTTCTTGACTCCAAGTAGATGGATGTGCTTGTTGTGTTTTTAGTAGTGTCCTTTCTACATTAAATTTTTATGAAAAAACTTTGAAAACCATATGGAAAATTATATTTGATTTACTAATTGATCAACAAAAGTTTGTGTATCGAAGTTCCACATGACTGGGATCTTAGCTTGGGGATGGGTATTCAGAAAGCATGACATGATAGGAAGGAACTAGGATTTACCTAAATTTTGTTGAAATGAACCAGACACCTGAGAGGGTGGGTGAATTAGTTGTCTCAAATCTTTAACAAATTCTGCAGCTTAAAACATTAACACTTGTCCACTATTTGTTATGATTAAATCATGAAAGCATAAACTCAGAAACATAAACACAATTGCAAGATCATACACAAGTGACACCATATTTTTACATGGAAAACACTGTTAAGGGAAAAAACATGGTGGATGTTAGTCCACAAGATATACAAGTTATAACAATACCGAAAATTAGAGGCTCATTGCCCACAAAAAAAGGCTCATTGCCAGGGGGTTTTGAATTGATATGATAGCATCTACTCCATGCCTGAATTTAGTTCCATTAAAGCGTAATATTCTTCCTCTGCTCTACTTTGATTTTTACACCTCTTTACTTAACTTCGCATCTTCACATCAGGACATATTTCCGTGACCAAATTACAAGTATTTATACACTACAACCTTGGACTGATCATCAAGGTTGGCATTACAAACATTTACAAAATAGGTCTTGACCTAATACAAAATTAAGCTAAGGAGACATGCCTTATCTGGGACTCAAACATGATCTTCCACGCCATGAAATGCTTCTACAATCTTTAATATATATCTGCAATCACTGGAATTAACCAAGTCGGCTAAGATTGGTTACACACTATGTTATCTGGGAATAAACTTCAAACACAATCTCAATTCCTTAACACGAACCAATGTAAATGTAGGAACACGATTAGGAGGCATCCACAAGCACGTTGTAATCACCAGGAGCAACCACACAAAATCTAACCACTTTATCCATGAGATTCTTCACACCGGAGCACATGAACTTCACTGTCTTCAACTGTCATAAAATAAATATAGCTTGTGGACCACCAAATCATGAACCATCATAGTTGTAGGGACTTATCATCATCCCAGACTTCCCTCTAGAACCGTAGAGAAAAATACCTCAATGCGGAGGAATGCGGAGCAAAATACTTTCTCCCTGTCACGAGTGAATAATCAGAAAAAGTAGGTTTTACTTTGGTGAATGTAAATCACTCAATTCTTCATACTAAAGGCTCAAAATCAAGATTCATCATCTTTAGACATGCCTCTAAATAACTTCCAATCTACATACCAAGATCTTCAATTTACAAGAAATGAGGAATAGTTTTCTGGACTATTCTTCAGTATGCAACTCACTACATCTTCACTATGATTCATTATTTCCTTTCTGATTCTTCCAGAGGGGCTAATTTTCTCAATATCCTCAACATATAAAGTTTCTAAACAAATAACAAAATAGGATACAGTTGACACCAATGACAACAAATATATGTTGACATCAATGACAACACCGATTAGGCACATACTTGCAACAAATTTATCCTAGGAAAAACTAATACACAAAGATAAGGAATTAAAGATTTTTTTTCATAATAACACCTTTCCTACCTCAGGGATTAAAAGAAGTAGATACTTGCTTACCCTAAGGTAACTGCAGTTTGGTATTATTCTATAGAATAAGCCATTAACTATTGTTGTGTGTTTTACATGTGAAAAACATGTGGGTTCTTGAATGCTATCCCTTTTTATTTATGTTATTACATTTTTGAAATGTTCCTCTAAGTACTTTTCTCCCTAACTATTTACTTAGTAAAATCTATCCTTGAAGAGAGGTCCCTAACTATTATGTGGTCAATGTGTAAGATGATAGAATAGCCTTTGGTTAGGTAATGAATCAATTGCATGATGCCCTCTTTCCCCATGCCTTATAACATAGAGATCTAGTTCATGCATTTCTTGGTGGATGGTGACCTTACAATGAGACCTAATAACATTGTTATTATAATTCTCTAGGGAGGGTGATGGACATATTATTTGAGATACATGTACCATATAACCTAAGAAGTAATATTAACTTTCTTATTAATTATGAATACTTATTTATATATTATACTTAATGAATCCAAATATAGTGAGAAACGATGTCTCAAATGCACTACAAATAATTATGACATTGTTAACCACCATTTTAGTTCTATAAAACGAGTTGTTAAAAATTCTCAAACCTAATACTCTTACTTTATAACACAAATAATTCTCATGTTTTCAAAAAATCACCTTTTATATGTTTAGACAAATTCAAGTGGGGTTTATTTGGTTCATGGTTTATCATTATCTTTTATTGATGATGGTCATTTGAGTATCATTTTCTATCCTCCCATTTAAAAATTTAAAAACTACCCCCTTTACACTTCACTTTAATTTTGTTCACCTTGTTTATTTTCTTGAGTAATGTTAAGACCAATGCATATTTGATGGGCTAGCCTTAACCATCATGCACATTTGTAGTCAAATAGTAGCAATGTATTACATTAGTAACCACTAAAAAAAATCTTGTGTGGTTTTGGAAAACATGTTGAAAGCATATAGTCCTAGCTAACAACACTACATATAATTAAGGGCAATATAGGTTTATTTATTGATATATAGTCAACACAGTCTTTTACTATAAACATGGATGATATTTAAGCTGGGTGTTTTTTATGTCTTCTTTTAAGACTTGTGGCTTAATATAATATGTATATAGGACCTAGATTTAAAATATTAATAGTAGAGGAGCTATATAAAATTGGTTTGATAATAAACAAAGTTCTCCTCTATGTTTCATTAAGTCAAAATTTGTGGAAACATCACTTCCTAGATTTTTGAATGCTCACAAAAGAATTGATAAAAGTAATTTCTCATGCAAAACATGAAAAGTATGGCTTGCCATGTCCTTCCCTCTACATTATTTTTTGTCTCCATCCCTTACTTTATGTATTATATTAATATTTTTTTCTTAATTGAAGTGGTAATTTTAATAGGAGTTTAGAAAATAAATCACCGTGATCTTATTTTCCTCCTCCCTTTATAATTTCAAACACTTAAAATTTGTGCATGATGGTGTACAAGACACATGGACTTAGAAGAGTGGTTACAGGACCAAGGATTTGTTACTAATTTGTTCCATCCTTAGCTTCAAAATCAAATGCTTTTGTTTTTAAAAGAGTGGATGTGAATTTCTTAATTAGAAGAGGCATACATAGAGATCACAAGACATAGTTGATGTAGGAGTATGGATTACATATATTAAAGAATGAGTTAAGATTTTGAGAGAACAAAGTTTTCATTCAAAGATCAATGATATTGTCATCTTCTCAAGCATTGTGTACATCTTTACCTATGCAAAATAAAAATTCACATGTTATAGAGTAGTTAGGCAAGAGTCAAAGAAGGAAATACTTTATTTTGTTAGAATTTACACATGGCTTGATGAAGATTATTGGTTGATAGCCATAAGTAGATCTTAGAGAGCATAGGAAATGGTTGGAGGAGATATAGAAGAGCATATGTAAGTTCTAGTGGCCTCAAGTAGTAGTTGAACAATGAATAAATCAGGATGAAAATGGTTACCTGAGAAAATTAATCTCCAATTATGGTTCTCTATTCTTATTAAGCCTCATAAAGTTGAGGTCTAAAATGATTTGGGTCCTTGAACTATGTTTTACACATACTCCCTTCAGAGTAATCCATGCATCCACAAATGGATTCCTTTAGTTCTCTTTAGTGTTGAATTATTGCACCCTCAGTTCTCTTCAATAAGCAATGGGATTCTCTTCTTCAAGCCTAAGATCTTCATAGTAATTTGTGTCTCAATTTTCAATTTTATAGATGACAATATATCAATTAATTTTTATTTGGCTTCTAGTTCCTAAGTTTTACTTACAACACCTTTTTTGTTCCTTAAACCAAGTTAGTTGAAAGCTCTTTCAATAAGTATTCATTATTAGATCCAACAATCTAAAATCTTTCATATTGTGAGCTTGCTACTCCCATGGGTCCGACCTATTCTCTCCAATTGGCTCTCATAGCCTTTGGTGTCCTTTTGGTGACTGAACAACCAAGATTCCCCATGGGCCATATATTTTCAAATCTAATAGTGTGGGTGGTTTCCTTTGTAATGTAGTTATAATAGGTCCCACTCTTTTTGGTTCCTTGTCCTTTTTTAGAGGTTTCTCAAGCCTCCACCATACTAGCACCCTTCTGGTTGCACTAGCTATAGATGTGAAGTAGCATCCAATGGTGAAAATATTAGTGTGTGTATATCTCTTATATGCTATCAAGCTTTATGTTATTGTGAGCCCTGCTCTCTTTTGTCATTTTCTCTTCCTTAAGACTATTAGTAGTTCCTTCTGCACTGGTACCCTTTTCATTGTGCTTGATGTAGCTAATGATATAGCATTTTGAATCTTCTCAATCTCTCATTTATAAAATTAGTTCAAACATTCCTTTAGAGATATTTGTGTGAGAAACTACTTCTCCTTGTAATGATGTTAGCATAATTTTCTTCCTACAAAGTTTATTTAACCCTCTAGGTTAATGGTCTCAATTCAAGGTTTCTATTCTAGATGCACATCTAATACACACCTCCATCACTCTAATGGCCCATTACTAAAGCCACCATCAACTATCCACAATGGATGGCCATGATCTCTTGTCTAGTAGATTTCATAGGCACCTCTCACTAGAAGTTTATAGATGGAATATCCACCTAGCAAATGCCATCATTACTCGAGATGGTAGTGGCTAAGTTCCTAACCACCTACATATACTAATTCGTAGCTATTAATTTAGTATGTCATGTCAATAATTAGGTAGATGGTGTGGTCCTTCCAACATCTATCCCAAGTCCCACTTCCTTTCATTCTTTATTCTTTTGTAAATTATCTTGGCTTCCCTTTGGTTGCCATTGCATAAAGATTTAACTCATGGTTGTAGAAATATGGGCTTAGTCCCTTTCTAAATATCTTTTGACTCTAAATGAATAAAGCATTACTTTTGGCTTTTTTATCATATCTCAACTTAAAGAGTGCCTCTTGGTTTGATTTTGTGAATGTGTTTGTGTTTTTCTTCTTATGACCCTAAGATAGAGTGAATTTCCTATACATATTTGAAAGCCACTAACCATGACAATGTTAGTTTAGGGAGTTCTATGCATAGGTAACTTCACAAAAGTAAATTGAGTTACCCTTGCCACAAGTATTTACCACATGAATGATTATTTGTTGTATGCTAAAGAGAGAGATAACTAGTGACTAATATTTAGAAAATCACCTCATTTATTAATTATATTTCTCTATTCCCATCCTCCTCCCGACACTTACTCTCCTTCTAACCCTTATCCTCCTCCTCTCCCTTTCCTTGTAATTTTTTTTATCTTAGGGTAGATTAGCCATTAGATTAGATTTTGTTCTACATTTAAAAACTAGATTAGTTTAGTAATAGATTAATCTAGTATAATAGACAAGGAAGCCAAATTCCTCTAGAGATTCCCATGTCAATTTATGAAAACTATAGACATACAAGTTTCCATAAATGCAAATATCTTTCTACTAAATTTTTTAAGTGGTGGTTGTAAACTTAGGTCTATATTCCCAAAATAATTGTGAACCCCTCACTTGTGTATGAATGTCTAGGTCCCTGGTCTATCTCCTCATTTCAAGATATCTTTCCCCCTAATGTCATAATTTAAATTTACATTGCTCATATCTTTTTGGCTTACCTAGTGGGACTCAACATAATATTACAACTAGTTTTGATACTTAAGTTACCATTTTTTCATTATTGTGTATCTAGCTAATTAATCTTTCTAGTTCTAGTTAAGATTGTAGAAGCTTTTTCTTTCTAAGAAGCTTGTATTTCCCCGATGACTCTAGTTTCTTTGTTTTCTCATAGATTATGTGCGCTTGTATGGGATAATTCCTCACTAGGTCTTAGGGATAAGAAATATTTCTAGGAAAATTCTCACTTAAATAAATTCTTCCCCAGAGGAGAATCATTAGATAACTACCTCCTATAAATTCACCTCTCATTATAATTCCTTATCTTTTTACACTAGGACATTATCTGACAAACACAAGATGAACAAATTTTCAAGATGCAATTATAAAACTCTCATGTCACAATTGCACACTCAAGCATGAAAAACCACCAAAGTGCCACACAATGACACAATAGAGAGAAGGTGGAACCAAGACACACACTTCTCCAAATTACGATAACAACAAACATTGACAAATGATTCATAAGAAAAGCAATGTTGACAAACAACTAACTACCCAAAGGGAGAAGTGATCATGAAACCTCGCAAGGATAAACATTCCACAAGAAACCAATCACAATGCATCTATTCACTAAGCATTAATCTAGCATATTGACTAACTCAACTTTAGCATGGTTATAATTCAAATATAGAAATATACATTTTCCAACATATACAACATACATGCCAAATATGAGAAATGCCATATAGAATGCCACACTGATTCAACACCAATGTCGAGAGGGGCCAAATTATACAAATATAGGAATCTCAACCGCAATGTGGGTGGAATACAACCCAAATCATAACCATAATATAGATCAATAACATCATATATAAAAGAAGTCTCGAACATGCCAATTTAACCATTTTCAACATCAAGACAACTTTCTCAACAAGACAATTTCCTTCCAAAACAAGGTTCATTTTCCAAAAATATGATCATATAAAATAATAATAGGATGAAGGCTACTTTCCAAACATGGAAGGATCACACTCAAATAATAAAATGATATAAAGAATAATATGCATCAATACTAAGCCACCTCCAAGGTGCTCCAATAATCATGGAATACAATAAGATCATAATATGAAATAATTCACAAGGAACTCTTCCAGCTCCCAAGAGATCTTATTGTAGGAGCAATGGGGAAATGTTACCCACCACCCTACCATATTACCATCATTGAGTGCAACAAATGTCTATGCCACTCTAGGAAACCCCCAAGCCATGGAGAAGAAGATCATGGCAACACTACTATCAAAGTCATCTCACACAAATCCAAGGTATACAAGAGTCTTAAACGACACCATCACTCACACAAGAGTCACAAGATGGATCCACACACACATGATACACCATAGTAATGTTCATGCTAATCAATGCACACAACACACATGTGTAAAGTCACACTACAACCAATATAAGGGAAACCTATGGCACACACACTAATCAATGCACAATGAAGAAATAAACACATGTACAATAAGAGTTTGAAGAAGGATGCCACCACTCTCATAAGAGCCTCAAGGTAAAGACACCATCACTCTCAAAGGAGTCTCAAGGTAACGGTGCCACCAATCTCATAGGTAAGGATGTCACCACACTCATTGGAGTCTCAAGGAAGGATGCCACAACTCTCAGATAAGATTCTCAAGATAAACACCCACCACTTACACATAAAAGCCTCAAGATGTACGTCCACCAATCAAACATAAGAGCCTCAAGATGAATGTTAATCACTCTTAGACACATATTAAAACAAGCTCAAGGGGCACTTCTTCAATGCACTCCTTGCTTCCAACCTCATCCAAAGAGTTGAGAAACTAACCATCCCAAGCATCCTATGAATATCTCCCAATCCCACACAATTCAAGGTTAGCCTTCTTCAAGGAACCCAAAAATTAGGAAAATAGTAGTTTTCCCTAAAAATGCTTCCCAATGCACATATAAAATTAAATCCATGGGATAATCCATCATTCCACATAACATGTACTATTCAAAATTTTTAAAATTCAAGAAATAAAATAAAATATTTTCACAAATGTCCAAGGTCCACCATTGATGGATCTTGGAGCATCCTTCCCATAATTCATCCCCAAATTTTATTTTTTTGAAAAATGAAGAAATTCATAAATCTAAAAATACCCTCTTGTCCCAAAATAGCCCAACAACATACTTTTCACATCACATATAAATTTTTCAACAAGATTTGATAGGGTAAAACATAGAAATTCATATATTTTTCACATTTTCTAAGAAATACAAAAGCTAAAAATGTGAATATGCCCTCTTATGATAATTCTACCCAACAAAACACTTTTCAAATCAAGTTGCATTTTAAAAATAAATTCCAGGGTTTGGGTAGGAAAATTATTTTTTCAAAAATTATTTTCCTACAATAAAATTCAAATAAAAAATCAAATCACAAACCAAATGGAGAATGAAAGGAAAAATGAAGAACAAGGAAATTACTAAATAATTAAGGAGCATTGTTTGTAGTAAACAAATAAGTTACCATCCAATGAAAAACCATAACCAGAAGCATGCACTAAGATTCAACAATGGAGACTCAGATTTTGAAGGGGGAAAAGCAAAGAAAACCCCCAATATTATGTAGATGGAAAAAAGCCTAAAATATTATAGAGAGAGAGAGCTTCTCAAGCTTGAATGTGCATGCGTGAATGTGTATAAGAATGAGAAAAGAAGCACCTCAATAAATAGAGGTGAGAAAGGAGTTGCATGTAACTCGCATATGCCACCTATCATTTATGTGTGTGCAAAGTGTCAATCCTCATGAGGAGGAAGGTAAATATATAAAATCCTCCAAAGAGGAATATGAATGAGAGTTATCCTTATACATGTGTGAGAATAATAAAAAAATAAAATACTTGTATTAAAATACAAGTAATAAAAATAAATAATCTTCACTAAGCAAAGATTAATTTCTATTCAAAAGAAAAAAAGATTAATTTCTAACACCCCCGTTAAGCTTTACTTGGGGAGATTACATAAAATCTATTAATGGGACGTAACCCTAGATTTTTACAATGATGAAGGAATTTTTCTTTATAAAGAGGTTTAGTGAGAATATCTACAACTTGATCTTCACCCTTGCAATACAAAAAAAATTGTTTGTCCTCAATTTTCTCTCTAATGAAGTGATGTTGAAGAGCAATATGCTTGGTCCTTGCGTGAAAAATTGGATTCTTTTCTAAGGCAATGGAACTTTGATTATCACAATACAAAGGAATAGGATCCTTTTGAGGTAGACCAAATTCTTCAAGAAATCTTCTTAACCATAGTGCTTTTTTAGATGCATTAGTACAACCTTTATATTCAACTTCGGTAGAGCCAAGAGAAGTGGATTGTTGCTTCTTACTATTCCATGATATTGCACCTAATCCAACAAAGAAACAATAACCGCAAGTGGATCTCCCATCATTGGGACCACCTCCTAAATCTGAATTAGTATAACCATATAAAGCAAATTTATAGTTTTCACCATAAAAAAGACCAACATTAATGGAACCTTTAATATATTTTAAAATTCTTTTTGCAACTTTAAAGATTGTTTGTTGAAGTTTAGACATAAATCTAGATACTAAACCAACACTAAAGGAAATATCAGGTCTAGTTAGAGTTAAGTAATTTAAGCTTCCAACTAGTTGCCTATATAAAGTAGAATCAACAAAAGGAGTTTCCATATCAACCATTAATTTTGTTCCTAATTCACAAGGAGTAGCAACATAATTAACATCATCCATTTTAAATTTATATAAGAGATCTTGAGCATATTTATGTTGAGAAAGGAAAATACCATTAGGTGTTTGCCAAATTTCCATACCCAAAAAATAATGTAATAAGCCTAAATCAGTCATTTGAAATTGATGATTTAGTTGAGACTTAATATCACAAGTTAATTTGTTAGAATTACCAGTATGTATCAAATCATCAACATATAAAATAATGATCACAATATCATTTTCACTATGTTTAATATATAGATTAGGATCATTTTGATTTCTAGTAAAGCCTTGAGAAGTAAAGAAAGAATTAATTTTAGAGTACCATTCTCTAGGAGATTGTTTTAAACCATAAATTGATTTATTTAATTTGCAAACAAGATGTTCTTTACCTTTTTGAAGAAAACCCAAAAGTTGAGATAGAAATTTCTTCATGCAAATTACCATTTAAAAAAGCACTTTTAACATCCATTTGATGAATAGGCCAATGCATATGAGAAGCTAAAGCTATAACTAATTTAATAGTTTACATTTTGGCCACCAGAGCAAAAGTTTCATTATAATCTAAGCCTTCCCTTAAGAGAAACCTCTAGCTACTAATCTAGCTTTAAATTTATTAATCTCATTGTTAGCATTAAACTTAGTTTTATATAACCATTTACATGAAACAAGATTCTTACCATGAGGTAAAGGTACAAGCTCCCAAGTTTGATTTGCAATCAAAGTATTATATTCATCTTGCATAGCTTTTTCTCAATGAGGTTGATGTTTAGCTTGATCATAACTTTGTGGACCATTAGTATCCATAATTTTAGACAATAAAGCATAATTGTAATTGTATACACCTAAAATTGGCTCGGGTTGAATTAAGTAAATATTTAATAGTTATCTTAATTCTTATTTTCTTCTGGCAATTAAATAAATGTTATACATTTAGTTAATTGGCTCATTATCCCATAATTAAATAAAGTCAGTTTATTTAATTAAATTCCCTAAATTCTTCTTATATCTCACATCAATTAAAATCCCCTAAAAATCCACTTCATCAAATCCACCTCATCAATCCACCTCATCACTTCCACCTCACCATGTTGCACACATAATTAAATATTCCTAATATTTAATTAGCTAATTTCCTCCATTTTTCAAAATAAATCATTAAATCAATTTTCCTTCACAAATGGAATATTTAATTCAATGTTCCCCACTAGCCTTCACAAATGGAATATTTAATTCAAATGTTCCCCACTCTTCCCAACAATTGAATTTTTAATTCAAATGTTCCCCATTATTCTCCACTCTTCCCAACAATTGAATTTTTAATTCAAATGTTCCCCATTATCCTCCACTCTTCCCAACAATTGAATTTTTAATTCAAATGTTCCCCACTCTTCCCAACAATTGAATATTTAATTCAATTGTCATAATCCACTATTTTCAAATAAAATTTTTTTAATTCACCCATTATGAATTAAAGATTCACTTTTATTCCTAGCCATTGATCTCATATGTTGATCCTCACCCTCCATTCTATTTTCAGAAATTCTATAAATAGAACCCTCTTCTAAGCCATAGGGAGGATTCATTATTGCATCAAATCTATACTCAAAATTCTCTCATTTTACTCTTCTCAAGTCCATTCTAAGTATCGTTCATGATTGTGTGTTGAAGCTCATCTTCCACCACACAAGGTATCAATAGCCATTCTTCCTTTGGCATCTTCAAAAAAGCAAGTAAGCTAAAAAGAGCTTCTGAGGGCTTCAATCAAGATCAAAGCAAGATAGGCAACAATAGAAAATGACAGATAAATGGGTTTTGTAAGTATTTCTACTTCTTTGGTTCGATTCCTCTTTATCTTCACATTCTATTGATGTTTGGGTTTTGTTGTGTTTTTATTCATTTGAAACTAACTCTCATTCTCCCCCTCACATTTTGGCACCCACAGTGGGGCCCTTGCCTCTTTACTAATCAAAAAATGAGTGTTTTCAGTTGCAGGTTTGGGCAGGTTTCTTTTGCAGGTCCGTGTAGGAAAAAAAGGTGAAGAAATAGGTTTCCAACGACAGTTTTGCGCATTCACACTCTACAGTTGCGCATTTGTCCTCCGCAGCTGCACATATGACCAACTTGCACATTTAACCTTTATAGTTGCGCATTTACCTTACGAAGTTGCACATACGCAAGTGTTGCGTATTCATAGTCCGCAGTGGTGCAATCATCTTTCACAGTTGCGCATACAACAGTATTGCGCATTTGTACACAGCAGTTGGGCATACAATCCTGACTGTAGAAACTAAACCTAATTTGTGCATATACTCTTTATTGTTGCGCACCCGTCAGATTTGCACATTTACTCTGTAGTGTTGTGCATTTGTCCTCTATTTTTACGCATTAACTAATCTTGCACATATACCTCGTAAGATTGCGCATTAGTCCTCTATTTTTGTGCATATACTAATCTTGTACATATACCTCATAAGATTGCGCATTCGTCCTCTGTATTTGCGCATTCATTTAGCAGGCGCATACACTCCCTGTTTTTGCACATTCAGGCTGCAGTGTTGCACATCTGATCCTTGCTTTGCTATTGTATGGTTTTTGATCTTTGCATGTTGAGCTAATGTCAGTTTTGTAGGAGTAGTGGCTGGATTAGGTCATCTAGATATTTTTCTTAGTTTATCTAGCCTAACTAGGGGTGAAGTAATCAAATGCATTTCATGACAAAACTACACATAGTCCCTAATTAGGAAGGAAGTAATTGGACCAAATTGCTATCTTGCATTATGGATTTGCTTTCTAGTTTAATCACTGCTATCTTCTACAAACGGGAAAAGAACAATGCTATGATTAATCACTTTCAAAGTTAACAAATGGGAAAAGAACAATGCTATGATTAATCACTTTCAAAGTTAAGAAACGGGAAAAGAACAATGCTATGATTAATCACTTGTCAAGTTAACTATCATGTGAGTGCACAAATTAGCTTAGCCCATTTAGTTTTTCTATTTTAACTAGGTTGGGTGAACAACTGTATTCTGTGTTTGTGAATGACAATAGGCTTATGCTCTCCCCTTAATTGGGTGATCAAAGTGCTAGACTTGTCATTCTTTTTGTTAATCCTTTGGGGGGCCTACCTTTGGATGCACACTTGTCCAAGTGGGAATGACCCTGAGTGGTAACAGGCTAAAGCCAAGCCCTTCCAAGCCACTTAAAATAAATTGTGCTTGGGGTGAAAACCTCAAGTAACAAGTGCTGCTGTGTTACACTGACAGCCAACCTCCCCCAAAACCCTCATAGGCGCAACCCTTTGAGGCTGGGAGACTCCATAACAAAGAGTAGTGCCGCCGCATGTGTAACCACTCGAACAGTTGCCCTATCTAAGAACCAATTGTATAGAAAGCCAAAAACCCCTATTTGTTGATGCAAAAGGCAGAGCCCTTGAAGTGGCCTCGATTCAAGTGATTCTTAGTAGAGGTAGCAAGGACAATCCTAAGGTTTGATGTGGGTACGAGCCTAAGGAAACCCAGATCTGGTATGCGTGAGAAGTGAGTGCCATGGAGGGGAGCCGGTGCTACCAGATCCTGAAGCTACTCGCTTTGAGTGGCACAACTAGAGGATTCAACAAGTATTGTCCCATCTTGCCTAAGTTGTACTTGTGTTTTGAGTCATAATAGTCCCAAAAATACAAAAAAAATATATAAAAAGATAAAAATCATGGAAAATTTCTGTGTTTGCTGTGCTTTTGCCATAATTGAACATCAACTTCATCAAAAACACCAAATTTTCCAAAACCAAAAACATTGAAAACCCTGAAAACGATCCAAAAATTCCAAAAATCAGAGAAAACACAAAAAATAGCCAGAATTACGCATACATACCGACGTTTTGTGCATTTGAACTGACTTTCTACGCGTATGTCATAATTGTGCATTTGAACTTTGTCTTTGTGCATTTGAAAAGACTAGTGTTGCGTATACATGTCGACCTGTTGCGCATATACCTCTTGTTGTTGCGTATTTAAATCTGAGAGCAAAAATCCAGTATCTTCCAAAGAGAATTTGTAAAATACTTTTCAAAAACCAATTTAAACTTGATCTTGTTTTCAAAATCTGATCAAAGACCTTGTAAAATCCACCATCTGCACCATAGTTGCTTCCTCATCCAAAATTTTGCCAAATCTTTTTCCAAGTTTCCAACAAGATTATAGTCAAATTTTCTTGATCAAAATCAAATCTCAAACAAGACCTAGTGAGCCTCCAAGTATCAAGGATTACTTATCCTTCTCTATCAGAACTCCACTAGTAGATTGTGCAAAGGCTAGTCAATATCAAGTAGGCGGATTTATAACATCCCTACTTAGACTATCGCTTTTGTATACCCACCTTGTTTGACACCATCTAGATCTAAGAAGGAACCTTGCTAAAACCTTGTTTCATCATAGCACCTTGGTCAAAATCTTCCAATCTCACTCCATCCCATTGTCCCTCCATCCACCTTGCCACCATTGCTTCCAACACCTAACATACCTCTCATTCATAAGTATCCTTACATCCCTAAACATGGCCAACAAAAGCACACATCATCTAAGCATAAAGCTTCCAATCATTCCATCCAGTCCACCCACCCCATGGGATTCAAAAGCAAAAAGTTTGATGTCTTTATCCATAAAGCTAAAAATCCTACCCAAAATCCTAATGGTCTTCATACCTTAGGACATAAAGAATCAAAATCAAAGCAAAGTTCATCTAATCAGCCATCAAAACCCTTACCTCCAAATGCAAAGCCCAAAAGCAAAATGGTTTGGGTTCCTAAGAAAATAGCTAGCAAGTCAAATGAGGCATCCTCATCCGCATCTCAAGAATCCCAACCACCTATATCCATTCAAAAGCCTACTTCCATCCAAAACTTCCATTCCCTTCAAACATCCCACAAGCAAAACAAAAGCACTAAAAATACTAAATCTATGTGGGTTCCTAAATCACTTCATCAACCATCTCCTAAGCAAACATCTCCATTACTTCCTACACCACCATCTCATCAAAAGCTTCAATGTTTATCACGGTGTGTGCAGCCGTTGGTCATGGTTCCCTTCCATTCCACAACATTTTCATATACCTCCATCTCCCCTTCCTTCTACTACTATCCTACATATCTTCCTCATCCTATGGTCCATGCTTTTGCATAAAACCTTCCTTCCATCTTTGGATAAGTCCTTCTGTATGTTGCATCATAATCCACTATCTACCTATGCCATATCACTTTCATATGATCCCCTACCAACATCTGTGAGAGCATTCGACATGGTCCATTCGATAGTATCTATCTAGCGGGACTATCCCCTTTCAAGGAACTATATGCTAATGTCTTTCCATATCCACCTTCTCCAATCTCAATATTCAAAACAAAAAAAAAAAAAAAAGAAAAAGAAAAAAGAAAACAGTAAAGAAAAATCCCTTCATCCAATGGTGAAAACCCGGCAAACAGGCACCTTGGATAAGTACCATGATGAAAACCTAGCAAACAGGCGTCATGTGTAAGTTGATCTTCTATGTCACCTACACTTGGGGGCACCTTGTCTCATCGGCATATCACTATTCTCCTACCAGTTTCCTTTCATACCATTTCCTATCCTATCCTCTATCCGTTGCATGCCTATCATGTCTCGTCCATCCATCCAAACTTCCTTTCCTCTATTATTTGGTCTTGATAAAGATTGGGGGCACAATGTTGACAAATGTTCTAGATGGCTCTTGACATACCTTATCCCTCCAAAACATGCAAATCCTTCATTATCCTTTCATCCTCCTCTCATCATAAACATTGTCATGAACAATCCTATGTACTCTACCTACAATGGGGCATGTTACACTTATGTGACATAGTCCTTGGAGATCACATCCTTGTTGCCTTCTATCCACTATTGCTCATCCTCATAACCATACTGTATCCAACTACAGCTCATATCCATTTCCATATCTATACCATATCCAACTACAGCTCATATCCATTTCCATATCTATACCATATCCAAGTGCGCCTCATATCCATATCCATATCCATACCATATCCAATTGCAAGTCTATCCTTAATCCATGCCAATCAAGTTAAGTCAATCTTGTCAAATGATGCATTCACAATCAGTGGTCTTGATCCTTGTCCGATCGTAAACCATATCAATCAGTCATAACTATCCTTTGTGTTGCTCTAGGGATACATCACTCCCAGCCATGACAACACTGCTGTATATCATTATCATATATCTTAGACAGGATGTCACATTGTCAAAACCAGACCCAGAGTCTTATACGACATACTTCATTTTTGAAACCAGACATCATCAATCTATATCATGGGTTTACTGCTTGACAGGGGCAATACCTTGTTTGTGCCTGCATCATTCGGGCATACTTGCTGACTTGCTTCTGTGTGTCATCTTTTTATCTTGTATTCCATATCATTCATCCATTTCTTATGTACTTTCACCTCTAGACTTGGTGTTCCCTTATCATTGGTATTTAGCACAAAGGCCATGCCCACGAAATCCAAGACACCCTCATAATAAACCATTCCTTGTCCAAAAAATCAAAAATCCAAAAACATTACAAATATCAAAAAATACCAAAACAATAAAAAACACAAAATTCCAAAAATAATTTATTCATCCTCACATCTATCATCAATAAGCTTACACTAGATCCAAGCATCGCATCACCTATCAAAGCATTGTCCCTTAATCAAAATCATCAACTATCAAATCAACATCAACCATAACTTCTCACCATCATATCTTGAGCCAATCTTACATCAACAAAACATGATCCAATCATCAATCAATTCTTGCCTTAGGATATGTCGTTCCTACGATAGGTAGAATCTATCCAACCATCAATTGATCTCTGCCTTAGGATATATCTTTCCTATGATAGGCAGAATCTATCACATCATTATCTATCTTGGCAAAAGATACAATGGTTACTGTTTGGTTTGTTGGTCTTTTAGTTTTTGCTTTTTATCTTTTGTCCTATTTGAGGATCACATCAAAGCTACCTTGATCTTACTATATCATGGTATGTGGCGAAATCATCTAGAATGGGGCATAGTCTTGCTTTTCTATGCTGTGCTTGTGGGTTGGTCTCATTACTCCAAGCTAATACTCATATCTTGTTGATCATAGGGTCAGTTCTAGCATATTGATCTCCTTATGCATCTAAGGTTCATCATACCTTTTTTTTTTGTACTAAGAGCTTATGCTATGAGTCCCCTTCCCTCGTCTAGACAAGGTTGTACTATCTTGGGCATGCATGGGATCATCCCTTTGTCTACGTGTCTAGTCCATGCAAATGTCGGATAAACATCATCACCCTAGTTTTCTATACCTTGGTGAACATATCCACTTTGCTATATCAAACCTAGGATTGCTCAAATTCAGTTTCAGCACAATGATCATCCACCAATCATATCCCAACATCATCATCCTTTCATCCCACCACTTATCCTCTGACCCGTTCAACCAATCTGTCTCATCCATTTCAAGAGCACAACCGTGTTCTCGCAACCCGCCTATCCTCTCGAGGGGGCATCACCCTTACCAATTATCCCCAATCTTTATTCTTCCAAACCAAAATATTTTTTCTATCCAATCCAACTCTATGTTTTAACTTCTTTGAAATGATGTTGCTTAGCTGCAACACCATCTCAAAGAGGGGCAAAATGTAGACACCTAAAATTAAACTGCTCTGCAAACCAATTTTCTGTACCTTGCACTAATCTATTCCCCCAATCTACATATCCCTGGTGATCAATTAATTCACCTAATAATCCATCTAACCTTACAACCCTATCCTATTAATTGAATGAATATTCCTAATATTCATTTAATTGATTTATCCATTTCCCTAATCCCTGATTAATTAGATAAATCCTAATTATCTAATTAACCTAGACTTAAGTTAATTATGATGCCACTTAATTAACCTTGTCCCCCACTCATCCACTCACTGAATTTAATATTCAGATGTCTCCCACTCACTGAATTTTAAATTCAGATGTCTCCCACTATCCCCCACTCTTCCCAAAATGGGAATTTTTAATTCATCCACTAAGGAATAAAAGATTCACTTTTATTCCTAGCCCTTGATCTGATCAGATGAATCCTGACCCTCCATCCTCATCTCCAAAATTCTATAAATAGGACCCCTCTCTAAGCCATTAGGGAGACCACTTGAGGCATCAGAACTCTATCAAAATCACTCCAAATCTTGTCTCAATCCCATCTAATCCATCATCTAATCTCATCTACATTGTGTTGTACGCATTGAGCAATCCACATTCTCCACATCTACACTCTAATCACGGGAAATATCTGAGGAGCTCTATTGGGTGCAAGCTCCTTTCCGCATGGATTTGTAAGGTCTTCATGAAGGTATAATTGTGTTGATTTATGCATTAGATTAGTTATTATCTTCATTCAAATTTCATTGATTATAGTAATAGTTTTCTTTTCTAGCCTTAGATCTATCCATTCTAGTTAAGATATCATCACTTTCTTGAACAAAAATTTTAAACCATTTAGGCATATGTTTAGATGTAAGAGTATCATCACTTGAGGAAGAATCATCATGAGAATGTTTATCATGTTCACTATCACTTTGAATAAGAGAAGTATTAGAAGGGCTCAATGAAGGATTCAAAGCAACATGTAAAGGAGTATCCTTAATAACAAGAACATTGTTTTGAGAAGATTCATTGTTAATAACTTTAGAACAATCATGAACACCATTTTCAGCAATGCATATATCTCTAACAACTTTAACTTTATTAGTAACAGGATTAAAAACTCTATAAGCTTTAGATTTGATGCAAAAGCATCCCTGGTTCAAGAGCAATCTTGCATCAACCAAAAACATTTGCATTTTAGTTTGTTTCTTTTCATTTTCTAGTTTAGTTCAGGCAGTTCAGTCAGAAGCAACTTCTACATTTTGATCCGACACTCTATCATAGTTTCATTTCAGACCTTGTGGAGTTGGAATTAGCATCTACATTCATTCATCAACATCATATCTAGAGTTCAGAGATCTACACATTGTTACTGAAAAGATATCGCTATCAGAAGATTGACTATTTCTCAGAGCAGAGCATTCTAACAGTTCCTGGTAACCAGCTAAAGGAGAAACCTACAGAAGCATTTCCTGATCTTTGGAGCCTAATGATACATCATTTAATGATCTTTGGTTCATGGCCGACCTTCCTTAGAGATCCACACTTCATTTCATTCATTTTCTAGAAATGTTCTATGCATTTAGGTCTGACCTATCCATGTTGCACATTACATCTCTTCATTGGAGTTTGTGACCTTTGGCCAACACGGAGGAATCTATTGGTTCGGAAAGGATATATATTGATGTAATAGATCCTTAGGAAAGCAGTTATCAAGTTCTCATGATTTAGAATATCTGATAGTTTTGATTCTGTGCAAAGGAGCTTCAAAGCTTTATCTTGCGCATGTATGTAATCAGGCCTGTGAGCCCAACTATAAGCCCGCATTTTGCCGCTTGATCTCTGTTTTAATTCTATGATATACTGAATGACTAAATATGCATTTGTTCCATTTCTTTGTGTTGTTTCCATTGTGTTTACTCTTGCTGCACAGTCCAGACAGTTCACTCTATGAACCCTCCTATCGTGACTGCACTAAGATTGTTCATCATACCCAACAAAAATTTGAGAAGAAGATTTAGTATCTAATTTGTGCCTTTTTTGTTTAGGTTTATGAACAAAAGAAATTGAGCCAAAGATTCTTAAGTGCTTAAGATTAGGTTTCCTACCAGACCAAGGCTCTTTAGGAGTGATATCCTTTAAGGTTTTGGTTGGAGTTCTATTAATAATATAAGTAGCACAAAACATATCTTCAGCCCAAAATTTTTAAGACATATTTTTAGCATGTAACAGCCATGTAGCCATTTCAACAATAGTTTTATGCTTCCTTTCTGCTACACCATTTGGTTGATGTGTATATGGAATGGTTAGATCATGTTTAATACCAAAGGACTTTAAATAACCATTAATATTCAGTACCATTATTAGTCCTAAGTATTTTAAGTTTAAAACTAGATTGTCTTTCAACAAATTTATAAAAATCAACAAAAGTATCAAGAACTTGATCCTTGTTTTTAAGAAAATAGATCCAATTTCTTCTTGAATAATCATCAACAAAAGTAAGTGCATACATTGATCCTTGGATGGATTCATTTTCCATGGATCCCAAAAGGTCTCTATGGATGAGGTGCAACTTATGATTTTCCCTCCATGCTTGACCTTTAGGAAAGGGCTCCCTATGCATCTTACCACTCATGCATCCTGTGCATACAATTATAGATGGAAATCAAGGCAATATTGTTAGCATTGATATGACCAATTCTTTCATGCCAAACATTAAAATCAATGGTAGATAATAAAGAGTATTTAGAAGTAGCAAACTCATAGAATTTGAACAAATTATCATTGTCTAATTTAGCATTAGCAATGACTTTATCATTTTTATTTGGATCAATAACATAACACATATCTTTATAAAATTCTATCATATAATATTGACAAAGCTTAGCTACAGAAAGTAAATTTGTTGTCAATTCAGAAGCATACAAAACATCATGTAACTTACCATTAGGAACATTCACAACTCTAATTGCTTCTACTTTACAACTATGATTATTAGCAAGTTGAAGAGGAACACTAGTGTTGTCAGGTTGCATTGATTCAAATATCTCTTTATGAGAAGTAATATGTTGAGATGCACCCGAATCAATAATTCATTCAAGAGGTTTTGAAGCATTTAAAGCACAAGTAAAAGCACACCTAGATTGATTGGCATTATATTATTATTAGACTTATGATTTTGTTGATAATTTTGCCTCATAGGTTGTTTATTGTTATTAGCATTTTGCTTCTTGTAACAAGTGTTAGGCCAATGGCCATCTTTATCACAATAATTACAATGAGGCCTCTTATAGGAATTATTCTTTCTATTATCATAACTATTATTGTTGTTATTTCTAAATTGTTATAACTATTAAATTATTATGCTGAAATTTGGGATTATAATTTTTTTTGTTATGAGGTTTAATATTTTGTTTATTATTTTTAGACATAAAAGCATGCTCACTATTTTTAAGATTACCAAATGGGATCAATTTAGTTTCTTCTTGCCTTAATAAATTACAAAAAATATCATAAGTTAGTTGAGTAGCTAAAGTAGGAATACCTAATTGAGCATGAATATTTGTAATAGATTGCTGAAATTGTCTATGTAGACATTTTTTAAGAATAATATGAATTAATCTAAGATCTTCAAGTTTAACTCCTAAATCATTTAATTGACCATTAAGAGCATCAAATTTGAGAAGAAATTCATCCATAGTTTTAAAATTTGTATACTTGAGATCTTTAAATTGATCTTGAAGTTGAATCTTTCTAGATTCATTAGAACTATCAAAAGTTTTCCTTAGAATTTCCTATGTGACATAGGATTTCGTGCATGCCTAAATATGAACATAAAGTTTAGTTGACATCAAAATGCCTATTAGGCCAAGGGCTTCATCATTCCATGCTTTCTATTTGTCTTGCTCATCTTGGCTTTCCGTAGGACCAGGCTCTGCTTTAGGATTAGTTGCTACATCCAAGAGATGTTTAAATCTAAAAATAACACTAATATGAGTTTTCCTAGAATGATAGTTAGAACAATTCAATTTGATTTCATGAATCAAAGTAGACATATTTGCAAAAATAAAAACCTATTTACATAAACAAAATGCAACTTTTTTTAAAAAAAATACCTTATTAAAAATTTAAATATTATTAAAAAACTGATTTTTTAAAACTTAATTAAAAAGGATTTATAAAAAAAATTATAATAAAAATTAATTGAAATTAATAATATTTAAAACTGAATTTAAAAAAAACTAATTAAAAAAACTTTTATGAAAAAAAAAACTAAATATAAAAGGGTTTAAAGACCCTTGGGGGCCAATGTTGGCATGCAAATGGATTGGGGTGGAGGAGGTCATTGCGTACAAGGACTGGTGGTAGTTGCAAAGGGGGAATGGGGGCCTTAGGCTCCCCGCAGACTTTGAAGGACCTATGAGCCTTGAGGGGCCTCAGCTTTGAGGGGTTCGCAGTCCTCAAAAAGGCTACGACCTCTTCAAAGGCCACAGACTTGCAAAAAGAGGGGCTGAGGCCTTCGTGGGCAATGAAGCCCTAATTTTTTTTTAATACTTTTGTTTTTTTATTAATTTTTTTAAAACTTTTGTTTTTTATTATTAACTATTTTTTAAAACAAACCTACAACTTGCAGGTAGGGCAGAAGCCCTAATTTTAAAAAATAATAATACAAAAATATAGATTTTTTTTTTGTGAAAACCTAGACTTATTTTGTTAAAAAACAAATTTGTATTTGCAACATGTAGGGCTAAAGCCCCAAAAAAATCTTTTTAAAACAAGATAGATTTTTTAATAGAGAGATTCTACAACCAGGGCTTAGGGCACTAAAGAAATTTTTTTTAAAGCTATATATTTTTTTTTGAAAAAGAAATTTGCACAGATTTGTTGAGGACAAATTTAAGATTTTTTTTTTTAACACAGATCTACAAATAAGATTATACAGATTTAGAACTCAAATAAAATGAAATAAAGGGTTAAAACCCTTGTTCCTGCATAGAAAAGAAATGCGCTTCTCTTCTCTCCAATTTGTTTTAAAGTCTCTGAAGGTGAAATACTTTTGGAAGAAGGATGACATCCTTCAACAATTCAACTCACAACTTAGATTAGTAAACCTACTTTGATACCATGAAAGGAAAATAAAGAACAAGGAAAGTACTAGCTAAGGAGCATTATTTGAAGTAAACAAATAAGTTACCATCCAATGAAGAACCATAAATAGAAGCATGCACCAAGATTCAATAATGGAGACCCAGATTTTGAAGGGCAAAAAGCAATGAAAAATCCCCAATATTATGTAGATGGCAAGAAGCATAAAATATTACAGAGAGAGAGAGAACTTCTCAAGCTTGAATGTGCATGCATGAATGTGTGTAAGAATGAGAAAATAAGCACCTCATAAATAGAGGTGAGAAAGGAGTTGCATGTATCTCCCATATGCCACTTATCATTTATGCGTGTGCAAAGTGTCAATCCTCATAAGGAGGAAGCTAAATAAAAAATCCTCCAAAGAGGAATATGAATAAGAGTTATCCTCACACGTGTGAAGATAATAAAACAAAATAAAATACTTGTACATTAAAATATAAGTAATCAAAATAAATAATCTTCATTAAGTAAAGATTAATTTCTAATAGAGAACTACCTGAATCAATTTGAAGGTAATGGTAAGATGAATCTTTTTCCCTCTGCAAGAAAATCGATCCTTCCAAGCAAGCTCCAATGATATCTAAAAATCTATTTTTTCCAAAAGAGGGTTTGAAAACATCTATTTTCTTCTATTTTTTCTCTCCCATTTCAAACAATGCATAATGAATTGAAATAAAAGCATCTTTTAACATAAACCTCTAATTGAAATTTAGCTAAATGTTTTCACTTATTTTCCTTAAGTAAATTTACGTAAAACAATAATCCTCAACTAAATATTTTCACCAAAATAGAAATTAATCTATTTCCCACACAACACAATAAATAATACCTTTCACATTTAAATATATTTCTACAACATAAATAAATTAAATAATACCTTTTCTCAAATTTGCAATATTCCTATCGTACGTAAATGATTCTAATTTCGCAAATGAGAACACATTTCACCCAAACACATTATTTCCAAAATGTAATTGAATAAAATACAAAGGCTTTCCAAAATTAAATAATTCCACAACCAATTAAATCAATTAATTACTTTTCCTCTATGCAAGAATGAATAACACAATTAAATATTTCCAAGAAACATTAATAAATTATTTGCACAAACAAACAAATGCACAATGACATAAGCGATAAATAAACACACCTAAGAAGACACACTCACATGTCTAACACAAGGGGATCTAGAATCACAATCAACTTAGATAGGTTTTCACAGGTTTCAACAACACAAGGATAAATGTGAGATGGCTAAGCATCCCATGTCAACATTCTCCACATTTCACTCATTAGTCAAACACTTGTAATTTTCCTACACACTCAATTCAAACATTACACGTATCTACCTAATATGCAACCATAGCTGAAGTGAATGATAAAATTACACAATTAAATCATAAATACTTAACAAGCATATTTCATTTAAATCATCCATCCATACAATACAACCAAGGAGCAATTACTCATATAAAAGAATCATACTAAAGAAACTATGTCTACCCACCCAACATATCATTTAAATGAAAATAGTGAAACTAAAAGTCTATAATAATCTAGCATACACATGCACAACATATGCATCCCATAATGCATAGTCAGAAATCTAATGTCATAACATAAACTCATCAGAAACACCTCAATGCTCATATGAAACATCTCCACAAAGTATCCAGACTGCACCATCAGAACACCTCGATGGTAGAACAATCTCATTGGCAAGTTTGGTGCAATCACACATAATCACAAGAACCACCCACTACACCACAAAAACACTCAACACAACATGTCTCAAATGTTGATAACTGAGAGGGGGGGGGTGAATCAGTTATCCTAATTATTTCCCTTATTGAACTTTCTTATTAATTGATGCAGCATTGAATCAAACACAGAAACATTACCATGAAATAAGAAACACATAACACAGTATTTTTGATGTGGAAACCCTGTTAAGGGAGAAAACCACGGGGTGATTAACCCAAAAATTATTCTCTGTTAGAAGAATAGGAAATTACAAAATGGCACTTGCCAATTAGGGCTCACTGCCCGAGCACACTGCTCACAAGAGGCCCACTGCCTACAAGAAGACACACTGTCTACAAAGTGATAAGAATCATAGTCTTGAACTGATTGGAAGCATCTGCATATGCTGGAGTTCAGTTCCGGTTAGGCTCAGTACACTGATCTGCTGCACTTCATCTTTTCTCTGTTCTTTATTCTGCTATCCTTTCACATACCGGATTTGTCTTGGTACTTCTACTCTGTTCTGCACTTCTTCGCATATATCTTGACATCGTCACACCCTTCACAACTAAATCCATCCTCTATATATATCCGCACAAGTAATTTCATCACCTTTCTAGTCAGCATCCGGAACAGTCTAGTTTCTTACAAACTCTGTTCTGTCGGCTAAATCCTTGCTCACCAAGCAATGCGGATCAAGCATATACTTGTAGATATCATTAATCATGTCGGCCAAACATGATTCATGCCTTCACAACCTTTATCATCAACAGTAACACATCCGAAAAGTAGTCTGATACTCTGTCAGTCAGTTCTTCCTCTGTTTTCACTGTCTCTCAGGAATCCGGTACTCAACTATTCATATCTTTTTCCTTGTCCATTACCGGAGGCTAAATCCTTGGAATATACCACTCAAGGTAGTCCTCTTGACTTCCCCAAATCCGCACTGCACCAAGACACTTCCTCTGAAAGATCCGGACCAATCTGTCGGACCTTGCCACATGCTCTGTTCTTGTTCACCGGACCACAACAATCTTTATTCTGACTTCCGGTAGAGACACATCATGACTTGCGGATATGTGGGATGACCTTTGTTGCCATCAATGACAACAACCATGAATCCATATAGTGTCTCTTGCCAACAATCTCCCCCTTTGGCATTGATGGCAACACTTAGTGAAAAATGACTAAGTGTTTACACTATGCTCCCCCTTTGCTGATGCTCTGTCTTTATATACAATTTCCAGAACTCCCCCTTAATTGGATTCCTCATTTTTCACTGCTCCTCACTCCCCCTTTGACATCAATGGCAAAGGGTAGGGTCCGCACATCAAAATTTTCAAAAATTTTCTATACATAGCCGCATATTTACATACTCACATATACTGAAGAATGTCTGCAAAGGATGTCTGCAATTGGATCATTTCTGTAGCCCAACTTTGCTTCATTCTATCCAAAATTGAAATGTGACCACTCAACAAAAATGCAAAAGCTTCTGCCCGCTTGAGATCTGTCAGATCATTTGTTTGGGCGGTGGTCTGAGCATCACTGATGGCCTCATGCATAGTTTCCAACTTAGGGATTATAATCCTTCTAAGTTCTCCCATCCAGTTAGTGATATTCTTCCTTTCCTTCTCAAGATTCTTTATTTCATTCAAGACTGCAATAGTCTGACATTCTTGATTTATTATGGAGGAAGAGAGAGGATCAAAACTTTGAGATAAGCTTTGTAGCTTGTCCTGTTCCTCTTTTATTTTCTTATCAATTGCTGCTATTGCCTTTGACCAGGATATACAAAATTTGTAAATGTCACCGCCATCCTTAAGAGCATTCTCTAAGCTCTTTATTCCAATACTCACAATCTTCTTATCTTTGGAGATTAATTCTAATACTTCTGAAAATCTTTTATCCAAAAATTCCTTCCAGACCTTTTCTTCAGCAGATTTTTCTAGAGATTCAAAATGTGTACTAACACTGCTGACTAAGGTTTTGAGATTACCGGAAGAGGAGGCTGTGGGATCCTTTTGAAAGGATGGCATGATCTTTTCTAGCACTCCAGATGCTACCTCCATAAGCTCACAGTCTTCCATGTGAGATTTCAGCAGCTTCTCTTTGACTTTCTCATTTGCAAATGAGGCTATTTTCATTGTTTGCACCGGTGACAAAGAGTCAAAATCTAATGGTCCTTTTAGCAGGTCCGGTTCATCAATTTCTATAGTGGCTTTGCTCAAAAATTGTTGAACAGTTTGTGCAGTGTCTCTTGCCAGAGACAGATGTTTCTTTTCTTCTGCAGTCTTGGAACTGTCAACCTCTTTATCTTTCACCCCTGCTTCCTTCTCCTGTAATTTCTCTTCTTCTTTGGATCCGGAGACTGTAGGGGAAACTGGAGGAGAGATGTTTGTCTGTTCAGGGCCCACTTCTTCCGGAACAGATGATTCCAAATCCGCAGCTATTTCTACACCTAAGTTCTCTACAATAGGAAGATTGAACCTTTTGAAGGCCTTCCGGATGATCTCTTCTGTCTCTTGGGCCACTTTGTCAGTCTCTCCAAGCATGAGTTGATTCATCCTGGCTTTACTTCTGAACTCATCTTTGCAGTCTTTGAAGATTATGTTCATTGTCTTGGGATCAATTTGAGGATATAGCTGAATAGCTATCTGCTCCCGGATCTCAAGATCTTTTGCATGAGCATTATTCTTTCTTATTTCTAATTCCTTTTCTAGGCTTTTAGGAATAAGAGATATGATCTCAATGAAAGCCTTATTGTATATGTTCAGATATTTGACTGTGGCTTCCTGCAGAGTCTTTTGGTCAGCCTCACTGTAGTCATCATAAAATTCAGTCATTGGTTGAAGGTTTCCATCCACCGTGACCGACTTGATTACACTCTCTAGAGACAGAGTGGGCTTTTCAACAGATACCTCTGCCATTTCATCCTTGTCTTGGCCTGTGGAGGGTTTACTGGATCCTTTCTTCTTCTGCTTCTTTATTTCTTTTACTCCCTCATCTGACTCTGTTTCCTCTTCATCCTTTTGGCTTTCATAAGCCCTTGTGGCTTTTGTCTTGGATCTTTTACCGGATGCTTGGACTTCCAGTTTTGAACTTTTGGTTGTGGGAGGTGCAGATCTTTTTGATGATTTGGTCTGGGTGGGAGTTTCAACCGGAACACTTTCTTTACTTTTCTCTTCTTCCTCAGCCTTCCTCCTCTTTTCCCGGCTGGCATTAAGTGCCTCTTTTGAGATGCCTAGGCCTTGAGCAATATGCTCAACTTCTTTTCTTACCTTCCTCTTTATCTCTGGTTCCCTGAGTTCTACATGTATCTTTACACTCAGTTCCTCAAAGGTTCCAAACCTTTCTGCCTTAGGATCTTTGGGCTGGCTTAGCATGTGTTGAACATGCAGCTCTACTATCTATTCATCCACTTCATACCCCACGGGCATGATCCAAACAGTCCTTGGCTCCACTGCCTCCATTAGACACTGATCTGTTTCTACCATGAAGCATACTATGTCTTTGTACTTTTCAACAAGGGAGTGGGGTATTCTTTCTCTTGCATGCATCATGCTTTGGAAGTTCTTGAAGTATCCCCATAGAGCTGTATTTCTTGCTTTAGCATCCCCAAGTCCATGCAAATAGTCTCTGATTTGGATGGCAACCGGTCTGTCATTCTGCCATACCCATCCACTGGATCCGGGAAGCTCATTCATGTAGTAAAAGAAGAGACAAAGGATCAGATTGCCATACTTGAAGGAGTTTTTCTTGTCCTTCTTGATCTTCTGTAGATTTTCAAAGAGTTGGTTCACAAGAAGCTCACACAAGTCATAGTCTGCATTCTCCTTTAACATTTGATAAGCTGTGTAGATTGCAGTTCCCAGTACTGAATTTTCCCTACTGGAGTGATAGATTTTGTAACCAATTATCATAGCTGCAAATTTGACATCCGGTTCAGTGATGTCATCAACTGTCATAGCTCTCTTGTCAAACTTGGATCCGGTTGCATCACTAACTGTCTGATTTTTGACAGACTTGAGAACAGGTAATCCACCGGATGAGTGCAGACCGGTTACAGCCCTAATTGCATCTTTGGTGATCTTGAAGGGCTGGTTCAACCATAGGAAATTGTCATGTACTCTACTTAGTACATACTAGACCCATTCATCTTCTTCAAAACAGGGGAAATGAATGCACTGTGCAAAGTGTTTGTCCCGGATGGCTTTGTACTGAGGTTTGATCTCAAAGGAGAGTCATCTATCAATTGTTTGTGATAGATATCCATCAGCTTTGATTCTCCAAAGTCTTCAAGATTCACATGGATGTAAACCCTAATATCTTCCGTATGCAATACACCATGAGGAACACTAGAGAAGGCTCCTAGTGGATCTACCTCCAATGATTTGTAAGGATGTTTCTTGAATGTGGGGCGAGGTCTATCAGAGATCTTAACTATATTTGGAGTAGCCATTCTTCAAAGATTTGCAGTGAGATAATGAAAAACGGAGAATACCTTATGCGCCTTCGGTTTGCACGGAGTGGTGGGATTGATTTCTTTATGCAATGACTTCGGCAGGAGATCTTTGTTGTGCTTGATGAATCTGGTTGCAGAGCTCCACTTTTCGCTTCTTCTTGAGTGCAGAATGAGCGAATGATTTTTGAGAAATCCCTTATATTGCTCCGCAAACCCTAATATCTGTTTGCAATAAATGCTTCACCTATATTATTCCGGTTTGCCTTGTCCGGATAGATTGGAGTATCCCGGATTAGTCCTGATCTGTGAACATCATCCGGATCTTTCAATCATGAATAAATCAAGGTGACACATTACAAGAACATCCCAAACACTCTGTCCAATCCGCAGAATAAGATAGTGCACTTCCGGATCTCTCTGGACCTTTTTGTAATCCTCTGTCATACCGGAGCATCTCCCGAAATAGGTCTTACTTGATCGATCACAGCTTCTTCATAACTCCATGCAGACCTCTGAAATCTTATTTGGATCGTCTCAAGACTTATATCTTTAAACCTTTTACTCCGCATCTTGTGCCACATCAGGCACCACTTGATTGGCTGGGGGAACATGATTTTCTTTGAGTCTCCCCCTGAGCCAGAGCTAACTTTTTAATTTTCGGAAGAAATATCAGCACCAGAGTCTGGTGCGGATCCAACCTCTACATTCTCTGAACTTTTCTTCACCCAAATCTTGCTCATCTGATTCCTAACTTCATCCGCATTCATCTTTTGTTTACCCTTGTCTTGATTCTGATTATACACCGGACCTCTTTTGTCCTGATTCTTGCTTCTGCAGACTTTAGCATTATGACCGGACCTATTACAGATTTGGCAAATAACATTTCTTTGCATAATTGACTGATAGCCTCTTGATCTGCATTGATTAGCCATATGACCTACTCTATTGCATGTAAAGCATCTACCTTTGAATGATTTGTTTACTTGCATATTTCTGCATTCATGGGATTTGTGTCCATACCTTTTGCAGTTGAAGCACTGTCCGGAGAAGGATGAATTAATCTGATTCATTCTCTTTCTGCACTGATTAGCTTTGTGACCAAAGTGGTTGCAGCTGTGGCAGTATCCATTGAAAGATGAATATCTTTGAGCATTGGGCTGTCTTACTAGAGGTCTTCTAGGCCTGTTTCTTGGATTTTCTGATGCAAAATTCTTTTGACCGGATTCGGAGCTTTCTCCTTTCTCATATCCCAAACCATATTTGTCATCTGTCCCTTTTTGACTTCCAAGAAGAACTTCAAGTTGAGCAGAACTTATCTTGAATTTCTCTTTATATTCATTTGCTGTTTGAAGGTCTCTTTTGAGAGAGGTAATTTGATCCTCAAGTTTTTCTTCATTATCTTTGGCATCTTCAAGATCAGATTCAAGATGTCTGATAATCCTGTCCATCTGGTGGCATTCTTCTGATTTTTCTTTAAGAGATTGTTTTAGATTGTCTTCAGCCTTTCTTTTTTCTTCAATCTCTTGAGTAAACTTTATAGTTCCTGATTCCATTTCATGTCTTAACATAATGACTTCTTTTGATAACTTTTCACATAACTTGGTTTGCTCAGTCAATTCTTCATTTGTATTGCTTTCTTCACTTTGTCTTGCCAACTGTTGGAGCAGCTCCTTTCTCTTTTTCATAGAGAGACTTAATTTGTCTTTTAATTCTCTCATGAATTCATCAGCCTGTTTGAGTCTTTCCTTTAATTCATTGACTTCAGAATTTGACTGTTCAATATCCTCAAGGGCAGTCTTGAGTTGCTCTCTTAAACCATATGCATCCATTTGAACTCCCAGATCTTCCTCAAGCTGTTAGGCTCTATTAGGAGGAACTTGGCTCTGATACCAATTGTTGATAACTGAGAGGGGGGGGGGGGTGAATCAGTTATCCTAATTATTTCCCTTATTGAACTTTCTTATTAATTGATGCAGCATTGAATCAAACACAGAAACATTACCATGAAATAAGAAACACATAACACAGTATTTTTGACGTGGAAACCCTGTTAAGGGAGAAAACCACGGGGTGATTAACCCAAAAATTATTCTCTGTTAGAAGAATAGGAAATTACAAAATGGCACTTGCCAATTAGGGCTCACTGCCCGAGCACACTGCTCACAAGAGGCCCACTGCCTACAAGAAGACACACTGTCTACAAAGTGATAAGAATCACAATCTTGAACTGATTGGAAGCATCTGCATATGCTGGAGTTCAGTTCTGGTTAGGCTCAGTACACTGATCTGCTGCACTTCATCTTTTCTTTGTTCTTTATTCTGCTATCCTTTCACATACCGGATCTGTCTTGGTACTTCTACTCTGTTCTGCACTTCTTCGCATATATCTTGACATCGTCACACCCTTCACAACTAAATCCATCCTCTATATATATCCGCACAAGTAATTTCATCACCTTTCTAGTCGGCATCCGGAACAGTCTAGTTTCTTACAAACTCTGTTCTGTCAGCTGAATCCTTGCTCACCAAGCAATGCGGATCAAGCATATACTTGTAGATATCATTAATCATGTCGGCCAAACATGATTCATGCCTTCACAACCTTTATCATCAATAGTAACACATCCGGAAAGTAGTCTGATACTCTGTCAGTCAGTTCTTCCTCTGTTTTCACTGTCTCTCAGGAATCCGGTACTCAACTATTCATATCTTTTTCCTTGTCCATTACCGGAGGCTAAATCCTTGGAATATACCACTCAAGGTAGTCCTCTTGACTTCCCCAAATCTGCACTACACCAAGACACTTCCTCTGAAAGATCCGGACCAATCTGTCGGACCTTGCCACATGCTCTGTTCTTGTTCACCGGACCACAACAATCTTTATTCTGACTTCCGGTAGAGACACATCATGACTTGCGGATATGTGGGATGACCTTTGTTGCCATCAATGACAATAACCATGAATCCATATAGTGTCTCTTGCCAACATCAAAAAGATCTAATAACATGATCAATGCACAATTAATCATCTATAACACAGGTTGGCAAGGGTTAACATATGTGGGCATTACACTGATAGTTTGTCACTCATTAGCAATGGTGTTTCTAAGAATCAAGTTTTCATAAACTGAGATTTTGATAGCCCTCTTAATATTTTAAGATAGGATGAGATACTTACTTCTTGTGGATAAGAAATAGATAAATTACTTAGTTTATTAGGGTAAATTATTTTCAATTATATATATCCTAGAATTCCACTAGTAATTTAATATAAAAGAGTTTACTTAAAGAAAACACAAATAACTACATTACCAACTAAATTTCAAGTTATTTTTCCTCTTAAATTACTAAAGGAATTCTATCGAAACTAGATATCCAATTTAAATAGAAATTAATTGGGAAATTACAACAATGCAAGAACTAGGTTTGTGCCAATTGATGTGATTGAATTTAGTGGGGATTAAAGGTATGGATGTAATAAAAATGAGGGAACCTATATGGATAGAGTACATGAGAAAATCTACAAGATATTTAAATAATTAATACTTATATTAGGTGTAGGATAAAATCCTAATATTAGGATGCCAATGAACCTATGGGGATGCTAATATGGCTACATGTCTTCTGCACACTAAAAATTAAAAAAAGGGATAGTATAGGTAATAGCAAATAATAAATTGCTAAAAATAAAAAAAATGTTATGAATATAACTTTGGTACTAATCTCTTCACAAATGAGTAATAAAAATAAAGGAAAATATGATGTAGATAGTGAATCACCAAGCCTTTGAAATGGATATTTATTTTGAATTATAAAATCTTGAGAGATGGAAAAATTGCTAATACTACTTGGGATCTTGCCAAGGTAGTCAAACCCCTAATTTATCCTTTTGGCTCAACAACAATCAATGATAAAAGTTGTTTATGCTTAGGAATGTGACTATTATTAGTGAATAAAATATGTGTGAGTTATTATAATTTTTTTTGGATCAAAATAGGTGAATAAATTCAAATATAATGCCAAATGTACGTAAGGTTTTATGTTAAGTGTGACAATTTGGAAGAATGAAGAAGAATAAAAAGGAGTAGAGATCTCAAGTTAAGAGAGGACTACAAAGAGGATTCTTTAATGTATTTCTAAAAGGAAAGACAAGTCTCCATGAAGGAAATCCTCCTTGAATCAAGCTTGAATGAAGAGGATAGAAATCCCTAGGTATAGAAGGAGAGAAAAGACGGCAAATGAAGGATATCAAAAGAGTAGCTTCAAATACACTTGTTTCTCTCAATAAATGAAAGAAGAAGAATATTTACTTTGGAAGCTATGAAACTATAATAGTAATATAGCTCTTATGCAATGCATGTATAAAATAATATGTTTTAATATATCTTTGATGAAAAACCTACAAAATGATTAAATTGTAAACAATAAAATTAAAAATAAAATCAAGGAAAACTTTTACCAATGAAACCCCAAAATGGGTTCTTTTGAAAAATAAGATTTCTTGCCAATATATAAAGGATGTTGATGCTTCTTACCTCCATTGATGTGAAAAAATAGTAATATGAGATAAAATCTTCACAACCTATTGTATAATATGCAACCAAGGATGTGATAAGATGGGGTGTGTGTAATAAAATCACTAGCAGGAGAGCATGAGAGAATTTTAGAGAGCAATGGTGAGAGAGTGAGTGCAACAACTAATTCTAAAAACTTAGTGTGTAGAAAATTGATGATGGTTATTGGAACCCTTTGAGAAATCTTAGTTTATATTGTTTTAATGAGAGAGAGAGGAAAAAAGATTTGAAAAGGGAGAAAAGAATTGGATAAATATTGCTTCCAACATGGGAACTAATGGGAAATCATGTTGGAAAGTTTCAACATTAGTTTGCATCTAATAGATCATTTATGAGTCATTAGAATATGCTACTGTGACTCATTTTTTGGTCTTTATTTTTTTGCCTGTTTTTGTAGACACTAGTTTGGTTGTGTTGACATTAGTGCATTGGTGATAGAGTCTTGGAGTTGGGTTTATGAAAATTATGACTAAAATGTGAGAAAATAAAGGGAGATTTTTATACGAACTTAAAATTTGACATAATCATTACGTTTAAAAAGCAATTAAGGGACTTTTTGGGTTAGGTGTAAGTCTAATGCAATAGGTTAAGTGTGACCTAAAACATGTTATGGGAGTAGAAACTAAGGTGAGTGTAACTTATAGTGTGGAAGTTGTAGAAGGTTCGCAATTTCCAACACTACATTTCACCCCCACTTTAGTGGGCGTATGTCACTATGTGCAAAAGCTACACTAAACTACATAAACATAAAATTTCTAAAGGTAACTTGAATAAATTTAAATGCTCTAGATACATAAAAATGATAAGATACATCTTTGTTGACTAGATGGCTTGTGTTTTTAGCTTGAAATCTACAAAATAGATATGTTAGGAAATTTTTTCTTGTAATAATAGGTGTTATATGACTTGTAAAATAGATGTGTTAGGGGAAACATAGTCTACAAAACAAGTTTTAGTGCATCACAATCATTTCCCAATTACACGTCTATAAGTTCTATAAATGATAGAAATTGTAATTAAAAACATACATGTAGAGAAAGAAAGATCTACATAGGTGGGGATAGGGATATCTAAATAGAGACAAAAGAAGTGTCTTCAAGAGAGGATGACATAGATAGAAGAGAGAGAATGATGTATGATTTTTGAGATATCATAATTTATGTTTAGGATAAAGAAGATTATTCACTTGGTCTAGCATTACTTTGTCACTAGGCAATTCTAAAAAATATGGCTCAGGGGCCAAAATATGCCTTAGGGTCCAAAATATGAGTGTTGCAGTTAATGGATCAAAATGTAAGATGATGTCACTCAAGGGATAAAATGTTGTGATTTGGTTTAAGGGCCATAATATGAATTAATATAGTTGAAGGGAAACAAATGTTGTAATCTTTCTCAAGGGCCATGTGAATGTCGATGCTAAAAATAAGAGTACAAAGGATATGTCCCACATAAAATGATTTTGTAAGAGGAGTGTGAGTGCATGATCATGATGGGCCAAATAGTGGCCATGGCAAGAAATGTACTAGATGAAAAAGTGCTAACATTTAGAATTATATTTAGATTTGGATGGAAAAAGTGTTAATATTTTTATCTTAAATAGTATTTCCCTCCAAAAGTACATTGGAATTACCTTATATTTATGAAGTTAGGAGTCCTAAAACTTACCAAAGAAACTTGTACAACCACCCATTTAGTATTATTATGAAAATTTCCATGACTTCATCTTTGAAGTTGATAGATTTTTTTGTAACCAAATTTAATAAAATGAAAAGGGTTTGTAGAGGAAACTATTAGAATTCTAAAAATATAATATATGCCTCATTATTTTTTTTTTTGCTAAATAAGTGCTACCATAGTGGGTAGCTCCCATTATATTATATCCAAAAATTTACAAAAACCTACTTAAAGTAGCAGTATGGGCTTACAAATAAATAAAAAAGGCTAGCTCTAAGCCTTGTCATGCCAGAACACACGAAGGCCTTCAACCAACTCAGCAACCCACTCTACTTGGGCTAGTGATAAGAGATCCTAATAATTTCTTACAAAGAAGGAGAAAGTCTCCATATTATCTCACTGAATGCCTTCCCAGAACATATTGAAAGCTTGGGTGGAGACAATCAGGGTTTTATTTTTCTTGTTAACTTCCATTGCATCAAAGACACCTTCAATCAGACCTCAGGTTGGACACTTGTTGAAGGCAGAAATTGTAGCCATGGTAGCTTCCCTCATCTCTTCATTCACATAAGCATTTGCCATTATCTTCCCATAAGCCTTTCTTCTCATGATGAGAACACAGGTTGCCATAAATTCTCCATAGATGGTTTCGTCATGGACGTGGCCCTCTAGGAGGTTGCCTTCGATGATAACTTTGGGAATGGCCTCTACGATGTGGTCTACAGATACAATGAACAAGTGTTTGATCTGCTCAATCTTGGTTTCCTCCCATGGCCAAGCCTGGTTCCCTTGATCCCCCAGGTCCTCTTCTTCTAACACATCCTCATTCTCAGAGTCCACAGAGTTCCTTGGGCTCGATTCCTCCATTCACTGACAGATACAGTCACATTCGATTTCCATGATGGCCAATGGTGGATAAGTCTTCCTTCAGTCTCCATAAATAGAAGATTAAGTAGGGGGCCTCCAAGTACGCCGTCACTGCCAGTCTGAGATCAACCAAATCTCTGCAAGTCTGAAAAATCTAAGCAATAATTAAATTAGTAGTCATTCCAATGGTAGATCCAACCACAGATCACATGATCTGGCCATGATTATCTCCTCCTCTTTTATGCATGCCCATTTAGCTAGGTAATCAACTGCTTTATTCCCTTCTCGGTAGGTGTGGGCTATGGAAATATTCCCTAATTCATCTAAACATTCCCAAATAGCCTCCGCTAGATATTTCAATTTCCAATTTGAGATGCTTCTGGTTGTTATGGTGTTGATGCATATTAGGGAGTCACCTTCGATATCCAAATCATCTAGGTGATGTTCCTTGCAAAACTAAAGTCCATAGAGTAAGGCAGAGAATTTGGCTTCATTGTTGGTGTCGAGATACAATTTCTTTGAGAGGGTCCAAATTATGCTACCAAAGGAATTTTGAATGATGATCCTAGCTTCGAAGGTACCCAGGTTTCCCTTCACCATGCCGTCAAAATTCAATTTAAGTCTTCTTGAAGCTAGAGCAACCCATTTGTTGAGGGCACACTTCTTCTATCTTTCTTTAGCCTTGTCTAGGTTATAGCAATGGCTTGGGATTATCAAGTATGGCTAATTTTTTCCTCATTTCCCCATCCCATCTAGCAAATGGTGTCAGGGAAGAGTCTGTCATCCTTGCATTAATGATCTCGCAAATGCATGCTTCCACCTTTCTGAGAACTTCTTCTAGCTTTGAAGATTTATCCCTGAAGATCCTATAGTTCCTTTCACACCAAATGTACCACATCAGTAAAGAGGGGCTAGTTTCCCACAGACCTTGCCAAAGGGATTTGGAACCTTTCAGCCAGCCCTTAAGCATGCATGTTAACTCATTGGGGAGTGTACTGATCCATCCAAGCTTCCCACGCAACCAATCCCAACATTCAGAGGTGAAAGGGCAAGACACGAGCAAATGATCGATATATGCCTCATTATTATTTTAATAGGTAATTATCATTAATTTTTTACAAACACTATGTTTGAATTCCTAATAGATATACATATTGAAAAACATTAATAAATTTCAAACTATTTATTATTTTTTATATCCGAAAGATACATAAGATTCTAGGCTTTATTAGCTATAGGTTAAATTTTTTTTTGAATTTCATGATTTTTTGACCAAGTTAGGTTACCCAAAAAATTATTTTTAAACATTTTCAAAAAGTCATTTAGTAAAAAAATCACAAATAATTATTTTTTTATTAAAAAATAAAAAGAATCTATATCACATCTACTCATGCATCCTTAACTTATCCAAAGTTTGGAGGAAAAACATTTTCTTTTTCTCATGCTTAGGTTGGCCAGAATGATACCTACTTTTTACATTTTATATTTTTTTTTGTTTTTAGTAGTGTCTCATTGCAATATACAATTTTCACTAAAATAATTTTAAAAGGTTTAAAGAAATTGTAGTATCTCATAAAATACATTAAATTTCCAACAACTTTTATTACTACCTTATTTTTAGATTGTGTAGATAAATCATTCAATTTTTATTGTGAAGTTACTTTAAAATTATGTTCTAGCATTTTCATTGCCACTTAGGGTTATTGTTTGGCCCATCATGATCCTACACTCAGGAAATATATAGAAAGGCATAAGTAGTCAAATTCATTGTTTTTAAATGTATAAATAAAGAAAGGGATGATGCTAATAGGGGAAGTTGTGAGGGGTAAGAGAAGTAAAATAAATTATTATGATAATAATAAGAATACAAATTTTAGCAAGGTGTGTGAAGCAAGATGGAGTAGGAAATAGGTAGGAGATGTGCTTAGATGCGAGAATGGAATAACTAGTTTTCTTTCCTTATTTGAATTATACAAGCAAGAAAAAGAGAGGATGAAGTGATGCAGAGGCATCCACACTATAACCTTCACATATAGCATGAATGTCTGCAGACCAACCTCATCATCATCATCTTCGCCATCATCATCATATTCCACTTTATACTGTCAGCATCATCATGTTTCCTAAAACCAACAGCATCATCATATTTCGGATGATCGCTAACATCCTCCTGCCGACTACTGTTCACCTCCGCTTTCCTTCTAACATCATCATCATGATGTTCAGCGGGCGCACACATCCTCCGGTTGCACTGTTCATCGGGCTCCGAACTCCATCGTCATCATCATAACATGCAACAACTCCTTCGTCAGCAGGATATTCAACATCCGGTTGTCCCAAATATCCTGATGACGTTCACCTTCAGCAGCTTACCTTCGATGCTCCGCTACCCGACGACACAAGCAACAGCATCATGATATAATTTATCCGGTTCTCTTCGAAACCTCCTGATGACGCTAATACACTTTCTGCCGATGCCGATACTTAACGACAGCAGGATGAACTCGCATAGGGGGATATCTCAATATCCTGATGACGATGACGTCATATCCTGATGACGATGACGTCACCCAATATCCTGATGACCTTCTCAACACTTAGTCAAAAAAACTCAACTTCCACTCCCGCATCTACTCGCGATATGCGGATGTTTGGCACTTCCGATATGATGATCCTGATGCCAATACACTCCACCTCGGCTCCTCCTGCTGATGATCACCCCGACGAACTTACACTTCATGCGCTCAACTGCATCATGTTCAGCTTCACTTATCCGGATGATGATGCCTAACCTGACTGCAGGATATTCACCAAGATATCCTGATGATGCCGTCTTCACGAACTTTCAGCTTTTGCGAAGTTTCTCTTCGCCGATCCTCCAGGGATGATCCGATCCAACCTCAGGGTGATCTTCCAACTCGAACTTCTCAACTTGACCTAGCACATGAGGATGCTAGGCTTCTCAACATCTGTCGACCGCGATCCTGCACACCTGCATGGAAACGGAAAACAAACTACTACCTACCCTACTGTACATTACCATTCCACCGATCAGATGAGTCAACCGGTGGAATGGATCAGTGAATCCATGAAGTCTCTCAAACCAGCAAATCAATCAAGTAATGGAATGCAACCAGAGCAAGAACACAAACAGGATCACTTTATTGATTTCAAAGATGCAATACAATATGATCAATCTCTCTCTCAGTCTCACTCTCTGCAACCTAGCTCGATCGATGATATCTGTCTGTATCTCCAATATCAAACGATCTCATGCTTATAAAGACTTTCCTACGAGTACTACTGACCCGACTCCAAGCGGCTGGGAACTCTCCAGGCGGCTGGGAGATCCCACCGAACATACATCATGACAGCTGGTATAACTAACTAGCTAAAAATAGCAAAAGCCTGGTCAGCATGATCTTATCATGATCAGCGTGACCTTATTACATGCAATTGGTCTAACAGACCTTCTTGGAAACACAAACAAGACCTAAACTACTAACTGCCTTATCAAGACCAGCTGTCAGGTAGGTGCTCCTGCACCATGAAGCATGGATGCGGGATCATGAAAGAGAGGAGAGATTCCCCCAAAAATTGAGAGCTACACTTTCCCTCAAGGAATATGGGTGAGAAAAGGAGATGTTATTACATAAGAATGGTGTACTAGAAATTGTGTATATAGGATGCCATGGAAGGGGGAAAGAAGTAGTGCCAAATATGGAGGAGCATAGATGTGTGTTTCTTTTCATCATATGAAAGGATCTATAGTGACGCATGTAATCATCCCTCTAACATACAAAATAATGATCATGCAGGAAGAAAGGGTATGGAAAATTGAAATTAACAACAATATTTCCAAGTGGGTCAACATGGTTTGTGAGAGAAAAGGTAAAACTCTTTACATCATCCCCAAAACTAAGTCTAGGGTGTAAAAAGATGCAAAGGAAGAATGAAGAGGAACAAATCAAATAAACGTACAATAGGGAATTCTTAATATATTCATATCCTTATAGAATAAAGATTGGTCCTCTAGGATAAAATAATGTAGATATAATGCATGGTACTTGACTTTCACTAATCTTCTAGTAGGTCATCCATATCCCAATGATCGATAGGAAGGTAATGTACTAGTAGAAGGGGATGGTGGAGCATTTTTTGAGTGAAATAGGGGATGCTAGTCAAGATGTCAATGACATTAAGGAGGGAAGAAGGAATTCCCTTATAACTGAACATAAAAGATTGACCAAAATCAATAGTTCCATAGACATCTAAGAATGGAGGGGGAACCAAAACAAGAAGGGTGAGTAGATCTATTTCAAAGGTAGAAATAAGTTCAAATTAGGGAAATGAGCTATTAGGTTAGATGCATAAGGAATAACCTAAGGAATAATAGGCCTAAGGTCTTTAGTATTGATGAAATATGTAGATTCTCTATGATCCAAAGGTTGTTTATGGACAACCACCATATAAGAGGAAGAGGAGGGTGCTAGGGGTATAGATTAAGAGAGGTGGGTTCAAGTATAGTGATGGGAAGGGGCTAAGGGACAAGGTTCTATATGGAAGTGGTGAGGGTGGGAAATAAATACTAGTAGAGGTAAGGGTCAAGGTAGGTTTAGGAAAAAGAGAGGTGGTAGGTGGGGCAAGTAAGGGTGGAGGGGGAAATGGACTCTTACTACTCTACTGCATCATTGGAATTTTCTTGTAGGAAGTCTCCCTAAAGGTAATGGGATGGGTGAGTAAAGGAGGGAGAAGAGGGTAGAGATGTAAGAATGGTAGGGATGGATTTTGGTCAGGGATGGGGGAGGGTTGGGATGGGCATGATTTTGAGATCTTGGCAAAGGTTGATTTTATGTGGTTATGGTTTCGGGTAAAGGAGGGTTGAGAGTGGAGTAATCAATGGTAAAGTGCCTAAGGTCAAAGATGGGATAACAGGGGGTATGGTTAATGGTATAAATTTGGCCAAGGAAAGGGAATTTTATTCATTAGTGGATGATGGAAGGGATGAATTCCATAAATTCCAACTAGGGATGCCCTAGGAGAAGGTGGAAAGATCACTAGATGGAATTATTTGAAATTAAGTCTATACCAATTTAGACCTAATAGTGATAGGTAGGGTAATCCACCCAAGATTTCTATCATGGGCACAATTGGTCCACCTTAGTAGTACTCCCAAGGTATGGCATGTCCTTTATCTATTGAAACACTAATTAGGTACTTTTGCATAACTATATTGAAGATACAAGTGGGGTCCACTAAGACACCATTGGTGTGCCTAAAGAAAATGTCAACCTCAATATACAAGGTGCTTTGATAGTTGTTGCAAGGGATATCTTCAAGAAAGAAGGTAATGGAGAGGCAAGGGGGATGGAGAAGGATGCTAACAATGGATTGAGAGTGAGAGGAACTAGAAGGGATGGAAGAGGAGCTAGGAGGACGGGAATACAAGGTTCCATCTTTAAGAGAACTACCTATCTATAAGAACAAGAAAATAATAGGAGAGTGAGATATATAGTAGGTGTTATGAAGGTAGTATAAGAGGTGGATGTTGTAGGTGAGGAATATACCATAAAATTAGAAAAAAATGGTAGTTGAGTGCTAAGGAAATGGGTTAGTGAAAAATTGTATGTTGGTATTGCGAGGTGCAAGTTATTTATTTGTTTGATCATTCACCTATTGTACTTGGATCATATAACTATCAATGAGGTCTTACATTAAGTGTCATAGGTGCAGACACCTTTTAGATTTATAGTCATTGACATTATGGTATTGGAAAAAAGATTTGGTTTCATAGGATTGGGGTAAGGGGAGTTTAGGGTCGAATGGTTTGATGGGAGGGAGTTGAATAAGGTTATGGGAAAGCATTTGGTGAAGGATGGAATGGAGGGGATTAACTAGATTCATTAATTGGTGGTTATCTTATGAATGAATGGAGATAGTGAGGCTAGAGGATGAGGAGGAAGGAAGGATTAGGTTAGTTTGGTTAATGGTCATCTTAGGGTTATATTTAGGGGAAAACAAGTTATTAGTGTTCTCTTTTCCAAGATATTTAGTTTATTGAGAAGAGGATAGGGGTGATGAAGAGATAGGAGAATATGAGCTTGAAGAGGGGATGGCCTCAAAATGCCCCATTGTTTGTGTTTAACCATGTATGGTGGCATCCAAAGTAGAAGAGGGATATTTATGTAAGAGAATTTGGTTAGAAAGATTTAGATCAAGGCATCTAGTAAACATGATTTGTATATCAAACTCATGAAGAGGATATGAGATTTGAGACATAATGGATTGGTAATGTATGATAAAATCTATCACCTTTTCATTGGGACCTTGCCTAAAACATACAAGGTTATTGAAAGTAACTTGTAAGGCTATGTTGACCTGGAAGTGTTCCATGGAAAGGTGAGTGAGCTAGAGAAAGGAATCAATAAAATGGATAGATAAATATTAGAACCATTCTAAGGTCTTTTCCTTAAGGTAGTGGAGGAAGGTAGATATAAAATGATCATTCTAGAATAATGATTGATGTGCATGTAGATATGAAGGATTAGATATGAGCCTTATGATAACCTATTCCATTATATATTTTAAAGTTTGGCTCACCAAATTATGGTGGAAGTGGGTGAACTATGATGGCCAATGAAAGATGGGTATAGAGGAGGTCTATAATCTAATTACCTATGGTAGAAGATAATGGGAGAGTGGCTAACTATTGTTACATCACTCCCATGTCCTAAACTATCTGGTGAAAGATAAGGTGGATGACAAGGGTGGAAATATTGAGGGTAGGAGATGTTGATGGCATTAAAGTTGGATGAGAAGGTGGAAAGGGATGCAAGGGTAAGGGTACACTATGAGATATGATAACAATGATGGTAAAGGGAGAACTTGCAAAATAAGATTAAAGTAAAGGTTGGGTGATTGACACATTGTAGTAGGATGCAAAGGGGTTGGTTGGAGGAATAGGATTACCAAACCTGATAGAATAGAGGGTGAGATAGAAATAGTTGGGATGTGGGAAGGGTGGAAAGGAATAGGCATATAAATTTGAGTAAAGGTTTAGTACTAGAAGAAGGAAAATAGGTAGTCTGGTTAGGGAGATGAAGATAAGAGAACTAGGTTGTAGAGGGGCATGGGCATGTACAATTTCCCTAATATCTTATAACATTTCTAGATCCTCAAGATGTGTAACAAGGAGGTTCCTTAAGGAATATATGAGGGAAGAGGTTGAGGATTAGGTGGTATCATCAAGTAGGTTACTTTGGAGAAGGGATAAGTGGTGATTGATCCTTTAATAGGTAGAAAGTTTTGTCTTGGCTAATGTGGCCTCATGATTGAATTGGTCATCATTAAGAGGCATTTAGAGTGGGACATTGTTGGCAAATAGGGTGTCTCAACCTTTACAAATTCCTAGCATTATTTATTTATTTGTATATTAATTTATTACCTAATGTTGTAATTACTTGCACATTTAGTTTGGTCATTTAGTGAGGTGGCATGGTGACACATCATCGTACTTCGAATGTGACTTGGATGCTCAAGTCAAACCTACATGGATTTGGGTGTCCCATTTGAGGTGGCACTAATATGCCATGTGTCAGCATCTTGTGGTGTGTGGAAGGCAATATTCCATATGATAGAATCTATGACATGTAAGAGCCAAGTTTGGAGATTCCAATGACAAGTGATGACAAGTATCGGTGAGGATCTTTGCATGAGGGAAAGGCATCTTTGGCCACCCAAGTTGGGATATGACATGTTGTAAGAGGAATATTCTATATTTAGCATTGTATGATGGATTCTCTTACAACATTAAAGGTTGTTATCTTGAAAAAATCTATGACAACTGTAAGATGCGTAAGAGCATCTGTCATAGTCTATTTTTAGCATGGAGCACTCCTATGTTGGGAAAGTCAAATCTGCCATGTATGATAGATGTAAGGGATGCATGTACAAAAAGGACAAGTTTCCTTCGATGTGGGATAATGGCCATGTGGCCAAGGTGGACGCCTATCCCAAGATGCTCTCAATATTTGCCTTGTAATCCCTATATATTGCATAGTTTGGAGTTGTAGTTGCATAGTGTTTTTACAGGTACTGTTATGCTATCGGAATAACTCCAGAATTGACATTTGAAGACTCTTGTAAGAACTTGCATTGCAAGTGTATTGTAAACACCCATTGTTTCAGATAATACATTGTGTAGGTTTTAGAGTGTGGGGTTTTCTACTTGAAAAGGTTTTCCCCACTTACATCTTGTGTCTTCTTCTCTCTGTCTACATTCTTGTTTGTGTTTGCTGCTGTAATATCTCTGATATATGTTTCATATTGCTTCAATTGTAAAGGTTGTAAATAATTTGCATACCTCTCCCCTCATTAGATTAGTTTAGGAAGCGATTTCCGCACACCTAGCTTCCTTTCAGTTGGTATCAGAGCTTGGCCAGTTTTGGTCCTAGCTGCTGGGTAGGGGTTTTTGGTACTGATCTTAGATTGAGTGGAAGTCTATGTAGAGTATTCTAAAATCTTGTTGCAGGAAGGAGATGGCAGGCACATCCGAAAGGATAGAGGTTGAAAAGTTTAATGGCAGGAATTTTGAGTTGTGGAAACTCAAAATGGAAGACATGCTCGTTGATAGAGACCTATAGGAAGCAATTTTTGGTGTAAAACTAGTGGAAATGTCCCAAGATGATTGGGATCTCAAAGATCGTAAAGGCAAGGGTCTTGTGAGACTCTGTCTGGCTGATTTTGTCCTGTTAAATGTTCATGAAGAGAAAACTGTGAAGGATATGTGGAAGAAACTTGGTGATGTTTATCAGGCTAAATCCCTGGTAAACAAGTTGTTCCTACAGAAGAAGCTATATTCTCTGAGGATGGAAGGTGGAGGATCTATTGCTAATCACATGAATGCTTTTAATATGTTGGTTGAACAATTGACATCCACTGGTGTGAAGATGGAGGAGGAGGATCGGTGTATGACCCTACTTTGTTCTTTATTGGATTCATGGGATCATCTTGTTATGGCCATCAGGAGTACCACATCTACTTTTAAAATGGAAGATGTGGTGTCTTCGTTGTTGTCTGAAGAGATGCGAAGAAAGTCATCTAAGTCAGCCAAAGAAGCTCTTGTAGTTTGTGGAAGACCTAAGGAGAAAGGGAAAAAGAAAGCCAAGAAACCTGAGAAGGGTAGATCCAAATCCTGTGGGAGATCAAAATCTCCTAGAAAGTCCAAGTTGCTATGTTGGAACTATGGGAAAACTGGACATTTCTGAATGGAATGCAAAGAGGAGAAAAAGAAGAAAAAGAAGAATGCCCCAGATTTAGATTCTGACAAGTCACAAGATGATGGTGATGCCTTCATTACAGCCTTGACCACCCATGCATCTGATGATGTGTGGCTAATTGATTATGGTGTATCTTTCCACATGACCTCTCATCGAGACTGGTTCACAAAGTATGAAGAGTTTGATGGTGGAAAAGTGTACATGGGTGATGACTCTCATCTGAAGATTGTTGGTCATGGAAGAGTCTCAATCCGATTCCCTGATGGTTGAGTGAAGGGGATCTCTGGGGTTATGCACATTCCAGGCTTGGCACGGAACCTGCTTTCTAGAAGTAAATTGAATGATGTAGGTGTGCAAGTTGTCTTTTCAAAAGAGGGATGTAAGATGACTAGAGGAGCTATGGTGCTTGCAAAGGGTACTCAGAGAGGTACTCTATTTCAGCTAGAGGCATGCACTTCATAGTGTAATAGTTCTTCCGAATCAAAGAAAAGAGCTGCAGTCACTTCATCCCCACCATTGGAATCGGCAGCGAAAAAGTCTATTGTAACAAATTCTGATGGTAGTGCATTTTGGGTACCCAAGGGTGTGCATGCTTTGGAAGTTAAACTTCCTGCTGGAAAGACAATATTATGGCATAAGAGATTTGGCCACATTGGTGAGAAGGGTCTTAGAACCCTAAAAAATAAAAATGTCGTTGAGGGGTTAAATGATTGAAATCTCAAGTTTGACTTTTGTGAACATTGTATATATGGAAAACAAAATTGTGTTCATTTTTACTTGAGTTCTCATAAGTCTTCTGGTGTATTAGATCTTATTCATTCTGATGTGTTTGGTCTAGTTAATATTCCTTCGATCTCTAAATCTGTATATTTTGTATCTTTCATAAATGACTACATTAGAAGGACATGGATTTATTTTCTCAGAAGAAAATCTGAAGTCTTTAGTTAGTTTAAAGAGTTTAAAGCTTTTGCTAAAAATCAGACTAGTAAAAAGATTAAGTGCTTGAGAACTGACATTGGTGGTGAGTTTTGTTTGGTAGAGTTCGATAAGTTCTGTAAAGAGAAAGGGATTGAAAGACATAAGACAACTCAATACACCCCACAACAAAATGGAGTTGTAAAGAAGATGAACATGACACTGATGCCACTGTTTGCCACCTGGTAAACAGGTCTCCTACATTAGCTCTTGTTGGTAAGACACCTATGGAGGTGTGTTCTGGTAAGAAGCCTTCAGTTAGACATCTTTGTGTTTTTGGTTGTGAGGCATATACACATGTGCCTAGGGAGAAACGGTCTAAGTTGGAGAACAAGGCTGTTAAGTGTATCTTCATTAGCTATGGTGTCGGTGTGAAAGGATACAAGCTTTGGGATCCTATGATTGAAAAAGTGTTGTATAGCAGAAGTGTTATTTTCAGAGAGATAACACCTTCCACTGTTCTATAGCCAGAAGAGAAAGAAAAGAAAGAGGATGTGGTTCAGTTTCCTTCTACCACTAAGAAGAGTGAAGTGAATGACCTTGTTGGACTTGATGATGAGGAGAGCTCTGGCAGCTCTGAAAGTTTACAAGATGAAGTAGAACCTCCACCTTAATCTTTGAGGAGGTCCACATGAATTAGGAAACAACCTGAGAGGTTTGGTTATACATTGCTTGACTCTAGTTTTGCTTTTGCTTTGCTTACTAATGCTGATGAGCCTAGAACTATGACAGAGGCTATGGGCATGAAAGATGCAGGTTGTTGGAAGGAGGCCATGGAAGATGAGATGGCTTCTTTGGAAAAGAATAAAACTTGGGACTTGGTGCCTTTGCTTGATGGTGGAAAACCTGTTGGATACAAATGGGATTTCAAGAAGAAATTTGGTGCAAATGGTAGTGTTGAAAAGTATAAAGCTAGATTGGTTGCGAAGGGGTACTCACAAGTGGAGGGAACTGATTATGGTGAAATTTTCTCTCCCATTGTAAAGCTGACATCTATTCGGTTCCTATTATCTCTTGCAGTTGCTTATGATTTAGAAGTGGAACAAATGGATGTGAAGACAACTTTCCTTCATGGTGACTTGGAGGAAGAGATTTATATGCCACAACCAGAGCATTACATAGAAAAAGGTAAAGAAAATTTGGTTTGCAAGTTAAAGAAGTCTTTGTATGGTTTGAAGCAATCTCCTAGGATGTGGTACTTGAAATTTGATGCCTTTGTATTGTTAATTAGATATTTGAGATTGAAATAAGATCATTCTATGTATTATAAGTTTGACAATGATCATATTCTCATTATTGAACTATATGTTGATGATATGTTGCTAATTGGGAATGGTAAGAATATGATTTCTGATTTGAAGTCTCAGTTGTCAACACAGTTTGAGATGAAAAACTTAAGGGTAGCTAGGTACATTTTAGGAGTGGAAATTAGAAGAGAAAGAGAAAACATAAAACTTTGGTTAAGCCAGAGTAAGTATGTGAAGACCGTGTTGGATAGAATCAGCATGGCAGATTGCAAACCATTGATTGTTCCTATTTCATTGGGGACAAAGTTATCTATTAATGATTGTCCAAAGTCTCCTTCTGAGATGGAGGATATGAGAAGAGTACCTTATGCTAGTGCTATTGGTAGGTTGATGTATGCTATGGTCTGTACAAGACCAGACATTGCCCAAGTAGTGGGAGTCCTTAGTCTGTTTATGGCTAATCCTAGACGAGTACACTGGGATCTAGTAAAGTGAGTGTTCAGATATTTGTGGGGTGCTTCTAAGTATTCCCTATGTTATCATGGTCATCCTACAGAACCTCCGCATTCTATATGTATTTATGAATTTATGGATTCTGATTGAGCAAGTGACATTGATAGCAGGAGATCTGCCAGTGCTTATGTGTTTACTATGTTCGGTGGTGCAGTTAGTTGGATGAGTAAGCGACAACCTGTGGTTGCTTTCTCCACAATAGAAGCTAAGTATATGGCAGCAACTTATGCTTGTAAGGAAGCCATTTGGCTTAAAAGATTGTGTTCAGATATTGGTGTTGATGCAGGACAGAATACTATTTGTTGTGACAGTCAAAGTGTGATTTTCTTAGCAAAGAATCTAACTTTCCATGCTAGAACAAAGTATATTGATGTACAATTTCACTTTGTGTGAAACATGGTAGAGGATGGGAAGGTGTTATTGGAGGAAGTAGACAATTTGAAGAATGTTGCAGATGCATTGATGAAACTAGTGGGCACAGAGAAGTTTATATGGTGTTCGGAGTCTATGGGCCTCTTGGCCCCTAGCAGTTAAATATTATCATTTCTTTTGGCTCTTGCAAGGTGTTCGACAAGTGGGAGAATGTTAGGAAATAAGGTGTCTCAACCTTTGCAAATTCCTAGAATTATTTATTTATTTATATATTAATTTATTGCCTAATGTTGTAATTACTTACACATTGTAGTTTGGTCATTTAGTGAGGTGGCACGGTGACATGTCATCTTACTTGGAATGTGACTTGGATGGTCAAGTCAAACCTACATGGATTTGGGTGTCCCATTTGAGGTGGCACTAATATGCCATTTGTCAGCATCTTGTGGTGTGTGGAAGGCAATATTCCATATGACAGAATCTATGACACCTAAGAGCCAAGTTTGGAGATTCCTATGACAAGTGATAACAAGTGTCGGTGAGGATGTTTATATGAGGGAAAGGCATCTTTGGGCAACCAAGTTGGGCTATGACATGTTGTAAGAAGAATATGCTATATTTATCATTGTATGATGTATTCTCTTACAATATTAAAGGTTGTTATCTTGGGAAAATCTATGACAACTGAAAGATGCGTAAGAGCATCTATCATAGTCTATTTTTAGCATGGAGCACTCCTATGTTGGGAAAGCCAAATTTGCCATGTATGACAGATGTAAGGGATGTATGTGTAACAAGTACAAGTGTCATTTGCTGTGGGATAATGGCCATGTGGTCAAGGTGGACGCCTATCCCAAGATACTCTCAATATTTGCCTTGTAATCCCTATATATTGCATAGTTTGGAGTTGTAGTTGCATAGTGTTTTTATAGGTACTGTTATGCTACCAGAATAACTCCAGAATTGACATTTGAAGACACTTGTAAGAACTTGCATTGCAAGTGTATTGTTAACACCCATTGTTTTAGATAATACATTGTGCAGGTTTTAGAGTGTGGGGTTTTTTACTTGAAAAGGTTTTCCCCACGTACATTTTGTGTCTTCTTCTCTCTGTCTACATTCTTGTTTTGTGTTTTCTGCTGTAATATCTCTGATATATGTTTCATATTGCTGCAATTGTAAAGGTTGTAAAGATTTTGCATACCTCTCCCCTCATTAGATTAGTTTAGGAAGCGATTTCTACACACCTAGCTTCCTTTCAGACATCCTATGGCTTAGACAATAAGGGAGGAAGGGAAGAAGAAGAATCATAGGAGGAAGTAGGATTAGAAATGGTTGGATTTTTGTGAGAATTAATACAAGGGATAATGGAAGAGGAAGGGATACTTAAGGAGGGAAGGCTCATGGATTTTGATAGAGACTAATAGAGAGAAGGGTTTCTAGATTGTAGGGAAATTGATTAGAAAATTGAAGAGCTATTACTTTGGTATACAAATATAGAAGGATGCAAGAATAGTGTAAGGACTCTAGCATAGTCATGCTAGGGTCTATATGTTATGGTTGTACCTATTTTTACTCAAATGTGGGTTCTATCAATTGATCATAGAGTTTAGACATTTTAGTAGAACTTACTATAAGTTAAATTACTAGATGAGAAACTAGTTACTAGAAAGGAGAATCTATTTATGAGAAATTTAATGAAAATAAAAAATAAAGATTGGGGTTCATTATAGATATATTTATGCACATCCTCCATATACAAAATGTTAGTTGATACATTAGAAAAACAATCATCCAGATCTACCTCCATCACTTTAAATAAACATTTCTTGTATTTAGGCATAGATTGTGTTGAGAATCTATAAGAATATGAGTCACCATATTTTATTACTCCATTCTTCTTTTCTAATATACCAAATAACTAACTAGTGTACCAAACCTATCTCATTGATCTTCCTTTTTGTACTAGATTATCCACGCACTGCTCATATCTTGCTAGGGTTTACAACAACTTATCTCTATTCTTCATGTGCACACTTAGGAGCTTTTGTAAAAGTGAAATATTTTTCTTTATGATGTTCTTATATAGGTTAGGAATAGTAAAATCAATCTTTAATCCATCCAACTACTACTCTTTTCCCTCCATTTTAACTATTGTAATTTGATATGTGGTCTTTGATCCATTTAGAATTGATCACAATTTATTGCTTTACTTTTGTACACTATTATACATTATAATACATATGGTGCAATTTGTTAGACTTCTATTTTTAATCACGTATGTGATAATTCTTTAATCTAGCTCCATTCACATATCCTATTAATAGAACATCATGTAAAGTTCATAATTTCACTACTCCTAATGATATGATTTCTTCAATTCAATATGGCCCAAGCCACCACATGTTTAATTTCCCTACTTTAAAAAAATTACTATCATATAGCAACACCATGCCATTAAATTGGAATGAATCACTCCTTAAATTTTGATCATGCCACACTTTTTGTCATATTTTTTCTTGACCTTGTTTATACATTGCCAACAACCATTTCTCATCTAATTTCTCCATGTCAATTAATATTTCTTGCAATGAGTCTTCCTCATTTAATTATAAGTCATATCATAATCTCAAACTCGGTACTATGTATTGGATAGGCAATATAGTGTCAACTCCATATACCAACTCAAATCGGTATAATTTTGTCAAGCACCCATGTTTTGTCTTGTATGCCCATAGTACTATCAATATTTTAAGGTCTCAATTAGTTGTGTTACTATTGTACATCTTGGTTAGCATAGACCCAAAAATCTTATTATAATCTTCACTTGCACATTGGTTTGAGCATGATAAGGGCTACTGTAGTTATGAGTTATGAAAATTTTTTCCAAGAGCTCCGTAACTATGTGGTTCACAAATTTTTTTCCTTGGCCACTAGTTAGGCTTAATCGACAACCAATTCTCGTAATTATATTCTCATATATAAACTTCGTAGTATTTTTTCTATATAGTCCTTGGTTGGTCGTTCCTCTAACCATTTCTCAACTCTTGTAGTTTTTGTTATACTTTTTAAATGGTGCTTTTGCAAACACTCATTACAATGACATTTCATCCCTTGTGGTTGGTCTACCCACTCTCTACCACACATAACAACTCCTTAAATAATGTGGGCCACCATAACCCAAATAGCATCACTTTCCTTCTTGTCCCATCTCCAAAGTTGTTTCCTTCTAAGATTCCTTCACGCACCTCCCTCAAAATGCATTCTCTCTCATGTTCTAGGACTATTCTTCTTAGCACTTCATCTTTTCCTATGATTTGCAATGCTGCTTCAATTAGAGTATAGGGTAGTGAACACCACATTAATCTATTCCTTTAATATCTAGACATTCCCTCTAAAAATTCACCAATTGATAGAAACTGTGCAACATCACTTAATTTTTTGGGTACAACATTGACCCTAAATAGATTTATACCTAGCAATCTATCATCAAGGGGTCCTAGATTTTCATTAGTGTCAATTCTTGATAGATAGTCTAGACCTTGGTTTTCTTTTTCTAGTTTGACTATTATTTTGAAGTCAAATTTCTAAAAGAGCATTAACCATCTAGAAAATTTTCCTTGTATCACTGGTCTGATCATTAGATATTTCAGGGAGTCATGATCCATGAAAAATATGAATGAGGTTGATAACAAGTATCTACTTGTCTAAACTTATGTACAAAGAAAACACCATTGCTAATGCTTCCCTCTTTGTGGTGGTGTAATTTTTCTTTTCTTGGGACAATTTGCAACTAGCAAACATAATAGGGTGATCCTTGTTTCTCCTATGTGGTGTCAATATAACTCTTATTTTAGTTTTGAAAGCATCCACATGTACATAGAATAGGGTGTTCCAATATAGAAATACTAAAATTGATGCCTCTGTAATTTTCTTCTTTAATGAGTTAAAAGACTCTTGACACTAGTTTGTCCATTGGAAATTTTTATTTCTTTTCTTTTTCAACATCTCCTCTATGGGCCCTATAATGGCTACATACCCTCTAATAAATTTGTTACTTGGTATTTGGTATATCCTAGGAATGTCTTTACTTTAGAAACTATCTTTAGAGTTGGTAGGTTCAAAATGATGGCTACCTTCAAGGGATCTACCACTATCCATTCTTTGCATATTATATATCCCAAGGGTATACCAAAATGTATCGCAAATACACACTTCTTAAAATTAAGAAAAAAATGTAATCTACACCATCTTTCTATCATCAAACATACTACTTGGATGTGATCTTTCATTAATTTGTAAATTGTGAAGTCATACAAGTAGACTTGTAGGAAGTCATGAATAAAATCTTTGAAGGCATTAATCATTATGCGACTAAAAACTATAGGAGCATTTTTGAGACCAAAGGGAATACACAAAGGATCCCCATTTAAAGGTGAAGGTTGTTTTTAGATGGTCATCCTTTTATATTTTGGTCTAATATTATCTAGAGAAAGCATCTATAAAAGAGTACACCTCCATGTTGGCTACTGATTCCAACACTTATATAAATGGCATAGGGAATGGATCATGAACACATGCCTTATTGAGTTCCCTAAAATCAATACAAATCCTTATTTCTGCTATTTTCTTTTTTGTACCACCATGGGACTGATCCATTATGCATCTTCAACTGGCTTGATAAATCTTCCTACTAACATTTTATCCAGTTCCATTTTGACTTTGGCTTTAACATTGGGATTTATTCTATAAAGTATTTTCCTTTGTTCCTTTCTCCTTCCTTTAATTATATTTTCATAATTCCTACTCTTTTTATACCTTTTAAGTAGTAAATTTTCTGGTAAATAGATCTTCATACTCTCTGAGCACTTCTGCCATTTGCATCACTTGTCTCTCCTCCTAGTAATCACCTATATTGGATACTTTAGAGTTTCCTTTTCTTCTATATCCTCTTCTTTTACCTTAAGTGGTTGGTGATAGTATTTAGATCTTGCCACAGTAGCCAATTTTGTATCCCTTTCTCCTTTTATGACTTCCACCTCTAAACTATCAAGGATTTCTTCTTCATCCTCCTAATCACCCATTATTTTAGTTTTATAAAAAAACTTTATGGCATCTTTGCTCTTTATCCATCCATTATATCAGTTTCCAAATTCCCTCTCTTTTTGTGGTGCTAAAGTCTCCTTCCTATCCATGAATAACTCCCTAACTTCATCTACTAGTAATAATATGACTTATCTCATCCTTTAAAGTACAACATTAAAAGGTCTACAATGGTGTCTTCTTGTAGTGTTCCCCAATCTTTGGTTTCTCCTCTTTCTTTTAGATTGATGTACTAGGTTTTAACTATAGGAGATAGGGTCCAATAAAATAATTGGGCATAGAATCACTCATCATATTCTCTCATCTTGTCCCATTCTCTAATATAGTTTTCTAAATGGACTTTGGGGTCAGTTGCACCACAATATTTTGGAGTGAGTTTCTAGTTCCCTTCCTCTATAAAATATCTTATTTTAATTACTACTCTAATATACTTCCAAGTTGGGATATTGGTCAACTTGCTAGATTATATATTAATGTGTCCTCAAGGGCTTCTCTTCTTAGATCTTCCCTCTCATAGGTTCTCTCCATTTTTTTATGTAGCTTAATAGGTCACCCACCTCTAAGTAGCGAGGTAGATTGATGTGTGTGATACCTCTAGATATGTGATGAATCTTATATATGGGGATTGGATCTACTTGATTTGTATTAGCTCGATTTATTTCTTTGATTTGTGATGTCTTCTCTTCTTTTGTAGTGGATCTTGTGGTTATTTTATCTATCTTTCTCAAACTACAAAGCCTTTTGGCCCCTAATACTTTCGAAGAGCTTCTTTCTGGTTATCCCCAAATATAGGCTTCCATTACTTCCTCACTATCTATACTACAATTACCACTCTATAAAATCTTCCCTTCTGAGTTCAACTCTTTTTCAATTTATTTCTTAGGGATTCCCAATGAATATAACACTCTATTATCTTCTTCCTCACTCAAATGATCTTCTTGCACCACCTCCTCAACATATTCAATGCTCATGTCTATATAGAGGGGTATGTGTATTGTTCTATTCGTAAAATATGATAATTCTTATTTTTGGAAGTTAAATACTCCATTACAATTCATGAACCATTCTAAGTTGAACAGGACATTGAATGTGTCAAAGGGATCCTTCATCTCAATAACTTTAAAGTCTATTCTCTATCTTATTCCCAATAGGTCGATTTCAATGTTATGCCATGTTCTAATGGTACTTATGGTAGTCCCATCTACCAATGCAATATTATATGGTGTATCATACAATTTTGGTTCACCGAATTCTTCCCATACCATCTTCATCATGATGCTAACATCTATGCCAAGATCTACTTGTACATTCATAAGCCATCTTTTTTGAATGTGTAGTTCAATCATGATAGGTTTCTTCTTCCATTTTATAGAGGTTTTTACTGCATTTCTGAGTTGATGCCTCAATTTTCTATTTTTATTCATACTCCAATATTTTGTAAACTATTTTAACTTCTCTAGTATAATTTCTTCTTTTGCAAGTCTTCAATAATTGAGCCTTCTTTTTGAAAAATAGGCTTTGCGGTAATCTTCCTTTTGTTTCTCTTTTGCAATAATATTCTTAGCTTCTTCCACTACTAAATCATGCTTGTACTTGGTTGGGAAATACTTTTCTTCATCCTCCTCTAAATCTTCTTTAAGCATTTTACCTTTGGCAGTATCTTTCCCTCCTCTGGTAGCTACCACAACTTTATTCTTTTTCCCATACTCTATCAAAGCCTTTTGTTTGAGCTTCTCTTTCCTCTCTAGATATTTTTCTCCAATTGTTCCTCTATTAAATAGAATTGACCTTTCTCCTCTTCATCATCTAATTCTACTTTTAAGCACTGCTTAACCCCCTAGGGGCTTTGTTTTAGTATTCTCATCACTACTTTTTCCCCTCATGATGCATAAGGTCAAGATAGCTCTTGACTTTTTTGTTGGTGTGAATGCATTCTTATAGTATTTCTCTTCCCTATGGTAACTAAAAGAATCATGATTAGAATCACCACATAATCCACATACTTTTTTTTACTCTCTATACTCATTTCATAGTGGTCCATTTATTTGCACTTATAACAAGTCATATCTTCTCTTCTCCTTTGTCCTCAGTCTTAGCCTCTACCATGTCATCCCCTATAATCATTCTAATAAATATAGTTTTCATTCTAAGGGTAATTGGTGGTTGGGGTCTCATTGGTGATTTGTGGAACCACATTTGTACTATATTAATAGCACATTGATTTCTTCATTTAGGCTGTCTAGAACCATGATCTTGTGTATAGAATGCTCTTTTCACCAACCCTTTGGATCTTGTCATCTCTCAGTGCATGGGTTAATTATAGAGATTACACCAAGGCTCATGTTGAACATTATCCCTTAGCTAGAATACAAAGGATGGGAAATCATCTATTTCATGGTTGTCCTACTTACTGCAAATCTTGTAATATACACTTTTTCACTTTTAAGGTTCTAGTATCATATATGTTCTCAGTGTCACCACCCTTTTCTCTCCTTTCAATATTAGACACTCATTTCTCAAATGCCCCTCATTAGAACATGTGCACCAAAATTTCTTCTACATTACTACTGATAGTTCTTAGTGACTCTCTCCCTTGGATAGAATTTCTTGTTTAATCCTTAGTTGTTCAAGCTTTATCTTTATAATTTCATAGTTTTTTCCTTCTTTATCTTTTCTCCTTCAAGACCGTGCCTCTATTCTACATGTCATTTCCACTAGATCAGAGTATCCTTCAAAGGCTCTACAATTTAGAGAGGCTCTTAGTTCTAGCAATACTCTAGAAATAAACCATTCTACTATTTGTTTTCTTGTGAGCATCTCCTCTAACTTCCAAACCACCACTTTAAATCTCTAATCAAACTTTTTTGATGGTTTCTCTCTTTTTTGGAGGCATCTCTCATCTTATGCTTTCTCAAGGAGCTTCAGAAGACTCAAAGTTACAAAGAAAATCATCTTTTACATCATGCCACTCTTTGTCATGTTCTAGGCACTTCTTCATGTACCACTACAAGGTGTCATCTCTGAGTGTTCCAGTGAAATCATAAAGTTTGGCTTTATTAGGTCTCATTCTATTTCTTCACCAAGTAGATTCTAGGACAAAAATACATTCAAAATCTTCCTCAGTGCCCTTGCCAAAAATTGGTAGAATAATCCTATTTTTGTCCATGGTATGTGTGATAGATACCTTAGTTTTGTTGTTGTTATTATAGGTTTCTCCTTTATTGATTGGAATATTTTCTTCTTTTGCCCTTAGATTCTTAGGTTTCTTTTCCTTAGATACTTTTATAATTTTACCACGCTTTTGTTGTTTCACTAGTTTCCTATTTCTACCTTTATCCCTTGATAGTTGACTAGAAAGATTCTTTTCCCAAAATCTCCTCAAAATCACTCATAAAATATTTTTTCTTTTTATCTTCCTCTTTCCATAATTATTTTCTAAATATATCTTCTATAGTCACTCTCCTTGTCTTAAATAGTGATGCACATAAAGGTCCAGGGGCTTTGACAAGCTACTAAACTAGGCAGCAAAATGAACAACACAAAACATTGAAACAACAAACTCTTCATTCATATGCAATAGAAAACATTACAACAAGAGTATAATGGTCTCCATACATGTATTGGACTAAGCCTTATAATCATTCCATTGGTTAGATCAGACTAACCTAGCTTTCTTGTGAAAACCCAAAACAATCTTCCTTCAAATCTGAAACATGCAGAAGAAGCTCCAACAAAAGCCGAAAAAAACTCACTATGGAGAAGTCCCCTCTCTTGGTGTGAAATTCCCCTACTTATATACATTTGAGGTGGCCACCATAGTCATCACATGAATGAGACATGTGTCAAACATTAAATGGCTCTTGGACAGGTCGTACAGGCGATCAAAAACCATTTTTGTCACTTTCCGGGTGCTTTTAGGTGGTGCAATGGGAAAAAGTGACCCAACGTGATATTAAGGGAAAAACTAGGTCAACTGCATATTGTGGGGAAAACTAGGTCAATGTGATATTGCGAGAAAAAACTGGGTCAATGTGATATTGCGGGAAAAACTGGGTCAACGTGATATTGTGAGAAAAATTGGGAAAATGTGATATTACGGGAAAAAGTGACCCAACATGATATTGCGAGAAAAACTAGGTCAACATGATATTGCGGGAAAAACTCGGTCAATGTGATATTGTGGGAAAAACTAGGTCAACATGATATTGCGAGAAAAACTGGGTCTACTGCATATATCCTATTACAAACCAAAGTTCTGCATATCCTGTTGCAGACCAAAGTTCTGCCTAAGAATAACTTGCTCAATTTTTCTCAGAATCTCACAAAACTTGGAATTTTGAACACCCATTTGGCTTTTTAACAAGATGCCATCATCACTTGGCTTTGTAGGATTTCAAGGGTCATCTGCACATATCCTGATGGTAAGGAAAGTCCTGCATATCCTATTGACACTAAAAGTTTCGCATTTGCATAACTTGTTCAATTTAGCTCAGATCTTCACCAAATTTGAAATGTGAGTGCCCATTTGGATCTACTTCAAGATGAAGTCAACACTTGGCCTTGAATCCTTAGGAAATTCTCTAGAAATTTGATCATCAACTCCTACAACAAAATAAGAAGGAAACAAACAAGCAAGAAAGAAAAGAAATTTTTTTTTGGTTGATGAGGATTGCTCTTAGACTTGGATGCTCCTTCATCAGACATGCTGGGTAACTGAAATGTTTGAGGAGTTGGAAGATCATGAACATTTTGGCAAGTCTGGAACTAAAATTCCATACTTGACTAGCTCTACAGCATTCAACCAAGAAGCTTCATCTGTAGCTCTATTCTTCCATCAGAGCAGGTATTCCATGTAGTCCTTTCCTCTGGTCTTCTTAGCCACTTGGGAGTTACTCACTTTATCTACTTATTCCATCTTCTTTTTAGGTAATTGATCTAACCATCCTTGTGCATCTAGTAAACATGAGTGTGTAACTCCTTGTAAACTTGTCTCTCCTTCATGGAACTTGTATAGATCAATAAGATTGAAAATAGGAGATATGTCTATCCCTACTGGTAGCTCAATCTCAAAAGCACTGGATGAGAACTTCATCAACACCTTGCATGAGCCTATCTTCTTAAATTTTAACTTATTGTATGTTCACTGTGGAAACATTTCTTTCCTCAAATGTGCCAAAACTAAGTCGCCTACCTGGAACTCTTGTTCCTTCCTATGCACATCAACCTATTCCTTGTATTTGTTGGCACTTTTCTCCAACTTTTCCTTCACCTCCTTATGAACCTCATGAATGTATTTTGTAAAATCTTCCACTATAGCAATATTCCTATTCAAATTTGTACTATCTCTCAGCTCATCAACACCTCTTGGGCTATACCCATAAACTATTTGGAACCAGCTCTTTCCTGTACTTCTATTCACTAAATTATTGTAAGCAAATTCTGCTTGTGCTAAGATAAGATCCCATTGATGTGGTTTGTCTCCCACCAAACATATTAATATGTTTCCCAAACTTCTGTTCACATGCTCAGTCTATCCATCAGTTTAAGTATGATAGGTTGAACTGTATCCTAATTCAGTGCCCATCTTCTTCCATAATGTACGCTAAAAATGGCCAACAAACTTTGTGTCCCTATCGAAAACTATTCTCTTAGGCAATCCATGCAACCTGACTACCTCTTTGAAACACAAGGTAGCTATGTGGGATGCATCACTAGTCTTTTGACACAGTGTTGGTGTTCCCAACTGATGGTCTAAGTTTCCCTAAAAAGTTGCCATCTTTTATGCTCAGGATCCTTAGCTCAGTGACCAATGAACATGAGACAATTGTTTGTTCTCCTTTGCACTTCAGGCTTTGCTAAACCTAGGGGGTATTCCCTTTCTTCAATATCTATATGACAAATCCTTATTTCACTAGATATTGACACCTAAAGTAGATATATTCTCCTATATGCAGATGAAAATTGTATAATCACTTCGAAGTTGGCTAGCTCTAGTAATTAGTTCATTGAATGGCTAAGAGAACATGAAACTAAACCCTACTCCTAAAATTAACAATTTGATTTGTTCTTCTTTTTATGTGTGTTTGTGAAAATATGCCCAACTCTGATCGGTGCCAATCCTAGGGTTTGGAGTCAATTCCTTACAAATGTAGATTACTTCTCATAAGCATCACAAACATGCAGATTCAGAGGATTTACTATGTTCCTATCTTCCAGAAAATAATCCAATAATTGGTATTTCCAACAACTCTTCTTACATATATCCTTGTTGCAAAATAAAACTCCCCATATCTAACTTAAATCATTTTAATCTATTCCTTAAATAGAAGAAACAAACTAGACATGCAATATAGAAAATGTATATTCATGAATTCAAAAACCCTTAGTATCCTTATTCAAAAGAGAAAAGAAAACAACACAAGATAATTATTGGAAACACATGCTCAAAGGCATTTTTCATATATTGAAATCTGAAACTAATAAAATTCTTATAGAGAACATACATTCAACATGCAAGAAATTGAACTTACAACTTAGAAATATGGACAACCTGTCAGAATTGCTCTGTATTTCATTATCAAAGTTTCCAAAATCTTCCAACAACCATTACAAAGTAGTACTACATGTTCTTTTATAGACACAAGAATAGAGTACTCAAAAACTCATTACCATATGTCAGTTACAAAATCTTATATTACAAGCCACCGCCCATAGGCATTGAGAAACTAATTCAAATTACTTATGAAAGAGAAAAGACAAAAATATAATTTATCTTGGGGATGACAAAAAACCGTTGGAGATGATTTATCCAATGATGAAGAAGACATATGACATGATTGGATCCTTGTTCATCTTGGACACATTTATCCATATTTCTCCACGTAGACTACACATGATTTCTCTGATGGCCATTGAAAAGGAATCAATTTTGCTATCTTTTCATTACACGTTCTATATCTTGCATCTAATAAAATTTTTGATTCCTTGCAAAATATCTCAACATTCAATTCTAGCACATGCAACTTATCAAGTGTAGAACTTAAAATTTTCATGCTTGGGTCACTTTCTATACAACTTGAAGATATGAGTTGGCCAACTATGCTTTGAAAATCAGCCTTCCATTTATCTAGGCTTTTGATTTGTCCATCATCCTCCAATATGCTTGGCATAAGATTTCTATCTATATTCTCAATTGAATATCTTTTCTCATTCAAAACCTTGTCCAATTTCATCTAAAAGGCCACTACCTCTTCTAACAAAACTAACATATCAAGGGTCAACTTTATTTTTGGTGGAGCATCAGAGGAAAAACTTGAACATCTGTGAACTTCCCTTATGTCTCTAGTTCTTGGTAGCCACACTCTACACATGTCTTTCAGGATTTCCTTGTCTTTCTCATTTTTGTCCACTTGGTTGTTTTCAAATTTGAATAAGACATCCATGTGTCATCAACTATGGCTATGATTTTGGATAACCTATGATTGATCATATTTGTAGTCATTTCTCTGACAGTGTTCTTTTTCTCATCCTTCAGTTTCTTTACCTATTCCTTCAGCTCCTTGATCTCTAAAAGTAGTCCTTCTCTATCTATTCGAAATGATTCTGCAACCTCTATCAAAGTAGGAACACATTGAGCTAAAGTGCCTAGAGCCAACAACATCTACTCCTTACATTTATTTAGTTCTTACATGGCTTGTTCATACTTCAATAGAAGTTCATCATAGTCTTTTTGCAATTTATTTATAACAGCCTCAACAAATTGGGCTATATGAACACTCAATCTTGCAGCTTGAGGAGCTGGAGTGTCTGACACTCTCTTTATTATTACACCTCTAGTCAATTCTCCTAAACCAACCCTTCACTTATTATTGTTTGGAGCCAATGCCCATATTGCCAAGGTCTCAAATCCAAGATTAAAACCTGCACCATAGAGTACCTTATCCACTTGATCATCAGAAGCATCTATGTCATTCCTTGTAACAGTATCAAAAGCAATTGCATCTGCCAAATTCTAGTGAGGAAGAAATAGCAGACTACTCTTCTCCACCAAAGCTCTTCCCTCATCAGGGGTCATCTTGCTGATATCTTGGCTTACTTCATTTAACACCCTCTAAGTTATCTCTTCATATTTTTCTGGATCAGCTACTCTCTTGGCTTCCTCTACCTTCTTCTAAAATTCTTCATTCCTCACCTTCAACACATATCCCTTAAATTCAGGGGTGTTAACAGAGGCATCATCTTCTAAGAATTGGGAGAAAGCAAGTGTTCTGATGTCCTCTGTATCTATTTGATAACCAAAAATTTACCTTGCCAATCTATTATCAAGAGAGGCATAAGGCCTTATTCTCATAGGTGAATTCACCTGTTGGGAGATTTCTTGTTCTTGTTCATTTATTTCCTCCTCTGAGTCTATCAGTTCTACTTCTTCTTCATGCTCCAAGTCAATGATTTTTAGTCTTTTGGATGGAGGTGTATCAAGAGATTCTTTTCCCCTTCTGTATGCCCTGCCTAAACTTCTTGGGTCATATGTAAGCCTCTCGTCTCCTGCTGGAGCAGTTTCAATTAAATTATTTGCATTGGCAAAAAAAATTTGTATCCTTATTATTGGATCATTTTCATCTATAAATGCTATACGATATGGAGAATTCAAAAATTTTCTCATTCTTTCTCCCTTCATTACTGCTTCCCACCTTTTCCTCAAAAATTAAACTTCTTCCATTGTAGCACAATTTCTTACTACATCTTCATCAAACAAAACTTATTGGGCTAATTGTGGCCTTTTGATGCCAAGCCTCACTTTGTTAATGAATTCTTCTAGGTCAAAAACCCTTGGCTACTCCAACCCCATCCTATAGACCATCAACACTGAATCAATTTGATCCAGAGCATTGTTATTAGTGGCCCAAAAGTCACAAAACTTGATGGAAGTAGGGAAGAAAGACCCCTTCTTTTGCAATATGAGATGCTCTTTGTCTGATTCATTCAATTGCTTAATGATTTCTAAATATGAAATTCTCTTTGGCACATATTTTGGCAATATGTATGGGGCAACTTTTCTCCCATAAACCCTGATACATGTAGTATGAGTATGCAAAAACCAGTCTTCCCAGTTGTGTTGAATTCCCAACTTAGGGGTCCTGTCCAGTGGTCTCAGAAAGTCAAGTACATCCCTGTGAATTCTCTCACCTTCAGGTTCTAAGAAACCCAATAGTTTTATAACAAAATGATCCTCAAAAATTACATAATATGCATCTATACAGTACATATCCATCATACAAGTCCACATCTAGACAGGGAGAAAAGTACCATTTGGATCAACTTCTCTAACATGCAAATCTTTGTGTCACATTCCTAATCCAACATGTAAGAACATGTGACACATCATTGAATACCAACCAAAATCCACCTTTGCATCCACAGTATACAGCTTATTCTTAATTTTAATCAACTACTTATGCATTTTTTCTGCTATATAAGTTGCATAATCAAAGGCCTCTGTATTTGAAATATCCTGTATGTTTGTAGCTAGCTTTATCATGGAGACTCATCTTATCCAATGCATCCCTTCCCAACACCTGGCATAGAGTATGATATGTCTTTGCAAAATAATGCATAAACTATGACACATCAAAAGGTTCTTCCTTGTCTGAGATTTTGACCAATTTTCCATCAATTCCTCTTCGTCTATGCTTGGCCAACTTGAAAGATCTGTATCCACGCTGAGCATTCTTATATTTATCCTTCAGAGAATCAAGATTAATTTTCTTGTTGGCAGTAGGGTTTAAGCCAAACACCTTTGTAATGCATGCTTTTGTGGTTCTGATCATGACTGCGTTATTTCCTTCCAATATAGCCCTAGACCTAGGATCATACCTTTGTGCAACTACCCTTACAAAATTAGGATTTATGAACACATTAGGGCACATTAACTTTGCTAGGTCAAGGTTCCAGGTGTTACAAACAAGGGCTTTGTACTCCCTCTTGCCATACCAATATTTAAACAAAATCCATCTAGGTATAGGCAATTGAGCATCCCGACATCCAGAGCATAGGTCCAAAAGTCTGTCATTTAGCCCACCAGGACCATACACATTTATAGGCCTTCCTGAGGACCCAGGTAGCTGAACCATCAAATCTTCATCTATACCCCTTTTTAAAGTCGAAGGCTGGCTTGTGTGACTCATTTTGAAAGCAGTTTCCTACCAAACTAGGCTTTTCTTTTCAATTAATGCTCAAATCCTTTGAAATAAGACAACAACTTCAATTGAAACAGATGCAACTAGCAAGGACTAAATTACTAGTTTTAATTTGCATAAGCTCAAAATATTTACTTCATCTCACCTAAATTCTTGTTGCGTGTTGGAATCATCTTCATGCTTATGTAAATGATGAGAAAAACCCTTTCTTTCTACTTGAATCAAGCTTACAGATTAGGGCCAAGTGCATTAATGCAAATCTTTTCTGCCATTACTGCGATTTCATGATGTAGGGGTAATGTCCAATGTCTAGACTAAAATTTTGAATTTGAACCATTGATGAAGTCTTCAATCTATGCTATCAATGGTTGTGAATGACCCACCATATTTGAAAATCTAAACTTTTACGTTAAAAAATAGTCATCTAATCATATTATTCCATGTCAAATGTCCCTTTTGCTGACCTTTCCACCTTTTTGGTCCTATGCGGTCACGCGGATTCATTTTGCAACCACGTAGTAGCAAGTGGGCCATCTTTTTTGGCTCCTTAGGAGCATGCTAAGCCTTCCACGTGGCTCCATTTATATAATCCTTTTCCTTCCTTTTGAGAACAAGCCATGTGTCCTCATCTCGGAGCTATGTAGATGATCTTCCCTTCTGACAAGATTCTTTTGTGACATCGCGCTACCATCTGATCCTTATCAGCCCCACTTCTTTGCTTCATCCTTTGACACCTAGTGCAATATGCTGCATCACTAATATTATGGTCATAGGCCATGATACACTTTACACTTGTCCTTATTTTGCAACTGTGCGGTAGAGATATGATGTTAGCATTAGCTGGCTGCAGGCTTGCGATATCCTTCCATGTGGCACCTTTGGGCCCCTACAAAGACTTAGAACTTAAGAACTTTATAAAAACATAGCTTCAATGGGAGACAGAAGGTAAACACTAGGTTTTGGGGCTGGTCACTTCATGACATAATATAGACTCAAGGTTGTAACTTGGATGATCGATAACCTGGGCTAGACATTCAACAACAAATTATAACATAAAATAAAACCATGACTTATGAGAGTTAAGGTTTTAAGGGAAAATGAGGAAAAACATTCATAGATTAACTTAAAACCCTAAACCCTAGGCAGGTGCCACCATTGGCTCTGGTTGGGAACGTGAAACTCACAAGATTGCAGCGAGGACCAGAAAACTCTGAGAGTAGACCATAACAAAGATAGACACAAGACACAAAATACAAATGTACAAATATATACACTATATACAACTATATACAACCTATTTACAATGTGCACATAAAATAACCTACTTATGAAAAGCAGGGTTTTAGGAATTGTCCGTGCACAGGTAATTCTTGAAATTCACCATCAAGAGCCTAGAGAAAATATGAGTTCTCTCCATGAGTGTTGCTTATTAGTTATGGGACAATCCATAAAGGCTCAAATTTCCCATGGTTGCCTTTATCCTGGCTCCTGGCATTCCATACAAGAACCATGTCATTCAACTGAAACTTCCTTTCTGAGGCCCTTTTATCAAATACGTATTTCATTTTGTGTTGCCTTTTTACATTGGATCTTTGTGCTTCTCTCCTTGCCTCATCTAATGCAACCAATTGATTTACCCTTTCTACCATTGGATCTTCTATATTGTCATCATTTTCCTGTATGAACTTGTAAACTGGCAGGAGATTATTTATTGGTAATTTTGTCTCCAGACCATATACTAATTCAAAAGGAGACTTACCAGTGGCCTTCTTAACTGTCACCCTATCAACCCATAGTGCTAACTTCAACTTAGAGTCCCATGCCTTCTTATTTTTGTCAATTATCCTCTTGATTATCTTCATCAGACTTTTTTTGCTGGACTCAGCCTGACCATTGCCTTGAGGATGATACGGTGTTGAATATGATGGATTGATACCATACTCATTATAAAAATCAACAAATTTTCCTGATCTGAAACACATTGCATTATCTGTCACCAATTTAGCTGGTTGGTCAAATCTAATATTTATGTGCTCCAAGACAAAATCTAGTACATCTTTTCTTGTGAATTTTTTAGTTGGGATGGCTTCAATCCATTTGGTAAAATAATCAGTACCAACAAGTATCCAACTATGTCCACCACTTCTCTATTATTTCTCCAATAAAATATATTCCCCACTATTGAAATGGAGCATCTACTGTCACATTTTTGAGTGGTAATGCACCAACATACTTCAGCTTCCCTGAGAATTTCTAACATGAATCACAAGCTCTCACCATTTTATATACATTAGAGAAGAGTGTTGGCCACCAGTATCCTAACCTAAGGATCTTATGTGCAATAGTTTTATCCATATAATGTCCTCCACACCCCCCCTTATACATGTCAATCAATATCTTTACAGCTTGGTCTTGATCTACACATCTAAGAAGCTCACCATCAGGGTTTCTCCAGTACAACTCACCTTGAAAAATGACATACTTAATGGCTTGTAGATTCAATGTCCTTTTTTGATTATCATTGAAGTGAGGAGGGCAACTCATGCTTTGTAAATACTGGACAATGTCTTTATACCACTCAGATTACTATACACTACATATTTTATCTTACATTTGATCTTTGGCTACATTTACTTAACATGCCTCTAGATTTGTTTCTGCCATCAACTTTGCCAAACCTTGTCCCCTTACAAGCATGGTGATCTGGATGTCAATATTAAACTCCTATATTTTGTTAATCCATCTACATCTTCTCCTTGTTAGCTCTTGCTATGTGAACATAAGCTACAATTTGCATAAGCGACAATTTGAGCTCCAACTAAATAGGGTCTGAAATTCTTCACCGCCCTACCAAAGCATAAGCTTTCTTCTCCATTATGCCATATTTTAATTCTGTAGCCTACAAAGATTTTCTAAAGAAAGCAATAGGTTGTTCATATCCCTCATCATTCTTCTATAGCAAGCATGCAACAATTGTATGAAAGGAAGTAAAAGAAAATAATTGAAATAGCTTAGTGAAATTAGGAGACTTAAGAATAGGGTTAGTTTTGATAGCTTCTTTTATGTTTTGAAACAATTGAATTTCTTCATCTCCCCATGTTACAGCCTCACCTTTCTTCATCATCTTGGATATTGCTTTGGTAATTTCTGCAAAATCGGTGACAAATCTTCTGACAAAATTGATTTGTCCAAAAAATGACTGAACACCTTTGGGCATTTGGATTCTATCCATTGGAACAACCCTTTCTAGATCAATTCTGACTCCATCCTTAAACACTATATGCCCTAAAACTTTTCTCTCAGTTACTCCAAAGGTACATTTCTTAAGATTCAATGAAATTCCATACTCTAATGCTCTGATAAAAATATTCTCTAGGTTCATACAATGTTGATCCTCCTTTTTAGAATAAGTAGTCAAATCATCCTAATAAACAACCAGTATTGAATCAATTAGTCCTGCAAATGCTACATCCATGGCTCTCTAAAATATTGGCCCTGCGTTTGTTAGTCCAAATGGCATCCTCACATATACATATGTCCCCCATGGAGTTGTGAAGGTAGTCTTATACTGTTCTGATTCTTTCACTTTCACTTAGTTGTAGCCAGAAAACCCATCCATCATGGATAAAAGTTCACATCTTGTCACTTTCTGGAGCATAGTCTCCATGTTGGGCAGTGGATAATTATCTTTCAGGGATGACACATTCAAGTTTATAAAATCCACACACAGTCTAATATCTCCATTTTTCTTTCTGACTGGGACCAGGTTTGACATCCAAGTGGAGTGCCTTATGGGCTTTATGATTCCACCATCTTTGAGTTTCATGACCTCTTCTTGCATCTTTGGGGCTAAAGTAGGATTAATGGACCTTTGCTTCTATCTAAATGGCTTGGACCCATGCTTCAAAGGAATTTCATGTTGAAAAAGATCCTCTCTGTAGGCCTTTAGATTTCATACGACCATGCAAAGACATCCTTATATTTTCTCAACAATGTGATCAACATTGCCCTTATGTGTGGTTTAAGCTTCTTCCCAATGTAGACTTTCTTTGGAGCATTATTTGTTCCTAGGTGTATTTCCTCCAAATCTTGTTTGTTTGTGGAAGAAGTGTTAGCAACAAACTGGTGTCTATTGTCAAATGGTCTTTCCAAAGCTACCAACCTTTTGGAATCTTATTGATCTTGAGCTATATGATCTCTTTTCCAAAACGGGTTTCTTTTCCATCTACAACTTCCACAAAATTCTGAAAGTCTATCTCCTAATTTTTATACTCATCAATGCAATGTAAAAATCTCAATAGGTCCTTGTCATCCTCAAAAACTTGCCAACTACAGATGTTGTCTAGGACTGTAGGTCTAACTTTGACCTCAACATGTGCACTATCTGGCAATGTAATATTATTTGGCTTGATTGCAATATTAGCTAGGAAGTCTGCCAAAACATTCCTAGACCTTTCTACCCAATTATAGAAAATGCATCAAATAATTCCACACTATCCCACACTGCATGCTTATATTGCTTCAAACTTTTATTGTTAGAAGCATATTTCCCTCTTACATGAGAGACAATTAATTCTAAATCTCCTAACACCTTGAGTAATTTAATCCCATGCATTGCAACATTTAGACCTAGTAGAAGAGCCTCATACTTTGCAATATTATTAGTGCACCAATACTTCAAAAGGAAAGAAAATTTAAATATCTTACCAGTAGGGGAGACAAACACTAATCCAGCACCAAAGCCCTCCTTAGAACATGCACCATCAAAATACATGGAGCAGAGACTGTCTTGATCTTTCAATCTTTCCAGTTCATCATCAATGGGTACTTTCTTATTTATATTCTGTCACAGCATACCACTTGAAAGTTATCACAATCAATATCAACAAAACATACTTGATTATCTTGCTTAGAATCTTCAACTGTATTAGGTGCCTTTTCTTCTCTATCCAGTTTAACATCACTACCATTCATAGGAATCATAGCATATGATAAGTCCAATTGCATACTTTCCCCAATCAATGCTGCCCACCTCGTTGATAGTAACATCCCATATTACGGCTTGATGTCAACCACAGTCACATTCATAGTATAAGTTTTTTTGAGGATAAGCAACATGCATGAAATCTACATTCTTCATGATTCTAATAACTGGAACCTCCTGAGCATCCATAGCAAATCACTTACCACATGCCTTATCTATTTTCAGCCCAGCTTGTTCCATGACAGCCAAAGGCATGATGTTTGTGGATGCACCTGAATCAAGGATACAATTCCTTATTACCTTTCCATTGATGATAAGAGATGCATAGAATGGCTCTACCTGTGATGGACATTTTGTCAAGGTTGTTCCTAGACATACTTCTGGAATCTCTTCTTCATTAGCATCCTTTCTTGACCTTTGCCATGATCCTTGGTAGCTTGATCTATTTGAGTAGATATCCTTGAAATAAAAAAACAATGCTTTATTCCTATATTCTTCGATCTTCATCATCTCAAGTAATGGGACATAAACCTTCATTTCTGACAATGCCTGAGTAATGTCAAATGAGATATAATTTTGTATAACAGTTGTACTCTGACCCATATTCTTGTTTCTTTCATGAGTATGTCTAGTTTTGTACCCATGGCATTTTGATTGTTACTTACCCCATTGGAACTTTTGCTTTTATCCTCATTCTGAGTTGCCTTACTCTCTGAACTTCTAGCATTATGACTTGGCTTTTCCTTAGAATCCTTCTTACTGTCAGTATTTTGTTTCTTCTATAACTCAAACCCTTTTGAATTATTCTAAGGCTGCTTCACAAATATACTTCTTGGTTGACCAGAATCACCAGTTTGAGCTCTGCTCCTAAGATTATAGTTGCTCTTAACTTGAGCCATTGTAGCAACTGTTAGTGCTCTAATCTCCTCATCAGAAGGTCTCCTTAAATTTACATTTAGAATATGTGAATCCTGGGGATAAACCTACTGATCTTCATCCTCTTCATCTGAAAAAATCTGTTGACAAACTTGCTCCTTATGACACCTCTTTTGAACCACATCTATATCTGCATTGAAACCTCATCAAAAGAAGAGTAATCTCTACTAGTAAAAAGCATATTAACACTGCCATCTTCAACATAGTGGGACTCATTACATTCATTACAAGCATCATTATGAAAAGACTGAGAAATCATACACTGTGATGATGAATGAGGTATTTGACACACCATACACCAAGGAGTATCCTCAACAACATTGACATTTTTCTTTAATGGATCAGGAGTTTCCTTCCCATACTGAGACTTGCGATTATTATTATTATTCAAGATTAGCATACCATTGTGCCAGTTTGTGTTGTATGGAATATCATGCAACTATGGTCTTTTTTCTTGTCTCTGATAATTTTGCTTTTTAGGGCCTAGTCCTGTCTCTATTCTTGTAAGTTTATAGCTTAGATCCTTAAAACAATTTGTCAGCTTGTCCAATTTATCCTCAGATGTGGAAGCATTACTTTGAGTATTCTAAGTTCTATTGTTTGGATTCTACAAGATTTTTACATCATCCCTCCTATTTCCTTTGCCAAATGCTTTCCTATTATTCTCAATATTGGTTACAATCTTGAAAGCATCTCTCAGACTAGCTGGACTCTTGTTTCTCAATTCATATACTATTTTGGCATCAAAGGTGTTTGTGTACAAAATCATGCACATGGGATCATTTTGTCTCATATGAGGTGGAAGTTTATTCAATACTCTGGTAAATCTTGCATTAAAATTAGGAACATGCTCATTTGACCCTTTAGTTATACTAGTGAATTCATTTATAATGAAACTAGGGCCAGTCTTATCTCCATACTGTTCTCTGAAGATCTGCATGAAATCATCCCATGATGAAATACTCTGATCAGGTAAATTCTTATACCATTCCCTAGCCTCTTCTACTAGAGATTGCATAAACAACTTCATGAAAACATCCTCATGTTCAACTTCAAACTTATCCATTAAATTCAGAAAAGATTTCAGATGATCTTCACTTGATACCGCATTATTACGTAAGAACTTGGGCAATTCAGTCTTGATGTCATTGTTAATTGGGTTAGGATACCTAGGTATACCAATAAAATCTAGCTGTCTGTATCTTTCCAACTGCATGGGCCTCCTACCAAATTCATTCTGATTTTGGTTTGCATTTTGATTTTGGTTTGCATTAGCATTCCGATTCACATTACCATGGACATGTGCATTTGGGTTTCTTACATTGTTTTGAGGTGCTATGTTATTGTTGGCATTCTTTCTTTGATTGTTTTGTAGATTTTGATTTGCATGTTTCTTAGACCCTTGATTATTACCCAATATATTTTGATTATTCTGCTGGTTTGTAACAATGTTGACCTGTTGATTACCCACTATGTTTGCATCATTGACAGTTGGAATTGCATTCTGGTAAGCCATCCTCAGATCTTGAACCTTTTGTCTCATTTCATCCCTTATTCTTCTAGATTCCAAGTATTTAATCTCTACCCTGATGTTCTTGACTTGCTCTAGCAATTCATCTTCTTTGGGCATTGATGAGGATGGTCCAGTCATATTAAGATTATTTGTATCCCTCAAGGATTCTATATCTTCAAGCCTATCAAGTGGATTTTGAAAAGGGCATTCTTTAAAAGTACTAGATCCTAACCTCAGCCTATCATCTTGTTGCTTCTCATACATCTCATGGATACTAACTTCTACAGCTGAAAAGTGTTGTTGTTCAGGAGACCCAATATCAACATGGATATTGTTAGTATTCTGAGGATTGGGAGACCCTTCCTAGTTGGATTGATTGTTTGCCTTTTTCCTATACATAATTTTTGATTGTTCTTACAAGGGGTTTTGCAGGGATCTTCTTCCTTGCATGTAAATTGTAATATCACTGGATGGGAGATAAATTCAGAGTCGCCACCCACAAATGGGATTTCAGGTTATGTTCTGGGTTCTTTCAATGACAACTCACTAGCGGATTCACCATTTTGTTAGTGTTCCCAAATGATGGTCTGAGTTTCCCTAAAAAGTTTCCATCTTTTATGCTTAGGATCCTCAGGTTAGTGGCCAACGAACAAGAGACAATTATCTAATCTCCTCTACACTTCAGGCTTTGCTAAACCTAAGGGGGTATTCCCTTTCTTCAATATCTATATGACAGATCCTTATTTCACTGGATATTAACACCTAAAGCAGATATGTTCTCCTATATGTAGACCAAAACTGTATAATCACTTCAAAGTTGGCTAGCTCTGGTAATTAGTTTGTAACAACCTCGACAAACTGGGTTGTATGAACAATCAAGCTTGCACCTTGAGGAGCTGGAGTGTCTGACACTCTCTTTATTATTACATCTCTAGTCAATTCTCCTAAACCAACCCTTGGATTATTATTGTTTGAGGCCAATGCTCATAATTCCAAGGTCTCAAATCTAGGATTAAAACCTACACTATAGAGTACCTAATCCACTTGATCATCAGAAACATCTGTGTCATTCCTTGTAACAATATCAAAAGAAATTACATCTACCAAAGTCTAGTGAGGAAGCAATAGCAGACCACTCTTCTCCACTAAGGCTCTTCCCTCATCAGAGGTCATCTTGCTGATATCTTGGCTTACTTCATTCAACACCCTCTGAGTTATCTCTTGATATTTTTTTGGATCAGCTCCTCTCTTGGCTTCCTCTACCTTCTAAAATTTTTCATTCCTCACCTTCAACACACATCCCTTGAATTCAGGTGTGTTAACAAAGGTATCATCTTCTAAGAATTGGAAGAAAGAAAGTATTATGATGTCCCCTGTATCTATCTAATGACTAGAAATTGACCTTGTCAGTCTGTTATCAGGAGAGACATAAGGCCTTATTCTCATAGGTGAATTCACAAGTGTTGGAGATTTCTTGTTCTTGTTCATTTATTTCCTCCTCCAAGTCTATCAGTTCTACTTCTTCTTCATGCTCCAAGTCAATGATTTTCACTCTTTTGGCTAGAGGTGTATCAAGAGATTCTTTTCCCCTTCTATATGCCCTACCCGAATTGCTTGGGTCATATGTATGCCTCTCTTCTCCTATTGGAGTAGTTTCAATCAAATTATTTGCATTGGAAAAAAAATTTTGGACCCTTATTATTGAATCATTTTCATCTACAAATGCTCCAAGATATGCAGAATTCAATTTTTTTCTCATTCTTTCTCCCTCTATTACAACTTCCCACCTTTTCCTCAAAAAATGAACTTCTTCCATTATAGCACAATTTATTACTACATCTTCATCAAACAAAACTTGGTGGGCTAATTGTGGCCTTTTGATGCCAAGCCTCACTCTATTAATGAATCCTTCTGGGTCAAATACCGTTGGCTTCTCCAACCCCATCCTGTAGACTTTCAACACTGAATCAATTTGATCTAGAGCATCCTTATTAGTGGCCCAAAAGTCACAAAACTTGATGGAAGTAGGGAAGAAATACCCCTTCTTTTGTAATCTAAGATGCTCTTTGTTTGATTCATTCAATTGCCTAATGATTTCTAAATATGCAATTCTCTTTGGCACATATTTTGGCAATATCTATGGGGCAACTTTGCTCCCATAAACCCTGATACATGTATTATGAGTATGCAAAAACCAGTCTCCCAAGTTATGTTGAATTCCCAACTCAGGGATCTTGTCCAGTGGTCTCAAAAAGTCAAGTACATCCCTATGAATTCTCGTACCTTTAGGTTCTAAGAAACCAAATAGCTTTTTGACAAAATTCTCCTCAAAAATTACATAATCTGCATTTGTACAGTGCATATCCATCATACAAGTCCACATCTGGACATGGAGCAAAGTACCATTTGGATCAACTTCTCTAACATGCAAATCTTCATGCCACATTCTTGATCTAGCATGTAAAAACATGTGACACATCATTGAATACCAACTAAACTCCACCTTTGCATCCATAGTATACAAGTTATTCTTAATTTCAATCAACTGCTTATGCATTTTCTCTGCTATATAAGTTGCATAATCAAAGGCCTCTGTAGTTGAAATATCATGTATGTTTGTAGCTAGCATCATCATGGAGACTGGTATCTTGTCCAATGCATCCCTTCCCAACACCTGGCACAGAGTATGATATGTCTTCATAAAATAATGCATAAACTGTGACACATCAAAAGGTTCTTCCTCCTTATCTAAGATTTTGACCAATTTTTCATCAATTCCTCTCGATCTGTGCTTGGGCAACTTGAAAGCTATGTATCCATGCTGAGAATTCTTATATTCGTCCTTCAGAGTATTAAGATCAATTTCCTTGGTGGTAGCAGGGTTTAAGCCAAACACCTTTGTGATGCATGCTTTTGTGGTTCTGATCATGACTACGTTATTTCCTGCCAAGACAACCCTCGACCTAGGATCATACCTTTGTGCAACTAACTTTACAAAATTAGGATTTATGAATACATTAGGGCACATTAACTTTGTTAGGTCAAGGTTCTAGGTGTTAGAAACTAGGGCTTTGTACTCCCTCCTATTGTACCAATGTTTAAACAAAATCCATCTAGGTACAGGCAATTAAGCATCCCGACATCCAGAGCATAGGTCCAAAAGTCTATCATTCGGCCCACCGGGACCATACACATTTACATGCCTTCTTGAGGACCTAGGCACTTGACCCATCAAATCTTCATTTAGACCCCCTTTTGAAGTCAAAGGCTAGCTTGTGTGACTCATTTTGAAAGTAGTTTCCTACCAAACTAGGGTTTTCTCTTCAAGTAATGCTCAAATCCTTTGAAACAAGACAACAACTTCAATTGACACAGATGTAGCTCGCAAGGATTAACTTACTAGTTTTAATTTGTAGAAGCTCAAAATATGTACTTCCTCTTGCCCAAATGCTTGTTGTGCGTTGGAATCATCTTCGTGCTTATGCAAATGATGAGAAAAACCCTTTCTTTCTACTTTAATCAAGCTTATAGATTAGGGCCAAGTGCATTAATGCAAGTCTTTTCTGTAATTACTATGATTTCATGATTCAGGAGTAATCTCCAACGTCTAGACAGAAAGTTTGAATTTGAACAGTCGATGAAGTCTTCAATCTGTGCGATCAATGACTATTAATGACCTACCAAATTTGAAAATCTAAACTTTTAAGTGAAAAAATGGTCAGCCTATCATATTATTCCATGTCGGATGTCCCTTTTGTTGACATTTCCACCTTTTTTTCTTATGTAGTCACGTGGCTTCATTTCGCAACCACATAGTAGCAAATGGGCCACCTTCTTTTGGCTCCATGAGAGCACGCTAAGCCTTCCATGTGGCTCCCTTTATATAAGCCTTTTCCTTCCTTCCAAGTACAAGCCACATGTCCTCATCTCCCAGCCATGCAGAGGATCTTCCCTTCTGACAAGATTCTTCTGTGACACCGCACTACTATCTGATCCTTATCAGCCCCACCTCATCGTTTCATCCTTTGACACCTGGTGCAATTTGCTGCATCACCGATATTATGGCCATAGGCCATGATACACTTTACACCTGTCCTTATTTCGTAGCTAGGTGGTAGAGATATGATGTCAACATCAATGGGTTGTGGGCTTGCAATATCCTATCATGTGGCACCTTCAGGTTGTTGCAAAGACTTAGGACTTAAGAACTTTATAAAAACATAACTTCGACAGGAAACAAAAGGTAAACACTAGGTTTTGGGGTCTGTCACTTCATGACATAATAGACTCAAGGTTGTAACTTGGACGACTGGTATCCTAGGCTAGATAGTCAAAATTAGATTATAACATAAAATAAAACCATAACTTATGAGACTTAAGGTTTTAAGGGAAAAGAGGAAGAACATTCATAGATTAACTTAAAACCCTAAACCCTAGGTAGGTGCCACCACACAGTATGAAATGAACCATCTTTGAAAATATATCTGCTACAACAAAAATGGAATCATTACCTCTCTGTGTTCGAGGTAATCCCAAAACAAAATTTGTACTTAGGTTCTCCCATAGTCTCTCTAGTATAGGCAATGGTTGATATAGTCCTATGTTTTGTCATGCTCCTTTATCATGCTGGCAAATTTGGTAGCCTTTTACTAGTCTCTTCACATTTACACTCATTCCAGGCCAAAAATAACCTTCATTCAATTATGCCAATGTCTTATCTATCCTAAAATGTCCACTCAAGCCCCCACTATGCTTTTCTCTTATTAGATTATCTCTCATTGAACCTCTAGGTATACATAATTTATGTCCTTTGAATAACAAGACATCTTGGATGAAATACTCCAACCATGGCATCCTATCTCCCTCCACTAGACTTCTACTAACTATCCATGCTTCCTTAAAATCAGGATCATCAGGATACAATTCTTCATTGCATCAAAGCCAACAATACTGACCCTTAACTCATTCATTAATAAATACCTTCTACTAAGTGCATCTGCTACCCTTTTTGACTTACCACTCATATGTTTCAAGACAAAATAATAACTTTGCAATAACTCCACCCATTTCATATGCCTCTAGTTTAACTTACCTTGACTATTGATGTATTGCAAGGCATGGTGGTCTGTGTACAATACAAACTCATTTGACAACAAGTAATGCCTCCACTTCTTTAAGGCCTACACTATAGCATAAAATTCTTGGTCATAAATTGAGTATTTTCTCTTTGCCTCATTTAGTTTCTCACTTAAGTAGGCAATGGGTCTACCTTCTTGACTTAACACTCCCCTAATTGTACTACCACTAGCATCACAATCTACTTGAAACACTTTGCCAAAGTTTGGCAATGCCAACACTGGCTGTTCTATCATCTTCTTCTTCAACAACTAAAATCTCTTTTTTGCTGCAACATTCCATTGGAACTCTTTCCTAACACCATTCATTGTCTCGATGATTGGTGCACATATTCCACTAAAATTTCTGATGAACTTCCTATTGTAGACACCTAAAGTGTCCTTAGATTGCAAAACCCTAATCACTTCCATATTCTAATATTTTTCCCTAATTTTCCTCTTTGGTTAAATAATTAATTGATTAATTATTTAATTATTCATTACCCCTTGCCCCCTTTAATTTAATTAAATAAACATTTATTTAATTAAAAGGCCTTATCCTAATTGAATAGATCTCACCTATTTAATTTAATCATCCCACACTATTCCCCTCTTCAAATAAATTAAATAAATGAATCTAATTTATTTAATTTAAAAATCATTTTCCACCTCACAATTTCTCCCAATTTTAAATTCAATTTTGTCCTCTAGTGGAGGGAAACCCTAACTCATCTCAGCCCTCTATTTGGCTTTAAAGTCAACATGCAATCTGAGCCCACCATTCAAATTAGTTCTTCAACTTCATTTTGATCCCTTAATCTCTCTTGATTCATTTTTCATCTCTCTTAGTTCATTTTTCATGCCCTCTAATCTCTCACAACTCTCCAACATCTTGCCATTCCAATTTGAGCTTCTCACGATTGTGCAAAAATCTGCAAGTCTGAGAACAATAATGGAAGATTTAGGAGAACAATGAAGATAAGACAATACTAGCTTAGATTTTAGTTATTTTTCATGCTTGTTTGATCATTTTCTAGGCTAGATTGCTCTTCATTGCAGTTAGGGTTTAGTTTGTTTGTTGTTTTTGACTATAAACCTGATTTTTCCCTAGCACAAAATGGTGAACCTGACGTGAATGCGTGAAAAATCTAACTCTTTTGGGTGGTTTTCAAAAATCAAGTTTCACAGGTGACCTCTAGAGCTCAAATGAACCTCACCGTTGAGTCCAGGAGGCCCTTTCGGTGAAAAATGACATAAAATTTGATATGTTTCAGTCACTGTGAAATTTCTGACAATTTTTTTAATTTTTTTTAGGTACCAGTCTGTACCGTATGGATCCGTATCGTATGGATTGGTCATACAATGCTATACGATGTTCCATGGTTGCAGGTTTCCTTAAAAGTTTGCAGGTTTAATAGTTTTGGTTGCAGGTTGAATGTGATTTTTTGTTGTATGGTTAATCTTAGGTTGTAGGTTTTACCCTTATTGTAGGTCAGTTGTCAAAGACCCTCAAACTCTAACCATCATTTCTTCTGCCACCTATGAAGCTTTGGCTACTAGGTCGAAAACCTAGCTGCTAGCATCATTTAATCTCCCCCAACACCTACTAAAAACCCTAGTTAACTCTGCACCACCTCTCCTTGCAATTTTGACCGCCGCCTAGTCGTAGCCCTGATAGTTCTAGTCACCTCCCCACTCAGCGTCTATCCATAAACCCTAACCCTTCTGCTGACCTGCACAAAGAACCCTACTGCCGACCCTTTATTCCTTCTACTCATAGCTTGGTCAAAATCTCCTATCCATCATTCCACGGGGCAGTCCATCAAAACCCTAATACTCCTCCTACACTCCCAACTCTCCTATCTCTCTCGACGACCCTCTAAAAATTACCATTGTCGCCCTTTGGTTGCCATTGTTTGGCAACCTTGTCGCCCTCGACCTCCATAGACCTCTAATGTCATTGCTGTTTCTCTCAGCCTCTAAACAAGCATGAAAAATAACTAAAATCTAAGCTAGTATTGTCTTATCTACATTGTTCTCCCAAATCATCCATTATTGTTCTCAGACTTGCAGATTTTTGCACAATTGTGAGAAGCCCAAATGGGAATGGCAAGATGTTAGAGAGTTGTGAGAGATTAGAGGGCATGAAAAATGAACTAAGAGAGATGAAAAATAAGTCAAGAGAGATTAAGGGATTAAAATGAAGCTGAATGGGGTGTTTTATTGAAGACCTAATTTGAATGGAGGGCTCATATTTAGGTGTCTACACCTATAGAAGCTCACCAATCCATGAAAACCTTTGGCCTCAAACATGTTTATAGATGAAGGCTAATCCACTATTTCCTTAACCTTCTCAAGATCCATCTTCAACCCTCCTTCAAACACTACAAAACCTAGATATATTAGTTCTATAACAACCATCCCTTGCCATATGATTTGATGGCTATGTGGAAAATGGGACATACGGTGGCATGCAAGAAGTGACAGGAATGAATAGGGGTTGCTGACTGGCACAAGGTATGGAGACCCAGTAACACATTAATGAAGCATGGCATCTCCTTTCCCCATCGATTATCTTATTCCAAAAGGACTACAGGATCGACAGAGGGAGAGGAGGCAGGGGCGTGACTGTGGAGTTTGGTTCTACACCAACCATTACACTCTCCTTCCCATGCCTTGTTTTACTTTCACATTTTGCATATATGTCTACCAGAGCATTTCCAACTATAATATTTGACAGAAATCTACCTTCCATTAATTGTGAATGGATATCCATACCATGTTCCATCACTCCCACTTTGGCACAAGCAGTGAGGATGCTGACTAAGGTTGTGGAGTCTAGCCTTATAGCTACCAGTGCTTTGCTTAAAAGTTTCTAAAACTGTTTTAAACAAATCCATTTTGTGCATCTCCTACAATCATTGCAGTTCATGAGGCCGCATATCTTCTAGCATGTTTACAAGATGAAAGAAGTTATTTGCTGGATTTCAAGGGTGGTCTTAATCTTTCCTCAGGTCACTTATCCTCTTGGTGGGGATTCAACTATTGTGAGTGGGAGGGTGTTGGCTATGATTATCATACATCCCATGTCACTTGCCTTCATCTAAAGAATCACCCTTATCTAAACAACCAGCAGTTGAGTGGTGAGGTTCGTCCATCGTTGTTTAGTTTGCAGCATCTATAGCACTTGGATCTCAACTGGAATGACTTTAAAGGTGTTTCTATTCCTCCCCAGGTGTCAAAACTGCAAAGAATTACATTTATTAGCTTATCACATGTTGGATTTGGTGGTGAAGTCCCTCTAGAGTTGGGGAATATGTCAAGCTTGCCTCATTTGGATATTCCAGCTGGCTGGAGATATATGTTGAATAATAGTAAGTTTGATGTATGTGTCAGGAAACCTAAGAAGCTTGGAATTCTTAGGAATGGATTCAATGAACCTGATAATGGTGTCTAAGCAGTGGGGTGAGGCCCTTAGTGGTCTTGCCAGTCTTACCCAAATTCACCTATCTGACTGTGGGCTCTCAATGCATCCCAGGAGATGTCACCGCCTTGAAGCATTTTGTCAAACATAATAGAAAATTTAGGAAAAAGAAAGGGAAAATGGTTGAAAGCAAATCACTCAGGCAAGCATAACAAATTGAAAGATCTGAAGTGATTTGGAGGGGAGTATGAATAGAAAACAAAAGAATCACCTTATGAGGAATCGATCCAAGGCCGTGGAGGAAATCTTTCTTTCTTTTAATGTATTTGCAACACTTCTTTGTCTTTCCAACACAAAAACTGGAGTATGTTTGCAGTGTTTTCATTAAGCTCAGAAAAATTGAAACTCCATTTCTGCCTTTAAATAGAAACTACAATATGTCTGCTACTATTTCAGTAAGCACAGAGAAACTGAAACCCCATTATTGCCTTTCAATAAAAAGTATATGCCGAAACATATTCGATGCAAGATATTTACATTGCCTCTCCCGTGAATTTAGTTTTTGTATGCTGATCCATTTTCTTTATTTGTTGATAAATGGGTTTTATTTTTAAAGAAAGGTCATTTGATCTCTGATTTATTATTTTTTGTAAAGAGAAGAAAATAATAGGGGAGGGTTGACTTTGTTATAGTAAATATAATGAGTGCATTTAGAAATAAAAACTGGGACGTATGATAGAGATTAGAGAGATCTCAGCCCCATGGAACCCTTGTGTTATATGTTGACTCTCTAATGAGATTATCATTGCAACTATTCTTAAATAAAACTTAGTGGCTCTATTTTGACCATTACGGTCATTTCTGTTAAATCACCAGCCTAGTGGAAACCATCGTTTGAGTTAAAGAATGTTATGACACTAAAATACCTTAGTTATATCGACCTGCTTCTGTGCATTGAAAATTGGTCACAAAATTCCTTATTAAGAAAATCTGTCATGCAACCCAAGAACTTAAGGAAGTTTATTTTTTACCCTTAAACCAATGATGAGGATGGATTTTAAATCTAAGTTAAAGGTGGTGGATAAAGGATCCTTACGTCATGGGCATTATATGTTTAGAGGATCGATATGCTTGAAAGCATTGGATAACACCCTATTGTAGGTGATTTTACTATTTCTAGTAATTGGAATTTCCTTTGTTGAATGCTAAGATATAATCAGGAGATGATTATGGCATTATCATTATGTTTTAAAGAAATGAGTTTGTGGTTAGCATCCTTGGGGACTAATCAGTAAACATTAGTACTCAGGGAAAATATATTAATTAAATTAAAGTTCTAGATTGTTTGTTAGTTAAGGACTTGCCCTCTAAAATTGTTTATCCAGAATGTTACATGTCGAGGTATCATGGTGAGATGATAGGACATTCTTAACCTATAGGCTGTAATTGTCATTATATGCATAGTAAAATCTTATAGATCTTCTAAGAGTTGAGATGTAGTGTACTTAGTATATTTTGTTTGTTACTTGAGAGTCTAGGATATTGAGTCCTCATGCATGGCCTTGAGCACTTGTAAAGGCTAAGGATACATACGAGAAGGCCTATCCGTCTACAGGGCATCCATTTATCTTTCTGCAAGGCATTGATTCAGGCATGTTTGAGTCTCCTCGTTAGTATGAGTAGTGTACTTGATTCCATGTGGTGCCATCCCTTTGAGCACACATGATGACTCCCCATCCGATCTGCACTCTAGTGTCTAGTGCCTTGGTAGTCGTGAGTAGTACCTAACATTCTATTTGTTGAGTATCTCTATCTTATGACTGTGGAATTATACATTGTTTTTTGTGCCTACTCCGTGATTGATTTGAGTGTTGGCCATCCTATATACCCTTGCCTTGTTACTTCTCTTTGGTCCTTGTGACTATCTTTGAGCATGGTGGGGTGGTCTCTTACGAGTCCACATGGTTGGGAGGCATTGCCACCACCATTGGGGACCGGTGAACAGGTTATTGGTGCACCAGATTAGAGATGTTATCACTCTCCATTACCCTATTTGTTGTTGTACCTTTTTAGTCATTGTACCATATTCAAGATTATGTTATTGTACTTGTACATCTTACTCATGGCTATGCCATTGCACTGTATATTCTTTATGTAATGGCACTCTCATAAGAGAGAAGATGTAATCATGTAAATTAATGAGAAGAAATGAGTTGTTCCTTATTTGGTTTATGGATTCTAGTGTGTGTAACGGATCTGCTTGTATTATGATGCTTTTAGATTCATGGTTATATTGGATATGGGTTATAGGAACATTTGAATTGGTGTTTAAAATGAACATAGTTTAACAATGTTTCCTCTAAAGAGTGAATTAGTCATCTCCTTTAGGTTGAACATTCGGCCATACTTGGCCATGAATGTTGTCGACATATCGAATAGACAACCGTCTTATGCATATGTTATCACTTCATGTAAAAAAAATATCTTGTCCTCTTTTGGCCCTTACCCTTTAGAGTTCACAGGGTGGGATGTTACATCTGGTATCAGAGCTAGGTACACACATTGGGAGCTCTGGCATACTTGAGCCTTCTATGTTTCTCTATGTTTGGCGTGTGTGACGTGAGATTGTTATATTGTTCTTATAGTCTTAATTACTTTCATGCCTTAGCACGACATTAGAGGGTTAAGTTACAATCCCATGCTTAGAAATCGTGGAGGAAATGGCCTCGTTGGCCTTACCTTACTCAATGGGACTAGAGTGTTGACCCTGGTTGAGAGTTTCCCATGGTTAGGAGTGATCACTCTCCCATGTTATATGACGAGGGTAGGAATGTTTTGCCTTGTGTGTTGTGGGTTGAAGGTAACTTGGGTTGCCTAATTGCCCTTACTTGGCTATGCTCTTCTTGTGTCTTCCCTTATGTTTCTAGTGAATGAAATGACCCTAATTGATCATGAATTGCTCTTGTAATTCCTTCTTGTATTATAGATGTAAAGGATGATAGGATGTAGCTATTTGAGGATGTGGATAGATTAGTTTGATTGCTCCATGCTCTCTTGTAAGTGTTGTATGATTGCTGATTTTTCTTATAACCTCTTAATGTGCTTGAGTTGCTACCATTTACCATCCTTGATAACATATTGAAGTCTTTGGAATACTAATGGTGCCTTAAACTTTCCCTTAGTAGAATTTGTATGTTTGTATGATGAATATTGGATGGCATGTGATGTCTTGACTGAGATGACATCTATCTTTCTCTCCTCTTCTTAGTTGTCAATAGTTGACAAGATATTAGAATAATGTCTTATGTATTTAATTAGTATGTTAAAATTTCAATAAGTAAAAGAATTAGTGAAGAATAACTTATGTTTGTTATGGTTATGCAATTTAAAGTGATTGCATGTTAATGAGTAACTCTTTGCTTAACGAGTTTACATGAGAATGGTAATTGTTTGTGGATATATCTTGTTGAAACCTGATCTTCTCACTTGCATTGTGGACTTGAATGAGATCTTATAGGCAAATTCTTGTATTTAATGCAAATTGAAAATACTTAATGTAGGGTAATAGGAATGTTGCATATCTTGATTCATGAGCAATTGCATGCCATTGACATGACCATGGTTACTTATGCTTATATGTATGAATGTGAATGTAGAGAAACGATTAGAGTTCCGCAAACAAAACTCATTCTATTATGTTATTGGCATCCGATTCTCTTGTGAATGAATGGTACTATTCCTGTGACTTGTGACACAATGTCGCATTGTGTGTCATTATGAGATGTATATCATTATGTGATTATAGAAGTAACTGTAATAATGATTGTGAAAAATGTTACTTATGTTTATGTATTGATGTAAAAGTGATAGTGATGATGCTATACATGTTCATACACTATTGTGTTATGTTGATAGAATTGCAAAGTGAATCTATGATGTTATGGGTAAATGAGTTGCCCTTGTGAAAAGAGAAAATTGGTAAGGATGTTTGGGAGTACTTATTATTTGGTAAAGTTGTATATTATGCATCATGTTGCATTGTTATATGTGGGCTATGGTATTGCCTAAGTAAGAAAAATTGTGATTGTATTCCCCTTTATGTGAGCATCCATTGATGTATTCCTGTTGAGTGTTGTGGTTAACTAGTACTTGAGATGTGTGCCCATGGGATGGTGATACCGCATACCCTTCCATGGAGGATATGTATGGATTATGTGTATGGGAGAAAACCATACTATCTATGTGTTTTCTGTTGTCACCCTATTGATTGCCAACCTGAGGGTTGTTGATAGGTCAATATGTGGAGGGTAGTAGCAGAAACAAAGTTCCTTGGGAGGGAATTGCATGGCATATGCAATATGGTGGTACGAAACGACGGTAATCATTTCAACCTCCTGGGAAAGTACTCACTACTTCCCCTTATTAATGGACCAGATACTTGGTTCATACAGTGTTAGCCTAATTCCCTCAGTTCTTGAGGATGATATTAGTTGTGGTATGAGCACCTGTGATAGCTATGATCTTACCCTGATGCGATTGTTTTATATTTGATGCCACCCCCCACTAGTGTTCCGACATAGTGCTGGTGAGGATGCCATGTCGCTGATGGTGGTGAGCGAAGATTGAGGACACAATGCCACATACCTAGATGCATGAAGGTGTAGTATTTATGTTGTGTCCCTACTTATGATGAGAGGAGTGGTTGCTTGCATAGAGTAGAGGGTTCGCTCAAGAGGGTCTCGATTCCGATCGGTTGGCATGCGAGTGGAACCTAGCCATGTGCACCCTTGGCTCGGTGTGTTGTTGCATGTGCTTTCTTCATGGGTACACACTATGTGGGATGTTCCTATGAGTAGGACATTGCCATGCAATATTTGGCCATTGCATGCTTTCTCTGCTTGGCATATACCATGTGTGGTCGCGCCGCATGAGGTATGTGACCTGGGATTTCTAGCACAGTACCTTTCTATGTCGAGGTTGCATGAGTTAACTGCACCCATATGAAGGACTATGGAGATAGTCATGCTTGTTTTCCTCCTTCCTCATGTGGTGACTAGCGATAGTCACGTAGTGTTGTAATGTGTATATTTTGAAGATTGTGAATCTTTTTTTTGGTTATTGGTGACTTTTATTTTTCTTGTGTGGACCAGCACTTTGGTTATCTTGCTTGTTATGGTTTAGCCATGGATGATTTTCTTGGCATGTAACTCTTGCGGTTACATTCAATTTATTGTTGAGATTATGCACATTTTTCTTATCTTATTGTTGGAATTGAGATTTATTTTTTATTTACATTCTTGGTGGTTAAACTAATTAACTTTTCTATTTTTGAATGCTGGTCTTTGTTGGTGTTGGAAATAAGCCACACCCGAACCGATGATGGACTGGTCCAAGAGGGGCTAGTAGCTCAGTGGTAGAGCACAACAGAACCGTATGGAAGGTCCTAGGTTTGAGTCCTAGCTGGTCCATGTCTCAACATGGTATCAGAGCCAGGCCCAGGCTAGGAGCCCCAAGCACACGAGAGGTGTGGCTTAAGGGGGGGTGTTGGTGTTGGAAATAAGCCACACCCAAACCGACGATGGACTGGTCCAAGAGGGGCTAGTAGCTCAGTGGTAGAGCACTCTAGAAGCATAGGGAAGGTCCTAGGTTTGAGTCCTAGCTGGTCCATGTCTCAACAGTCTTGTGTTGTAATGTGATTCCTCATCGGGTGTGGTGAGACCCACCCGTTTGAGTGTATATGAGGAAGCAGACATAGGGAAACCCTTGAGGATGAGGGTATGTGTGAGCTATTCTAAGCTCTAATTCACTACCTTCCTATTGTTTGACTATCTCTTAGAGGCTAAAATCCTTACAGAAATAAGAGATATGTCATTGTGGCTTGTATGGAAGGGCTCACTAGGCGGGTCAATTCCATCAAGACACATGGATATGGATATTTGACATGGTTATTGGTTATGGAATCACAGTTATAATTGGATTTGGATGGTACTATGACATCCATGTGAACCCCTGGTGTAGCCTTGTGATGTGTATGAGTATGTATGTATATATAGGTTGTACAATTTGTCAGGTATGTAGTTGCATATTAAAATATAGAAGAGAACAAAATTTGCATCATTATGCCTTGAAAAGTGACAAACTAGTGCATTATATGTAAAGAGATGTCATGAATGCTATGAAATCAAAGGTTGAGATTATGTATATGTGTGTTTGTGTGCTCCATTTTATAGATAGCTGCACATAAAAGTTAGAGAATAGAAAAAAAATTATGTCTTGAAAGTGCATTTTGCTACAAATTATGAGAATATTGTGTGGTTTATGCTGGTATATATATATATATATATATGTGAATTGATGGTTTTTGCTTCTCCTTGATGGATTCTAATATTATTATGATGTTGACATGATTGGTTATCATGCTGGGTTACATGCTTACTGTTTCTTCAGCTATGATGTATGTTATATGCACATGTGCTTTGACATGTGATTGGAGTGATGCAAGTATTGGGTATCAATTCCACGTGGACTCACAAGCCTGAGCGTACTCTTATCATCCCTGATGGTGGTTACTAGAGATAGTCACAGGCCCTATTCCCTACCCTAGCCATTGTACCCTGCTAGTACAGTGTTCCTGTGCTGTTGTCTTATCATTCGGTTACCTAACGGTAATGTTTGGATTGTCCTTATGGTCATGTGTAATTTTCCAGTGTGGTGGTTGAGGCTTTTCTCCTTGGTTTCTATTGATTGTTCAATGTGGTTTCTTTGGCATCATTCTTTATATTGATTGGAGAAAATTATTTTATGCTAATGTATATTTTGTAGGAATGAGTGCCTTGCCTATTCCTTACCTATGTTCTGGGACTGATTGCATATAATTGTGCATGTGATTACCTGATTTTTATAATTGTATTGAGTTTCATGGACTAGTGTGTGCTTTGGCTGCATCTTAGCATTTGCAGGCTTCTAGGAGTAAGCCTAGTCCTATGGGGTAGGATTTAACAACCATCCCTTGGCATATGATGGCTTAGGGAATTAGTAGGTGAGTTGGTTTATTGCTAGAGGAAAATATTTGGGGGGATAGCTAATCGATTTGATGGCTGTGTGGAAAATGGGGCATACAGTGGCATGCAAGAAGTGATAGGAATGTATAGCGGTTGTTGACTAGTGCAAGGTATAGAGGCCTAGTAACGCATTAATGAAGCATGGTGTCCCCTTTCCCCATCAATTATCTTATTCTAAAAGGACTGCAGGATCGATAGAGGGAGAGGAGGTAGGGGCACGGCTATGGAGTTTGGCTCTGCACTGGCCATTACACTCTCCTTCCCACACCTTGTATTACTTCCACATTTTGCATAGATGTCTACTAGAGTATTTCCAACTATAATATCTGATGGAAATCTACCTTCCATTATGCATGAATGGATATCCATACCCTGTTCCATCACTCCCACTTTGGCATGAGCAGTGAGGATGCTGGCTAAGGTTGTGGAGTTTAGCCTTATAGTCACCAGTACTTTGCTTAAAAGTTTCTAAAACCATTTTAAACAAATCAATTTTGTACATTTCTTGCAATCGTTGTAGTTCATGAGGCTACATATCTTCTAGCATGTTTACAAGATGAAAGAAGTTATTTGTTGGATTTCAAGGGTGGTCTTAATTTTTCCTTAGGTCACTTATCCTCTTGGTGGGGATTCAACTATTGCGAGTGGGAGAGTGTTGGCTATGATTATCATACATCCCATGTCACTTGCCTTCATCTAAAGAGTCACCCTTATCTAAACAACCAATAGTTGAGTGGGGAGGTTCATCCATCGCTGTTTAGTCTGCAACATCTACAACACTTGGATCTCAACTGGAATGACTTTAAAGGCATTTCTATTCCTCCCCAGGTGTCAAAACTATAGAGACTTACATTTCTTAGCTTGTCACATGCTAGATTTGGTAGTGAAGTCCCTTTAGATTTGGGAAATATGTCAAGCTTGCATCATTTGGATATTTTAGCTAGTTGGAGATATATGTTGAATAGTAGTAAGTTTGATGTATGGGTTAGAAACCTAAGAAGCTTGGGATTCTTAGGAATAGATTCAGTGAACCTGATAATGGTGTCTAAGCAATCGGGTGAGGCCCTTAATGGTCTTCCCAGTCTTACCCAAATTCACCTATCTGATTGTGGGCTCTCAGTGTATCCCAAGAGATGTCACCACCCTGAAGCATTCTGTCAAACAGACTAGAAAACTTAGGAAAAAGAAAAGGAAAATGGTTGAAAGCAAATCACTTAGGCAAGCATATCAAATTGAAAGATCTGAGGTGAGATGGAGGGGATTACTAACAAAAAATAAAAGAACCGCATTCCGAGGAATTGATCTAAGGCCGTGGAGGAAATATTTCTTTTTTTAAGGTATTTGCAATACTTCTTTATCTTTCCAACACAAAAACTAGAGTATGTTTGCAACGTTTTCATTAAGCTCAAAAAAACTAAAACTCCATTTCTGCCTTTAAATAGAAACTACAATATGTCTGTTGCTATTTTAGTAAGCACAGAGAGATTGAAACCCCATTACTACCTTTCAGTAAAAAGTATATGCCAAAACATATTCAATGCAAGATATTTACATTGCCTCTCCCATGAATTTATTTTCTGTATGCTGATCAATTTTCCTTATTTGTTGATAAATGGATTTTATTTTTAAAGAAAGTTAATTTGGTCTCTAATTTATTATTGTTGGTAAAGAGAAGAAAAAATAGGGGAGGGTTGACTTTGTTATAGTAAATATAATGAGTGCAGCCAGAAATAAAAACTAGGACGTATGATAGAGATTGGAGAGATCTCAATCCAATGGAACACTTGTGTTACACGTTGACTCTCTGATGAGATTATCATTGTAACTCTTCTTAAATAAAACTTAGTGGCTCTATTTTGATCATTACAATCATTTTTGTTAAATCACCAGCCTAGTGGAAACCATCATTTGAGTTAAAGAATGTTATGACACTAAAATACCTTAGTTATATCGACTTGCTTATGTGCATTGAAAATTGGTCACAAAATCCCTTATTAAGAAAATCTATCACGCAACCCAAGAATTTAAGGAAGTTTATTTTTTACCTTTAAACCAATGATGAGGATGGATTTTAAATCTAGGTTAGAGGTGTCTGATAAAGGATCCTTACGTCATGGGCATTATATGTTTAGAGGATTGATATGCTTGGAAGCATTGGATAACACCCTATTTTAGGTGATTTTACTATTTCTAGTAATTGGAATTTCCTTTATTGAACTCTAAGATAATTAGGAGATGATTATGGCATTATCATTATGTTTTAAAGAAATGAGTTTGTGGTTAGCATCCTTGGGGACTAATTAGTAAACTTTAGTACTCACATAAAATATATTAATTAAATTAAACCTCTAGATTGTTTGTTAGTTAAGGACTTGCCCTCTAAAATTGTTTATCAATAATTTTGGATGTGGAGGTATCATGATGAGATGATAGGACATTCTTAACCTATAGGCTTTAATTGTCATTGTATGCATAGTAAAATCTTATAGATCTTCTAAGAGTTTAGATGTAGTGTACTTAGTACATTTTGTCTGTTACTTGAGAGTCTAGGATATTGAGTCCTCGTGCATGGCCTTGAGCACTTGTAAAGGCTAAGAATGCATACGAGAAGGCCTATCCATTTGTGGGGCATTGATTTATCTGTCTGTAGGGTGTTGATTTGGGCATGTTTGAGTCTCCTCATCAGTATGAGTAGTGTACTTGATTTCATGTGGTGCCATCCCTTTGAGCATGCATGATGACTCCCCATCCAATCTGCGCTCTAGTGTCTAGTGCCTTGGTAGTCGTGAGTAGTACCTAACATTCTATTTGATGAGTATCTTTATGTTATGACTGTGGTGTTATGCATTGTTTTTTGTTCCTGCTTTGTGATTGATGTGAGTGTTTTCCATCCTGTATACCCTTGCCTTGTTACTTCTGTTTGGGCCTTGTGACTATCTCCAAGCATGGTGGGGTGGTCTCTTATGAGTCCACATGGTTGGGAGGCATTACCATCGCCATTGGGGACTAATGAACATGTTATTGGTGCACCAGATTGGAGATGTTATCTCTCTCCGTTACCCTATCCATTGTTGTACTTTTTTAGTCATTGTATCATATTCAAGATTATGTTATTGTACTTGTATATCTTACTCATGGCTATGCCATTACACTTTATATTCTTTATGTAATGGTACTCTCGTAAGAGAGAAGATGTAATCATGTAAATTAATGAGAAGAAATAAGTTGTTCCTTGTTTGGTTTATGGATTCTAGTGTGGGTATTAGATTCGCTTGTATTATGATGCTTTTAGATTTGTGGTTATATTGGATATGGGTTATAGGAACATTTGAATTGGTGTTTAAAATGAACGTAGTTTAACAATGTTTCCTCTAGAGAGTGAATTAGTCCTCTCCTTTAGGTTGAACATTTAGTCGTACTTGGCCATGAATGTTGTCGACATATCGAATTGACAACTATCTTATGTGTATGTTATCACTTCATGTAAAAAAAAAAAATTATCTTGTCCTCTTTTGGCCCTTACCCTTCAGGGTTCGTGGGGCGGGATGTTACAAGTTCCCTCTTCATAAAACTACATTTATCCATGTTTACCAACAACTTTTCTTATTTTAACCTTTGCAAAACTACCTTAAGGTGCAACATGTGTTCCTCTTTTGTTTTACTAAAAATCAGAATGTCATCCAAATAAATGATAACAATTTGGCCAAGGAAAGACTTCATTACCTCATTCATCAATCTCATAAAGGTACTAGGTGCATTTGTCAACCCAAATGGCATCACTAGCCACTCATACAATCCATGCTTGGTCTTGAATGTCATCTTCTATTCATCCCCTTCTCTAATTCTGATTTGGTGGTATCCACTCTTTAAATCAATCTTGCTGAAGTACTTTGCTCCACTCAAACAATCTATCAAGTCATCCATACGAGGCAATGGAAACCTATACTTAGTGGTTATCTTATTTATATCCCTTGAATCAATGCACATTCAACATTTTCCATCTTTCTTAGGTGCCAGTACAATAACTACAACACATAGACTAAGGCTCTTTCTAATCAGCCCCTTATCCAATAACTCTTGAACTTGTCTATTCACCTCTTCATTTTCCATAGGTGACATTCTATATGGTGGCCTATTTAGTAGGTGTGCCCCCAGTATCAAGTCTATGCAGTGACTTATGATGCTTCTAGTTTGAGGTAATCCATCATGTAAGTCCTTCATTAGAATGTCACTAAATTCATTCAGAATTTCTTGGACTTCTATGCAAACTTCTGCCCCTTTCTCTGCTGTCATAATTTATGCAACTTGGGGTAGGAAGGCATAACATACCTTCTTTCTGATTTACTTTAGGAACTATTTTCTAGTTATTAGATAAACTCTATTGGTTTTCTCAACTTCCTTATCCTTATCCTTCAAAGAATTCAACACAAACTCAACCCCATCCTTCTTGATTTTAATACAATTACTCTTTCCATCATGAATGTCTTGCCTATCATATTGCCAAGGTCTACCTAATAAAATGTAGCATGCATCCATTGGCATAAAATCACACATTATCTCATCTTTGTAATTCCCAATGTGAAATTTAAAAGGGTATTGTTCACTTACCAACAATTGATGTCCCTTTTGTAGACATGAAACCTTGTAGGGAGTTGGGTGTTTCAATCTCTTTAGTTTTAGCTTCTCCACCATCTCTTCTGACACTAAGTTGTCAGTGTTGTCACTATCCACAATGACCTTGCAACATTTTCCTCCAGGATGACATCTAGTTCTAAACAAATATCTTCATTGTTCTGTTTCCTCTTGTACCTTTTCTCATGTTAGAAGAACTTTCCTCAGCATCAAGGATTCTCCATCCTCAGGTTCCTCTCCTAATTTTTGTGAGGCTACAATTGGCACACTCTCCTCCTCAACTCATGCTATATGGACTCTAGTCTCTTTTCCTTTGCCACTGCTCTGTTGTACTTGAAGACATTCAAATTCCCTATGTCCAGCCTGACCACACTATAATCATGTTCCACTAAATCCTCTTCCTCTTCCTCTTCCAAAATTTCTTCTACCTTGGGAGTAATCACCCCTTCCTCTACCTTCTTGGATACTGATCTAAGAAGAACTTGTTTCTCCTTGCTTATCCTAAGAACCATGCCCAAGATTTGACTACCCTCTTCCTTTGGAGGATTTACCTCTTCCCCTAGAGCTATTCTGCCTTCTAGAGATCTTTTCTTTTGCCTTCAATGCAAATTGACAGGCTTCTTCTATGTTTGTAATTCTGACCATGCTAATTTCATCTTGGATAGAATAATGCAAACCACTTACATACCTGGAGACCTTCTTAGCATCATCTTCAATGTGACCAACTCTGATGTTCAATCTGTAAAACTCTTCAGTATAGTCTTACACACTTTTCTCCCTCTACTTGAGGTTCTACAACATTTTAAACATGATTTGATGGTCTACAAGTAGAAAATTTTCCTTCAACTTAGTTAACATCCTCTCCCATGTTTTAATAATTTCCTTTACTTTTCTCTGTCTCTCAACTTGCACATGATCCCACCACAGAGATGCATGTCCCTTTAGCTTTACAACTACAAGTTTTACCCTCTTAGGGTCTTCAATAGCTTCCAACTCAAAATATTTTTCCATCTCTAAAATTTAGTCTATCAACTCATCTAACTTTAGACTACCACTGTAACTAGGTAAATCTACATGGGGTTTACTAGAAATCTTTATCATTGCACTCAAAAACCTCCTTTCATATTCATCTTCTCCTTCTACTTCTTCTTCACCGACTTCTTCCACATTATCACTCACATCAGGTCTATAGGTACTCCTTTGCGTTGTGTTCTTTCTATTGCATCTACCCTAGTTGTGATGCCTCTTAGCATCTCTACCAATGCTACATCTCTAGCTCTTGGAGAAGCTCATCTTCTTCATCTTGGTTGGTGTGCCAAGTCTACAGACCCTCTACAATTGTAGGTTTTTCTCTTCACTCTGCCTACAACAATTTCCTCAGAGTCCATTACACAACAATCCCACAGCCTCTAGGAATTCCAAACCTAAGCTTTGATACCACTTGACGCAGATCAAGGTCTAGGGGCTTTAAAAAGCTACTGAACCAGATAGCAAAATGAACAACACACAACAATGAAACAACAAACTCTTCATTCATATGAAATAGAAAAAATAACAGAAGGAGTACAATGGTCTTCATACATGCCTTGGCCTAATCCAGACAATCATTCCAATAGTCAGATCAGACTAACCTAGCTTTCCTGTGAAAACCCAAAACAACCTTCCTTCAAATCTGAAACCTGCAGAAGAAGATCTAGCAAAAGTAAAAAAAAACTCACTATGGAGAAGTCCCCTCTTTTGGTGTAAAATTCCCCTACTTATAGGCATTTGAGGTGGCCACCATAGTCATCATGTGAATGGGACACACGCCAGTCATTAAATGGCTCTTGGACCAGCCATACAGGTGATCAAAAACCAATTTTGTAACTTTTAGGGCACTTTCAAGCGATGCAATGGGAATAAGTGACCCAACGTGATATTGCAGGAAAAACTGGGTCTACTACATATTGCGGGGAAAACTGGGTCAACGTAATATTGCGGGAAAAAACTGGGTCAACGTGATATTGCGGGAAAAATTGGGTCAACATGATATTGCGGGAAAAAATGGGTCAATGTGATATTGTGGGAAAAATTGGGTCAACGTGATATTGTGTGAAAACGTGACCCAAGGTGATATGTGGGAAAAACTAGGTCTACTACATATATCTTGTTGCAAACCAAAGTTCCACATATCTTGTTGCAGACCAAAGTTCTGCCTAAGCATAACTTGCTTAATTTTACTCAGAATCTCGTAAAACCTAGAATTTTGGACACCCATTTGAATTTTTAGAAAGATGACATCATCACTTGGATTTTTGAGATTTCAAGGGTCATCTACACATATCCTGATGGCAAGGAAAGTCTTGCATATCCTGTTGACACTGAAAGTTCCACATTTGTATAACTTGTCCAATTTAGCTAGGATCTTCACCAAATTTGAAATGTGAGCACCCATTTGGATCTTCTTTAAGATGAAGTCAACACTTGGCCTTGAATCCTTAGTAAATTCTCTAGAAATTTGATCATCAACTCTTGCAGTAAAACAAGAAGGAAACAAACAAGCAAGAAATCAAAGAAATCTTTTTTAGGTTGATGATGATTGCTCATGGACCCATATGCTCCTGCATCAAATAGCATGGGAGATGACTCTTGGTTTGGGGGGTTACCTATTCAAGGTTTCTCTTCATCTTTGGATATTCATTTAGTAACATTTCATTAGTTAGAGACATGCTATTAAATAATAGAGTTATCCCTTTCTTCTTGAAAAATATTCATTATGTTTATGGAAAATTTAATGAGCATAACAACATCTCCTTCCTTTCTCTTTTTCTCTTGATATCATCCTTCCTTCACTAATCTCACACTCTTACTATCGACATCATCTAAATAATATTTACCAAAATTTAGAGGCTTTATTTGAAATTGGGGTTATTAGATCCTCAAACCCTTCATTTATTGTAACCTTAAGGTTTGATAGATTTATTCCATAAAATGGTTGTTGAGTAAAAAAGTATACTGATAGGGTACCCTTTCTTCTATTCCATGGTTGAGCACTACATCTCCCAAGTACTTCCTAAATATCAACTCCTTAAAATCTTCATATTCCTTTGATTGTTCTACCAATAATATTAGGTTTTCTTTATCTTTTCTTATTTAAGAAATGAAGCTTTTTGTTGTATCATCATATGTTAGTAGTACTATCTATCCTCACAACTGGGGACTTTCCAAATCCTCTACAACATCCCTCTTGGTGTGCTCTAATAAGGCCTCTCTAGATCTCTCAATCCTCCTATACCTTTCCTCTCTATCCTGAATCTATTTTAGTCTCCTCATCCTAAATACTCATTTTAATTTCCATCTTAATTTTCTCAAAAGTCTCTTTTTCTCTCTTGCTCTTTCCTTTAGCCATAGGTGGTTTTGATTTGGGATTCAATTAATCCTTTTTATCCATCCCCAATGGCTCAAACTAGATCTACCCCAGTGATTGCATCTCTTAGAGATCCATTTTTAGGATCCTCCCTTTCCATGTGTCATCCCCTAGGCACCTAATCCCCTCTCACGATGCTAGAATCTATAGGATCCTGTCGTAAACCATAAAAATTTATTATTTCTTAACTATAATATTTTCTTCTTGTATCCTTTACTATCCTAAAAAAAATCTTAGTTTTGGCCTTTCCTTACTACTCTACCATGGTCCTAGTAATGGAACCAAATGTTGGTGAGAACTAGGTGTAGATTGAGGATCTAAGATTAGTCTCTTAAAAGTGGTATTTATACCCCTATAAGAGTGGTAAGAGAAGGTTTAGGGCTTATGCAATGGATTACAGAAGGATGTGACAAGATAAGACAAGAAACATTAAATGGATACACATAATTACATACATAAAATCATTAATATTCCATGAAATACTCAATAACTCATTATGTAGAATCTATAACATTTCTTTATTCAATATATATTTGATCAATACAATGTCTAAATACAATATCTTCTTATCTCATCATAATATCTTTCCTTATCTATTTCTTATCTCTTTTCCTATCTCTTTTCTCTCTATATTCTCTACATTCTCCTTACATTCTATCCTATCTTCTACTTCTATTTGTATACAATCATATGGGAATGTGTCCTTTGTATATGTTATGTCTTTTGGATGTGCCATAGGTCATCACCATGTGTCACATTTTCACTTGTGATAGGTTTAACTTATTCATTTCTTCCTAATGTCTTCCTTTTCCTACCAAAATACCTATCTTGAATTTGACCCAACATCATTCCTTCAATAATTCTCTATATTCCTTTTGAAACCAAGGAATTCTATATGGTTTAGGGTAATCTATCCTCTCCAACTTTAGCTTTCCAACTACCTCCTCATACATAAAATTATTCATACTATCATTGTCTATAACAACCTTACAAAACTTACCTCTTAACTTGCATATTGTTTTGAAATTTTTTTTCCTGCATATTGGTTCTTCCTCATAATCATTTTTCAAAAGAGGTCTTCTTCTATCAAGTGACTCGTCTCTGATTCATCCTTGAATTTGCCTCATCTCTTAGTCTCCTCATCCAAATGTGCAACTCATTCTTTCCCTTCTATCCTCTTGTTAGGGATTCCTTGACCTTGATGGATTTCAAATGCTTAGTGTCCTCTAGATCTGAAACATGTTCCCTTCAAGGGCCTCCCATCACCATATCTTCCCCTACCTCTCTGATATCTATCAACTCTATGATTGTGGTGGGAATTTCTATCATCTTTTTCATATGTATTACTTCCTTGTTGTTACAATGGAAATTATTGCCCCCTCCTTCCCTATAGTATGGTATATTAATCTTAGGATCCTCCATATATGGCCTCTTGTCACCAAAGTGAGATCTATCATCGTAAACCCATCCTTCCCTACCTTTCTATTAGTTCTTCCTATCTCCAAATCTTCTACTCAATTTCTTTTTTATGGTTAAGGCCATCTAATATGCTTCCTTATTGTTTGGACACTTAATATATTCAATCTTCCTATATTGATTCTCTCAAACCATTCATGTATCTGACCACTTTCTCATCTCCCTCATCATGGTGTACTAAATGGATTGTTAATCTATAGTATTATTTAGTGTAATCATTCATAGTCAATCCCTTTTCTTTAAATTGTGTAGCTCATTTAGTAACTCTAATCAATAATTTACAAGAATGGACTTAGATTTGATTTTCTTCACTATCTTGTGCTATTTCCCAATACTAGGTTTACCTTTCCTATTCCATTCTAGCTACACCACCTTCCACCAAATGATGACATGACCCTTCTGTTGCAAGTATGGGCCTAACCGGTGTTGTCATTGATGTCAAGGACTGGATGAGCTGAATGTTGAGGATATTGAGAAAATTAGTCCTATCAGAAATAGAGAAGAATAGTGAAGAACAATGAAGACAGTGAAGCTCTATGAAGTGAAGATCCTAGATAAGATGAAGATCAGAGGATGCACATCAAAGGGTTTGTCGATATGTGTCTAAAGATGATACATTCAAGATTTGAGAGGTCCGCATGAAGATTTGGAGAAGTTATGGCTATATGAGTAAAACTAGTTCTGGCTGTTCAGAGGTGACAGAGTGACTTAAAATAGGTCTGGTAAGATCCAAAAATGTAATATCTTGTTCTGCGGATTTGGTGAGTGTTTAGGAAGCCAATGTGAATTGACAACTCAATTGGTTTGTGGTCTGAAGGTCCACAAGCATCTATTCTAATATGACAGTGATGATAGAATATGTTCTTGAGGTTCTAGATGAAGATGCAAATGATTTTAGTAAGCAGAAGTGGTGTGGATGTTCTTGGTGATTTAGGAAAGCTTGTGGGAGTCTCTAGATTGTGTCCAGTTCGTGTTGGTGGTCTGCATTGAAGATTGAGCTCGTAATTGAAGAATTACTTCTGGATGATGATGTTCTTCCTAAACTTGGCCGACTGGATGATTTACACATCTTGTGGATGTTCTTGAAGATGTTCTGCGAAGCATGGCATGTCCCTCAAAGAGGATTGAAGTCCTAGATCTATGTGGCCGACAGAGTAGTGATTCACATGAAGTCTTTTGTAATAAGTCAAGTTGTATTTGTGTATTTTCTCTGTAATAAAATAAAGTATGCTGACTTTGATGATTACCCCAAAGTCAATGTCTTGTATAAATAAGAGTTGTGAAGTCATTTCAAAATGTGTGAAGATGAGAGTGTGGTAGAGAGGAGAAGAGCGAAAGGTAGAGCAAAAGTGTTGAGCTTAAATGGAACTGACTCAAGCATGGTGAAGATGCTAATCTTCAGTTCAAGTATGTAATATTTATTATTCTGTAGACAGTGAGTCTCTTGTAGGCAGTGTGCCTCTTGTGAGTAGTGTGCTCAGGCAGTGAGCCCTAATTGGCATGTGCCTTTTTGTTCTTCTTATTCTTTTAACAGAGAATACAATCTTGGGTTAGTCACCCCGTGGTTTTTCCCTATAACTGGGTTTTCCATGTTAAAATCTTGGTGTCATATGTGTTAATACGTTTCTGCTCTTGAATTATTGCATTGTGCTTCCATGGTTAATTTATTATTATGCTATTGAATTACAAGAAGGATTTAAGTGTTTAAAGAATAGAAAGTTTTGAGACAACTGATTCAGCCCCCCTCTCAGTTGTTTGTCCTAAATCTAACAATTGGTATCAGATTCAAGTTCCTCTAAAAGAGATTAACCACTTGAGGAGATCCAGGATGTCTTCCTACAAGAAGGATAGTCTGAGGTTTGATGGAACCAATTACACTCTTTGGAAAAGCCGCATGGAATGTCACTTGCAATGTATGGGAATGCAATATTGGACCATAACTTCAAAGAAGTATGTTCCTCCAAAGAATGGTCTAACAATTGTAGATGAATAAAAGATGTTGAAGACAATCTTTGAGCTAAAGAAGCTTTATTAAGTGCCTTATCTGATTTAGAGCTGACAAATGTTATAGATTTAAAAAATGCATATGAGATTTGGGAAAAACTGCAACTTATGCATGAAGGAGACAACTATGTTAAATGTGCCAAGCTATAGAGTCTGAAAGGAAAATTAAAAAACTTGAAGATGAATGAAGATGAGAATATCACTACATTTATGCCAAAAGTAAATGAGCTTGTTTGTGGCATCAGGTGTGCTGGTGGAATCTTGGATGAAGATGAGATTGTTGCCAAAGTTCTCAGATCTCTACCTTCTGCTTACAAACACAAGGTTTCTACTATTGAAGAATTTAGATCTTTTTCAAATATCACAAAAGATCAATTGGTTAGAAAATTAGCTGCATTTGAATTGGCTAAGTTTGGAGATGCACCCCCCAAGACTGAATCTGCATTCAAAGCTAGTGCCTTTGTAAAGGCAAACAAAGGTATGATCTAGGAGAGAACTCCTCAAAGAAATTATCATGGTATGAAAAAGCAAGAAAAGATTTGGAAGAAGATGAAGCAGAAGTTGCTCAACTTGAAACCCTTATTGCAAAAAGATTACCAAGAGGATCTGGTAAGTATGAAGGAAAATTGCCCTTCAAATGTTTTGATTGCAACAAGATTGGTCATTTTGCCTCAAAGTGTCCAGAAAGATTTTCAAGGACAAATCCAAATAGATCAAGATTTTAAAAGAAATGTTACTATGTTCATGAAGATGATGATGGTGAAGGAGTAATAGATGATGAATTAGAGATAGGAAACAAATCTGGAAGTGACTAGGTGTTTATTGCCATCAAGGAAGAAGATCCAGTGCCCTCTAAATATGTCAATCATAAAATGATAGAAAGAGCTCTGGCTGCCCAAGTTGAAGAAAAGGATGATTGGGTCATTGACAGTGGATGCTCTCAACATATGACTAGTGACAAAAATAAGTTCATAGATTTGAAAAGATATGAAGGAGGAGTTGTAAAATTTGGTGATAATTCTGTTCACAGAATTAGAGGTAGAGGAATTATTTCTTTTGATGGAAAGAAAAAAACCAGTGATGTACTGTATGTTGAAGGTCTGAAGCACAATCTTCTTAGTGTTGGATAGTTGGTGGACAAAGGCTATGATCTCCGATTCAAAAATGGAAAATCTAAGATCTTTGAAGGTTCTAGAACAAATATTGCATCTAGTACTCAAACAAAAGGTAACATCTTCCACTTGGTTGGTATTGGAAAAAGTTGTTTATTTGTTCAAATTAATCAGAGTTGGTTGTGGCATAGGAGAATGTGTCATGTGAATTTTGATAATATCATCAAGATAAGCAACACTCAGACTGTAAGAGATCTTCCAAGACTGGTGAAACCTACTAATAGTTTGTACAAAGAATGTCAGTTGGGTAAGCAGAACAGAGTCACGTTCAAAAGTACGAAACAATTTTCTACTAGATTGTTGGACTTAGTACATACTGATCTATGTGGACCAGAAAGAATCAGGAGTTTGCAAGGTGATAGATACTTCATGTTATTAATTGATGACCACTCCCAGATGATGTGGGTGACTTTTTTGAAAGAAAAATCTAAGGTTCTTGAGAAATTCAAAATATTCAAGGCTATGGTAGAGAATGAAACTGGATTAAACATAAAATGTCTTAGGTTTGATAGAGGTGGAGAATTCACATCCAGAGAGTTCATAGAATTCTGTGAGTAACATGGGATAAAAAGATAGTTATCTGCTCCAAGGTCTCCACAACAGAATGGAGTAGTGGAGAGAAAAAAACAAACCATCTAGGAAGCATCTAGAACCATGATGATGGAAGAAAATGTTCCTCAGATCTACTAGAGAGAAGCTGTAAGCACTTCTGTCTACACTCTTAATCAAGTACAAATTAGAAGCAATACTAGTAAGACCCCTTATGAACTTTGGTTTGGCATCACTCCCACTGTGAAGTATTTCAGGGTCTTTGGTAGCAAATATTACATTAAAAGAGATGAAGACCTTGGCAAATTTGATGCTAGAAGTGATGAAGGAATATTCTTGGGTTATTCTACTCAAAGCAAAGCATACCGGTGTTATAATAAGAGATTGAGAAAGATTATAGAAAGTACAAATGTGAAGGTTGATGAAGGTATTGAAAAACCCTCAAGGTTTTATGAATATGAAGAAGATGATTAGAATGATGTTTTGGTCCAAGAAGTTCAAGTCCCTTCTAAAATTTAGATCTAGATTGATCCAGAGAATTAGGAAGAAGAGATAAGTTTGAATCAACCTGTCCAAGAAGTAGAAGTGCAAGAAATTTCCAAAACTCCCAGGTATGTAAGACTGAATCATTCTGAAGACCAAATCATAGGTGATAAAAGCAAAGGTGTTCAAACAAGAAGAAAGATTGCTCAATACTTAGAAAAGTATTGTCTGATTTCAAAAATTGAACCAAAAATAGTGAGTCAAGCATACAATGATGAAAGTTGGACTAAAGCAATGAAGGAAGAGTTGATGCAGATTGAGAAAAATCACACTTGGGATCTTGTTCCTAGACCTAGAAACAAAAATGTAATTGGAACCAAATGGATCTTCTGGAACAAACTAAATGAAAATGGTGAAGTAGTTAGAAACAAAGCCAGATTGGTCTGCAAGGGTTATTCTGAAGTAGAAGGAGTTGATTTTGAAGAAACTTTTGCTTCAGTGGCAAGAATTGAAGCAGTTAGATTATTTCTTACCTTTGTTGCCTTCAAGGATTTCAAAGTATATCAGATGGATGTCAAGTCTACCTTCCTGAATGGTGACTTGAAAGAAGAAGTATACATTGAGCAACCGGATGGATTTCAATTGTCTAATCATGGTGATATGGTCTGCAAGTTGAAGAAAGCACTGTATGGACTCAAACAAGCCCCAAGAGCCTAGTATGAAAGACTGGATAAGCATCTTTTGAAGATTGGTTTCAACAAAGGTACTGCTGATAGTAACTTGTACTTCAAAATTGATCATGAAAATATCTTGATTGTTGAAGTATTTGTTGATGATATCATTTTTGGAGGAAGAGATAGTATGTGCAAAACTTTTACAAATCAAATGAAAAGTGAATTTGAGATGTCCATGTTTGGGGAAATGAATTTCTTCTTGGGTCTACAAATGACTCAAACAAAGAAAGGAATCTTCATTTCACAGACCAAATATGTGAAATAATTGTTGAAGAAATTTGGGATGGAAGACTCAAAACCAATGAATACTCCCATGGCAACTGGATGTAAACTGAGAAAAGATGATGACTCTCCTAAGGCTGATCAGAAAAAGTACAGGTCAATGATTGGAGGACTACTATATCTTACTCAAACTAGACCTGACATTATGAATGCTATTGGTCTTGTTGCCAAATTCCAAGCTGATCCTAGAGAATCTCATGTCATGGCAATCAAGAGGATTCTCAAATATCTAAAAGGAATAGTTGAGTATGGTTTATGGTATCCTAGAGATCATGATTTCTCTCTTCATGCATATACATATGCAGATTGGGCAGGAGATGTGGATGACCAGAAGAGTACCAGTGGTGGAGCATTCTTTTTAGGGAAAAGATTGGTTTCTTGGCTGAGCAAGAAACAAGAGGCAATATCTCTATCCACTACAGAAGAAGAATATATTGTAGTAGCAGGTAGTTGCACTCAAGTTTTGTGGATGAAGCAAATACTAAGAGACATTAGAATGGAGTATGAGGAACCTATCACAATCTTCTGTGATAATTCAAGTGCAATAAATATATCAAAAAATCTAGTGTTGGATTCAAAGACAAAACATATATCCATCAAGTTTCACTTTTTGAGAGAGTAGGTGAACAAGAATGAAGTTAGATTGGAGTTTGTGCCCTCCAAGGATTAGATTGTAGACATTTTTACTAAACCTCTACCTAAGGACTCTTTTGATTATCTCAGGGAAAAGTTAGGGGTTATTACTCCTCCGGTTCTAAATTAAGGTACACTAATGTGCATCAGTCTGGTGGATCTCATAGTCATATCTTGTGGTTTGGATTGATGATAGGAAGCTGCTACTTAGGGGGAGCAGTCTATATGATTCTAAGTGATGCAAGTATGTGCCCTTTTCCATTGATGTCAAAGGGGGAGAGAAGACATGTGAAAAACAAAAAGTGGCTGCTGATCAAAGGGGGAACAGTAAAGGAAGAGAAGACATGTGAATGGTTGTTGTTGATAGGGGGAGCTATGTCAGTCAGTAAGGAGAAGTACTTATCTTGATGGTTAAAATAGTTTTTCACATCATATGTTGCCATCAATGACAAAGGGGGAGATTGTTGCAAGTATGGGCCTAAATGGTGTTGTCATTGATGTCAACATACTCTTGTTGCATTGATGTCAAGGATTGGATGAGCTGAATGCTGAGGATATTGAAAAAATTAGTCCTATTAGAAACAAAGAAGAACAGCGAAGACAGTGAAGATCCTAGCTAAGATGAAGATTAGAGGATGCACATCAAAGGGTTTGTAGATATGTGTCTAAAGATGATACAGTCAAGATTTGAGAGGTCCACATGAAGATTTAGAGAAGTTATGGCTAGATGTTCAGAGGTGACAGATTGACTTAAAATAGGTCAGGTGAGATCCAGAAATGCAATATCTTGTCTACAAATTTGGTGGAGTGTTTAGGAAGCCAATGTGAATTGACAACTCAATTGGTTCATGGTCTGGAGGTCTGCAAGCATCTATTCTAATATGATAGTGATGACAGAATATGTTCTTGAGGTTCCAGATGAAGATACGAATGATTTCAGTAAGCAGAAGTGGTGTGGATGTTCTTGGTGATTCAGGAAAGCTTGTGGGGGTCTCTAGATTGTGTCTAGTTTGTGTTGGTGGTCTGCATTGAAGATTGAGCTCGTAATTGAAGAATTACTTCCAGATGATGATGTTCTTCCTAAACTTGGCTGACTGGATGATTTACACATCTTGCAGATGTTCTTGAAGATGTTCTATGAAGCATGGCATGTCCCTCAAAGAGGATTGAAGTCCCAGATCTATGTGGCCGACAGAGTAGTGATTCGCATGAAGTCTTTTGTAATAAGTCAAGTTGTATTTGTGTATTTTCTCTGTAATAAAATAAAGTATTCTAACTTTGATGATTATCCCAAAGTTGATATCTTGTATAAATAAGAGTTGTGAAGTCATTTCAAAATGTGTGAAGACGAGAGTGTGGTAGAGATGAGAAGAGCGAAAGGCCTAGAAAAACTGTTGAACTTAAATGGAACTGACTCAAGCATGGTGAAGATGCTAATCTTCAGTTCAAGTTGTAATATTTATTATTCTGTAGACAGTGAGTCTCTTGTAGGCAGTGTACCTCTTGTGAGTAGTGTGCTCGAGCAGTGAGCCCTAATTGGCATGTGCCATTTTGTTCTTCTTATTCTTTTAACAGAGAATACAATCTTGGGTTAGTCACCCCGTGGTTTTTCCCTTAACCAGGTTTTCCACGTTAAAATCTTGGTGTCATATGTGTTAATACGTTTCTACTCTTGAATTATTGCATTGTGCTTCCATGATTAATTTATTATTATGCTGTTAAATTACAAGAAGGATTTAAGTGTTTAAAGAATAGAAAGTTTTGAGACAACTGATTCACTCCCCACCTCTCAGTTGTCTATCCTAAATCTAACACCTTCAACTTAGTGTTAGAAAATTTTACTTCATTTAGGTCATCAATATCTTCATACTCAAAATGTTCTTCTAAATTAGTTATCCAATCTATCAATTCTTTGGGATTTAGACTACTAAAATAATTCTGAATGTCTACGTTAGTTTTCTTACCAATACTTGATATAGCTTTCAAAATTATTTCTTCCTTCTCTTCCCCTTTGCTTTCACTTTGCTTGGTAGGACTAACTTCTTGTCCTTCATCACTTTCATCATCTCTAGTGTTAGGGTTTCTTCTGTAGTCTTCTTCATAAGCATCCATCTAGATCTTCATAGCCTTCACCATCTCAAGCATCTCTTCCATCCGTACAATTTCATTAACACTAACATGTCATCTCCATGGTGGTAACTTGATTTAGGGTAAACTACCTTAGGTTAGCTCTATGTCCACAATCACCCTCACAAATTGCTTCACAATCAACACTTTATTTACAAGCTTCTTGTGGACTACCTATGTTCATTGATATGTTTACAACTAGCTAGTTCATAGGGATCTTATACCAAGCACTTTATTGATGGAAGACACCCTTATTTAATTCATTTAAAGTACAAAACAACAAAGAACTTTTATTGATATAAGCTACAATATAAATTCTAAGTGTACTCCCTCTAATTAGTAAGCCTTAATTTACCAAACTCATATCATGACTCATGAATGCATCACTAGGTCAACACTTCACCTATTGATTTCCTCCCCTTTTTATCAAACTCATTCTAAAAATTGCATCAACCTAGTTTGATACCAATTGATGCATTCACGGCAATAGAGCCCAATGAAGGATTATACAACCATGCAACCAAGTGAACAAACACACAACAAAGCTCAATGGAGCAGTAATACAATAATACATTTTCTATTAGTTTATAGCCACAATGGAACTATAGTGATGCAATTATATTCAACATGCTAGGTCTTAGTCATTTGATTACAAATAGGAGAATTACGTTTGAAAGATATTGCAATACAACACCATGCCAAGCTATCTTCTATTTTCTTCGTTTCTTTCTAATGATCTTCAAAGATGTTCATATATTAGCTCATATCCTTAGGGATGATCCCAGTTAGCTGCAAGGTGGTGCAAAGATCAATGCCTAATGAAACATGTGGTTAGTCACATGCATAAGTGAATCTTCTAGAGTGAATGCAATGATGATGGATCAATGGATCTTGATGTGGTTCATACCATAAGGTCTCCTAGGTCTAATTTACATTGATATATGTTTCTTTGTTGTCACAATATTTAGGAAGTTGTTGCAAGATATTAATAGTTAACTATTTACTTTTTTGTTATGTCTAGTAATGGATCATAAATTGATATATGCCTTTGCGGTGACTAGAAACTTATAGAAATTAAATACAACATTATAGGAGAAATGTAAAAAATGTTGTCCCAACCACAAGATATTCTAATATAGTGAAATGTGGTAGAATTTGTAGTGAATTGTTGAAGACTAAAATTCAAAAGAAAACTTGTAAACAAAATAAACAAGTGAAAGAAAATATTTTTGGGTGATGCAGATTTCTCTTACACCTTGGGATGCTCTTGCATCAATTTTCTAGTATGTCTCTAATTTTATATTTTTATCTAATTTATAATGTATTTGAGCATGAAATAGACCTAATTTTATTTTTATTTCACTTTCAATTGATTTCCTTGATAGGTTGTCATATAGAAAATTGATCAAAATACTCTCTCCAAGCTATCGTATAATTTTTTCTAGAGATTCATGATATATAGGACCAGACTACGCCCTTAGTTGCAACCCCAAGTTTCATATACACATTGAGATAAAAAATTGATGAAATTGGGTGTAGTAACTGCTTTAATAGTTTGAGTCCATTTATAGTGGTTAACACTTCATACATGGGCATCTAAGTCCATATTTTTATTGTTTGTGATTCTCTAGTTTAGTGCATGTGTGTTTGTTGTTTCCATTATCTTCTCATGTTCGTGTCTTGCTGGTTGTTAGTTTTATCTCTAGTTCCTTATTTTTTAATGTTACAAATTCAAAATTTACACTATTTACTTTCACACACATCACCTAGTGCAAGACTCTATAAAAACCTTTGAAGTTCATCTTTTAGGATCTTTCATTTTCTTGAACTTGTTTGGCTTACATTTCCACTTCTAAATTGTGTGAATAGTTTATAATTTTGGACCAATTTACTCTATTCTTTTGTTAATGTTTTCTAATGGCTCATCCAATACATCTTGCTTCCCTTAATACCTTTTTTTATTAATTCCAACTTATTCTCCTAGTTTATCAGAACCATCTCTATGTTTTGGAGGATCTCCTTAGCTTCTTTTAGTTAGACTCTTCTCCTCTCTCCACCAGATTCATATTAAATGCCTCTCCCATTCTAATACTTTTACCATCTTTCTTAGTGCATATCCTAACACCTTAGACACTCTTACGTCCATTTATAAAGATTTTACACTACACCTCATGACCTAGATGATGATGTTAGTTCTACTCCTATTCACAAGATCTCATCTAGAACTCCAATTTATCACATCCCTTTTCCATCCTTCATAGATACATTACCTAATGATACTGAGAAGTTGTGAAACCAACCTCATAGGACCTAGTGAACACCTACAAAACCTAAGAAACCTTCCACAAGAGAAAAAAACAAAGAGAGAAATTCGCACAAAAAAGGATGCAATTAATGAAATTAATTAATGAATTACATGAGAGAACTTGCTTTTATATTTGCAAGTTAGAAAACCCTAATGTGAGATTCCTAAGTTTAGCTTAAGTGAAATAAAGTAAATGTGACTTAATTAATTAATCATTATGATTAAATTAATTAAGTAAAGAACCTATTACTCTAACAACCCCCTTAAGATGAACTTAGGGAGAAGCTAAAAAACTAAGGACAAATCATGAAAGCAAAGATGGGTCTTGTCAACTAGGACTGATGAGGTACCCATGTAAAAAAGAGTCTCTCAAAAATAGAGAAAATGAGAAAACCACATGGGAAAAACTCCTCCCCAAAAGAGAGAACAAACCTCCCTACAAAAGAGAGAGAAAGAGTGAAGGACGAAGAAGCCTCCACAAAGAATGTTCCAAAAGAATAGGAACATGAAGAACTCCACTGAAGCATGAAGAAGCTGCAAACACTATCAAAGACTGATTGCTATAGTGCTAAAAAAGAACCTCCTCTAAAACAAAATGAAGATCAAAATTAAGAAGACAAGAATCTGCATGAGTGCTCCCAACGAGACTACTCGAATCAGATGGAAAACAAAGGCAAAACATCTTGAACTCAAAGATACAAATGGCACAGGTACCAAAAGTTTGATGAACTGATCAAGTGAAAATAGGTCACCTCCACAAAAGGAATGCAAGAGTATCCATATGGTAAATGCTCCATCTCACTGAAATGCATGGGTAACTAGCCACTGATGTACTGTTGCATCCACCTAGTAAATAGGAACAAATACTAGATACATAACTCACTCCAACATGAAACCAAAGAAGCATTAGCACCGATAATAGAACCCTCCCCATAATACAGACAAGGGAGATCCATGACAGGTGCACTGAAACTATGTGAATCCAAGAAGTACATGTAGAAGAAACAAGAACATCTGAACATGCAAACATGAAAGTACCAACAAATAAAAGGGTGTGCAAACCAAGGCACACATGCATGAAAAATGTGTGATGGCAAAACAAAATGCAAACATCAACCCTCCATGGCACTTTATATCATAGTGTGAGTACAATAAGGCACAAAATAATGTCCAAGATCTCAGAATACATGTACAATGTTGAGGCACTTTATTTCAGTGCGTTTACATATGATAAGTGCTTACAATGAAAGCTCACAATATCCAAAAGAGGACCACATGCTGAAAATATAATTCTCTAATAGAAAAAGAGGAAATTGATAGCACCATAGAGATGTACACGAAAAAAATGGGACCCAAAAAGGAGTCTGTATGCAGAAGATATGGCCATCAAAGTCTCCAAAACGAGAACTGCACAACAACAACACTGAGAAAACTGATTTTTGGAAAAAACCAAAACTCAAAACAAAAAATCACCTAGCCTCTTATTAGGGATGCCTTGACGTTAATGGAATTCAAATGATCAATGTCCTTCTCTAGGCCTCCCATCACCATATCTTCCCCTTCCTCTTGGATATCTATCAACTCTATGATTGAGGTAATAATTTCTATCATCTTTTTCCTTGCAATATGTATTACTTCCTTCCTCATTGTTATAGTGGAAATTATTGCCTCCTCAGGTTTCTTGTAGTATGGTATACTACTCTTAGGATCCTCCACATATGACCTCCTATACCCATAGTGAGACATATCTTTCCAAAACCTCCCTTCCCTACCTCTTTGTTCGTTCTTCCTATCTCCAAATCTTTTACTCAATTTATTTTTTATGGTTAAGGCCATTTGATATGCTTCCTCTATTATTTGGATATTTAAAATTTACTTAATCATTTTATATTGATTATCTCTTGAACCATTCATGTATCTAGCCACTTTCTCCGGTCCCTCATCATGGTGCCCTGAATGGATTGTTAGTCTATATTATTCTTTAGTGTAAAACTTCATAGTCATATCCTTTTTCTTTAGATTGTGTAGCTCCTTTACTAAAACTAATTGATAATTTACAAGAATGGAATTAGATTTAATTTTCTTCACCATTTTGTGCCATTTCCCAATACTAGATTTACCTTTCCTATTTCATTCTAGTTATACTTCCTTCCACCAAAATGGTGACATGACCCTTCAACTTAGTCTTAGTAAATTTTATTTTGTTTGGGTCATCAATGTCTTCATACTCAAAATGTTCTTCTAAATTAGTTATCCAATCTATCAATTCCTCAAGATTTAGACTACTAATTTTTTTTTGAATGTCTAATTTAGTTTTCTTGCCAATACTTAATATATATTTCAACATTATTTCTTCTTTCTCTTCCCTTTTTCTTTCACTTTGCTTGGTAGGACTAACTTCTTGTTCTTCATCACTTCCATCATCTCTAGGGTTAGGGTTTCTTCTATAGTCTTCTTCAAAGACATCCATATAGATCTTCATAGATTTTATCATCTAAAGAATATCTTCCATCCTTACAATGACATTAATAATACCATGTCATCTCTAGGGTGGTATCTTGATTTATTGTAAACTACCTCAGGTTAGGTGTATGTCCACAATCACCTCTAGAAACTTCCTCATAATCAACACTTTGTTTACAAGATTCTTGTGGACTACCTATGTTTGGCTATATGTTTACAACTAGTCAATTTATAAGAATCTTACGCCTGATACTTTATTTCTAGAAGATAACCTTATTTAATTCATGTAAAGTACAAAAGAACAAAGAAGTTTTATTGAGATAAGAGTTACATTGCAAGTTCCAAGTGCACTCCCTCTTATTAGCATGCCTTAATTTACCAAACTCGTATCATGAGTCATAAATCTATCACTATGTGAACACTCCACCGATTGATCTTATTCCCTTTTTATCAAACTCATTCTAAAAAACTACATCAACCTACTTTGATACCAATTGATGTAGTCATGGTTGGAGGACCTAATGAAGGATTATCCAACCATGTATCCAAGTGAACAAACACACAACAAAGCTCAAGGGAGTAGTAATACCACAATAATCTCTCTATTAATTCATAGTCACAATGAAATTATAGTAATACAATGGGATTCGAACGTGCTAGGCATTAGTCATTTGATTACAAATGGGAAAAATTGAATTTAAGAGATATTGCAATACAACACCATGCCAAGCTATCTTCTATTTTATTTGTTTCTTTCTAATGGTCTTCAAATATGTTTATATATTAGCTCCTAGTATTAAGGATGATCCTAGTCAACCACAAGGTGGTGCAAAGATCAATGCCTAACAAAACATGTGGTTCACGAAATGCATAAATGAATCTTCTGGAGTGAATGTAGTGATGATGGATTAATGTATCTTGATATGGTTCATACCATAAGGTATTCTAGGTCAAATTTACCATCTCAAGCATCTCTTCCATCCTTACAATGACATTAACAATACCATGCCATCTCCATGGTGGTATCTTGATTTAGTGTAAACTACCTCAGGTTAGGTGTATGACCACAATCACCCCTACAAACTGCCTCATAATCGACACTTTGTTTACAAGATTCTTGTGGACTACCTATGTTTGACGATATGTTTACAACTCGTCAATTCATAGGAATCCTCCATCCAATACTTAATTGCTGGTTCAAGATACCCTTATTTAATTCATGTAAAGTATAAAAGAATATAGAAATTTTATTGATATAAGAGTTACATTACAAGTTCCAAGTGCACTCCCTCTTATTAGTATGCCTTAATTTACCAAACTCATATCATGAGTCATAAATCCATCACTAGGTCAACTCTCCACCTAATGATCTTCTTCCCTTTTTGTCAAACTTATTCTAGAAATTACATCGACCTACTTTGATACTAATTCATGTAGTCATGGCTAGAGGGCCTAATGAAGGATTATCCAACCATGTAGCCAAGTGAAAAAAACACAACAAATCTCAAGGGAGAAATAATACCACAATAATCTCTCTATTAATTCATAGTCACAATGGAATTATAGTGATGTAATGGGATTCCAACATACTAGGCCTTAGTCATTTGATTATAATTGGGAAAAATTACGTTTGAAAGATATTGCAATACAACACCATGCCAAGCTATCTTCTATTTTCTTTGTTTCTTTTTAATGGTCTTCAAAGATGTTTATATATTATCTCCTAGTCTTAGGGATGATCCTAGTCAACCACAAGGTGGTGCAAAGCTCAATGCCTAATAAAACATGTGGTCTGCTAAATGCATAAATGAATCTTCTAGAGTGAATGCTGTGATGATGGATTAATGGATCTTGGTGTGGCTCACACCATAAGGTCTCCTAGGTCTAATTTACCTTGATATGCATTTTTTTGTTGTCACAAGGTTTAGGAAGTTGCTACAAGCTATGAATAGTCAACTTTCTTCTTTACTAGATTTAAAATTGATATATAGATGACAACACTCACACCTACGCTCTAATATCAAATTCATACAAAGAGATCTAATTGGAACAAAAGAAGGGTAATGCAGCACCAGGATAAAATAAACTAAATGGTTACCATTCTATTCAAATCATAGACTAATTTAGAGCCATTGAGGATCTCAACTAGTAATTTGAACTAAGATATAGGAACAGATACAAAACTCATGAACATAAGAAACAAACACAAAGAAAACTCGACAATAGTATAATATTAATGAGATCTGTTTTGTGTTAGATTACAAATCATTTAGCAAGACTCTTGCATTTTGTAGACACCAGTTTGACCATACTTTGAGACTACACATTTAATGAATCAGAGACAACATACTCTGCTATTCCAGACTACCAATCTCTCAAACCAATTCCTCTCTTCTATTTACTACTACTACAATTCCCTTCACACCATGTTTTCACACTTCCATCTACCTCCCTGCTGAGATGTCCCTCTACTAAAATAGTCTCGATAAAAATAGGCTCGATCTTCATCCTTTATTCCCATTCTTCTATTTTGGTAGTTTCTAACTTCCTGGCCCATTATGGTAGTTTCATTCTTTCTTCCTTTGTTAGACGACATGGAGAAAACCATTCTTCAAACATGATGGCATCAGGAACTTCTTCAACATCTCCCAATGACCACTTTCAACCAACAAAATAACTACCTCTAAAAGGCCAATACAGTCCAAGAAGGATGAGAACAAACAACTTCAAACAAACATAAGTCATTCACAATAGAACTTTAAAAATATCGACTAATCCAAAACAAAATTTGATGGGGGTTGATGCCCCTGCATTAGGCTCTGTGGGTGGGAGAAATTTGAGTTCCATCTCAAATAATGGTTTTCTTTTTCCTCTTCTTCCAATTGTGTTGCATTCCTAGCTCCTCATCCTCTCCATGTTTGTATTGATTTGCTCTGAGCAAGTTTGCCTCTTTCTTCATGTATCTTCTCCTTTTGATCTGTTTCTCAGTGGCTAGACTCCAAAACTCTATCTCTCATTCAATATTGTCCATTTCCACATCCTCTTTTCTTTTTGCTTGATTTCTTGTTGCTTTATTTGTCTCAGTTCCTCTTATTAGTTCTATACTTTCTTTTACTCTTTGCTTAACTAAAAGATATGCTTGAACTTCATTCATATCAATGCCAAGTAACTTCTTTTCCTTATTTGGTTCATTTTCTAACCTATGATATGAAGCATCCTTCATTCTCTCTTCATGAGTCTCTTCGTCAAGTGCTTTTTGCAATTCTTCCTCTTTCTATTCTGTCTTGATTTCTTTCATGTTCTCCATAATGAGAACTTTCTTCACCTCTTCTGGTACAAACTGCTCACTTGGCAACTCTCTGCTATCCAAACCTATTTCATCTTCTCTTTTCCAAGTAGTCATATTCCACCCTCTTCTTTTCCTAACAATCATCTTCATAGGCCACTTCAACTTCTTTTTCAATGAGCAATACCAACCATATTCTTGGCTTCTTTCCTCAAGCCACTGCTTACACTTCTCTAAATCTCTTCTCAATACTGCTATTTCTTTATCCCACTCTACATTTTGCTTCTCGACATTCAACTTCATCTTGTCTTTCTTCTTGAGGCTTTCTTTTATGGCATACTGTTGCATCTTTTTATCTTTCTTCTTGGCTTCTTGATACCTCACCAAGGGCTTCTCTCCTTTTTCTCTGCCTAGTCTTTTGGTACCCAGGTTCTTCTTAATGTGTCAAAACCCACATACTTATGGAAAATCATATAACCCACTTCTCCTTCTAGATCTTTTAAACCCTCCCAGATCTTGTAGCTCTGATACCAAACTAATGGTCAAACACTCTCACACCTACGCTCTAATATCAAATTCATATAAAGAGATTTGATTGGAACAAGAAAGGGTAATGCAACACCAGGATAAAACAAACTAAATGGTTACCATTAAATTCAAATCATGTAGACTAATTTAGAGCCACTGAGAATCCCAACTAGTAATCCAAACTAAGATACAAGAATAGATACACAACTCATTCATAAGTAACAGAAATAAAGAAAACTCCCCAACAATATAATATTAATGAGATCTATTTTGTGTTAGATTATAAATCATTTAACAAGACTCTTGCATTTGGTAGACACCAGTTTGACCATAATTTGAGACTACACAATCAATGAATTAGAGACAACATACTTTGCTATTCTAGACTACCAATCTCTCAGACTGATTCCTCTGTTCCATTTACTGCTGCTACAGTTACCTTCACACCATGTTTTCACACTTCCATCTACCTCCCTATTGAGATGTCCTTTTGCTAAAATAGTCCTGATAAAAACAGGTCCGATCTTCGTCCTTTATTCCCATGAACTACTATTTTGGAAGTTTCTAACTTCCTAGCCCATTGTGGTAGTTTCATTCCTTCTTCCTTTGTTAGGTGATAGGGAGAAAACTATTCTCCAAACATGATGGCATCAGGAACTTCTTCAACGTCTCCCAACGATCACTTTCAACCAACAAAATAATTGCCTCTAAAAAGCCACTACAAGCCAAGAAGGATGAGAACAAACAACTTCAAACAAACATAAATCATTCACAACAAAACTTTAAAAATATTGACTAATCCAAAACAAAATTTGATGGGGGTCGATGCCCTTGCATCATATATGCCTTTGTGGTAATTAGAAACTTCTAGAAATTAAATGCAACATTATAAGATCAATGTAGAACATCTTCTCCCAACCACAAGATGATATTATAATGCAGTGAAATGTGGTAGGATTTGTAGAGAATGGTCAAAGAGTGAAATGTAAAAGAAAACCTAAAAAACAAAATAAAAAAGTGAAAGAAAATATTTTTGGGTGATGCAAGATTTCTCTTGTACACCTTGGGATGCTATTGCATCAATTTGCTAGGTGTATGTCTCTAATTTTATGTTTTTATCTAATTTATAATGTATTTGAGCATGACATAGACCTATATTTCTTTTTATTTCAGTTTCAATTCATTTCCTTAATAGGTTGTCATAAAATTGATCAAAAGACTATCCCCAAGCTACCCTATAAATTTTTTTAGAGCTTTGTGCTATATAGGACCAGACTACCCCCTTAGTTGTAACCCCAAGTTGCATATACCTCTTTAGATAAAAAAATTATGAAATTGGGTCTATCGGCTACTTGAATAGTTTTGAGTCCATTTCTAGTGGCTACCACTTTATACAAGGGCATCTAAGTTCATATTTTTATTGTTTTTAATTGTCTAGTTTAGTGCATGCATGTTTGTTGTTTCAATTATCTTCTCATGTCTGTCTCTTGTTTGTTGTTAGTCTTAGCTCTAGTTCCTTAGGTTTTAATATTAAAATGTATAAACTTACACAATTTAATTGCACACACATCACCTAACAACACTCTATAAAAAACCTTTTAAGTTCATTTTTTAGGATCTTTGATTTTGGTGACTTGTTTGGCTTACATTTCCACTTATAATTTATGTGTGAATAGCATAGAATTGTACCAAATTTTTCTCCTTTTTTAGTGTTTTCTAATGGATCATTCAATCCCTCTTGCTTCCCTTAATACCTTTTTTTCTTGATCCCAACTTCTTCTCTTAGTTTATCTCAATCCATTCCTATGTTTTTTAGGATATCCTTAGCTTCTCTAAGTTAGACTCTTCTCCTCTCTCCATCGAATTCATGTCAAATGCCTCTACTATTCTAATACTTTTACTATCTTTGTTAGTTCCTACCCAAGCAGCTTAGACACTCTTATGTCCATTTACGGTGATTTTTACAATACACCTCATGACCTAGATGATGATGTAGGTTCTACTCCTATTCAAAAGATCTCATCTAGATCTCCAATTTATCAAACCCCTATTCTATCCTTGATATATACATTACCTAATGATAAGCCTAATCTTCCTATTCTTATGGTTGTTCATCCTACTCCCTCATCTAAAGATTCTTATACTTCCTTTGATGATCTATCCTTTGATACCTTTAGTGACTCTTCTAAAGAGGACATAATCCATGATCAATATGGTGATGATCTATATGACAATGATAATTCCCCTTTACTTTCTCATACCTCTTACCATTTTTGTATTTCTAAGGCCTCCATAAATGAAATCAATCTTGAATACTTTACTCCATATGACTAGGTTACACACACTGATTTGATGAACTATATCATGACATTGACACATATTATTATCCTTCCTACATTAATAATTGATCTCCTCTATGTAATCCTTTCAATTTTTATATGGATCCAATTCATCCCTTGAAATCATTATCATTTCTTTCTACCCTTACCCTCTCCCAATGGCTCCCCACTTCATATGAATCACCACTATATCCTTCCATGTCCATGTGATGTTCTAAATTTAGCTCCATGTAAATTCTAACTTCTTTTTAATCTACTATGTCTTAAATTTCATATAAACCAACATCTTTTCCTTTTCCTACTAATGAATATCCTCACCTACTTCACCTCTTGAACTAAGTGAACACTTGCTTCCTTCCTACTATAACCTATCACCTTTATCTTCCTCTTTACCACATATTTTGACTAAGCATGAGGATTTTAGAACATTTATTTGATACTATATTAGATGCATGTTATGGTAAACATTTGAAAGTTTCACTTCCTTTTAATGATTGTACTATGCATGATGTGTGTTCTTCTTCCTCTTCTACATTGTCTTTAGATGAAAATATTGTAAAGTGCTTGTGAATGAATTATATTTTGATGGGCCTATCATGATGCCTTATTTTCCATATCACTTAGATGATAACTTGCTTAGTTAGTTTCATGAGATTCCACATACATTTACCATTCATCCTCCTTCTCTTTAGTCCAATTTTATCACACATTCTATGTCCACTTCACATCCCACACTGGGTATTTTGTCTTCTACTTCTCATATACTACCATCTCCCTCTCCCCATTTTGATTTTCAACTAACTCCATCCACTTTGATCCTACACTTCCTTTTTCACAAGATCCCTTTCTTTGTATATATTATGAACCAAATCTTTCTTCTATACCACCTAACACATATACCACATACTTTCCTCCATATCATGATGTTGCAACTTATTCTCAATGTGATATTTAACTCTCTCCTATTCCCCATTAAACATATTTATTTATTAAACTAAAGGAGCTAAAGGTTCGATTAATGAAATGTACCTTTTCCCCTCCTCATTTGAAACCTTCATGGATGGTATCTCTGCTTTCATATGAAATTCTTACATACCCATTTCCTATGATTTTACTTCATTACATTTAAATAAGTATAATTTTTGTGGAGATCCCATTTGTCATGTGAGATAATTTTATATCCATTGTTTAGCCATTACCTCTAATGATCCCTTTCCAACCAACCACTTCCCTAGAACATTAATAGATGATGCACTAGATTGCTTCTACAATTTATCCCTAACTCCATAAATTTGTTGATCTTTTGTATGCCTTCACTCTTCACTACTAATCTAACATAGAACCCAAAGTCTATCTTCAATAACTTCCACATTGTAAATAAGATCCTATTGAAACTATTCAATATTATACTTCTCACTTATTTTCCTTACTCATCAACACAGAATTTAATCCTCCTAATTCTATATTGGGTAATCCCACAATAATGGGTCCCAAACTTGGGACAAAAAATTAGGAGGGAGGGGGAAAAAATTTAACAAGTACCTTCATTTGAAGGTTTTTATTTGAATGAAGGTACCTGTGAATGAAGATTACTATGTTGTAATCTTCATTTGAAGATGTATCTTTGAACAAAGGTTGTCTTCAAACAAAGGTTCTTGTAGATTGAAAAAATATTAAAATAATACCTTCAAACGAAGAGAATCTTCATTCAAAGGTATAATTTTAATATTTTTAAAAATTTTTATATGAGCCTCGAAAAAACAAAGTTGTTGGCTCATTTTTAGCAAAAGCAAAAACTTGAGTTGTGAAGATAGGGCAAAGGTGAAGGGCACCCAGAGCGGACCCAGTGGACAACATAGATATGGGTATTTGAATGAAGGAGCCAAATTACTTGGTAAACTTGCAGTCCACCACCATAAAAATGATGGCAGACTGTTGTTCTATGTTTTTTCCCTAAGAAAATAATGGCTAATACAAAACCCTAATTGTGTTAAACTCTGATTGTTTGTTCTGTAGAGTTATATAAGTTATGAACTGTTATTTTTCTAGAGTAATACAGTGTTGTAGTAGTGTTTTGGAGACAATGGTGGCAGACTGTTGTTCTGTGTTTTTTCCCTAAGAAAACTATGGCTAATATGAAACCCTAATTCTATTATACTCTATTTTTTTGTTCTGTAGAGTTATATAAGTTATAATTGTCTCCAAAATGCTGCTACAACGCTATATTACTCCATGATTTATATCAGTAATACAACATTGTAGCAGTGTTTTGGAAATAATTCTAAGATAATATATCATGTAAATTGAAATACCTTAATTTGTTGTGTATCTGATTATGAAATCCAATATATATATATTAGTAATACAATGTTGTAGCAACGTTTTGGAGACAATTCTAAGATAATATATCATGTAAATTGATATACCCTAATTTGTTGTGTATCCGATTATGAAATCACTATGTGTATATATCAATTTAGATAGACTTCAAATGACTCATTCTTAATATACTGTCAAAATTTATATACCCAAACTTATTCAATGATACATATATATCATGATATATATAGATAAGTTGTCAAAATTAATATACCTAAACTTGTGTGTGTGTGTGTATATATATATATATATATATATCAATTAGTAATACAATGTTGTAGCAATGTTTTGGAGATAATTCTAAGATAATATATCATGTAAATTGATATACCCTAATTTGTTGTGTATTTGATTATGAAATCACTATGTGTATATATCAATTTACATAGACTTCAAATGACTCACTCTTAATATACTATCAAAATTTATATACCTGAACTTATGTATATATATATATCATTATATATATATATATCTCATGATATATATACATTCATTTATATATATCATGATATATATATCATATGTATATGTATATATATGTATGTATATATTTATATATATGTATATATGTATATGTGTATGTGTATGTGTATGTGTATGTGTATATGTATATGTATATGTATATATATATGTATATAGATATATATCTATATATATATATAACATGATATATATCATGTATGTTTATATATATATATATATATATATATATATATATATATATATAAGCACTAGATAGTTATTTAAAAATAATGGGTACATGTTTAATTTTATGTCAAACTCATAACAATGATATACATACATTCAATGATATACATGATGATATATATCATCATGTGTATATATATCATGATATATACATCTTTGTAGAAGCACTATATAGTTATTTAAAAATAATGGGTACATTAATTTTTATTTCAAACTCATATCAATTCAATATACATACATTCAATGATATATATATATATATTATATAACTTTATTTATAAATAATGGGTACATTAATTTCAAACTCATGTATTCAAATTCAAACATGTTGATGTCAAATATCGAATGTTGTATGCCAAAAGGTGTACATGGGCAACCATATCCCAATTTTTGTATGATATCGAACTAGAATTTGTGGATTCAAAGTACTTTTCAATTTCAAGTAGAAAATGTGGCTATGTGCATAAGCTTCCTATTGATTTAACAATTTTCAAATTTTACCTTTACTGGGTCCATGACAATTGAAGAGGCATTTCCTGAAACACAAAAGTATTGGCCATCATGGGATAATAGAACTAAGCTTAACTATATAAACACAGTGATAGAAAGTGTTCAATTAAATGTGATAGACTTAGGGCTATGGTCAAGCATTCTAATGGAAACCTCCATGAGGAAGATCAAGATATCTAGTAACTTTACAATGTAAAAAGTGGAACTTGGTATGGGTTGGTCCAGATCAGTTGGCTCAGCGCATGGATCTTGATGTAGTAATTTTTAATTGATTACACAAGTTTGTATATGGCATCCATGTGCACATTAAACATGACGAAGAGATAGGCCAGTAGTAATTACTAGGTGTCTATATTGATACACCTTGTTTTCAAGATGGTAATTAGTAAAATGAATCCCATTTTGAACAATTTTGACTTCTTTGAGATATGTCCCTTGCACTTCAAATGAACCTGTTGGAAACAACATTCCATCACTTGTTTCTAGTTTTATTAAGTTCATCCTCTCCTTTGTGCAATGTAATAAATAATAACTAACACCTTCTATGTTTCCAACCTCTGCTATGACTGCAAAAATATCTCCTATACACATATATGTACAATGTTCAATTTAAAAAAAATTGAACCAATCTTTAATTATAGAAAAAAATTAATATTAAACAAACTTTGCAAGAATATATATATATATATATATATATATATATATATATATATATATATATATATATATATATATATATATATATATATATATATATATATATATATATATATATGCACACGTACCTTTTTTAATCAATCTTGGAATGTGGTCATAATCAATTGAAATCAAAGGAATGTCTTCAAATCTTTCCTTTTCATCTTCATTGCATGTGTCAGTAACAACTAGTGGCACCTGATTCCATTCATTGACATATCCACGTTCTTGGTTATTGCAATTATCATAATTTCCTAAAATGCAGTCATAACAAAAATAAGAGTAATCCCTAGTCCACAACATCTATGGGTGCTTATCTGTACTCATGAAACAATGTAAAGATATTTTTTTCTCTACCCTCTTGCAACCATGCATTGTTCTTCTATCCACACCTACAAATTTTATATGTAATTTTCAAAATAAAATATAAATATAGAGTTCTTAAACTTAATTTTTTAGAAACAAGTGAAACTTGTTTCAAACAATAAATTACATACCTGATATCTCCAAAAAAACTCTATTAGAACATGTGTTCCTCCCTGAAGGTGTGCCAACATCACATGCAAAGTGTTTCTTACACCATTCAACAACATCATGTGCATCATTTATACAATCTCCCTCATAATTCATTTGTGTTGCAAATATGTGCCTAAGTGGGATGTCATTGGTGTCAACATATCCTTGTTGCCATTGGTGTCAACTATATCCTATTTTGCTGTCTGCATAGAAGAATGGACTATTGAGAATATTGAGAAAATTAATGACAATCAATGCATGTAGATCATGTGGCTGTGTAGAAGATTTTCGGAGATTGGTCCAATTAAGATTTGAGAAGTCCGCATGAAGATTTGAAGGAGTTATGGCCATCTGAGTAGAATCAGTTCCTGCAATACTCAGGAAAGATAGAGTGATAGGAAAGAGGTCCAAATTACTCTGGTAATATAAAATTGTGATCTGCAGATCTGAAGGCATGTTTGGGAAGTCAATGTGTATCATCAACACCAGTGGTTTGTGGTTTGGAGGTCCGCAAGCTATTCTTCTAGTTTGACAGTCATGGCAGAGAATGTTCTTGAGGTTCCAGAGGAAGGTTCAAATGCTTTTGATAATTTGGTTTAGAATGGAGGTTACTGGTGAATTCAAGGTGCTTGTGGAGGTCTCTGGATCGTATGGCTACTATGTGAATTCAAAATCTTCATGTCAAGTGTGTTGATTATGTTTCTTCTCTTATATTGTTGATCTATGCTTTAATGTTCACATCACTAATCTGATAGTAAGATAATAAAGAAGGTTAAAGGCAAAAAAGTTTTACTATGGGACAACTGATTCACCCCCTTCTCAATTATCTAGTTCCAATAATTGGTATCAGATCTAGATCCTCTCATAAAAGCCTAACTGCTTGAGGAGATCCAGGATGTCAACCTACAAGAAGGATAGTCCAAGATTTGATGGAACAAATTATTCTATTTGGAAAAATTGTATGGAGTGCCATTTGTAATGCATGGGTGATGCTTATTGGGCAATAACCAATGTTGAGTATAAACCTATGGAGAAAGGTCCTTCAACTCATGATCAAATCAAAGATGCTGAAAATAATCTTCGAGCCAAAGAAGCCTTGTTGAGTGCCCTGACTGATTCAGAGATGACAAATGTCTTTGGTCTAAAACTTGCTTATGAAATCTAGAAAAAGTTGGAGTGTCTGTATGAAGGTGATAAATATGTCAAATGTGCAAAGCTGCAAAGTCTGAGAGGAAAATTTGAAACTATGAGGATGAGCGAAGATGAAAACATCACAATCTACATGCAAAAGATAAATGAACTTGTGTGTGGCATCAGGTGTGCTGGTGGAACTTTGGAAGAATCAAAAATTGTATCAAAAGTACTCAGATCTTTACCAGATTCATACAAACATAAGGTTGCAGCTATAGAGGAGATCAAGATAGTCTCAGATGTTACAAGAGATCATCTAGTTGGCAAGATTTTAGCTTTCAAATTAAGTGAGTTTGGTGATTCCCTTCCCAAGTCTGAATCTACATTTAAGGCTAGTGTGTAGGGAAAACAAAGATATGATCTGGGTGAAAGCTCTTCTGCAAGATCAAATAGATTTATGAAGACAAGAAAGGATCTTGAAGATATTGAAATGGAAACAGCAGATCTTGAAGCTCTTATTGCCAGAAGAATGCCAAGAGGATTTGATAAGTATGAAGGAAAATTACCACTCAAATGTTTTGCTTGTAATAAGATTGGTCATTTTACCTCAAGATGTCTGGAAAGGTTTTCAAAACCAAACCCTAACAAGTATAAAGGTCAGAAGAAATGTTACTATGTCCATGAAAATGGAGAAAAAGAAGATCTGGTGTCTACTGAATCTACTAGTTGTGTAAATGTGGAAAGTGCCTTGGCTGCTTAGGTTATTGAAAAGGATGAATGGGTGATTGATAGTGGATGTTCTCATCATATGACTAGTGACAAGAGTAAGTTTGTGAATTTTGAAAACTATGAAGGAGGACTTGTGAAATTTGGAGACAACTTAGCTAGTAGAATCTGTGGCAGAGGATCCATTTCTTTTGATGGAAAGAACAACACCAATGATGTTCTGTATGTGGAAGGACTGAAACATAATCTTCTCAGTGTTGGATAGTTGGTTGACAAGGGTTATGATCTTCAGTTCAAGGATGGAAAATGCAGAATCTTAGAAAGCTCCAGAACTAAATTTGCATCTAGTACTCAAACCAGAGGTAACATCTTCCACTTAAGTAGTTCTGGGAAAAGTTGTTTGATTGCTCAGACAGATCAAAGTTGGCTATGGCATAGGAGGATGTGTCATGTGAATTTTGACAACATTGTCAAAGTTAGTTCCACTCAAGCTATAAGAGATCTTCCAAGACTTGTGAAACCTAATAACATATGTAGAGAATGTCAATTAGGCAAACAAAACAAAATTTCATTTAAGAATAAGGAACAAGGTTCAAGTGAGAGATTGGAACTGGTACATACTGAACTCTGTGGTTCTGCTAGAATTAGGAGTGTGCAAGGAGACTGATATTTCATGTTGCTAATTGATGATTACTCCCAGATGATGTGGGTAACTTTTCTGAGAGAAAAATCATAAGCCCTTGACAAGTTTAAGGTGTTCAAGATGATGGTTGAAAATGAGATTGGTGGGAAACTAAAGTGTTTGAGATCTGACAGAGGTGGAGAATTTACCTCCAGTGAGTTTGATGCTTTTTGTGAAAAGCATGGAATAAAAAGATAGTTATCTACTCCTAGGACTCAACAAAATGGAGTTGTGGAAAGAAAGAACTGGACCATTCAAGAAGTTGCCAGAACCATGATGATGGAAACAAATGTTCCTAAAGTTTATTGGAGAGAAGCCATGAGTACTACTGTCTACACTCTTAACCGGGTGCAGATCAAAGGAAATTCTGGTAAGACTCCTTATGAACTTTGGTTTGGTCATCCTCCTACTGTGAGATACTTCAGAGTCTTTGGTAGTAAATGTTATAGAAAAAGAGATGAGGATTTAGGTAAGTTTGAGGCAAGAAGTGATGAAGCAATATTTTTGGGATACTCAACTCAAAGTAAGGCCTACCGGTGCTTCAATAAAAGATTGAAGAAGATTGTTGAAAGTGCAAATGTTAAAGTTGATGAAAGAAAACAAGGACATTCTAGGTACTCTAGATATGATTCAAATGATCAAGATGAAAGTCAAAATCAAGGAAGGCAAGTTCAAGTTTAGACTCAGATTTAGTTTGAACCGGTAACTCCAAAGGTTAACACAGATGATGAGGAACAAGTTCAAGAAACAAAAGCTCAAACAATCTCCAAAACTCCCAGGTATGTAAGGTTAAATCATCCTGAAGATTAGATCATAGGATATAAGAGTAAAGGTGTTCGAACTAAGAGAAAAATGTCTAAAGGTCAAGAAGAGATTTGTTTGATTTCAAGGATTGAACCTAAATCAGTAAGTGAAGCTTGCAATGATGAAAAATGGGTCAAAGAAATGGAAGAGGAATTGATGCAAATTGAAAAGAATCACACATGGGATCTAGTTCCTAGACTTGAGGACAAAAATATGATTGGAACCAAATGGGTCTTCCAGAATAAGCTGAATGAAGATGGTGAGATGGTAAGGAATAAGGCAAGGTTGGTATGTAAATGCTACTCTCAAGTGGAAGGAATTGATTTTGAAGAAACTTTTTCTCCGGTGGCAAGGATAAAGGCAGTTAGATTATTTCTTGCATTTGCTGTCTTCAAAGATTTTAAAGTATATCAAATGGATGTGAAATTAGCATTTCTGAATGGAGATTTGGAGGAAGAAGTCTACATTGAGAAACTAGAAGGATTTTAGTTGTCTGATCAGGGAGATATGGTTTGTAGATTGAGAAAAGCCTTGTATGGACTCAAGCAAGCTCCAAGAGCTTGGTATGCCAGATTGGATAAGCATTTGCTTAAGCTATGATTTAGCAAAGCATTTGCTGATCAGATGAAAAGTGAGTTTGAGATGTCAATGTTTAGTGAGATGAATTTCTTCCTAGGTCTGCAAATTGTTCAATCAGATAAAGGTATCTTCATATCTCAGTCCAAGTATGTAAAATAATTACTAAAGAAATTTGGAATGGAAGACTCAAAGCCAGTAGGTACACCTATGGTAACCAAATGCAAGCTAAGAAAAGATGATGACTCTCCCAAGGCAAATCAGAAAAGATATAGATCAATGATTGGAGGATTGCTTTATCTAACCTAGACCAAACCTGACATCATGAATGTAGTTGGACTTGTTGCCAGATTTCAAGCCGATCCAAAAGAATCCCATGTTATGGCAGTCAAAATAATTTTTAGATATCTCAAGGGGACAATTGATTATGGACTGTGGTACCCAAAGGACAATAACTTCACTCTTCATGCATATATAGATGCTAATTGCGTAGGAGATGTGGATGATAGAAAAAGTACTAGTGGTGGTGCATTCTTCTTAGGAAGAAGACTGGTCTCTTGGATAAGAAAAAAATAAGAGGCAATATCTTTGTCTACTACAGAAGCAAAGTACATAGCTGTAGAAAATAATTGCACTCAGGTTTTGTAGATGAAGCAAATATTGAAGGACATTAGAATTGTGTTTGAGGAGCTAGTGACAATTTTCTGTGATAATTCTAGTGCAATAAGCATCTCAAAGAATCTGGTATTGCATTCAAAGACAAAGCATATATCTATCAAGTTTCATTTCATGAGAGAGAAAGTAAATGAGAATGAAGTCAAGTTGGAGTTTGTGCCTTCCAAAGATCAGATTGCAGACATCTTCACTAAGTCTCTTCCCAAGGATACTTTTAAGTATATCAGAGAGAAGTTAGGGGTTATTACCCCTCTTGAGTACAACTAAGATGCACTAAGGTGCATCAGTCCAGTGGATTTCACATTCATATCTTGTGATTCGGATTGATGTTAAGAAGGTTCTACTCAAAGGGGGAGTAGTCAATATGCAAAATTTGGGATCAGTCTGAAGCAAAAAGGGAGAAAAGATAGCAAATATGTGCCCTTTTCCATTGATGTCAAAGGGGGAGAGAAGTCATGTGAAAAACTAGTTCCTGATGTAAGGGGGAGCAGTAAGAAAGTAGTTGCAGAAGTGAGAAGAGAAAGGGGGAGAAGTTCTTGTCTTGATGGTTAGATTCAATTTTTCACATCATATGTTGCTATCAATGAAAAAAGGGGAGATTGTTGCAAATATGTGCCTAAGTGAGTTGTCATTGATGTCAACATATCCTTGTTGCCATTGGTGTCAACTATATCCTATTTTCTTGTCTGCCTAGAAGACCGGACTGTTGAGGATATTGATAAAATTAATGACAATCAATGCATGTGGATCATGTGGCTATGTAGAGGATTGTCAGAGATTGCTCCAGTTAAGATTTAAGAAGTCTGCATGAAGATTTGAAGGAGTTATGGCCATCTGAGTAGAATCGGTTCCTGCAATACTCAGGAAAGATAGAGTGATAGGAAAGAGGTCCAGATAGCTCTGGTAATATAAAATTATTATCTGCGGATCTAAAGGCATGTTTGGGAAGTCAATGTGTATCATCAACACCAGTGGTTCGTGGTTTGGAGGTTCGTAAGCTATTCTTCTAGTTTGATAGTCATGGCAGAGAGTGTTCTTGAGTTTTTGGAGGAAGATTCAAATGCTTTTGATAATTTGGTTTAGAATGGAGGTTACTGGTGAATTCAATGTGCTTGTGGAGGTCTCTGGATCATATGGCTACTATGTTAGAGGTCCACATTGAAGTTTGAGCTTGTTGATTGAAGATTTCTTCTTTGAGGTTGATGTTCTTCCCAATCTTGGCCGACCCGATGTTCCTAGCCTGTTGCGGATGCCTTAAGAGTATTTTTATGAAGTGTGGAGTCGTTGTAGAAGCAGATTCAAGTCTCAATTGTGTTTGGCCAATAGTGTGATGATCCACGTCAAGTTTAGCCAACCTTGTTGATCATTCCAAGGTTGATGAAGTATATAAATACTTGTTGAAGAGGTATTGAAATCATCCTTGTGTAAAACAGATAAAATCTGAAGAAAGGATTAGGAGTAGAGCAGAGAAGAAAAGGAGCTAAAGTAGTATAGAGTGTGAAGAAGAGTTTGGGGTAAAGTGAAAGTTCTTGAGCATTCATTGAAACTGAATCGGGCATGAAGTAGATGCTATTTCTCAGTTAATTCTTTCTAAATAAATTCTATAGGCAGTGAGCCTCTCTTTTGAGTAGTGAGCTCTGGGTAGTACACTCGAAGACATGTGCCTTCTATTTTATTAAGTACTTTTAACAGGGTATGCATTTTTTGGGTTAATCCCCATCATGGTTTTTCCCTTAACCGGGTTTCCACATCAAAATCTTGTTGTCAAGTGTGTTGATTATGTTTCTACTCTTATGTTGTTGATCTATGCTTTAATGTTCACATCACTAATTTGATAATAAGATAATAAAGAAGGTTAAGGGCAAAAAAGTTTTATTGTGGGACAAATGATTAACCCCCCCCTCAGTTGTCTAGTTCCAACAATTTGATGTTTTATTAGTGCACATTTGATGCAAGCTCTTGCACCATCATGTTCACCCTTTCCATGCCCACTCTTAAAGAAACTCCAAACATGTGGTATATTATCATGTCGATGATATCTACATAGTGCATAAAATGGCCTTAATGATTTGAATTGTGATGCACACCCATCAGACCATACAAAATGTTTTTCAATCTTCACACCTCTTCTTGCCAAATCATCAAAAAACATCTTAAACCAATGTTGGACAAAAAGTGTGTCATTCTCTTTATCATCACTAATATAAAAGTGATCTTCTTTCTTAATAACTTGTTTTTCATCCATGTATTGTCAACACTATCCAAATCCAATTGTGCATGTCGATAACACACATGCACCATAATAGTGACCTACACTCAATAGAAATATTGTGTTTGAATCCCCTTTTGATGGGTAAAAGAGTAATTTTCCAAAAAGTCAACTACTGATAAAACTATTCCAAGTGGGAAAGTATCTCTTAACAATTGAAATTGTTTTTCTTGCCACCTAGCATAAAATGCATGAGATATGTATGGTTGTATCAATTTACAAAAAATTCCATAAATGTTCTAATAGGTACCTCCTCTTCTACATAATATAACGTTGTGGATTCTTTCCCAATCTTTGTTTCAAACTTTATGTACTTTTAACTCTTGCAATTTACTATCCTCATCATGTCAATATCTTCATTTCTCAAAGGAATTAAACCTAGATTTCCACATGTTTCACAAAGTCCTTTTATGCATTTCATTGGACAATCTTCATTATCTTCAGATTTATCACACAAGATGGATGCTATGAATTGACTTACCCATTTAGGAGGCGCATTTTGAGAACAATCACTTTCTTCTCTGATCTTTCAAAACACCTGATAGTAAAGATTAAATTCAATGTGATAATGACAACAAGTTTCCAAAACCTTGTTTGCCTTCACATAATGTGGCCTTAACATTTGAAACATTGTTTGTCCAATCTTTACATGAGAATTTGCATCCCAAAACATCACATACATCTCATGTTGTGTTATGTCTAATCAATGTTTTGTATGTAATTAAAAATTGTCTCCAGGCCCGATCCCGTGTTTTAGAACATCTCTTTTTATTGTATAATTATGCCAAAAACTTGAGATCAAGTTCCTAATACCATCTTCAATCTTGTCAGAATGAGGATCCCTACACATCAATGCCCAATTTCCTTCTGCAATTGAATCATCCAAAACCTTTCTCCTTTTCACATATCTTGTTAGTGTCTTTCTACTTAAGCCAATTCCACTTGAAAGTGAAGAGAATTGGTGCTTTCTTGACATTTGTGGACTTACAATAGATGTCAACATAACTCTTCTTGAAATTCTCTTGTCCGCTAATTGAGGTTGTTTCCTAATGAAATCCAAACCTTTTTAACATTTTCAACAATGTCTTTTCTAGGCATTTTTTCCTCTTTTTTGTGAAATCTACACCCATCAATTGTAATGGCTCTTTTAGGTCACCATGAAGAAGTAATGTTGATAATAGTTCGGCTTGACCAAGTGTATCATTATTTTTGAAATAAGCCTCAATTATTTCTTTTGAAGTTCTTATCAATGCCCCCTTAGTAGTTTGACTAGGTTGTCCAACATCAAAGTGTGTATGGGCCTCCTCTATAACATTATTTATTTGTGCTTGCCCAGTCTCCTCCTTGACATCAACTATGTGAGCTTCAGCCTCCTCTGCCCCAGTAACTAAATTAGGCTAGACCTATACTCTAGTTTTTGTATGTTGAGCCCAGGCTACACATATCATATAAAAAAGAAGATTTTAGAATATATATAAAAGTTAGATTATTAAACTACATGGATAAACTCATTAAGGTGATTATGAACTTATATGTCTCTAAGGTCAAGTAAACTTATAGGTATATATATTCAATTACTAGATCATTTAACCTAAAAAGAGATTCAATGTAATAAAGATTTAAATGTTCATCATTTTCTTTTTACTGATGAAAGTGTTGATGCAGCCTTTCAGAATTATGATTTGTTTAGTTCAGAAGCTCTTATTGGTGGTCTTTTTACCAAATGTCAAGTTCTTCACTCTCCTGCCCACAATTGTGTTTTTAATGCGGTTCGTTCTTCTCTGTTGCATGAGGATGAAGATTTTCTACACCTTTCTTTACATGCTCATGGTAGTGAGATTGGTGAAGGCTTCTCAAACAGAGTGGATGAAATATTTCAAGCTCTGCTGTTTTTAATGCAATTCCATCCTCTACTTCCTCCCCCTCCGGGTTCACCTATTGAAGTTCAGGTTGTGGGGGATCCGAATTATGTTGTGCATGATTTGAATGCTGAAGTGAACTTGGGTTAGCTAGTAGCTTTTTTGGGTTTTTGCTTCCTCTGTCCGATGATCAAAATGTAATATTTTGTTAAAATTATTCATGTAAAATCTTGCTCCTATTTTTGTGAAATGTTTGGAGCTTTTTTGTTTTTGCGAGCTATAACTAGAGGTTTTCTTCCCCTGGTTCTTTCTTGCCAGTATGCTCATCGAACCAGGGTTTGTAATTATTTTAATTTTAATATAATTATAGTGGTCCGCCACTTTTGTTGAAAAAAAATAAAAAATAAAGATTTAAGTGTGTACCTACAAAATTATAGATCAATACATAATTTATAGTAGTAGAGGAGGAGATAATATTACATGTTGTGTTGAATAATGTTAACTACATACATCCTATGAATATATAATCAATCTTAGAACCATGGTTCATGAATGTGGTGCAAAATACCTAGAGGGCTACAATAATCATATACACATGTATATAAAATATTAGTTCAATATATTATATATATGCATGCATGTACATATAAAATATTAGTTTAATATTAATATATATACATGTAGATTTAAAACACAATAATTTTTAAGGGAAAAATAAGGTTTAAGTTTAGGAGTCTAGGGTATATATAAGAAACTCTCACAAGTCTTTAAAATTTGTAACTATAATAATTTATTTGTAATTATAATATTTAAGGAACTTAGGGGTTAGGGATTAGGGTTTAAGACTTAGGCAAGCTAGGACTAGGGATGTTTTGAGGATAGCTGAATTACAAGTGTCTCTCCATTGGGGTAGGGTCCTAGATAGGACCTAGGGTTTAAACCATAGTTTCACTTGGCAAGTAAGGTACAAAAATATAGTAGAAAGGAATTTGATTAGTTAATTTAGTGGAAGAAAATTTAGCCAAAACATCTAATCATATATTTAGCTCAATAATATTTGGGGTTTAGGATTTAGGGTTTAGTTAAGTAGACTTAGGTTCAACATAGTGGTTTTAGTAGAGGACTTAAGAATGGTAATAGAATCCACAACATTTAAATAAATGAATATATTTGAAACATACTTGAATTTAAAACATTACTTCAATTGAAAACAATTTGATCTTATTGATCCTAATCTTGTCTAGAAGATGATTTAATTGAAAAAAATTCATAATTTATATAAAATATACCTACCTTCTCTTTGAGCATAATATCTTTGCATCCTTTCTTCACGCAGTTCTTGTTCCCTTTCTGTTGAATGATATCGTGTAGTCTTATTTTGCCTTGTCCTTTTATTTCCCATCTTCTTCAAAGATTTGCAAAATATGATCTTGATAATTTCATTGCCAATTCCACGTTCCAAATTTGTAAAGCACTAGAAAAAAATTAACCTTTCAAATAGAATTAGCGAATTTTCCTTTATTTTTTGATATTTAAATTACAAAATAACCTTGTATATATACATGTAATTCGAATACATACATTTTGTTAAATGCCAAATAAATTAGCCTTCGTACAAAGGTCGGCTACTAAAAATCCGCAGACATATTTTTATTCAGTGACCTTTGCTCAAGGGTATTTAAATATTATTTTCTGGCTCAATTTTTGGAGCTTACCTTCATTTTAAGGTACTTGCGAACGAAGGTATAGTCTTCATTCACAGGTACCTTCGTTTGAAGGACCTTCAAACGAAGGTGCTTATCTAGACACTTTTTGTGTCTGCTTCAAAACTTCCTCTGAAAATCTAGTTTCAAACCTCAGGCTGGACCTTCAAATGTAATTAGCTTGACAAGATAATTTGTAAGATCGTAGTCCTCTAAATAAGCTTTCCAACAAGTATAATTTTGATATATTTTCATTTTATTATGTATTTAATTTGTAATTTTTATTAAACATAGGTTTTTCAAAGAACATCAAGTTCTTCATTACACATAGGTGGAAAAATAGTGAAACATTGAAAAAAAATTCTAAAAATACCTTTGCACTAGTTATTGATATCCTTGTTTCACCAAAAAAAAAATTGAATTTTGATATATGCACAACAAGTTATGCTTGACGAAATACACCTATGTCCAAATTATAGTTACCCTGACTTCAAAAATTAATTAAAAAAATATGTAATAAAAAATTATGAAAAAATATCTATGCACTAGATATTGATGTTAAAAACCTATAGTTAAAAAATAGAATTTTATCCTTTATAGAAAAAAAGTTATGTCAATGACATAAACGTTACTTTCTGAAAATGTTGTTTACTATTAAAAACTAGTTATTAAAGGATACATTGAAAGATTAACAATTTATTTCAAAAAAAAATTAAAAAATATATTTAGAATCTAAACATAAATCACCACAAATCACTAGTTCACATCATCTTCAAATTCTTAACGGTTTAGCTGCTATAGGTCTTAGAAAGTGAAGACTTAGTTAAAAATGCTGATATCAATGTCCATCTTGGCCAAAAAGTGGGACTCATTATTGTGGGATTACCCTACTCCAAACTATATTTCCTAAAACTATATTGCCTCATATCCAAGAGAAACTACTTTTTACCTATTGCATTTCTCTTTGTGACATAACTATGAGGGCCATTGAAGTTAATTGACTACTTACATAGCTTAGGGTCACCTCTCCTTCCCCTCTTGTTATCAGTTCCACCTATTAAAATTCTGTAGAGGATTTTTCTTTTATCTTCGTAGAAAAATTAGGTGAAGAAATAACACACCACTTACCACTTATATTGAGCAAATCTTGCCTCTTCTCATTGATAATAAATTAATCACTCTTCCATAACTATAATTTCAGAAAACCCCTAAACAAAGTTGATCAATATCTCTTTCTTGTTCCAATCATTGTATGTTAGGCCATTCTACCAACTAATGTCTAGCCAAAATGAACAAAATCCAAGATCTTATTGATAATGGTTCTATATGACTTTATCCTAATGTTACATCCCTACCTTCTAATATCGATAATAGTATTGATTGGTTTAATGACCTCAACATAATACATGAATTATCATTCACCCATGATCTATACAATGATATCAATCTTCATCCTCTTGGTGACCTTTATTCTCTTTACATTCATCATGTTGCATATAGAAATTATCCTTTCCATAGTTAAACTACACTTTGAGAACATTGTCAATGTTCCTACTCTCAACATTCTTCACCAAAGCTACATGTGATACTTCTAAGCCCCCTTTATATAATTCTCCTTGCATAGTCTATAATTGTATATGTGACTTAACTACTACTATCCATTTTACTTCTATCATTAATTAATTTCCTAACTATTCATTTCACCTTGAATTTTTCCTCATCCTCTCAACGATCATTCCTACATTTTGATCTCTTGTCACTAGAACCTGATACCACATAACTAGATCGATTCATGGATTGTTATCCTTTAACTATGCACTTTGAATGGTAAGACAACTTGTCAACCACTATCTCCTTATGCATGCCTAATTCATCCCACTTTTACATACCCCTCTAGAACACTCCTAACATCATCCACCATTCAACTACCACTATGCCCTGACTCGTTATCCCTTGCCATGATAATTTTTCTATTCTAGTCAAACTAGTCTTGTATTTCTAATCCCTCAACATATCCCACTATGTTATTGCAATATCCACCTATTGGCCTTATGCACATGTCCCTAATATCAAAAATCACTAGTGACCACTAGAATCTTATAAGTGGACTAATCCTTCTTCTTTCATCAACTAATAGAGTATTATTAAGCATGTCAATGTCCATACTCCTTAGTGGAGGATTCAACTAAATCTATGAGGGTGACATCCAAATTAAAAGAAATGTCTATAATCACTTGGCCTAATCCTCCATGATGAACCCTTGCATCTTACTGGTTAAATGACTTAGAATATGGGGGTATCAACAAAAAGAATACAAAAATAAAAGCATGTTATCCTAAGAGTGTGTTTCCCCCTACCAAATTTTGGTCAAGATTCTTTTGTTATCATATGTTGGGATTGTGTTGTGAATATAAAATAAACCTTATTAAAACCCTATGTGCTTCATTATACTTGCTAATTGGGTTTATTGTATGCCTTTTTATTCTTTTCCCATACTAACTTACAGTATTTCATGGTCATCCTTATTTAAGTTGTGTTTCTCATGTCCATTTTAACATCGATAAATAGTCCCATCAATTGCATCCTTTGCATCACAAAGTTGCCTTGCTTGTAATAAGATTCACTTTGCTTTGTGTGCTATAGTCTCTGTTTGCCTCCAAGTGACCATTTCAAAGTAACATGTCTAGTTTTCATTAGTTTATGTAGTTATGACTCACCACTTTGTTTGTATTGTTCCCTTTTTAAAGGTAGGGGTGACATGGTAGTCATTGATTGTAGTTCTTAGTTATTTTATATTGGAATTCATTTCTTCAAAACCCTTACATCTCATTGCTTGTGATGTTGGGGTGCATGGCATTATATTAGGCATGCAAAGCTCTATGTGTTTTCTATGGGCCTATCTTATGGCCAATAGAAATAAATTAATATTAACCATTGACCATACTATCCTATCCATGTGTTCCATTCCCATTGCATCACACATGCTCTTCACATTGGTGAGTCACCATATGGATAACCCCCATAACTTGCCACTATGTGATACTTTATTGACTAATATCTTGTCACCTCAATTTTCATGTCCTCTTGTGTTATGTCTCAAACCATGAGATATCCTTGATTAGCCCACCATATCCTTGCTATCTTTCCCATTAATGAATCACATTTAAGCCCATGCTCTTTCCTTTGTTTCAAAAATTTATCACTTGGCATTCTTTGATTGCAATGCATCCCCTCTCCACATTGGCAAGTCACTACTTCTTACATCTTTTCTCTTTGCCTTATGTATTACTCCATTAATCTTATTTTATAACTATGATTGACAACTCTGTTTTATGTTGTTTTCAATGCTTTTAACCAGGGTTTTTTCCCCTACACTTCTTACACATGAACTCACCATTAATTCAAGCTTTGTATATTCATAAGGGAACTATTTGCATAATTGAATTACCTACAAACCCTAAAGCTATGAACTCTCAAACTCAAACAATAGAAACCACAACAAGCTACATACATGTTTCCAATGAAAGAGAGATGACATTCTTAACAAATCTCATTAAACAAAAAGAGTTGCAATGGATAAAAATTGTAGAGGTTTAAGATAGATGTGCTCATGTTATTCATTGCATATAGACATGGCTTCCTGACTCTAGTTCAAGTTTTCAGGAAGTCAAGTTTTTTGGGCTATATTTGGTACAAATCTACAAATAGCCTTAAGTGACAATGCATGGTGGACATGGCATCAAGGATGAAATGAATACATTGGCATCTTTTGGTTCTACCCTTCACTATGCCAATGAAAAATTAGCTCATTAAACTTAGAAATGCTTACCCATGAGATATCAGGTGATCCAAATTAAATTAAATCAAATGTGTAGACTATTAGTGGTTTAATACTAAAGGAATATCCATAAAACAATGTATATGGGAAGTTTGGCCTATTCATAACATAGATAGTTATGGACCAATAGGGTGTATGGGAAAGACAAACAATGATGTTTTCTAATTAAGAAATGTAATTGTTGCTACTTTTGTTTAGCAAAGTTTTGAAAAGTTTTAATGTAGTGAGGGGAATGACAATAAACTTTAAGTAATTTATTAGAATTGAATCATATAGTCTACCATAGAATATCTCAAGGAGCTTTTAAAATATTCATAAGTGTTGTGTTAAAGCTGCTTGTTTGAGCAAATGATATGTCAAACATTGTATGAGCAACTATTTTATGAAATTTCTTGAGATAGTAGTCGGAATAGACTAGGAAACAAACTATTCCTTTACACATGTATTTAGGAAAGGCTTGTTTAGCGCTCGAAGAATACAGACTACAAAAGTATTTTGTAAAAAAAATTGGACAGTCGACAGATTAATATGAAGTGCTACTTAAAATACTATATCATGTTAATTGCATTTCCTTGAAACGGGAATCCTGACCTTAACATAGAGGATTTTGACTTTGGTAAGGTCCAAGACTATAGTATCGTGTGACACTCACCTACACAATTTCATTGAAGTGTTCTAAAAGATGAAAATTATTAGAATTATCGTGTCCGTTAGAAGTGACGGTCCGTTGGGCAAAACGAAATAAATACAAATTAATTCAGTCTAACTAAATTTGGATTGATTAATCAACTCGACAAGATTTTCATTGAATCCATTCGAAACATCACGTCTCCACAGCATCTCATATGTGCACATATAAAGATTGGTTGCACAGATAGAGATGGCATGAGTGCACATATGTTCATGAACAAGTGAATCAGGCAAACATTGAACAAAGCGATAGTTTTGTGACCTCATTAAAAACTATTGGTTATGGTGCCATAAAATTCAAAAACAACAATACTGGATCTACATCCATTTGAGGTGCCGTCCATATTCTCTGAGGTGTAAGGCTGATTGGAATACCAGTTAGACAAATGCTAATCAATTCTTTTGTAATTAAATCTCTTATAGATGGCATCAGATTGTAGAACTTTTTGCTTTGTGTATCAATAGATCTTAGCTTTGAACCCTCTTCTACGACAAAAGACATCATATCTAGCCTGACCCAAGGATTCACATGCAGAGAATATGAAAGCTCAGGATGACGATTCAGAAACTTGGGAGTATAATTTGTCAATATCTGCACTATTCCTAGACCATCTCAAAAACGTCAAGCTTGCCGCTAAAATATGTTTGATAACTGGGGATTTTGCTCTTCCCATTGAATGTCACTAATGAAATGACAACAAATATTACACAGAAAGTTTGGATCGTTATTGTCACATTTTATAACGGACCTTATGTTCTTATAAAAGTATTACTAAAAGACTTATGAATTTTAAAACTAAATTATTATGATCATTAAGAATATTGTATAAAAAGAATTAAACTAGCACTTGCACCCATAACAGGTTCAAGGAATACGCCGATAGGAACAACTGACCAGTTTAGAAAATTTTCTGGCGTGAGACAATTCCGAACACTATAATGCTCACATATAAAAGCCTATCGGCTAATAAATTATGAAAAAAAAAAGAGCTAAGAGACCTATGAACTCAAACACAAAATGATAAGAATGAAGGTTAGTTTTTAACTATGCAATGGAATTTTGATTGTGAAATGATAATCCTTAATATTATTGAGAGCACAGAATAACTTGAAATTAGAAGTTGAATCTAACCATGTAAGGTGCTTGCATAATTGATTATGGAGGTTGTAAACTTAAATTCAAAATGCAAAATATTGTTGTAAGGAGATATGGATATTGATTTCCTTTTTCTTTTACAATTGATGAATTATACTTGATTGTTTTCAATCACCCACTATAAATAGCCGGTAAATTGTGTGCCGACTATTTTTCAAACTTTTCAACCCTTATAATTGTCGACTGCTGACACAGACCATTTCATTCGACTAGTGTCCACATTGTTGATCTCTGCAATTGTCGATTGATTTGTCAAAAAACTATTTTGTCAATTGATTTTGACCAATCGGTTGTTTTACAATGTGTCGGCTAGTTAAACTCTTGTTTTTAATCTTGATTCCTTTAATACATAAACCTAACAATGTGATTTCTTCACCTATCTTCTTAGAAAGATATTTAAGCTTACGATTGATCTTGTTTATTTGTGAGACCTAATAAAAACAATTTATTTATGTAAGAATGGAAAGAATTAGTGATTGAGGAAAGTCAAGTTATTAAGTAGGTGGTAGGTGATGGGTGTTAGTGTATGTATTTATTTATTTAGATACCTCATAGGTGCTAAGCCTAGTTAAGCATACCTGGCACATGTCACATTGAGGTGTCAAGTTAGTTAGGCGTAGGTGTCAAGAAGTAATCAACAACTAGCCACCTCACGCTAGTTTTATGGAAGACAATTCGTCACCACTCATTGTTTGGAGGATTCCTCTCCTTAACACATGACTAGCAGTTGCATCCTTCATTGTTATTTATACTTTTGCCTGATGGCTAATCTATTGGTGTCAACTTGCATACAATCTATATGTTGTGTATTTTTTTAAAAGAAAGGTGATGGAGCACCTATATTGTATTAGATAAGCAAGATTACAAAAACCAGGGATTCACAACCTGGCCTATACAATTGTATGGGTAGATACTTGTACACTCAAATTCATGACTTGATGGCCTCGGGGACAGTTGAGTCAGTTTTGGGGCGCACACGGACCCTCTCTCCTTGCCATGGGGTGAACTACCATGTCACTCTCACTCTCGTGGGAGTAGCCAGTCGAAAGGAGGTGAGACACGGGGTGGTTTGGCTAATTGGAGAGCTGGACTTCACGGAGAGGGGTCGGCACATCCTGGGGCCTATGTTGTGCTCTAGTGTGGATGTGGTGTTTTGTGACCATAGTTGTAAAGATAACTATATGACCCGTAGGGTCACTAGTCACTGTTCTCCTGTTGGGGTTTCTAATGTTCCATCATTGTGTGGGTAGGCTATTGTTCTCATTGATGGTTTGTTGCCTTTCAAATTGTTGGATGAATGCTTGTTGTACTAAGAGTTGTCTAAGTGCTTCTTGTTGTTGAATGACTAGTGGGTCTTGTTGTGGTCCTGGGTGGATTTCCTCTATCTCGTCGAGGATTACCCTCACCCACTCACCTTTCAATCCAGGGCACATTTGTGAGTTGAGACGAGAGATAAGTGGATTAAGCTAACCTTGACTTGACTTAGAGTTTGTGTGACCTAAGGTTTGACTTTGTGTTGACTTTATTTGACCTTGTGATGTAATCAAGGGTTTTGACAAATGTTTGACTATAGTTGACCTTGTGATGAGACCAAGGGTTTGTGAACCTTCTAAATTACTAATGTTTTTGTTCTTTTTGGATTTTATGAATGAAAGTCTATATGAATGCAAAACTTCCTTTTGTGCTTTTTTATGTTTTTGGAAATCAAAAGTGATTTTTCTTAATCTAGGAATTAGAAAATGTACATGCAAGCTATGATGAAGTTATCTAATGTAATGTAACCTATGTTTTTGTTTGTTTTCTAAATAGATGGATCAATTAATCTAAGAAAGGGAAATTACTTTTAATCTACAAACTTTGGAAAGAGAAATTAATTTAACAATGCAAATCTACTTAACCTATCAAGGAAAAAGCAAACATGTATTTTACTTATCCCAAGAGAAAAGTTTTTATTATCTAATTACTATGAAACAAAAAAAAGGAATAAAGGAACTTGGAGACGCATGAGCCTCCACTACCCTAAAATATCCTTGTAATGGCAACTTCTAATCCTCTTGTAGTAGCGAGGTGATCCTCTTGGTGACAAGATGAAAATGGAAGCAAAAGAAGCTTTGAAACTTTTTTGAAGAGAGCTCAATGAGGGATTTGAGGAGCACTATGGCTTGATGTGAGTAACATATAGATGTGAATGAGCTTTTAGAAAAGCTAAGTGAGATAACAAATGAAAGAAAAAGGCTCTTATGTTCTCTATGAGCATGAGAATGCTTGATTTGGAGAGAAATAACTTGCAAGAGCTGTGTGCACAAATGAAATTGCCTCCCTTTGTGCTTGAGGGATGGGTATTTATAGGTTAGAAGAAGGGTTGAGAGGTGAAGAAGAAGGAGAGTTAACTCAATTTGATTGGAGAGTTAACTTAGAGGATTCAAGAGTGATCTGGGATAAAATTGGAGTGATCTACCTAGTAAAAGCTTATCATTCAAGAATAAGTTAAAGAAGAAGGAGTACATGGGAATGCATGAGTTGTTAATTAAAGATGAAATAGAGCTAATTATGCATGTGTAGTTGCATGAAATAGTTAACTCTATATTTGACACAAAAATCCATGCAAATAGGAAAAAAATGGGCAAAAACATTTGAAGCTTTTTTGAGTTAGAAACTCAAGTTTTTCCATGGTTGAAAACATGATAGGGTCACCCTTTTCACTAGTCAGGGTCACCTAGGGGCAACCCATGGGTGACCCTCAGAGGAGGACACCTGGGTAGAAGTGCATGGAGGGAGATGGTAGAGGAGATGAAAAGGAGGGGATCCGCCTCCAAAAATAGGTTAGTTATGTGTGAAAATCTAAATCTCCACTTGCAGAAGTAGGATCTCCCATGGGAGATCTAGAAATAATAGGGGAGATTTGGATTGGTTGAGTGAAACTGAAAACCGAAAGCGGGAGATGGCTAGGGAGGACCTCTAGAAGCCCTCTATGGGTGGGAATGGATGAAAAACATTGGGGAAAGGTGAAAACTCACCTAGAAGATGCATACAATGCTTAGGAATAGGGTCACAAGCACATGAAATGCAAATTGACAAGTGTTGAAAAAGGTGTTGAAAACTGTCAAAAGCGAAGAGAGAGAGAGAGAGAGAAAACGACAAAGGAGAAACAACACAAAGAGAAAGGAAAGACACGTCACCAAAAAAATTACTACTGAGAGGATGTTATTTCATGCTTACATGTATGTGAAAAGGATTATGACTCATCATAGGGGTCCTTGTGGAGGCTGTGCGTGATTTTGGTGCTTACATATTTGCCCCCTCAGGGACGGTAGTCTACATGAAAGGTAGGTACTGTTCCCGAACTAGGCCGTACCTATTGTCAATTTTCTCACAATTATACCTATAATAACTAGTATTAGTCTGGCATCTAAATGTATCAAAACAAATAATGAAAATTGAAATGATGAACATACCATAGATTGTTTGAGATTGACTAGTTGGTTGCCTTTATCAGTGAGCCCTGTAGGAATGAATGCATGCAAAATGAATGCACAAGAGATGCATAAAAGAAAACACTAATCTAATAATGCATAAAGAAAACTAAGCGAAGGGAGAGAAAAAGAGAGCAAATTAGTGAAATTTGAGTGAATTGGCGACTGAATCGATCGTGTCAGTAGTTGTTGGGTAGATATCGTTGATGAGATTGTGAAGATGACCACTTCTTCTTCTACTACTAAGAATCAGGTATGAAAATAGTGAAAATCCCTTCTCTAAACCCTAGTTTGAATTTTGTGAAAAATCTCTTGAAATTGTCTTTTTTGATGATTTTCTCTGTTGCATTGTCTTTGTTTTGTTGTTTAGAGTAAGATTGGTTTTTCATTTATTGAAATCATCTAAGAACCAAGGTTTTAGATCATTTTTAGTTCAGGGGATAGTCACATAGGGTCACCCCTTTTTCCAGCCAGGTCACCCATGGAAGATATACTTGAGCAACAGGGTCACTCGGTGGAGATCTGCTTGTGCAACAGGATCACCCGGGGGAGATCCTATTGAACATCTGGGTCGCCCAGGGGGGATCAGATCTGATGAAAGGGACGACCCAGATAGATCAATTTTGACTAAAATTTTATGTTTACTGACATTTACTTCACTATGTTTTGATCTAATTTGAACACCAAATCTATCCATTTATTGCAATTTTGATGGTTTATATGCTTTTTTTGTGAAATTTTCTGCAAGTTTTATAATTTTTAGGAATTTTTTGAGTAGACGAGATCTAATCTAAAGTTATTTTCTGATTGGTAGGATATGAGGATCCATTGGAATGCTAATCATGAGTAGTTGTGGCTTTCAGAGATATATGCCTCACTATCTATCGACGAACTTTATGTCTTGAGGAGAGTAGGCTTAGCTAGGGTTTTCCACATGCCACTTGTACATCCTATGGCATGCATTTGTTGTGACATTCTGACTTAATGGGATGCAAATAGGAACACGTTGAGGTTCCATCAGGTTTCAAGAGAGTGGACTATCCCTCTATATGATGTGTATCACATTCTAGGGGTTCCTGTGAGAGAACACCCACTTGTTCTTCTGGCTAGCAAGTCCTTTGAGGATAAAACTTCTTGGGCATAGATTGTGGGGGTGAGTCATCCTGAGGATCAGACTAGAGTTTATCTCACCTCTGTATGATGACTTCACATTCCTCGCTTGAGGAAGTTCCTAATTGGTCTGATTGCATTGAGGCTATATGGAGATAAAGCCTTGACTCGCTTGAGATGGTGTTGGGCACCAATTATACAAGGCATTGAGAAGGGCAGAGTTTACGCTTGGGCACTAGACATCCTCGCCATGGTCCACAGGGACTTCTATCATATTTCATGGTGGGAGGCTCTTGCTTTTAGCCACTCCTCTTTGACCATGACTTGGATCTTTGAGCATATCAGGTCCAATCAGAAGGAGATTCCTCTTCTTGACAAGAAACTACTAAGAGTAGCTTTGTGGGCTCATGTGGGCCACTTTGATACTTCTTTACGTGATGTGGCTACTTACAAATGCAGATATGATCTCTAACCCTTACACATATATAGAGGGTGCATGGTCGCATGATGATCAGATCAGGGAGGATTGTCTTAGCGTAGTGGAGCTTTCAGATCGAAATGTTCTAGTCAAGGCTCATCGTGTTAAGTGTGTCTTACAACAGTTTGGTGAGGACCTTCTTGAGGAGTTGCTTTAGTACCTACTTGTTATAGATCTATCTAGGAGATGGGAGAGATTGATCAGAGGATTGTTGCTTGGATCCCTTTGACTCCTAGAGTTTTGATTACTAGAGCTTCTAGGATGCTGAGAGGTGGACAGAGGGGAGGGAGAGGAACTCCTTCCCAAGGACTCATTATGGTGGATGACTCTAAGTCTACTAACGAGGACTATGCTCCTGATGGGGATGACTTTTCTGATGAGGGACTAGTAGGGGGTGCACAGGAGACAGACTTTGATGAGGATGATATACATGAGGCTTCCTCTATAGTGCCTAAACCTCCTCACTCTGATGAGGTGATGTAGCAACTAGATCCTACCTGGCAACTCAATGGCCCACGTGAGACTTCTACTATTTGTCTGATCTCGCATTGTCCTTTCCTTTCTTTCCTTTTTTATCAAGAATCATCACATCTTTTATCTTTACTTTACTTTGTAGGTAGTGTTGAGGAGTGGAGGGGTTACGTTCATGAGATCAACATTGGTTTGATTGCCCCCTTCACTAGGTTGACCCGAGAGATCTGCTTCTAGCCAGGACCTTGGTGTACACCTTATGGCTAGGCAACACACTGACAATTTCATGCCTGCTTATCATGGATGCCAGGGGAGTGCTACTTTGAAGGTCGAGAATCTCATTCTTAGGGGTGAGAATCAAGTGCTTCATGAGATGGCTCACCTTGGGTTTTGACAGCATGAGCTTAGCACTGTGGGAGCTTCACACTCTCACACTCATAGGGCACCTCACTCAGACAGGTCTCATGGAGTGACTACTAGTACACACAAATAGAGGAGGAATCCTAAGAGTTTCATTAGAGGGAAACACCCTTGAGTCAATTTTCTTTCCTTTAAATTGTGCCCCCTTGCATGGGGAGCCTTATTTTGCTTTGAGAGCATTTTGTCCTAGCTCTCGCACTTTTGTGAAATGTAAACTTTTGATATATCGATGAAAGTTTATCTTTTTATGGCTGATTTTCTATCGTATAAGTACTCATCTCTTGTGCACATTGGAAGTTTAAGAACTTTTTGATTATGTTTTGACCTTCAACTCTAAGAATACAAGTATGATAACGATGACATGTTTTGTAATTTTTGGAATATATATATGAAATACAAGTTACGATATACAGATGTAAGAACACAAGGGATGCTGAAATGAAACTTTTACTTCTACGGAATGTCATGAGTTATGACATTGAATTTATTGCTTTGAAACTCTTTTTCTGATTTTGATATGAATGCATCATGGAACAAACAACATGACTACTCTTTAATATTATTTTCAATCCAGGGGATTGCAAGTTATTCTGGTATAAGAGACCTATTCAAGTCTATGAATTTAGGAATTTAGAAATCAAGCAGGGAACGAGAGTGAGATGGAGTGCTTCTAATTTTGGAAATTGCTAGAGGCTAAACATTGATCCTTATCTAGATAAGACAATCTGACAAGATTTCCACTTAGACAAGTAACAAATTTTATTGATGTTCGCTAGACTTAGATCATAGATGGCAAGCAAGATAGACCTAGGGTAAAGGATGAACGGGAAAGAACTAGGGTCCCTAGATAGAAAATGATCCTAAAGACTACTAGACTCTTGGCTTTGCTCAGCTAGTGTGTATGCTTTGTACCTTTCTCTTTTATTTCCTCTGTTATAATGTCACCCTTGAATCTTTGAGCTTAGATTGATCTCCACCCAAGAGTATGGACTTTCAATGATCTTCTCTCTTTTACTCTTTTTTTTTTGTATTTTCTAGAATGCCTCACTTGATTTTCTCATTTTTTTGAATTTTTGAATTTTTATGAAATGAATGCTTTTGGAACTTTGGCTATGCAATAATTTGATCTCTCAATTCTCACTTTTCTCAACACTCTTATTTTGATCACTCATTTTTTATTCACTCATATTTTAGATTTCTTCCTTTAGATTTTGATCCTCCTAATGTTTTTGGCCAAGGAAGATAAGGGGCTGAGCACCACCAAAAGTTTTCATAATCTAGTTAGACTTCTTTTCTACTAGGGAAGAATTGGGAAGGTCTATGTGCCAACTTCCTTTGAACATTGTAGTTTTGAATACTGACTTTGCTTAGACCTAGTATCTTGACTCATTAAGACTAGGATTAGTGTAAAGATAAGAGCTAGGCTTTGATTATAATCACTGGGAATGAAGGGGGAAATGGTGATTATGCAAAATGGGGAATTTCAGGACCTAAAAGGATCATGCAATCCAATGCAACCTTAGACTCCTGACTAAAATGAAAATAATATAAGAGCAAGTCATTCACTGTAATGCAAGATGAACAGAATGATACTGAAATGCAAGAAACAAACTCTTTTTGACATTTTTTGATTTTTATGATTTTTTTTGTATTTTGGAATATTTGATTTTTTTATATTTTTATGTTTTATGATTTTTAGACATAGTATTTCTTGATGTGAAAGGCATTGACTATTTCACCAAATTCTTCTCCCTCCATTGTGCACAAGAGATAAGCACTATTTTCGACATCAAGTCTTTAACCATATAGGGACCTTTTGAGTCCTCTGTGAATGTTCTCTTTCATCTTCTCTTTTGTTTTTTGTGCTACTTCTTCTTAATACAAGTTATCCTACCCTATAGGGTTTATCGTTTGATTCTATTGTTTCTAGCTCAATGGTTTCTCTTAGTAATGTGAGACAAACCAAATCTTGGAAAGATTGTTAATTGGAAGGGGTCCAATACAAGACTCCATCGCACCTTAGCAATTCCATTAGCATGTCTAATTGCTCTTGTATGTAAATCTTTACATCTTGTCTACCTTGAATGTTTTCTAAAAATTGGAATAATTCAAAGGGAGTTTCAAGTTCCCTTTGCTCATCAGGAGAGACAAAGCTTATACTCGTCCTCGTATTGGGCTCGGGTCTCAAATCCATAGAATACCCAATGTAGCTTCCTAGTAATTCAAAGATGACAGGATCAATAGTTCTGACTGACACTCGCATTTTCCATTCTTAATGAAATGTACCCTCACTCTCTTCATCTTCATTTGTGAGTCTCTCAACCATTTCAATTTGTACTAAGGGTTCCTCCCATTCACCAAGCTCATTTGACTGTACTGAGGTAGAAGTGGTGGATCTCACTTGTGGCTGAGATACCATGAACATCCTTGGGAGAACTCCTATCATGTTGGTAGATGTATTGCACTTGTGGCTGAGATACCATGAACATCCTTGGGAGAACTCCAATCATGTTGGTAGATGGATTGCACTTGTGGTTGAGATACCATGAACATCCTTGGGACAACTCCTATCATGTTGGTAGATTCATTGTCAATAGAATGTATGTATTCCATTGACGTTAATGATCTATATGACTCTTCTATTGTGTGAGAGGTTCATACGACTCACTTTCTTCTGGTGTCTCAGGGACACGTGATTCACTCAAGGGTGATAGAGGAGTATAACTCTCTGTCATGTCTTCTTCAGGATCTAAGAAAGCGTGAGGGTCTACATATCTCAAATCTAATGTAGTTGTTTTGAATACTAGTCCTTCAGTTATGTGAGGCTTCTCCCCTATGCAAGGGAAAAGTTTGTAAGCTAGTTGGACATTGATCATGAGGACTTCTAAAGGGAATTGGAGAGGTCCATCCTTTTCTATCCTCTCCATGATTTTCAATGCCTTTTTTTGGGAATTAACCTCTTTTTTCTTTGGTAACACCTTGCTTTCTAAAGCTTCCATCTCTACATTATTTATAGTCTTTTCTAGGATCTCTGTCCTCTTGATGCATATCGATTGTGGCATAGGACTAGGAACTGAAAGCTTGTCTGTAGGAAGTTCATAATCTATGGGGATGCCTATATGTTTGTTTGAAGTGTTTGATTTTATCATACTAAAAGGTTCTCGATCCCCTTTCGTAATGTACACTTTCCCTAGATGTAGGAATTGAGCCTCTTGAAACAGTGTAGATGGCATAGCCTTCATCCTATGTATCCATGGCCTTCTAAGAAGCAAATTATATCTTGTGTCCTTGTCGATGACATAAAATGTAGTTGGGATAGTCTAGGTCCTAGAATTACAGGAAGTGTGATCTTTCCTATCGTAGTAACTTTTAAATTATTGTACCCACTTAGAGTGTCTCTAGAAGTGGTGATATTAGTGTGCCCATAACCCATTCTCTATAAAAGAGAGAACAAAACTATGTTTATTGCCGCTCTGTTGTCAATTAATGTTATTTTGATGTAGGTATCATAGATACATACTTGCAAGTATAGCACATGGTCTCCTTTCCTGGTTAACTCTGCCTTCAAAGGCATTTGTTTTAAGTCAAAGAAGAAACCTAGGTCTTTGAGCTCAGAATTTGGTGGGCTAATGTCGAAATGCACACTGTTGATTTGCTCACTAGGTGGAGGTGTAATTTGATCGAGATACTTCAACCCAATTGGTTTCAATAGTGTTCAGTGATGCAAGGGGGAATTCCTAAGAAGGTTAATGAATGATATGTGTGCGTATGTTTTCTTTAAATCTTTGATGAGTTCGTAAGTTCTGATTGGTGTTGGTATTGGCTCAACCATTGAGACAGTGCTTTCATGTATTTCCACATGTTCATTCTCAAGGTATCAACTTTCTTCTTCTTTATTATGTAGTATTTTGATCAACCCCAACATCCTAGCTTCTCCTTTTTGTCCTAACTGTGGTGGGATATTGGTGTTGTTACCTTAGGCTACTTCATTTTGATTCGTTACTTCTGTATCCTTATGCGCAAGAAATGGGTCCTGATAGATTCTCATGTTAGCATTATGCAGTACTATTGAGGCTTGGATTTGTCTTATTCCCTTGTTATCTGGCATGACCTCTTGTGGGTTTGAGAACATCTCTAGGAACAACCATTATTGGTCTTCTGGTAATCTTTCTATGAACTGGTTATACTCTCTACAGGATTTCGTGTTGTGCCCCCTTGTTCTATGAAAACAACAAAATTAATTGTACTCATATGGGGGTATTTCATACCTTTCTTCATTACCATTTCCATTATGATTCTAACTCTAATAATTGTCCCTTGGAAAATATGCATTATTTCTTAGATGGTCAATTGCATTGACATTGGGAGGATAATAGTCTCTTCTGTTATAATCGTCTCGTACTTTCCTGATAGGAGGTTGATCTGTCACCCAATCTATTGTTGCATTTCTATTATTTTTGAGAATTTTAATGATAGGGGCATTGTTCCATCTATCCTCCCTCATTAGTTTTCTATTTGACCCGTAGACCCTTCTACCACTATCGATAGCTGCTTGGTCGATTCTTAAAGTACTTTCCAAGGCCTCTTCATAGGATTTGTAGAGTAACTTCTGAATGTCTTTTCTCATATCCTTGTTTAAGACATGCAAGAAAAGGTCAAATAACTCATGATGGTCCATGTTCAAAGCACTAGTTGAAGAATAGAGAACTTATCTCCATGGGTAACAAAGTGGGCTACTGATTCATTCAGTTCTTGTTTCATTGCTAAGAATTCCATGATTCCTATTTTCATGAGTTTGTTCATGTCAAAATCCATGACAAACTCTTTGATTAACTACCTAAATGAGTGTATTGAAGATTCAAGTAGGTGATAGTACCAATTGAGAGCTATTCCTTCTAGAGTCTTTGGGAAGATCTTGGCAACAACCCCATCCCAAGGCAGGAGTTCTCTTATCACTGTGGTATAAGATTTGATATGCAAATTTGGATCACCCTCTTCTTTGAACATTGGGAGATTAGGTAATGGTTGAGGTAACTAAACATTTCTTATGTTTAAGTCAAGTGGTTCTTTCAAGTACTCTAGGTATGTCCCCAAAAAAGTACTTTGCGATTGAGGAGTCGATAGCATCAACCTATAGGGGGATTTTAGTAGCCCATTATCTGATTTGCTTGGCTTCCTAGCATTACTTGATTGTTCTAAATAGGAGGGTTCCCTTCTAGAAATGTGTCATTGCTCAAATTTCTTGAGTAATAGTTAAGATAGGGAGGATTTTGAAATGCCCCCTAGTCTTGTTCAATTCTGACATTATCATACAACTTCTGTCTTCTTGCTGGAGTAGGTTGCTCTACTTCTAGGGTTCTGATTCTTTGCACTAAAGTCACGATTAGATCTGCAGGAGTGGGACCTATAGGCACTTCCTCATTTTTAGGGTTTTCTCTTTGAGTGTTGTCATGGTTCTGTAGTTCTTCTCGAGCAACATTTTCTCTCTATTCTTCCCGTAGGGCAACTTTTAATGCCTCTTGAGTGTTTCTTGCCTCTTGCAAATGTCTTTCTAACCTTTTTACTTCCTCATCAAGATGAGTCCTCAAGGTACTTGTTGATGGTTGATCTGACCGATGGATTTTTGATCTTAGTTGAACTCTCCTAGCTTTGTGAGGTGCATTTGGTATGGCAAGGTTATGTTCCCAAGCAGGATTGTTAAAAGATAGAGAATGCATGGGCTCTCTTTGGTCTTGTTCATGGTCAGTGTCTTCATAATTGTAGAAATTCGTGATTGGTGCATCTGGTTGAGGTGGCACATACCTCTCAAAAGGAGTTTATAGTTCCATAGAGGGAAATTTCCCTAAGTTTAGATTTGGTTTCGTCATATTTAGGGGTGCCATAGAAACCACATAATAAATGGAATGGATGATGGTGAAAGAAACAAAGGTGGAAGTAGCAAAAGTGGCTATGAAGAATAAAGAGAAAATGTTTTTGAAATCTAGAGACAATGAGGTCCAAATAATAGTAACATAAACAACATAACCAAAAGGTTCTATAGTTTATGTCTGGTTCACCAAAATATGTACACTCAAAATCACGACTCGGTGGCCTCGGGGGTAGTTGAGTCAGTTTTGGTGTGCACATGGACCCTCTCTCCTTGCCATGGGGTGAACTTCCACATCACTTTCGCTCTCATGGGAGTAGCCAGTCTAGAGTAGGTGAGACACAGGGGTGGTTTGAATAATTGGATAGTTGGACTTCGCAAAGACAGGTCAGCATGGCCTAGGTCCTATGTTGTTGTGTACTTGTGTGGATGCAATGTTCTGTGATCGTAGTTGTAAAGACAACTATATGACCCATAGGCTCACTAGTCACTATTGGCTGTGTCTATGGGGCCATCAAAATGGCCATGGTGCATGCCTATTGGAAATCACATGCCTGTTGGAAATCATAAAATTATGATTTCCAATAGGCATGCACCATGGCCATTTTGATGGCTAGAACAGGGATACACCATGGCCATTTTGAAGGCCCCATAGACACTGGCGTTACTATTCTCCTATTGGGGTTTCTAATGTTCACCATTTTTTGGGTAGGCTATTGTTCTCGTTGATGTTTTGTTGTCTTTCAAACTATTGGATGAATGCTTGTTGTACTAAGAGTTGTCTAAGTGCTTCTTGTTGTTGAATGACTAGTGGGTCTTGTTGTAGTCTTGGGTGGATTTCCTCTATCTCGTCGAGGATTGCCCTCACCCACTCACCTTCCAATCTAGGGCACATTCGTGAGCTGATATGAGAGATAGGCAGATTAAGCTAACCTTGACTTGACTTAGGGTTTTCACTTAGGGTTTGTGTGACCTATGGTTTGACTTTTTGTTAACTTTGTTTGACCTTGTGATCTAATCAAGGATTTTGACCAATCTTTGATTGTAGTTGACCTTGTGATGGGACCAAGGGTTTGTGAACATTCTAAGTTACTAACGTTTTTGTTCTTTTTGGATTTTATGAATGCAAGCCTATATGAATGCAAAACTTCCTTTTGTGCTTTTTTATGTTTTTGGAAATTAAAAGTGCTTTTTTCTTAATCTAGGAATTGGAAAATGTATGCAAGCTATGATGAAGTTATCTAATGCCAAGTAACATATGTTTTTGTTTATTTTCTGATTAGATGGATCAATTAATCTAAGAAAGGGAAATTGCTTTTAATCTACGAAATTTGGAAAGGGAAACTAATTTAATAATGCAAATCTACTTAGCCTATTAAGGAAAAAGAAAACATGTATTTTACTTAACCTAAGAGGAAAGTTTTGATTATCTAATTACTATGAAATGAAAAAAAAGAATAAAGGAACATGGAGACACATGAGCCCCCACTACCCTGAGAAATACTTGTCATGGCAACCTCGAATTCTCTTGTAGTAGCAAGGTGATCCTCTTGGCGACAAGATGAAAATGGAAGCAAAAGAAGCTTTGAATCTTTTTTGAAGAGAGCTTTGATGAGAACTATGGCTTGATGTGAGTAGCATATGGACATGAATGAACTTTTAGAAAAGCTAAGCGAGATAAAAAATGAAAGAAAAAGGCTCCTATGTCCTGTATGAGCTTGAGAATGCTTGATTTGGAGAGCAATAACTTGCAAGAGCTATGTGTCCAAATAAAATTGCCTCCCTTTGTGCTTGAGGGAGGGGGGTATTTATAGGTTGGAAGAAGGGATGAGAGGTGAAGAAGGAGAGTTAAATCAATTTGATTAGAGAGTTAACTTAGAGGATTCAATAGTGATCTAGACTAAAATTAGAGTGATCTACCTAGTAAAAGCTTATCACTCAAGAAGAAGTGAAGAAGAAGGAGTGCATAGGAATGCATGAGAATGAATGTGTTATTAATTAAAGATGAAATAGAGATAATTATGCATGTGTAAGTGCATGAAATAGTTAAATTATATTTTCCACAAAAATCCTTGCAAATAGGAAGAAAAACAGGCAAAAAATGAAGCTTTTTCAAGTTAGAAACTTGAGTTTTTACATGGTTGAAAACATGACAGGGTCACCCATGGGTCACCCCTTTCACCATTCAGGGTCACCCAGGGATGACCCATGGGTGACCCTCAGAGGAGGACACCTAGGTGGAAGTGTATGGTGGGAGATGGTAAAGGAGATGAAAAGGAGAGGATCCGCCTCTAGAAATAGGTCAGTCATGTGTGAAAATCTAAATCTCCACTTGCAAAAGTAGGATCTCATGAGGGAGATCTAGAAATAATAGGGGGAGATTTGGATTAGTTGAGTTAAAATGAAAACGGAAAGTGGGAGATGGCTACGGTGGACCTCTAGAAGGCCTCTAGGGGTGGGAATGGATGAAAAATACTGGGAAAAGGTGAAAACTCACCTACAAGATGCATACAAGTCTTAGGAATAGGATCGCAAGCACAAGAAATGCAAATCAACAAGTGTCAAAAAAAGGTGTCGAAAGCGAAGAGATAGAGAGAAAACAACAAAGGGGAAACAACACAAAGAGGAAGGAAAGACATGTCACCAAGAGAATTACTACTAAGAGGATGTTATTTCATGCTTACATGTACATGACAAGGATTATGACTCATCATAGGGGTCCTCATGGAGGTTGTGCATGATTTTGGTGCTTACAATACCGCCTATGATAAGTAGTGTAAGCTAGGAAACATTAAAAAAAAAAAAAGATTGGTATAAAGTTGAATATACACACCCAATCAGACTACCTAGTCTGAATTGGAACCATGATATTGCTATGGAGGAGGCATATGCTATGTAATTTGCAATCTTTGTTGCCTATTTATTTGTCTTACAGATTCTTAGTTTCTTCATGGTATCAAAGTAGTTTAAGCACATGGGCAGATTAAGGAATTGATTATTTTTTTTCTGCATGTTACCAATTTGTAGGAGGTCATCAGAGAAGAGGTTAGTGATTTGGCAAAGAGAATGTCAAGGTCAAGCAGTCCCTATTTTCTATGTCCAAAAGTGGTGTCAACCTCTATAAGTGTTAAAATGCCTCTATTGTGGTGTCCAAATGTCTGGGATCCGACATCCAACACCCGCATCCTACAAGATGCCTACAATTCACCACGCACACTATGGTTGATGTCAGTTGGAAGGAGGGAGCAATCACTAGAATTTTAGCCCTTGGTCAAATGGGATTTTCAACCCTTGGATATAGTTATCCCAAGGGGGCTCAAGTGAAGCCTACTCTTTTTTGCCCACCTCCAAAATTGCAAAAAAAAAAATTCTTGAAATTTTTTTTGTAAAAGGCAAAAAAAATTTTAGGCAAAGAGGGAAAAAATTCACACCCCTATAAATTTTGACTGGAAACTAAAATTTGATTGCTATTTCTCTAAAAGTGGTTAATTTTTCGTCATGATCCAATTGGCAAATCATCACACTAAAATTATAAAGTGCTCATTTTTGCTCCAATTGGGCTTGCATATGCACTATCATTATAACATGCCAAATTTTAAGGGGGGATCTAAAATATTAACCAAGGGGGGTTTCTTTGTGTAGTTTTCACTTTCATACTTCCTAGAGGAGTGCATTTGTGTTGTGTTTTTCTTGCACTTCCGCACTTCTTCATCTTTCTATCTCTAGAATTCTAAACAAATTTGCAACAACTCTAAGCATGGATTATAATGTGATAATTACACCTATAACACTTTTTAACTATCATGAATGGAAGTTAAAAGTTATACTTGTTCTTAAGAATAAAGGGAACTGATTAGGGTGACAATGGCTACAAAAAAGGAACTTAATGTTGCAAAGGATAAAGAAAAGTGGTTTAATAAAAGTAATCAAGCCTTCAGCTTCTTATGTCTAAACTTGTCTCCTAAATTGTTATTCCATGTAGAGGCATTGAAAACATCAAAGGAAGCTTCGAAATCCCTTGAAAAACTATTCAGGAAGGTTGATGAACTCAAGAGTCATGAGTTAGAAAATGAGTTCTCATATATCTAAGTCCTAGGAAATTTACAACTCTTGAGGATTATTTCACCAAATTTAAATAATTGAGGTTACAATTAAAATAATGTGGACTAGATAAAAAGGAGGATCAATTAGTTCTCTCTGTACTATCCAAATTAGGTCTAAAATTTTGTATTTTTGTGTCCACTTTCTACTCTACCAAAAGGGCTCTTGGAGCCACATGGAAGATGCTCACTCTCAATAATTTCATTGTTGACTTTACAAGGGAGCAAGACAAGTTAATTTTGTTGGAATTAGTCTAGACAACTGAGAGGGGGGGGGGTGAATCAGTTGTTACACAAATTTAATATTTTCTTCCTTTAATCTTCCTACACAACTTATAATCAGATTAATGATATAAACATTGAAGCATGAATCAACAATACATGAGCATAAACGAATTGAACACACATAACACCAGAATTTTTACATGAAAACCTAGTTAAGGGAAGAACATGGTGGGCGTTAACCCACAAGATTCATACCCTATTAAAAGTACTTAAAAGAATATGGGACTTGCCTTCGGGGGCACTACCCAGAGCTCACTGCTCAAAGAGGCTCACTGCCTACATAATTTTATGTTTAACACAAAAGGAATTTAACTAATAAATAGCATCTTCTTCATGCCTAGTTTAGTCTCATTGAATGCTCACAAAACTTATTCTTTGCCCCCAAACTATTCTTTACTTACTCTTCATTCTATACTGCTCTTGTTGTTCTGCTCCTCCTCTTCTCTTCTCTGCTTCTGATACTTTCTTTGTATTTTATTATTTTCGCACAAGGATGATTTTCCACGACTCAACTACACTCCTTTATATGCTTCATCAACCTTGGAATAAACATCAAGGTTGGCACTCCAAACATCTGACTTAATGCAAATCACAAATTTATCAGCCAAACATGATTGGGACTCAAATCGTCCTCAATCAACATGCCATGCTCCATAGAATTGTTCTTAGATCATCTGCAACATGCTTGAATCATCTGGTCGGCCAGGACTAGGAAGAACAACAACATCAAGGAAGAATTGTTCAACAATCAGGATCAATCTGCAATGCGGACCTCCAACACAACAGGAACATGATCTAGAGACTTTGATTTCAACAATAACATCCACACTATTCCAAATTATTAGAATGACTTGCATCTTCATCTGGTACCTCAAGAACACTGTCTGTCATGACTGTCACACTAGAAAGATTGCTTGAGGACCTCCAAACCATGAACCATTTGAGTTGAGGATACACTCTTACTTCCAAAACATGCCTCTAAATCCACAGATCATCATTTTACATTTCTGGAATAATTCGGACCACTTTCCTATCACTCTGTCTCTTCTGAATACTATAAAACTGGTTCTACTCAGATGGCCATACCTTTTTCAAATCTTCATGCAGACCTCTCAAATCTTAACTGGAGCTTCTTTAGACAATCCTCTATATAGCTATATGGTCCGCATACATTGATCTTCATTAATTTTCTCAATATTCTCAACATTCCAGTCTCCTCAATTAAGCAACAAAATAGGATATAGTTGACACCAATGACAACAAGGATATGTTGACATCAATGACAACACATCATAGGCACATATTTGCAACAAATTTAGATGGGCATATTGAAGTCTACAAAACCTTGAGCCCTCATTTTTGGGAATGAGAAACAACCAAATTCAAAAGAAAATAAACAAAACACTTCGAAGGACAAGGAAACTATGAAAAAACAAAAATCTGAGAACTCCAAGACTGACAACTTTTATCAACATGGGAAACCCAATAAAGAGAATGTTAAGTGTGCCTTTTGTAAGAAAGATGGGCATGATGAACATCAATGCATGAATGAAAAAATAGATCACCTCTCCCATCTTCTCAAGAAGAATAATATAGGGGTACCTGATTCCTTCAAAGCATACTCATCAACCCAACAAAATTCTTAGGGAAAAACACTCATGGCATCTGTAGTCTCTAAGTATTAGTGATGGATTCCTGATTTAGGAGCATCAGATCACATGACTTTTGATCTACTTATATTATCACACTTAGGTCCTACATCCATATCAAAAATACTGCCAAGAAACACCACATATATGGTTGTTTGTGCGAAAGGAATGGTTGAGATAGGCATAGGACAATTCCATAATGTCCTCTTCATTCTAGAATTGTCACACAACCTTCTTTTCTTCTATTAGATTACCAATAGTGGCACAAGGAAGATAGCTGAGTTCACTTCAGAATTAGTTATCATTCGACACAGGCAAAGAAGAGAAGTCATTGTAGTTGGAAAAGTTGACAACTTTTCTCATGTTTACACATTTCTTACTTTGCACCTGATGATATTTCCATTCTAGTTCACACTCTTGAATCCAGTGTGGATACTCCATTAGAGGTACATTTTGGTCAGTTGAACCTTCATGTTCTTTAGATAGGCCAACCATCACCTCCACCATCTCCTATTCTTTCATAGAGGGCTTCTTTAGATTTAGTGTTGTAGGAAGTTCATACATCTCCAAATCTTGTTTTGATTCCAGAAGTGGTTTCTATACAGCTTTGATAGATTTCATTAGTCTTTGAGCTACGTGCAGCATTCAGAGACATAATTTGATCTTCACACTAGGGAAGATCACATGCACCTTTTTGCAATTCTCTTTCTTCCACAGGGAAGAAATGTTCATCTTTCCAGGATCACTTTCAACATTCTTCATCGAGCATCACAACACTACATGATCCATTATTCTATGGGGGGCTCTCTAGTCTCTCTATTTCTCTCCTTTGGAGGGAACATTTCATGTACTTATTTCATATAAGTAGTTCTTCCCAGGAGGTCATAATGAGTCCTCCTATCTTCTTATTCTTCACTTGTACATTCTATTTGTATCATTTCTCTCTTTGGGAGGGAAGTTTTTCCTAGTGGGTTTTATTCCTTTCTCTACCTTATGAGAGATTGCATTGTACTTGGGTACCTCATCAAGCATAGTTGTTGAGATCCACTTTTATGTCCACCTAAGCTATGATTAAAGGGGGTGTTAGTGTATGTATTTATTTATTTACATACCTCATAGGTACTAAGCCTAGTTAGGTGTAGTTGGCACATGTCACGTTGAGGTGTCAAGTTAGTTAGGTGTCGGTATCAAGAAGTAGTCAACAACTAGCCACCTTGCACTAGTTTTATGGAAGACAACTCACCACCACTCATTGTTTGGAGGAGTCCTCTCCTCAACTCATGAATGGAAGTTGCCTCCTTCATTGTTATTTAATTATGCCTAATGGATAATCTATTGGTGTCAAATTGCATACAAGCTATATGTTGTGTATTTGATTTGGAATCTTTATTTTATGTTTAATTATCTCACAGATTCTTAGCTTCTTCAATGGGAACATCCTAGAATTTAACCGTTTGATGATGATTCAAAATTATAAAATGAAACATCTGAGTTTCAGAGATGGGAATTAGCTACAATATTTCTCTTCATGATGGTATGTAAATCCTTAAGCTCTTTAGGCTTGTCATGTATGTGCAGAGGATATTTTGGTATAATGATTCATATGCCCAAGTCAAATTTATTTCTCTCCCCTATGGTTACCTATACGTGTGTTTTTTTACAACTCAACTTAGCTCTAACTTCCTTCTAAGGGTAACCTTGATGATTCACTCATGCAAGTCCAATCATTGGATGGGTCAAAAAGCTCTAGGAAGACCAATTTATATAGATCATGGAATCTCAAATATGAGACAATAAACTTTAGTAGTATTAAATTCAACTATTTTCATGTTTCTTTTTGGCTAGTACCCTCTTATACAAGGAAGTTGTCTTTGACATAGAGTTACTAAATTAGTATTTGTAATGGAAAAATTTGTATCTCCATGCTAATTTCCATTTGGGATTGTGTATATTTTGTGAAAGTGATTTTACTATGCTTGTTATGTCTATTTAAAAATGATAACTAGATTTTCTACATAATTCTATTTTAAGTTACATTGTTGGCCCATAACCCATTGGTCCCTAGATCTTTTTTTCACCTCTTAAATTTGGAATTAAATGATTCTATTGTTGGAATTTTTTGGTTAGTTTAAAATAGTAATTTATATGAGGTGAAATTAAGTAGTTTCTTCTATGACCAAACATGGGGACATGTTGAATTTCATAGAGGGAAGCCAACCTCTACAAGTCAACCATTTTCTAGATTATAAATTTATACTAATTATTTTCCATTACATACACAATCTAACAATATTGATCATTTCATTTTTTGAGGTTTCCTATGTGGTCATCAATGTGAGAGTATCCTCATTGTTCTACCAAAATCATCATTAAAATATTAGCCTACTTACTTCAATGAAGGAAGGATTAAATTTAATGTTTTTTTATGAAATGCTTTGTCATGGGTGGTAATTATTTTTCTATTATTTTTTGTTTCATAAGTTGAATTGTGAAATTTTTATACCATTTTTTATTTTATTGTACTTCGATATTGTACTTGATCAACTGAATAACCTTGTACATGCATTTTGTGAAGTATTATTATGATAAGGTGAGGTATGTTAGAGTTCTCAATATAAAAAAATTAGCTATTATAAACACCTTATTGATTGAATTGAGTTGATGTCATAAAATTATTTTGTATTTAAATCCTTATTATATTTAAACTTGTCCAAAAGCCTTTTTTGAGTGACTATGTGAATTGATATGAACTTTGAAAAGGGATAATTGTCTACTTGTTACCATTAAAATTACATTTGATATAGGAAGAGAGGATAGTCACATAGTTCAAAATGCATGATTATCATCACAGAATGTAATAATATCATAATATTTGTTTATAATTTATTTAAAAAAAAAATAAAACATCTAGATTAAAGATAAGGGGATGCATAAGCGAGTAAATTGATAAAGTAAAAAATATAGGAGAATAAACATATAGACTTGCTTTATCTCCTCAATTGTAAATTAATGAAATATATATAGTTCTGATTGTGTTATTGACCAGAAAAGTGTTTCTATGAAGCTCACTTGTGAATTTTAAATTTAAAGAGTAGATGAAGTAAAGAGTAAAATGGTGTCATTGTAATGTTGAAAGTGCTACATGTGAAAAGAATAAATGTATTTATAGTCATTCTCTCCATTTATTGATTAAGTGTTTTATGAGTTGTGATGTAGATGCCGCTCATGCTATTGAAGACGAAAGCTAATTTATAGGGGGGGAATATTATGGGAATTTTTCCTAAAAATGAAGAATAAAGTAATTATGTGAATGACCCTTTGAAATTAGAAGGAGAATAAAAGTCATTTGACCCTTTATTTCAAATGGAGATAGAACAAATATAAAGGTTATTTTGAGACTTTAGTTAAAAGGGAAAAATGTGTGTTATTTAGAATGTGACTTAAATAGAACGTGAGTGAGTTAGCCTCCAATGCAACACATGAACTATATCCTTGCTATGGGAGACCACCTTGTCACTCCCAATCTTGTGGAAAGAGCTAGTTGAGTAGAGGTATAACTAGGGGGGTTGTTTTGTTCATCAAAAAGTAGAAAATCATAAATGCAATTAGGTTTTTCTTGTGATGTGTATTCTTGTATGTTTGATGGAAATTGTTATGAATGTTCTATTGGTGTATATTAAGCTTGCTTAGGAGTACATATTTAGAAGTCTATGTTTAGCCTTGAGCTATACTTGGCATGCCTAGATTAGCTTTGTCTAAGTTAAGTGGTTTCTTTTCCTATTCTTGGAGCACCACTATTCTTAGTGAGATTTTCCTATTATTGGCTCGACTATTCTTAGTCGATTATGCCTTATATGTACTACATCTTATAAGATAATTCATTATCCCATATTTTACATTCCAATTGTCCATTGTTTGCAATACTTTTTTTCTTGTAGGTTGAGTGTGCTCTTGTTTGTCTCGAGTGGCTTGAATGGGTACTCGCATTCATTCAATGTTCCTACTTTCTACATAGTATCATAGTAGGGTTGTTTGAATGCTTGTTCAATTTTTTTGTGAGATCTTGAAAGTATTTGCATTAATGAATCTGTTTGTATGAGTATCCACATAAGGGTGGTTTATTTTTGCAAATTGGAAGGTGACTTTTTTACATTTTTAATTTGGAGGAACTTTTTTAAAATTAGAAATTTTTTTCTAAGCTAAAACACTTTTTTTAAAGCTCAGAAGAGGTTTTTTTCCTCCTAGAGGTGCTTTTTTGGATTATACTATTTTTAGTTTCCTCCCTCTAATTTTAGAGTGCTTTTTAAAATTATAGTGCTAATTAGCAATATCATGTAAAAGGCAAGTGCCAAAATAAGTTTTTTTTGTAAAAAGGATAAGTGTTAGGGTATGATTTCAATAGACCCACTTAGACCTAATGCACTGCATGATAAAGTACCAAATTCAAAGGGGGAATCCAATTTTGAATCAAGGGGGGTATCCTTTGTGTTGTGTCTTGTACACTTCCGCACTTTCTTCCATATTTTTAGTTTGGGGAATTACATAGTATTTGTAATCAATGAACTGATATAAAGTTCCAAATTTGGGGGCATTCATCATAGATTCTGATATTTATTTCCACCCTTATGTGGTCAAACTAACTTGAGAGAACTATTTGTCCTTGAAACAAGGGATAAATAATCATTGTCTTGAACATGATCTATTGTCCTATCTCCTTAGACTTGTTCTTGAGCCAAGTGAGTATAAACAAAAGAATAAATAGTTTAACAAAAAAGACATGGTCTACAGACTAATAGGTCTTACTATTTCTTTAAATATTTTACATCATATAGAGCACACTGAGTGCCCTTTCAATGCTTGGACCATCATCCTAACGTTGTATGGAGATCTTGATTCTTCGTCTAAAAGTGATATATCTATGGATAACCATGCTCTTTTGGATGATACTAAGAATTTTGTTTCCCCTTTGTGTGTGGACACATCCTCATGGGATGATCGGTCTATTTGGTTGACATGCATTGATACTCCATCTATAGTTGAGGACATTCCTATAGTACATATTGCTTCATCATATTCCAAAGTCTCTTCTTTGATAGTTTCCAGTGATTCATTATAGTAGGGTCATATTCAGGGTTCACTTTATTGAGACACACTTCTGCTAGACATCTCTTGGTTATTTGTAGGGTCTCACATATCAGATCTTGATGACACCTTGGAGGATCTCATCTTACTATTTGATGACAATATACATACAACTGTTAGTACTAGAGAGTTTAGAGAGGCTTCACCAAGGGCTTCTAGTGATTCTTTGCAAGACATATCATGGGATTTACTTTGTAGCCACATGGTATGCATTGACATTCAACATCCATACATAATTTCTTTGGATCTTGTTCTTCATCAGTTTTCACATGATTTTGAGAGGGCACTTGTTTCAGTTAGGCCTGAGCCTCCTACTTTGATTGTGACTCATTTCGACATTAGCATGACAACATTTAAGTAGTATTCTAAGATAGGGTACATCATGAGACTTATCACCTCACCTCTCTTCTTTAAGAATTCACCATTGGAGTTGTTTCTTCCTAAAGGGAGAAATTTGATTTGCCACAAATAGATCATTCTCAACATTCATACACAGACATTCTCTTTTGGCATAGGGGCTACTTCATTGTGTGGGGCTACATAGTCTCTTTTACTCTCCTATGGGGGGTCACATCTACATCATCATAGTCAGAGTGACATGGTTTCAGGCTTTGTACATAGTTATCATATTCAAGGAGGCTTCCTAGTCTTTTTCATTTTATTTTCTCTCTTTTGGAGGGAAGTTTTTTTCCCACAGGGTTTTCTTCCTTTCTCCACTTTATGAGAGATTGAATTGCATTGCATTGTACATGGGTACCTGATCAAGCCAACTCATTGGGACCCATCTTCATTTATCCCACCTAAGATATGCTTAAGGGGGTGTTGGTGTGTATTAATTTTTCGTAGGAGTCTATGTTTAGCCTTGAGCTATACTTGGCATCCTTAGATTAGCTTTGTCTAAGTTAAGTGGTTGTTTTTCTTATTATTGGAGCACCACTATTCTTAGTGAGCTTTTCCTATTATTGGCTTGACCATTCTTAGTTGATTATGCCCTATATGTACTACATCTTGTAAGATAATTCATTATCCCATAATTTGCATTCCAATTGTCCATTATTTGCAATACTTGTTTTCTTGAAGGTTGAGCGTGCTCTTGTTTCTCTTGAGTGGCTCAAATCGGTACTCACATTCACTCAATGTTCCTAGTTTCTATATGTTCTAATGTTGATGAAAGTGTTCAATGGATGTTGTGGTTGTGATAATGCTATGACTCAAAGGATCGCTTTTCTTAAGCTAGCTCAAAGACTACCTTGTTTAAGATGTAGAGGTAATCTAGCCTCCTTTGTTCATGTTGAATGTGTTGTTGTATGAGTCCTTGTTGATTATTGAGACTCTATTGATGTTCTTGTTAGTGTAGGTTTTTATTTTCCTAGTGGGTTAGTTATTTTCCCTATTTCCTAGGTTTTTCCTAAACTTTTATTAAGATTGCTTAGGTCAAATAAATTGAGTTTAATTAGGTAAGTGGGTCATTTGAGGTGTCACCATCCTACGAGGGATTTGTATTTACTATGTTTAGACCATTTGGTGGTCTCTCGCTAGTGGTCGGTTTTGCTACCTCCACCCCTCTCCCTGGTCTATATAAAATCACTACCTAGCTTGTACTTTGCATCTCTTACATCTTGTATGGAAATTCTATCAGTCTTGTGTAGCCTCTTCTTTTGAGCTCTTAATGTAATTCTATCATCTTGATATTTGCATATCTCTTAGAGTCATTGGTTTGCATTGTTTATGCTTTTTCCAATTTATGTAGCTTAGAATTTCTCTTATAAAGTTTAGGGGTTATCAATCTACTTCATATTTGTAACATGGTATTAGATCTTTTGTTTTTAGAATTATGTGTTCATAGATTCCTAATTGAGAGTTTGAGCTTATTTTTGTGTGATCTTATAAAATCTTGTATGCTCTTCTCTTGTATTTTTTAATAATTTGGAGAATCAGAAAGGATTTATGAAGATCCATAACATCTTTATTTTGCATATGTGTTTGTGATATTTGGGTGGTTGTAGCTATTATGGTTATACAGGTAGCATTTCTAGTTATTCCAACGCATCTAGGAGGCTCGAGAAAGTCAAGATTGACTTTTGTTTCATTCGATTTGGAGACTGTTTGACCAAATTGCAAAACAGGGATTTGGGATCAAAGCATGAAGATGAGTATAGATTTCATAAAAGTTTTATGTGCAAATAAAATGCTGATTGGAATGGGCACCTGTTTTGAAAATAATGGGTGCATGTTTAGGAACGAGAGCTCGCCTAAATGGGTGCCCATTAAGAAATGGTCTCCCATTTAGGATCAAGCACTCGAAGCCAAATAGGCACCCATTATGAAATGAGAACTCATAAAAGGATCGAGTACCCATTTATAAATGGGTACCAATTTTTGAAAACTATTTATTTTCTTAGAAATAAGCCTATGGCTTCATTTTAACAGCTACAAACCATAGAATAGTAGGAGAAAGGACACCTAAAAATGGGTACCCGAGTCGTCTGACCCAACCGCCCACCCCCAGGACCTCCCCACCTACTCCAGACTAGCTATCGACTTTGTGAGGTTGGTGGTCTATGCTTTTATTTTATTTTTCATTATTTTTTTTGTTTGTGTTATTTTTATTGTTATTTCATTTGAAACCCTAGGTGCATTTTTAGATAGATATTTATTTATTTCTCAAAATCTTAAGCTATAAATGTTAAACCCTAAACCAAAAATGCTAAACCCTAATTCATAAACTGTAAACCCTAAACTGTAAACACTAAACCCTTAATCGTAAACAATTAACAATAAACCCTAAACCCTAAAAACTAAACAATAAACCCTAAACCATAAATAGTAAACCCTAAACCCTAAACTATAAATAGTAAACCCTAACAATAAACACTAAATTATTTCATTCATTTTAGTGGTATAATATTCATTCATTAGATACTGGACTTTTGAAACTACTCAATTATTTTCCATATCACAATGTCACTATTGACTATGAGAATATTCGAGCCTAGTAGTACCACCATAATGTGGCTTCATCTATGAGCTAGTAAATGGTAAGGTAATCTTTCTCATTGCTAGTCCTCTTTCACTTTAATTATTCTTTTAAGTTCCTTTTCCATTCTATTTCAATCCTCTTGGTTTGTTTATATATACTCTTCTTCCATTTTGGGGCTTCGTAATTCAACCATTATATGTTTTGCTTCTTCCTTTGCCATCTATTTAATTGTCTAGTTAAGGAGTAAAGTTGATCTCAATAAAATCAAGGCTATTGTAGAGTGGCTTATTCTAAAATCCTTAAGAACTTGAGAGGCTTATTAGGACTTGAATAAGATACTATATAATATTTGTAAAGAGTTATGGCCACATGATAGTCCCTCCATGAACTAGGGTTTCATAGAACTTCTAGGGCTTATTTTATATAGGCCTAACAATAAACCTTTAGTAATGATATTTAAAAATCATTTGAAATCGTCTATATAGACCTCAAGAAGTACTTATACACTATCGGCTTGTTCTTAGTCTTCATGGTTTTCAATGTTCTTGATGAGTCACATAGTCCTAAAACCATTTGTAAAACTCTTTTCATGAAGCTAAAAACCTACAAATTAGACATGATAGTCATAATATATTTTTCTATACCTAACCTAATGATTTAAACCTAAACCTAAAAACTACAACTCACTTTCAAATCTAAATAAGAATTAAGAGTGTGATGAAGGGTTTCCAACAAAACAAGGCTAGGGATGACAACTTGGGGCTTAACAAAGTGGTAAAGGGGAAAATAACAATGGAAAACATAAAATAAAGTTGAGTACATAGGATGGGTTCAAAATTTGAATAAGATAAAACACATAGGAAGGATAAACAAGGATTAGGAACAAAATTGGAAATGTTAACATGAGTAGGGAATGACAAAGTCTAGGATTTTTGCAAAAAGGGTCAAGATGACATGTGAAACACACACATGGGAAAAGGAATAAAATGGAAACATAAGTTTAGTAAGGAGTGGCCTATTCTAAAACCTGTAAGAACTTGAGAGGATTCTTAGGACTTGAATAGGATACCATATAATATTTGTAAAGAGTTTGGCCACATGCCAATCCCTCCATGAACTAGGGTTTCATAGAACTTCTAGGGTTTCTTTTATATAGGATTAACAATAAACCTTTAGCAATGATATTTCAAAATCATTTGAAATTGTCTATAAAGACCTTGAACTAGCTATACACTATAGGATTGTTCTTAGTCTTCATGGCTTTCAATGTTCCTGATGAGTCTCATAGTCCTGATTTAACCATTTGTAAAACTCTTTTCATGAAGCTAAAAACCCACAAATTAGACATGACAGTCCTAATATCATTTTCTAGAACTAACCTAAATGACTTAAATCTAAACCTAAAACTTAGAACTCAATTTCAATCCTAAATAAGAATTAAGAGTGGTGATGAAGGATTTCCAACAAAACAAGGCTAGGGATGACAACTTGAGGCTTAACAAAGGGGTACATGGAACAACACCAATGGAAAACATAAAAGAAAGTTGAGTACATAGTGGTGCATGAGCACCTCGAGACCAAAGAATCAGGAGGATTCCATGCATTCTTTGTTCTATCCAAAGTGTCATGTTTGTAAGGCCTTAGCACCATATTGAGTCATACTTGGTTGAGTAATGGCATAACCTTGAGTTTGTAAATGTATCATTAAAGATTGTAACCGAACTGAATGGGTGTAACCGAATGGTAGAAGTGGTTGTAGGGTGATTCGCCTTCCATTTTGTGTAACTGCCAACATGAGTCTATATAGTCGATCTATGTTTGTGACGATAGAAAGAGGGAGACACAGAGGCCAAGAAGATTGATGTATGTATATTTATTCTAAGAAGAAGCAATAAAAAGTTTTGTTCGGTGTAATTGTAGAGATGTAAATCGGAAGCATTCCATTGGTTGAGATTTTTTTGAAATCAGTGGAATGACTTCCTTATGGTTAGATTATTTTTCTGTTGTGTTGAGATTTTATTGTTTCTACATAAGTTGTTTGATGTTTGCATAGTTATATCAGAGTGACAAAACTATCAGGTAGATAACGTGGTGTTGAGACGACAGTGGTGATCTTGCCGATTGAGTTATATCAGGGTGACAAAGGGGTGAGTGACACTGACGTAGAATCCATCGGTGTATCGGCCCTGCGAGATTAGAGTTCACCAATGTTTGGAGTCTCACTGACGGGTGTGGTCTGAAGGTAACATCAGTGAGATTGGTGTGTCGGCGGAAGAGTTTTCAAGTGTGTCAATGGTATTAAGTCTTACCGATAGTGAGTTTGAAGGTTCAATGGGTTCGACGGGTTCAAAGGTTCAAAAATTTGATAAAGTCTCCGCTTCCACTATGAGCTCTACATCAAATTGGTATAAGAGAGGGAAAGGTCTAGGTTGTTGTGTATTTGTTTTCTGTCACTAAGAAGGCAAATGTAGAGTTGAACAAATGTTTGGTTGGTGACCATTTTAAAAATAGAGATCATAAGAAGTATTTAGAAGGCTGATAGTAGTTGGTAAACTATTGCAGATGCTTGTGCCATCTAGTTGCGTGAAGGAATATGATTCCTATAGTGTGTGGGTAGACAATGATGAGGTCTATCAAGACCATTCACCAATAGAGATTTGGCTAGAAGAGGGTGCAGAGTGAGGGCACTATGAGAGAGAGTGGTAGTGCATCTCTAGGATCTGTTGTTGGACGAGAGGAATGGGTCTGTGAAGCAGCGTGTAGTATGGACATCTGATTGAGCATTATGTGGTAGTCGTTGAGGATTTGATTAGTCTAAGCGTACTCCATTGCTAGGAATAGAAGGAGCCTGAAGATACTCTGAAATGTTGATGGTAGTTTGCCATTGTTGGTTGGTTGGTCACTATTCCATTGATGTGAAAATTTGAAGCCTGAAGCTGAAGAGACAGAGTGAAAGATGAAGCCAGATAGAGATGCAGGAAAAGGTAGTTTTGTTTTGCAGGTACATTTCCAAGGGACTTGGAAATCTTTGTTGGTTGGTTGTATGGTGCAAGAGCACCTCAAGACCTAAGAATCAGGAGGATTCCATGCATGCTCTGTTCTGTCCAAAGTGTCATGTTTGTAAGGCCTTAGTGCCATATTGAGTCATACTTGGCTGAGTAACGGCATAACCTTGAGTTTTTATACGTGTCATTAAAGATTATAACTAAACTGAATGGGTGTAACTGAATGGCAGAAGTGGTTGTAGGGCGATTCACCTTCCATTTTGTGTAACTGCCAACATGAGTCTATATAGTCAGTCTATGTTCGTGAAGATAGAAAGAGAGAGACACACAGAGGCAGAGAAGATTGATGTATGTATATTTATTCTGAGAAGAAGAAAATAAAAAGTTTTGTTCGGTGTAATTACAGAGATGCAAATCGAAAGCATTCCACTGGTTGAGATTTCTTCAAAATTAGTGGAATGACTTCCTTAGGGTTAGATTATTTTTCTGTTGTGTTGAGATTTTGTTGTTTTTGCATAAGTTCTTTGATGTTTGCATAGTTATATCAGAGTGACAAAACTATTGGGTAGATAATGTGGTGTTGAGCCGACAATCCTTGCGAGATTAGAGTTCGCTGATGTTTGGAGTCTCGCCAATGGGTGTGGGCTGAAGGTAACATCAGTGAGATTAGTGTGTCAGTGGAAGAGTTTTTGAGTGTGCCGACGGTATTAAGTCTTACCGATAGTGAGTTCGAAGGTTCAACGGGTTCGACGGGTTCAAAGGTTCAAAATTTTGATAAAGTCTCCGCTTCCATTGTGAGCTCTGTATCACATGGGATAGGTTGAAAATTTGAATAAAATAAAACACTTAGGAAGGATAAACAAGCATTAGGAACAAAATTGGATATGGTAACATGGGTAGGGAATGGAAAAGGCTAGGCCTTTTGCAAAAAGGGTCAAGATGACATGTAAAACACGCACATGGGAAAAGGGATAAAATGGAAACACAAGTTTAGTAAGGAGTGGCCTATTCTAAAATGCGTAAGAGCTTGAGATGATTCTTAGTACTTGAATAAGATACTATATAATATTTGTAAAGAGTTATGGCCACATGATAGTCCCTCCATGAACTAGGGTTTTATAGAGCTTCTAGGGTTTCTTGTATATAGTCTTAACAAGAAACCTTTAGCAATGATATTTCAAATTTATTTGAAATTGTCTAAATAAACCTTGAACTAGTTATAAACTATAGGTTTGTTCTTAGTATTCATGGATTTCAATGTTCCCGATGAGTCTCACAGTCCTAATTTAACAATTTGTAGAACTCTTTTCATGAAGCTAAAAACCTACAAATTAGACATGACAATCCTAATATATTTTTCTAGACCTAACCTAAATGACTTAAACCTAAACCTAAAACCTAGAACTCACTTTCAAACCCAAATAAGAATTTAGAGTGTTGATGAAGGGTTTCCAACAAAACAAGGCTAGGGATGACAAATTGAGGCTTAACAAAGGGGTAAAGGGGACAACAACAATGGAAAACATCAAAGAAAGCTGAGTACATAGGATGGGTTCAAAATTTGAATAAAATAAAAGACTTAGGAAGGATAATCAAGGATTAGGAACAAAATTGGAAATGGTAACATGTGTAGGGAATGACAAAGGCTAGGCTTTTTGCAAAAAGGGTCAAGATGACATGTAAAGCACACACATGGGAAAAGGGATAAAATGGAAACACAAGTTTAGTAAGAAGTGGCCTATTGTAAAACCTGTAAGAGCTTGAAGGCTTCTTAGGACTTGAATAGGATACTATATAATATTTGTAAAGAGTTATGGCCACATGACACTCCCTCCACATGAACTAGGGTTTCATAGAACTTCTAGGGTTTCTTTTATATAGGCTTAACAATAAACCTTTAGCAATGATATTTCAAAATCATTTGAAATTGTCTAAATAGACCTTAAACTAGTTATACTCTATAGGCCTATTCTTATTCTTCATGGCTTTCAATTTGTTCTTGATGAGTCTCATAGTCCTAATTTAACCATTTGTAAAACTATTTTCATGAAGCTAAAAACTTACAAATTAGACATGACAGTCCTAATATATTTTTCTAGACCTAACCTAAATGACTTATTAAACCTAAACTTAAAACCTAGAACTCACTTTCAAATCAAAATAAGAATTAAGAGTGGTGATGAAGGGTTTCCAACAAAACAAGGCTAGGAATGACAACTTGAGGCTTAACAAAGGGGTAAAGGGGAAAATGACAATGAAAAAAATAAAATAAAACTGAGTACATAGGATGGGTTCAAAAATCGAATAAAATAAAACACTTAGGAAGGATAAACATGGATTAGGAACAAAATAGGAAATGGTAACATGGCTAGTGAATGATAAAGTTTAGGTTTTTTTGTAAAAAGGGTCAAGATGACATGTAAAGCACACACATGGGAAAAGGGATAAAATGGAAATAAAATTTTAGTAAGGGTATACAAATTACATTATATTATACTTATATACATTATGATGATACTTTGATGCATGAATTTAGTGATACATTGATTGATAGAGCTAAAAATGGTTTAATTCATGTCATGATTCTTACACATTCTTTCATGCTAAGTTGTCATGCATTCCTTTATTGATTACTTTATTCTTAAATCCCTATACCATATTTTAGTTATGCATGATTATCACATTCACCCCCTATAAAAACAGGTTTGGATATATTTATGAAATTAAACACAAATTTTGATTTACATTTTCTAACTTTTAAATTTTTCTTGGAAAAAGGTCACTTGGTTGAATGCATATATATGTACATTATTATGTAAAATTAAATGTTTTCAATTTATACATGTATTTAAACACATGTTGTACATGCAATTTAAAATATATTTTCAATCCCTAATTCAATTTTAATTATTTTTTTGTAATTGCATCTCTACTTCTAGACCCAATTTACACATGGCCGATCCCCCCAGGAACCCCCACCCCAATCCCCCCCCCAACCACCACCACCACAACTTGATGAGGCTTTCTTGCTAGCAACCATTGATGAGAATATACAAACATTGCAATAAAAAAAACAATTTTTTGCAAAACCAAATCGAAGCTCCACCATATATTTTATGGTTTGCATCTACGATGCAAACTATTATTGATTTGGTGAGAGCTATTCACACTAATCTAGACACATTCCACTCATGGTGGGAAGCGAGGAGGTGGTTTTACGAGGATGGTTTCTCATATAAAGAGATCAATGATCTACATATTATAAAAAATACAATTGCCCAAATTTTCATTGATTCCTCAACAGGCCAACAAATAACACCAAATAAAAAGAGAATTTCAATAAAATGGTGCACACATCAATACATAGATGATAACTTTTGGGGGTCGTTATGGATGGTCTTTGACCATCCACCACATGCTAATTATGAGTTTCCCTTATATTTTTTGAAAAATTTATGGGTTGAGTTTGTGATGGGCTTAAAGCCCAATTATTTTGATATGAAATCATTTCAGGGCATGGGTGGTGGAATGCCACAACATAGAATAGGGGTACGTGTTGATCCAAATTGATGTTTACCCCCTGTACCTATTGTTCCTTCTTTTCCCTCTATTCTTGTGCCCTTTCACCAATGCACAATCATCTTGGCACTCAGAGCATTATCATTTCTCTCAGGAAAGTTAACTAACCAAGCTACCTGCTTGGCAGATGAGGTCAATCTTGGAGATCCTGTAGATCCTGGAGGAGGTGGTGCTAGTCCTAGCACCTCATAGCCATTGACACCAGTGCAGTCCACACCATATTTTTGTCAGAATTGTAATCATCCATGTTTTGGTCCTACATCTACTCGAAGGAGTCCTTTTTGGCTACATTATTTTCTCCTATGGACTCAGTATGCATGCCACATTTAATAAAATTAAATTTAATATAAAAATATAGATCCAATTATCAATTATCAATCTATTTAATAAAATTTAAATATATTACATGTTGATTGGTATAGATGGTCACTCCATCAACTACTACCACTACATCACAGTTGGACCATTTAGTGTCAACTATTGTAGAGATGGGTAGACCTTATATGGTCAAGGTATAAAAATTTCCCTTAACTATCTATCTCGTTCATTAAATACAATGCACATTTAAAAATGAGTATGTAGAGATTATTTAATTAGATATGTATTTTAATAATTATAGAATAATATGAAAATGTGATGAACCTTTTTTAATTTATAGTAGATGGGAGATTATGACACTTTTGTGTCAAATGAACCAAGCCATCTAGGACCACCACTATCATCTATGTAGGAGCCTGCTTCATATTCCTTGGTTTGTAGCTTAAAATTGTACATTTTTAGTTTAAATTTGAATTTCCAGTATAATTTCATTATTTTAAATTCTTATTGAGTTGAATTTATATATATACATGAACATATATATGCAGGATGAGATTAGTATATGTGCAGGCTCAATTAATCATACCATTGATGAGCCCGCACAGATGCACGAGTCATCTACCATATTCCAGGTCCTATAGTTAAATCCTATGTCATTTCAAAGTCTTTTATATCATTCAACCTTGCATTTTGTATTTATACTCTAGCCTAATTCATGTTTTATTGAAATATAGGAATTAGCGACATAGACCTTTACTTTGCCAGGATTAGTATCTATTGTATGCAAGCATGAAATGAGAGATGATGAACCCATTGTGGTATGCTTAGACATTTTAAAGTCTAGATTTAAAAATTTAATTTGATGGTTTGGTTTAAATATTTGATTCAAATTATTTGCATGCAGTTTTGACATTATAATTGATTTGAAGCTTCTTTCTTCTTATACATAACATGAGCTACCCTATGAGTCACAATGAACCAAAAGGTGTCTTGAAATGGATGATGATAAAACTTAGGGCACAAAATATAATTTGTTATATTTATTTAATGTTTAAACTACACACATGTGTATTAGAGTGTTTATTTCATGTGGATTTTATGACTATTTTAGTATTGACTGGACATAGACTGTGACTATTGTTATCACCCAGTTTTACACCCTTGCATACAGCCGTGAAGCCTCTGCAAACTAGAGTAACATGGGACTGATCTCTAAGTGTGGGACTTTGCTAAGTGAGATCAGACCTCCAGAGAAGGTCGGCTTCCTTGTCTAGTTATCACTTAAAACTACTAAATTTTGAGGGGAAAAGTGAGAGAGAAAGCTTGTAATGGAAATGAAATAAAAGCTTGAAAACAAGGGTGATGCACCAGACAGATTTAAAGAAACTTCCACAACACTGAGAAGATGCACAATGTAATCAAATACAACAAGTAGGTATACACAGGTTAGATGACTCTAGCAGAGGTGAGAAGCAATATGATTGAGAGGAATGAAACATTCACAGACAAACCATATGCAGATTCACACAGAACTAGAAAAATCAGTAAAGAGGTAAAATTAACTTGCATATATTCAATGGAAAGGCACGGTTACAACATATGAAAACCCTGTTTGGAAAATAGAAAAGCCTTAATGCCAAAAAATTTCCAACCCTATTTACAACATTTGAATGCATATATATAGCATTCTAAAACTACTTTAAGTCAGTTACAAAAATACGCTCAAAGAGCTATCATTGAAAATATCTCCCTGAAATGACTGTCCAGCTGCATCAGTTATGGTGTCAAAATCTAGAACTGGGCAGATGGGGAGATATTTAGAGTCTTTAATGCAGCAGCTTACTCATTGTGCATTTGGAGATGAAGAGGTGGAAGAATATTCTTTGTCGTTAATGCGAGCTACTCGCTCTATCTACTGCAATGAATGCCCAAAAATATCTCCATCTACTAAAAGTCGTCTCTGAGATGTTCATCACTCAAAAATATGCATTTCCAGATCTGAAATTTGAAAAGTGATAAGCTGTTGAAAAACCCTGCCAAATGAAAGAGGGGACCAAAATATGCAACTTTGCCTCTTGGAGCATGCCAAAATTTGCCAAAATGAAGGAGATACAGGCGGTCAAACCTTCGGTCAACTACCTGTATATATCGCTTTTACATTTCTATGTATATCGCTGCATCTTGGCAACTGAATCGGCATTCAAAACTCATCCTGCAACTCATTCTGCACATACATGGCACTTTGCATATCAGCCCTTGTACATCCCTTTGTATTTCAAAAATTGTATATACATACAATTTCCCCTTGTATTTGCAGGCCCCACCACTTGTATGTTACCCTCTGCATATGCAATCATACTAGCTACGGACCCCAAATGACCTTTAGCTGCTTTTCATTGTTCTGCCAGATCCAGCTTGTATATTTTCTCCTTGTACATTTTGGCGAATATACATTCACTGTAGCATATGTATGTCCGTTGGCCTTGTATATTGCATTGCACATTTCTTTGTATCTCCATTTGTATATCTGAATATACAAGCCCCTATATACATGCAGACCCGATATACATTTAGCAAACATTCTGAGAATCTACGGAAGATTCCCTAAATGTATATGCATTTCCTTGACTCGATATACAATCAGAAAATGTATATAACTCAAATTTTTTTATATTTTCTAAGGCTGATATAGATTTGCAAGACCGCCAAATGTATATTTGAACTGTATGTTGACCAAAACTTTGACCGTCAATAACTTCTTTATTTGGCCAAATTTCAGGGTGATGTAAAAAGCAAACCTGCCTATTTTTTCAAGCTCTTTCCAATGGTAATATTTTTTTTGGCAATTTGGCACTTTTCAAATTTAGGCAACATTTTCCAAAGGCTTTTCAAGGAAAATACCAGGTTGACTGTTTGGCTCTGGTCAAAGGAAAAAATAGGTCAACAATTTGGCGACCTCTATGAGATGTTTGCCTGCTAAACAGTTAGATCAGTGGCCTATACATTTATTGGGCATAGAGTCACACAGAGACTAAAATATAGATATTTCTAACCTTAGTAAAATAAGATAGATGCAATGCAGAACACTTGGAAGGCCAAACCAAGACAAAATGTTGAAAGCAAACTTTTTCAACTATGCTAGACAGCATTTAGGGAAAGCAAAAACAGATCTAAACTAATGTGCAGCAGCACTTATTGAAAGCATAGAGACCTAATTTACTGATTTACAAGGCAGTCATACCTCAAAACACCTCTTTAGGTGTATCCTATTGATTGGGATAGGCAGATTTTGTCCATCCATATTTGATAACTAAAATGCATTGTGCTCCTTGCATTCAGTAATGAGAAATGGACCACACCACATGTTGTCAAACTTGGAATGCTTTCCTGGTCTGCTTTTTAATTCATCCCATTTAAGCACCATGTCACCCATTCTAAAGCTTCTGGGGGTGGCCTTCTGATCAAAATTTTTTTTTGTTTGAAGCTGATGATATTCCATAGTCTTCATAGCCTTGTCTCTAATTTCTTCAAGCTCCATAAGCTGAGCATATCTGACAGCCATGGGATTCTCTTCTTCAAACATTTCTAGTTGGTTCATGATGTCTAGTGCTGGTAGTTCTATAGAGATAGGCAATCTTGCTTCCTTCCCATATACTAACATATATGGAGAATTTCCAATGGACCTCTTAGGAGTTATTCCGTCTACCCATAAGGCATACTTCAAATTAGTATGCTAGGTCCTCTGGTTGTCCTCCATTGATCTTTTAATAATCCTTATGAGATTTTCGTTAGTAGACTCAGCCAAACCATTACCCTGTGGGTAATAATTAGAAGAAGTATTCAAATAAATCCCATTTTTGACAGTCCAATCAGTTACCTTTAGGCCAACAAAGGCTAAAGCATTGTCAAAAATTATTGACTCAGGCACTCCAAATCTGGAAATCAAGTCATGATAAAAACTTAAAACAACATTTTCATTTGACTCCTTTAGAGCTATTGCTTCAGTCCATCTTGTGAAAAAATCTGTAGTTGTAAGAATCCACTTGTGGCCTGCACTTGATGGTGGATTAATAGGACCTATGAAGTCCATACCTCATCTCATGAAGGGTTGCTCTATTTGAATTGGCCATAAAGGTAAGGCTGGCAGCCTTTCTTTTCCTGCAAAAACGACACATTTTATACACTTCCTAGCCCATGCATGGGCACCCTTAAATAAGATGGGCTAGTAATAGCCAGCTCTCATTACTTTCCAAGTGGTAGTCTTTGGGGCAAAATGACCTCCCGCTGCTCCATCATGAAATTCATGTAGTACCTTGTCAGTCTAATCTTTATCAATACACCTTAACAATACACCATTAAAGTCCTTTTTGAAAAGGATGCCATTTATTAAAACATATGGAACCGATTACAGTCTATAATATCTTCTTTTAGTTCTATCTAGACCTGCTAGACATTTGCCAGTTTGCAAAAATTTGGTCATATCAGTAACCCAGCCTGTGTTCGCTACTGCTGCATTATCTTGAGGTGCATCCTCAATGGTCAAAAGTGTCTCATCCTCCTTGTTAGAATTGGTAGCGAGCTGCTCACTGAGTCCTCTGCCTCTGACAAGCTTGGTTACTTGGATATCCATGTCATATTCCATGACCTTGGTGATCCAACTCGCTCTCTTCTCATTAAGATCTTTACTCAACAGGGACTCTTTCACGCTGGGATGAGCCACCATTAAATGTATCTTGTTATTGGAAACAAGATGCTAAAATTTCTTGAGGCTCCTTATCACTGTAAGGATGTGCTTCTCAACAAAGCTATACTTCTGTTCATATTCTTCCAGCCCCTGACTGAAAAAAGCAATTGGCTGCTCAAAGCCGCTACTCTGCTTCTACACTAAAATCGTAGAGATTGTATCTAGGCCGCCATAAGCATATAGAATGAAATCTTTGGAAAAGTTAGGATGTACCAAAGTTGGCACAACTGACAATGCTTCTTTTAAAGACTCAAAACTGAGTCTGGCCTCTTTTGTCCAATTAAAGACTATATTCTTTTTCAACATGGATGTCAAAGGTTTCAAAAGGTTTGCGATATTAGGGATGAACCTTCGTAGAAAATTAATTCTGCCAATAAAACTTTGTAATCCCTTCTTATGACTTGGTAAAGGCAGCTCCAAAATGGCCCTTACTCTTTCAACATCAATAGTAATGCCTTCTTTTGAGACAATGTGCCCTAACAACTTTCCTTAACGGATAGCAAAAATGCATTTGTTTAGATTAAGGGATATACCAAACTCTCGGCATCTCTCAAAAACTTGCCTTAAGTGTGATAAATGCTCAGATGCATTCTTGAAAAAAAATGTTAAATCATTTAAGTACACCAGCACCACTTTGTATAGAAAACCCTTGAACTCCATATCCATGGCTCTTTGAAAGGTCGAGCCAGCGTTAGGGAGACCAAAAAGCATCCTCCTGTAGGCCATGGTGCCCCACTTAGTAGTGAAAGAAATTTTGAACTGATCCTCCTCCTTGACTAACACCTGATTGTAATCAAAAAATCTATCAAGCAAAGAAAATCTCTCCGAGCCAGCCACTACTTGTAAAATCTGCTCCATTGATGGAAGTGGGTAGTGGTCTTTTAGGGAGGCTCTATTTAGGTCCCTGAAATCAACGCACAACCTGATTTCTCCATTCTTCTTTCTCACAGGGACAAGGTTTGAGACCCAAGAAGTATGCTTGATGGGAAAAATGATCTTTCCCTCAATTATCTTAGTCAATTCTTTAATCATCAAGGGCTCTAGCTTTGGATTTAGGGGCCTCTGCCTCTACCTTATAGGCTTTACACCTGGTTCCACTTCTATGGTATGCTGGGCAATATGAGGATCAAATCCCTTTAGGTCTAAATAATCCCAAGCAAATGCCTCCTTAAATTCCTGACAAAGAGCAATAAAAGCTCTCCTATCCTCAGCTGAATAGATTTTACCTATTTTGAGGAGTTTTCCCTTAAAAATTTCTAACTCCTCATAATGTTCCTCTTTTATTTGCATACTGGTCTTAGTCTTCTTCATCTGATCATTGGTGCTAAAAATAGACTTCAAAGTCACCAATCCCTTGGGTAGCTTGTTTGTCTTCAGTTGAATAATCTGATAATTGCCATACTATTGTTTGAGTTTATCCTGATTCATCATAGAAAACTCATCTTCCTCTAACATGAATCTCAGAATCTGTTCATCACTTTTAAAGACCTGCCAATGAACATTATTGTCGGGAATAGAGGGTCTGTCAACTATTTTTACATGAGGCTGCATTTTCTCCTTTTGAATGTCACTAGGGATGTCAAACTGTGTCCCAGTTGCAGCCAATCTATCAGCATGGGAGTTTTGATTTCTTGGAATGGAAATCAGATTAAAAGCATCAAACTCCTCAATCATGTTCCATACCCTATTCTTATAGCACTTCAAGGTATCATTTTTGGTAAGATGCAGTCCTCTTACCTGATTTACAATTAGTTCACTGTCTCCAAATACTTGCAAACAACCAATTTTCTTCCTTCTTGCCCATTGCAATCCCTGGATTAGCCCCTCATATTTAGCAGTGTTATTGGTGCATGAGAAGGCAAAACGGAAAGCAGCATAATATTTTTCACCCTATGGTGACACCAGCATTGCACCACCACCAGATCCATTTCTGCTCCTTGAGCCATCAAAGTACATTTTCCATACTTCTCCTTGCTGCTCTATCTGCTGTTCTGCACCCTTTACCATACTTGGAATTGCTGCCTTAGGCTCATGAAGTATATAGACCCCCATACCATTTTCTTGAATATGTGCTTCAGGATCATCTACAACATCTTCTGAGGACCATTCCTTTAATAACATTTCTAGTATACTCTCAGCTTGTAACTCTTGAGCTGCCACAAGTTCAAGATCATCAAAAATAATGTGATTTACATTAACCAAACTTGGTGTATAGGGCTCTATGTGATGGTTTGAAAGCAATTCAGATCTTAGGATCACCTTAGTGCCATATCTGGTCCTAAAAAACATATGGGACCAGTTAGAGGATAGGTATCCTCCTATTTTGGCTGTGAATTCTCTTGATAGGCACATGGCAAAACAGGGAGACAAATCAATAATGAAGACCTCTTGGAAGATGAAAACATTGGGACATGTATGTAGAGTAAGACCTAGGTCTTTTATTACACCCACAGGACTAACAGTTGTGCCATCTAATTGGGGTACACCCTTCTCAAGAGGCTAGTACTTGAGCCCTAATTGGTCTGCAATTTGTTTAGGCATCACAGAACTGCTTACTCCACTATCCACCACACAATTATGAACTAATTTGTCTCCAATTATTAATGATACATAGAATGGGAGTGGTTTGGCATTTTGGTTAGGCTGCTTGTTGTTATCTTCGGATGAATTGGTAAGGACAGCCTTATTTGGGTCAACAGTTGTATCTTTGGACACCTTCAAATTAGACAAGGCAGATTGCAATATGTCTTTTTGGCCAGGGATGGCTAAAGAATCCCACATAGACATTGTCACATTCATCATTTTCATATTTTCAATAATATTGAAAGGTGGAATGGCACTCACCTTTTGATTTGATTTTGTAGCAGCGACGTCTGGTTGCAAACGAGGCATCTCCCTTGCTTTTGTTGGGTCATTTCTTTGTAGAATATGGGGAATTTGGGGTGCAGGAAAATCAGCAGATGCTTTTCCTTTATTTACTGCTTGTTCTACCTCATAACCCCTTTTCTTTGCTCTTGTATTTATTGCAACTGAGGTGTTATCGATGTTTATGCCACAAAATTCACCTTCCTGCCAGTTCATGAAAGCAGAATCACTCTGAGGTTGTTCTTGTTGTTGCACAACCCCATCATTTGGTGCACTTGGCTATGAGGCTGACACATTTTGCACCATTAAAGCCTAATTTATGACTCCATTTGAGTAGGCTGCTTGACTGTGTGGCTGATTGCATGGGTAGCACCACTCATATTCAGCAGCTAGGTTGTTCTGAGCAGGGACAAGGTCCCTTACGGTGTTAATAGGTGTTGGATTATAAGGCAGAAAAGGCATTTGATTGACATTTTGCCTGGGACCCTGATAATTACCTTGATATGGTGGTCTATTGGCTTGGTAAGGTTGACTTTGCCCCTGATATGATTGATTCCGCCCCTGGCTAGATTGTTGATAAGGCTGAAAGGGCCTCTGGGATTGTTGCTTCTTTATGTTCACCAGCTCACTTCCAAAAGTTTGAAGGATGCCCTCAATCTTTTGTTGACTGTTTTTAATCTCTTTTAACTCTTGAGATGAATTAGGGGCAGAAAGTTTAGAATTGATAGTATTAGGTAATGCTGCGATAGTAGGCATAGGGGTAAAACATGGAATTGACAAAGGCATAGAAGCTTGAATCTCAGGAAAGATAGGCACTGGTGGTCTGGGTGCTATTTTTCCAGCTTGAATGAGATTATTCTCTGCTCTAATTACTAATTCATAAGCATCTGGTAAACTATTACCTCCTAGTGATTGAATCATTACTGAAATATCACTATTTAGGGCTTTCAAAAAATATAGAAATACATATTCAGCTGGAGGTCTTACCATGGCAGGGATTCTATCCCATGTCTTTTGAAATCTAAAGTTAAAATCCATTATTTGCTCCTAAGGAGCTCTTTTTATAGTGGTCATCTATTTGACCAATGATAGATTATCTGATTTTTCTTGAAATTGCTTGTTTAATTTCTCTCCTAGCTCATCCCAGGTTCCTATAGTTTGCACTGGTAGACTCTTGAACCATTGTAATGCCTTCCCCTTGAAAGAGGCAGCCATCAATCTAATGGCTACATTCTCCTGAGTGACATGATGAACCCCACATAGAGATGCTATGTCTCTAATGTGCTTGATCGAAGTAGTCTAATTTTGCCATGTGAAATAGCGTAGATTCTTTAAAGCTGCCATTGGTATCACATCATGCACCATTAGATTCAAAGGACTACCCCCATCAAAAGTCACGAATGGCTGATTTCTTGCCATCTGAAGAGCAGTAGGTAGATTTGCTTGAGTTACTACAGGAACTACAAAAGCAACTGGTCTGAAACCTAGTGGAGTTGACTATACGCTTTTGGAAACTGTAGTCCTTGCTACTGCTCTACTCTGTCTTCTAGGTGGAGAGAGCTGCAAATATTCGAATGGACTTGAACTTGAACTCCTAGTTGTTATCTTTCTCATAAAACATGTATCGGCAAAACTAGTCTGTTTGTCTTTCCTTAGTCTAAGTCACCAAATGTATAAATTTTAACCTCTTAAAGGTCTGCAATTATTGGTTGCACATCAAAACCAGCAATAATGGCTGTTAATTTGATTGTTACTCTGACTTCTTGAGTCCCACCAAGCGTGCCAAAGTTGTTATCACTCAGTTTTTAACCCTTGCATACAGCCGTGAAGCCTCTGCAAATTAGAGTAACATGGGACTGATCTCTAAGTGTGGGACTTTGCTAAGTGAGATTAGACCTCCGGAGAAGGCTGGCTTCCTTGTCTAGTTATCACCTAAAACTACTGAATTTTAAAGGGAAAAGTGAGAGAGAAAGCTTGTAATGGAAATGAAATAAAAGCTTGAAAACAAGGGTGATGCACCAGATAGATTTAAAGAAACTTCCACAACACTGAGAAGATGCACAATGTAATCAAATACAACAAGTAGGTATACATAGGTTAGATGACTCTAGCAGAGGTGAGAAGCAATATGATTGAAAGGAATGAAACATTCATAGACAAACCATATGCAGATTCACATAGAACTAGAAAAATCAGTAAAGAGTTAAAATTAACTTGCATATATTCAATGGAAAGGCATGGTTATAGCATATGAAAACCTTGTTTGGAAAACAGAAAAGCCTTGATGCCAAAAAATTTCCAACCCTATTTACAACATTTGAATGCATATATATAGCATTCTAAACTTACTCTAAGTTGGTTACAAAAATCTGCTCAAAGAGCTGTAATTGAAAATACTCCCTGAAATGACTATCCAGCTACATCAGTTATGGCATTGAAATCTAGAGCTGGGTGGATGGGGAGATATTTAGAGTCTTTAATGCAGTAGCTTATGTATCATGCATCTAGAGATGAAGAGGTGGAAAGATATTCTTTGTCGTTAATACGAGCTACTCGCTCTGTCTACTGCAATGAATGCCCAAAAATATCTCCATTTGCTAAAAGTCATCTCTAAGATGTTCATCACTCAAAAATATGCATTTCCAGATCTAAAATTTGAAAAGTGATAAGATCTTGAAAAACCCTGCCAAATGAAAGAGGGGACCAAAATATGCAACTTTGCCTCTTGGAGCATGCCAAAATTTGCCAAAATGAAGGAGATACAGGCGGTCAAACCTTTGGTCAACTGCCTGTATATATCGCTTTTGCATTTCTGCATATATCGCTGTATCTTGGAGCCTGAATCGACATTCAAAACTCATCCTACAACTCCTTCTGCACATACATGGCACTTTGCATATCGGCCCATGTACATCCCTTTGTATTTCAAAAATTGCATATACATACAATTTTCCCTTGTATTTGCGGGCCCCACCACTTGTATGTTACCCTCTGCATATGCAATCATACTATCTACCGACCCCAAATGACCTTTAGCTGCTTTTCATTGTTCTGCCAGATCTAGCTTGTATATTTTCTCCTGGTACATTTCGGCGAATGTACATTCACTGTAGCATATGTATGTCTATCAGCCTTGTATATTGCATTGCACATTTCTTTGTATCTCCATTTGTATATCTGAATATACAAGCCCCTATATACATGCAGACCCGATATACATTTAGCGAACATTCTGAGAATCTGCGGAAGATTCCCTAAATGTATATGCATTTCCTTGACCTGATATACATTTAGAAAATGTATATAACTCAAATTTTTTCATATTTTCTAAGGCCGATATAGATTTGCAAGCCTGCCAAATGTATATTTGAACTATATGTTGACCAAAACTTTGACCGTCAATAACTTCTTTATTTGGCCGAATTTCAGGGTGATGTAAAAAGCAAACCTGCCTATTTTTTCAAGCTCTTTCCAATGGTAAGGTTTTTTTTTAGGCAATTTGGCACTTTTCAAATTTAGGCAACATTTTCCAAAGGCTTTTCAAGGAAAATACCAAGTTGACTGTTTGGCTCTTGTCAGAGGAAAAAATGGGTGAACAACTATTTCACTATTTTTTACATGGACTATTATTATGTCAATATTTATCTCATAGAATATTTCATCTATTTCATAGACTATTTTACTATTTATTGAATTTCCACTATATGCATATATATTCAAACTTTTATTCCATATCTCATATTTAATACTTAAAATTATCATGTGTTTAATTAGTAAAATTGCAAATTACTAATTCTAATTAGATGAGAGGAAAATTTATACAATAAGTCACAAAAATTTGCAAGTCTTGATTCTAATTGCTAGTCAAAATTGTAATTGTGATTGATTGATTGTGATTGTAATTGATAGTCTTAATACTTAAAATTATCATGTGTTTAATTGTAATTGTGATTGATTGATTGTGATTGTAATTGATAGTCTTAATACTTAAAATTATCATATGTTTAATTATAATTGTGATTGCTAGTCAAAATTGTAATTGATTCTAATTGCTAGTCAAAATTGTAATTGTGATTGATTGATTGTGATTGTAATTGATAGTCTTAATACTTAAAATTATCATGTGTTTAATTGTAATTGTGATTGCTAGTCAAAATTGTAATTGCTAGTCCTGGTAATTCTAATTTCCATATTGGAGTTAAAAGTTTCCTATAATTTAACAATGGAGGGAGAATACAAATTCTAGATTATAAAGGATAGGTCAACAATCCAAAATAGTGTACATATATAAAAAGCACAATATATTTAAAAAATTAAAATTTTGAATAATCTACATACTAGCTTAAACTGTTGTAATTGAAAAAGTATATATTCAATATACAATAATCTTCAATATACAATAATCTTCAACATATATGAATATCAATCACTTGATGACCCTACTAAATAGTAACAAGAGATATAAATTCTCACAAGAACAAATAAGACACGGAATTTACCTATAAATATGTTATAAAAGAGATAATTTATTATGTGTTGAACCATAACATATTAGGTAAAATAGGTAATAAGATGAAGTAATATATTGGAAATAATATAATCAGAAATATTGAAATAAATTTATAGTTTGTACATTCATCTCATAATGAAAAGTTCATAATTATTTATAATGGCCATGTTTTACATAATTCAAGTGAAAATGTAGTGAACAGTTTATATAGCAATTGAATTTTAAGGAGAGAAGGTGTATTCACCCTTAACCTCCAAGTTGGAATAGGAAAGAGACACACTTTTCTAGAATTCTAATCTTCTTTTACTTATCATTCATGGGGTCATGAGATTATCTAGCTTCACTTTTGTTATTTTAGGGAGTTGTAATATTGGTGTCACCCAGTATGTTATGATAAATCACTCTCAATGTAATTTGCATATATATGATAGGATGAGTCAGGTTTGTAGCTTATTCGCAAGTGATAGGAGAATCAAGAATATTAATATGATGCATGAATTCTATCTATCTTAGGTTAATCAAGTAGAAATTCTAGTTCAAAGAAACATATGAATATTAGAAAGATGCATTAATTCTATCTATATTAGGTGAATCAAGTAGAAATTCTAGTTCAAAGAAACATAGCACATTTGTTTGGAGAAGATTAAAAACTAAGAAAATAATTTGAAAACAACTCCAAAATTGAAACAATTTATTCCATAGTCAAGTCTCCAACCCTCATATAATTTTTTTGTTGATTATTTAAATAGGATATATATCAAAAAAAGTTTATTTACAACCACAACAACTTGAAATAATTCTAAGTAAAAATAAATAGTCAAAATTACAATTACATGAGTCTTATTTCAAGGTTTTGGACTCCTAGGTTATAGTAATTTGTAAAATATAAAATTTCTTTGATTTGAAGGGATGTGATATCTCACTTGCATATAATGTACAAATGATGAGAATTATGTCATCTAGTTGTAGGATCTACGTAAAATAGAGATGATAAATTAACTAAAACTATAAATACAACTATAAGCTAGTCTCAGACAGCAATAATGTTGAGTTGATGAAAGAGTTTACGATGGAGGAAGTGAAGGTAGTGGTATTTTCTTTACCGGGAGAAAAAGTTGTAGGTCCAGATGGATAGCTAGGTCTTTTCTTCCAAAGATGCTAGGACACGGTTAGTAGAGATATTTTCTTAGCTGTTGAAGAATCTAGGAAATTTAAGAATGTGCTTAAAGAGTTGAAATCTACATGCCTCATGCTTATTCCAAAATCTAAAAATCCATAAACTTTTAAAGATTTCAGACCCATCTCTCTTTGCAACTTCGTGTATAAGATAATCTCTAAAGCTATGGCAATGAGAATTGTAAGCTTTCTACCTCATATTATTTCCCAAGAACAAGGGAGATTTGTTCCTGGTAAGGAAACCCATGAAGGTACAATATTGACTCATGAAATTCTTCATTCTCTCAACAAGAGTAGAGATCCATCCATGATCATCAAATTAGACATGTCAAAAGCATATGACAGGGTTGAGTGGAAGTTCCTTATGGACATGTTGGATAGATTGGGTTTCTCCAAAGATGTTCTAAAATGGATTCACTCATGCATATCAAGTTATAGAACTACAGTTCTAGTTAACGGTAGAGAATCGAATACTTTTGCCCCTTTAAGAGGGCTAAGGCAAGGCAATCCTATCTCCCCATATCTCTTTATTCTTATGACAGAAGCTTTCACCTGGGTAGTGCGGGAAGTGAATAGAAGTTTAGGCTAGCAAGGCATTACTCTTAAGGAGGTCCATGGTTCCTTTACACATGCTCTTTTTGCAGACGATACCATCCTTTTTGGGCAAGCTTCTCTTAGGGAGGCGTGAATCATCAAGAGAACAGTGGAAGACTATTGCTCCAATTCAGGACAATGGGTAAATTCCTCTAAGTCAATGATTTATCTATTTAATGTTCCCCTAGCAGTCCAAAAGTGGATAGGGGTTCTCTTTGGTTTCAAGATTGAATCCCTTCCAGGCAAGTATTTAGGCATACCCCTCTTCAACAAGAGATACAAGAACAATTTATGGAATAATGTAATTAATTCGCTACACTCCAAGATAGTTGCATGGAAGGGTCTATGGCTTAGGTTGGTAGACAAAATCACTTTGGTAATAGTAGTGTTAGTGGTGGTTCCAATTTATATGATGTCTCTTTTTAAAATCCCTAAAGGGGTGACTCAGAAAATAGAAAAAATCTACAAATATTTTCTTTGGCAAAGGCCTTCAATGGAGAAGAAAGTCCATCTAATGTCATGGGATAAAGTATTTAGACCAAAATCCAATGGAGGAGCAAGTATTCTAGATTGAAGCATCCAAAACCAAGTGCTAGGAGCTAAACTAGCATGGTGCATGCATAAAAAGCCTAATGCAAAGTGGGTAAAGCTAATGAGATAGAAGTATATGGATTGAAATGATAGTGAAAGAATTTTTACAGTAAAAAATCCTCCTAAAGGCTCTGCTTTATGGAACTTCATAGTGAAAAGTAGAGATATTATGATTCCAAATCTATCATTGATAATCTACAATTGTGAGAAGGCTGACTTTTGGGAGGACTCTTGGTGTGGAGACCTAAACTCTCTTGTAGAGAGGATCTCAGGGAAGCTATGATTTACTTGAAGTCAAACTAGGGCTTTAAGTTTAAAGACTACTGGCTCGTGGTAAACAATTCTGACCGTATTTCTATTTCATGGAAAAACACTATATCTTGTAATTTTCTAACTCAGCAAAAAACTTTGTTAAAGAAGATTTTAGCCAATAGAACTGTGACTTTTTTCTAACAATGAGGCTGAGTTGATTTGGACGGGGTCTAAGACAGGTATATATTCAGTCAAGGAAGGATACATATGTTCTATGATCTTAGATAAAGTAGATTGGCCTTCCAACCTTTGTTGGAACAATGTGACTCTCCCAAAAGATGGTGCTTTCTCCTGGCTGGCACTGAACAATAGAATTTTATCAGGTGATAGGATAAAGAGGCTCGGAATAGGTCAAAATTTTCCTTGTGTTTTTTGTGGATCTGCTGAAGAATCCATGAATCATCTATTTCTATTCTACCCTTTCAGTAATCAATGTTGGTACTGGTTCATGGCAAAACTCAATTGGTGCTCCCCTATCTCGAACTCACTTCTTTCAATGTTCTCAAACTAGCTAGAATTGTTTCAGAACACCTTCACATGTCTTTAGACCCTGGGCCCCTTTATGAGTATTTGGCACTTATGGAAAGAAAGAAATACTAGAATTTTTAAAAGGGTGGCACATTTATGGTCAGATTTTTGTGATCATCTATAAGAAGCCATTAAAGCACTAGTAGTTTCAAATGTTAATAATCAAGCTTCTAAAGCTATGCCTTGGTCAAAATGGGATATAGAGATGGTGAAAAATTGGAAATCTCTCAACAAATTAGGTTCGAAAGGGAATGTTAATCCATGTGGCCAACCATCAACTAGAGCCCATGTTGTGTGGAATCCTCCTACAGGTACCTTCTCCAAGCTAAATTTTGATGGAGCTTGTAGAGGAAATCTGGGAGTTTTTGGGACAGGGTATGTCTTAAGGTGAGTGGATGGCTCTTTTCTGGCAGCTAAAGCGTCCAAAATTCTAGATGGTTCTAATAACGAAGTGGAGGCATGGGCCCTCATACACAGACTTAACTTGGCACTTAGTCACAAAGTTAAGGATATCTAGATAGAGGGTGATTCGCAAATAATTTTGAATGCACTGAAGGTAAAAGGCACAAACAACTAGAAGATCAATTATATCCTTCAGCAAGTAGTCTCTTTGCTTAACAGCTTCTCAAACTATCGCATCTCACACACGTACAGAGAATGTAATCAGGTTGCAGATGGGCTAGCCAACTTGGCAATCGATCAAGCAGATTAAGTTCAAGTCTTCCTTCTAGGTCAACCTCTTCCAGTCAGCTGATGGAGTGACTAAAGTCTGACGTGGACAATATTCATCCCTTAACGGATACACAACCAGTTTCAAGGGCCACTTAAGGGCCAATACAAGGGGCATCTCTCATTTTAAAGAATCCTTGAAGGAGCTATTTTGCTATTGGCTCTCAGTTTTTGGTTCGCTGGGATATCGGACCATTTTTTATGGTGATTGGAGAAGCCTATACATTTTTTAGCCATATCAGATGGTAGTTTTGAAGAGATATGAGGTGATGCATAAATGGCTAACAAGCATAGTTGATGTGATCTTTAGCTCCCCTTCAGAGCTTCGAGCCTTCAATCTTCAATAATTCTTAGTCATCCTTCACCTATTTTTTGATACGGCCATGTGTGTGGAAATTGAATTGAATGGGTTCCCATAGAAACCTACCACTTTTGGGAGCCGCCTCTTCTATCATCTCATTTATACCTAGTTTTTGATACGAGGGAAGATAGATTTGAAGAGATATGAGGTGATGCATAATCAGCTAACCAGCATAGTTGATGTGATTTTTCGCTCCCCTACAGAGCTCCGAGCCTTTATTCTTCATTAATTCTTAGTAATCCCTAACTTGTTTTTGATATGGCCATATGTGTGGAAATTGAATGCAAGGGGTCCTCACTAGACATTACCCCTTTTGGGAGCTGCCTCTTCTATCATTTCACTTATATCGTCCTATACTGTAGTTAAGGATGGATCATGTGAAATAGATTTCTGAGCTATGTTTTGCGGATGATGTGGTGGTAGTGGTTGTCGATGGTGGTTTTACCTTCTCAGTGGTGGGTGGTTTGGTGGTGAAGCTACTCAAATGACTGGTGCTATGCACCCTTGGGTTTTTGGTGCAATCTGTTCTCTCCTTTCATCTCATGGGTGGAGATGTTGTGCTATCTTGCACTCTATTTTGCTTTTGGTTTTCAATGTCTTTTTTAGGCCAGTTTAGGGCAACAATTTTTGTTCTCATGCCATCCTTCGATATGGCTTGATTTTGTAAAACTTCTTCTTTAATATTATGGGTGCTCCATCACCTTTTTATTTAAAAAAAATTCAGGTGAGAAAATTATATCAAATAAAGTTGCAAAATTATGGTAGAAATTCCATACATTGAATTGATATGTAGCATAGGAAAATCTAATATGAATGTCAAATGTTGAATGCACTGACTTAGTCATAATCATTCTAGCTAGTTGTAGGAGACTTGAAATACATTAAACAAAACCAAATCCAATTTAGTTACTATTAAAGTAAATTAAGCTTACCTAATTTTTGAAACATAGGTAGGGGATGGCTTAATGGGAGTTAAGAGGATGGCTTAAGGGGAGATAAAAATCAATTAGTATTTTGGAAATGGTGCACACTAGTAAATCAATTACCTATAAATATACTTAATCCAAAACTCACATTCTAAGAACTACCTAATTAAACTAAATCGTAGTTACCTAACTTATGGAACATAGTTAGGAGATGACTTAAGGGGAGTTAAGAGGATGGATTAAGGGGTGTTAAGAGGATGTCTTAAGGGGAGGTGGAATCAACTCTAGTATTTTGGTAAGGGTGTACTAACTTATATCAATTAACTATATTGAAGTTATTAAACTAAATCCTAAGTTTACCTAACTTATGGAACATATCTAGGGGATGGCTTAAAGGGAGTTAAGAGGATGTCTTAAGGGGAGATGGAATCAACTCTAGTATTTTGGTAAGGGTGTGCTAACTTATATCAATTAACTATATTGAAGTTATTAAACTAAATCCTAATTTGACCTAACTTTAGGAACATAGCTAGGAGATGGCTTAAGGGGAGATGCAATCAATTAACTATCAATCATATTAATCCTAAACTCACATCCTAGACCAAATTCTAAAGGTATTAAACTAAGTCGTAATTACTTAATTTATGAAACTTAGCTAATGGATGGCATAAGGGGAGTTAAGAGGATGGCTTAAGAGGACATGAAATCACTTAATAATTTGGTTAGAACATGAAAGTAAATGAATTAGTGCTATCAAGTAAATATGTACATACAACTACACATTAGTCAAAAAACAAAGATTAAAAGTTTAAAAATTTCTACATACCTACTAACCATTTAAAAATTTACTCCATTGTACCATATGCATCCTCTATTTTTTGTAATGCATCTATGATTGCCTCATGCTCTTTTATATAAAGTGTTCATAAATCTTTTGTGACAAGTCTCCCTATATATCTCACTAATTGTATATTTGTTGCACAACTAGATATGAGTAGTGTAAAATTTTCTAATGTCTTTCACAATCTTAAAATGTAGGTATACCATTCCTCCTTATCAGATATTTACGTAGCCAAGTGCCAACAACAACCATAGAACATATTGGATACTTGAAGTTATCATCATTTACTATAGGTTGTAACAACTTGTGTTTTACCTCAACACATTGAGTCAACCAATACTTTGTTTCCTCTTCATTACCCTTAGGTGCAACAATAACATACACATGTCCTGAAAAAAGACATTAAAATTCAATAAGTCACAAAAATATACATGCATGTATACAATTTAATATAGATTACAAAAAATGTATTGACACTAAATATTGAATTAATGTACCTTCTTGTACAAGGTCTGAAATATGATCATAGTCATCTGATACATGCAAATGATTATCCTCTTCAAATGTTATCTCATTTTGATCATGTGTTTGTAGAGGTGTTAGGGATCTTTGTTGCCATCCTTCAACCCAATTTGTATTTTCACATGCTTCCCACTCACATCCAATATAAAACTGACAAAAACATGCAAGCTTCCTAGTCCATATAGTTTATGTGCTTGCATTTGAACTCTCAAATGAATGTCATTTTGTTGATCAACTAATTGTATCACAATCATATCGGAGAGGAATGTTTTCTTTTTCAACTAACTAAAAAAACTGTTGAAGTTTTGAGTTTTTACTTGATCATGTAGTCAATTTTGCATTACACCAATCCGCAATTGTACATGCATCTTTAAATATTGTTGCATCATGAAATTTTAGTTTCTCCCTAGCAAGAGCCCTTTTCACACATGCTCCAACTCCATCATGTTCTTCTTTACCATGTCCAACTTCAAAGAAACTCCACATATGTTGGATATTATTTTCTTTATGGGCCCTACTTAACCAATAAAACATTCAAGCATTTTTGAATTGTTCTATACGATTGCCTAACCATATGAGATGTTGTGTCATCTAGTTTTGTCTTTCTTTTAAGTTGTTATTAAATACTTTGAAACAATACTGCACAAACTCTGATGAATGTAACTAGTTATCACTCACATAGAAATGGTACTCCCTCAAAATTTTCTTGTCATCTTCTGTACTATCAACTGCATGTCTGTATACAATATGAACAAAGATGACCACATGTATTGAGTTATAATATTGAGACTGAATCAAGGGTATAGTTTTCTACAAATTCAACAATTGAAAGTATAGTTCAAATTGGAAATGTTTTCTTACATCTACGGAATTATTCATCAAGCCACCGAGCATATTAAGAGTGTTTCACATATTTATATGCAATCTTATTTTTGAACTCTGTGATGAATGCATGTACACTACTTTGTTCTGTGAGTAACTCACAACACTTTCTAGTTTTTCCACACTTTAATGGATATTGAACATTGTTGAACCTCTTCACATCCACTAATTATTGTCCAAAATCATGTGAACTACTTTCATGCATGCATTCTCCTAACAATGAAAGGTTACCATATCTATTGCATTGTCCAGAAACACATGGTTTTAGAATTGCCCATCAGTTGTTTCACAAAGTAAACTTGTTATAAACTTCTTAATTGTTGTAGGTGGCATATTAATACCACATTCCTACATAATCTGGTTAGTATGCAAAGTATAACATATATATTTAAAAACATCATAATAATAATGAAATTGCACATGAGTTTTGAAACACTAAGAGATTTGTTGCTTATTAATCTTGACATTCCAAGGTTTACATTTCTCAAATGATCTTTGACTTATGCTAAAATTTTCTATAACTAAATCATCTAGAAATTTTCTATATATTTTTGTTTGAGCTATGTTTTGGATGAGGATCACAATTTTTTGACCCCACCCTTAATTTTAAAACATCTCTCGCATTTGATGAAAACCTTGTATCATCATGCCAAAAAATTTCAATCAAAGACCTAATTTCATTATTTAATTTCATGTCAGATCTTTGGAGTCTACCACTGAAAGTCCAACATTGGTTAATTGGATCATCTTCAATACTTACTCTTCTCTTTGCTACTCTTCTTAAATTTATAGCATGCACTTTTAAATATCCACTTATCATTCTTTTGCTCACAACTGATTTATTAACTAAAGCAGTTGTTATTGCTTGACATGCTACATTCTTATCCTTAGATCGACTAATTTTTACAATAGAACCAATAGCATTAGCAAAACTAGACATAACTTGTTCCATTGATTCATCCACCTTTTTGGGTTTTACAAATATGCCAAAAATTTTCATTACTTTTCTCATTTTTGACATTCTCATCAATTGTAATACAAGTTGGCATTGAAATCCAAGAGTTTTTCTATAAATAAATAGTTTATACAATCTATTTGCATGGGTTTTAATTCATCTCCAAGATATCTTAGCATAAAGATCATTCAAAACATTACTTTCAATTTTTTTTTTTAAAAAAAAATATTTTCATTTTCACTCATACAAGGGTTTTCATTTTCACTTTTTTATTGTCTTGTTTGTCATAGAAGAATTTATCTCAACAATGTTATATCTAGGTTGCTTTAGATCATTAATCTCATTATCATTCAAGGGATTTGAAGACATACCTAGATTCATTCTTATATTTGCATTTTCCATATTCTCGACCTCTTCCACATTTACATATTCTACATTCACTTCATCTATATTGGCCTCTTCAATGTTCTCCTCTTTAATAGTCATCGAATTGGGTGCTATATCATTCTTCATTTTTTAAATCCTCTCTCTCCTATCTCTTTATCATTTTGCCTCTTTCTCTTGATGTGCTTCAATTTCTTCAAGTTTCATAACCTTCCTCCTTTTTTTACGTTTATTTGATCCCATGATTACCAAAATGTGTTGATAAAATCAACAAACAATATCATATTATACTTCGAGTTGGATCGCTTCTTAAAATTTATGAAATACAAGTAGATGTAGACCCTTTGTTCAATATGATATTTTCTTGATATTTGTTTGATCTCTCTACAAAATACATAGATTCTACTTCATTCCATATGAAAATGCTCATTATGATTGAATCCCTATAAAAATTGCATAAAATATGTCTTGTTGAGAGCTTAAATTGACACCTGCATATAAAAAAATAGCAGAATTCATCGTTGTCAGTCGTATTGGTATAAAGAAATGTTGTAGAATATCTGTCATACTATGAATTTATGAAAAAATAGCTAAATAAGAAATGAGTACCCATTATTTTTAAAATGGGTACTTGTTTAGAACGGGCACCCGTTATGAACATGCACTTGTTATGAATGGGCACCCATTTATAAATGGGTACCCATTTCTAATAATTTCAAATTTTAAACTGACCAATTTGCATTAATTTCAGGATTGGCGAAGGCTTGAAAACCCAAGTCTTAGCCTTGGACCTACAACTAGGAGACCATGAAAACAACAAGAGAACAAACTAGTTTCACCATTGTGGCTGATGACTTTTTTTTTTATAATATTTTAACGAAATCAAAACCCATTGTAGATCTGAAAGTCTAATTTTTAAATATGTAATTTTTTGTACTATTGGACATAATTTTCTATTTATTAATTATTTTCTAAACAAACAGACTCATAAACCTGAAATAACATATGTTACTATTTTTTTAATATCTTTTGACTTCGAAAGCTTCTTGAAAAAAAATATGTCTAACCAATCTAGACATCATTCTTTACATAATGAAAAAAAATAGTGAATTGATTAATTTAGCTCAAATTTTGTTGGCCATACATGAGGGGTTTTAAAAAGCACTAATTAGGGCCATTAAAAAAAATTTAATAAAAAAATATTTATCAAAAAATTACAAATAAACATCTTGACTAAAATTCAACATCCCATGCATCTTTTGAAAAAAGGAATTAGAAAAATACCTTCATTTAGGTCAAATTATGCTGGCTATACACATGCATGCTTTGGCAAAAAACAAGGGACTTTTAAAAGCCACTTTTTGTACATGTCCAATAAAAAACCAACTTTCATCATCTAGGTATTAGAAAAAATTACATATTTGAAAACTAGAAACAAAATCCTACATTTCTTATTTTACATCATATTAATATTCTATGTGCAAGTGCTTCAAATTTTCACTCCAATTATGAAAAAATTTTAAAAACAAGAAAAGCACTTCCACTTTTTGGTAAAAAGGTGAACTCATATTCTTGCACTTACCCTTTGAAGCACATTTATGGATATTATCTTTTGTTTGGAGTATTTTTGGCTCAAAAAGACCTTTCCATTGCATCTAAAAGTCCAAATAGATAAATTTTGACATAAAATTTGACTAGTTTCAGTGTCGGGAGCTTCTAAGGCCAAAACAAATTGTTGGAAGACCATTTTGGCAACCCAACACATTTTTCTGGGCACTTTTTATTGTAAAAATTTGAAAAAAAAAAATTAGTGCCAAGTTTCAAGCACTCAAGCACTATTCTCTAAGTGCTTTCAAGTGTTGTATTAAAAGGGGCTTCAAATTGCTTTAGGTTCCAAGCCCCTCTTTAAAGGGTGCAGCTCATTCAAGGGTCTATAGACCCTTTAGGAGATGTGGGGTGTGGCTTTGGCCCCCATTTGACCTTTGTGTCATCTGACCCCCATTCATCCCTTTATGGCTTGTAAAAACTTTTAAATTGCCCTCCTATTCAGCTTGCATGGTTTTTTCGACCATTTTTAGAGACATGTTTGGCAGTGAATCCAATAGTGCCCTATATTTCACAGAATTTACTATTTTTAATAGTACCTTTATTTTGGCGACAAGTTCGATAGACTTGCTAGAAGTAGTGACAGCTATTTTTATTTCGAGATTGACTCTTTTGGTATAGTTCTAATTTGGCTAGAGGACTTCTAAACTTGGTGGCACCCCCACTTTGGAGGAAGTTTCACTAAATTTGGTGGCAGGGCACTTTTGCAAACTTAGACCCCTCTCTGTTAATAAGCACACTTTTGAAGGCGAACTTCAGAGACTCCATTTTGGGTCATATTGGCTCCTTTTATGAGAATTCTTTTTATTTGAGCTAATTTTTCACGCTTTACATGTTGGTGTAAACAATTTTTTATTTCAGTGCATGAATTTTCTAGAAATTACAGATTCTCATAGGTGACACTGCACAGTTCTTGTTTTGGGAACTTCAAAGACTCATAACATTCGCATTATAAGTACAATCTACATAATTTTTTTTACAAATAATTAATTTACATTATCTTAAGGTTTTTGATTGTTTGTCCATTGTAATTGATAGAATATGATAACTTTCAAAATACCTATTTTATGTGACCACAAATAGGAAAAAGATAAGCCATACTATTGTGATTAATTATGGTAGAAGAGTTTACAATATTATGCAAGGGTGCTCCAAAACCCCCAAAAAAAATTGATAATCAATAAAAATGTATCTAATGAAGAGAGATTAAAAAAAATAAATAAAAGAATTACTCAAAATATTGACCTTCACTTGCAGCAATTATATAGTATGTCATAAATGCGCTAACATGGATTACTTTTTCCCTTGTTTTGTGCCAACTAAATTCATTTGAGATCAAATTCATAAGTTGACTTGGATAGACCATATATCGCATAATATTTCTTTTTTTCCCTTATGACTACATTAAAATCTCTCAAAAATATTTTTTGTGAGTCAAGATCATGAAAAAAGGTTGTCTATATATGAGGAGAATGACCTTATACAAGATAGTCTACTTTTCTTTTAAAATTTTAAAAAATACTTAATCTATCAAAAACCTTCTCTTACTTTTAGAAATCAATGTTTTTATACCATTGGTATTGAATTTACTTAATAAAAGAATATTGCATAATAAATGCACAAATAATAATAGAGTAGGGCATATCTACATATTATAACTAAAGTAAAGAGTAACACTTGATTATTAAATTTGGTAAATTCGAGGGGGGCATCTAATAGTCTTAGAACAATAAAAAAATTAAAATAAGATGATCTTATAATCTACTCACTACATCCTATTTATAACATCACTAGAAAATAGTGACCCATTAATCTTGATAAGGGCATTAATCACCACAATTATTAATTCTAATAACTAAAAAGTAATTAAGTCAAGGATTATGTTTGCCCAATAAACCATCACATATACTAACACATCTAATTGGTTATGCATCTAATTGGTTAAGCATGTAACATATATGTCAAAAAGATATAAATGTTAGAAGAGTATTGTATACATTAGGTAGTAGGATCATATTATGTCTTCTTTCTATCTGTCAATAGACCTAGGATAATTCATTAACATTAGTTACCTTTTATTAATACTAAAAACTAGCCTAGCTAATTATTTTATCCATGCATAAAATATAAGGATGACATTAATACTTTGATTTTGAATAATTGAATAAGGTTAGAGTATATGGTGTGTAGTTGAGGACACATGTTCTAACCTTCAAGAGCCCTTGATATATCAATCTAATAATTCTGGGCTATTGTTATCAACTACATTTGCTCCTCCCTTTCTCTACAAGAATATGCATAATATTTCTAACTCTACATGAACTACTAAATTCTTGTACATGTTCATAATTTTTCCCTCTCTAATACATTGAAACTCCATCATTATACACAAATTCCACTCTATGTTGGGCCAACAATTCTTAAATCATCTTTCATCAATCCAAAAATCAGATTCCATGCCTAACACAATGGACTACTCTTTGCAATAGCTCTCCTTCCAATTGATCATGTAGACAACTAATGATTAGACCATCATGGGCATGATTAAGGGTTAAATCATATTTTTTATAATAACTAAAATTTCTGCCTTAATCAACTTTTGTTATTGTACATAGATAATCAAACACACCTCCAATGAAATACTTAAAACTAAACATTCCCCCATTTCATCTTTCTACCAACCTTTAATTTATAGTTTCAAATTATAATTTTTTTATTTATATAATAATAAAATCTCTAGCATAATTATTAATGGAAAATATCAAATTTCCTTGATGGGAAACTCATTACCTATTAATTGTTTTTTACTATAAATAAATCATTATTAACATTTATTAATATGTGTACGTATGTATGTATGCATGTATATGTGCATGCATAAAGATAATTCATAAATTTTTAGATAGATATATTTTTATGTGTGTGTTTATACACCCCATCTCATTAAATGCTCATTAATATTTTCACACTAATTAAATAATTAATACATTCTCAATGGCCCTTACACCTAATTGAAAAAATAAATAATTTTTATATAATTTTTATTTGTAGATTATTGTCCTCTTCTTGAATACATTGTACCTAGCCCTATGTTATTTTGATTACAATCTTGATAATATCATGTTAGAATGGGAGGACATGAGATGGGTGAGAAATGCCATCTAAAACCTTTATTTATGAAATTGTAGTTTGATAAGTAGTATAATTGAAATAGGCGGTCCTTTATTTTTACACCTGGTTAAACATTTAGCATTTAATAACTTCTTAATTTCAATCAAGTTCAAAAATATTCTCAAACATTTAAACATTTATAAATCTTTTGTTCAAAATTTTAGGGCATTTTTCTTCCTCCTTTGTACTTGTTACAATCCAATGTTTTAATTTCCTCTTTGCAAAAAGATTTGAAAAGAGCCTCTCAAAAGGAATCCTCTTTACCAATAGACAAACTTAATTTGTTAATGACTATCATCGAAATGACTACTCCCTAGCCTAGCAAAGGACACAACCTTTTTCTATGAGGTAATATCTAACATTGAAACTTTTGTAAAGATTCTACTTTAGACACCTAAGAGAACAAAACATGGGTTTTTAGTTAAAGTATGATGCCTTTACTAGCATGGCTTGAGAATTATCATTAGAAATGGATCTGGTCTAGTGTAACATGTTTTTAAAATATTACAATGAATACCACATTCTTTTAGTATCTTCCGACCTATTTTTATAAATTTTTCTTTAAAGGGTTGAGACTAAATTTTTTTACAAGATCACCAAGCTTTTGATTCTTGTAGCTAAGTTAAATATCTAAACTAAAGTGTCATCCTCCACACTTGTTTATTAATCTATATATAGCATGCCTCATCTAAATTCATGTATGGCCTTTGTTCAAACTCCTATGTGATTTATTATAGGATTGATAATAGAAAATTGAGGCCTTACACATGGTGGCAAGGGATATATATTTCTCTAGTTATAAAGAATAGGATCGGTGTCATTGGCTATTACAAGAAGAACACTTCTTTGTGTACTAATTGATTAGTGTGTTCCATTTATAGTTATGAATAACATGTCATTGATGGCTCTAAATCATGAAAGAATCTCCTTGGACATTGTGCTTCATTGACAAATATCCCTATAATAATTTTCTTAAGAGTTTGAGTTTTGAATTTCTCTTATAATATTTGATATAATCAATATTGAAGGAAAACTTGTTGTCCCTAAGAGCTTAGAAGGCCTTTGATATGGTCAAACTATTGTTAGGTGTTTCAGGAATAATTTCCACAATGAATTTTGTTCTAATGATTATGGAATTTGATGGGCACCTATTATTTATAATGGAACACATCCCTTATAAAATCCTCAAGAATCAAATCTCTTTAGCTTTTTATGAAAAGAATTAATATGGTGCAAAGTCTCACCTTTCCTTGGGATTAGATTCCATGACCATAGTTAGAGAGGCAATTAAATCTCATCTTATCTAAATTTCCTTCAATGGTTGGAATTCAAGAGATTGTGTTGAATTTCATGATTAACAAAATTGGGTTGTAGGTGGCTCATTCAATGTAGAAGGGTTGGTTGGAAGTAGATTTTTAATATTCCTTTCAAGGATTGTTTGCATAGGCTTCTCTATGGTCTTCTAAGTCTCTTCCCCTTGCCTTCTACAAGCTAGATAAATAATGGTTCATCCAATCTCCTCATCATTAATGTCATTGTTCAACCTCTACCAAATTTGAAAAGAAAATATATGAACCAAAATTGGTTCATCTTATGTCGTTTCAAGTTCATTTTAAGGCTTCACTATTGAAGAAAAACTTCATTGTTTTGGGTTTATCGATACTAATGGGAAAAAATGTACTTGACTTGACACATTAAAAAATCTAGGCTTGCTTGTGAGATTAAAGTTTCTAGAAGCATCTTTTTTCTCCATTTCATACTTCTCTTTCTACTTAGAAAATGCTCTATTTTAGGATTGTCTAGCTAGAAAAGATATATTTCTTTCCTTATCATTTTTCAATAGTTTCAATTTTGTTTTAATTATTGAAGACTAGAAAGTAAGATATTTTCAATAATAAGAATATTTCAAGATTTTAAAGTTAATGAAAAAGTACATTGGTCACTTTGACCATTTCTCATATTCAAATGTAGGTGAAAAAGGTGAGACCAAAATTTATAAACTGTAGATCTTAATTAACCACTAAGATGGTGTGTGTTTTACTCAATGTTGTATTTGACTTAACTTATAACCAACTCTCCACTAGTGGAGCCTAGGTAACAATACAAATACTCTCACAAACAAAGGCTTTCTCCCTCCTATATCCTAGTAGCAAGGGTGGATGCCTCCAACAACTTATGAGAAAACAATTATTGTTTGTTTGTTTCTTAGTTGGGCTTCTCCAACACATGAGGTGGTAGGTCCTTCTTACTCTATCTATCTCTTAGGTGGTGCCTTTTGGTTATTTTTTGTTTTAATTATCTCACTACTTAAGATGAATAAGATACTCTATATAGGAAGAGCTTAACCAGCCAGTACGTTGTAAGTGACCGGCTGGTTGACATGTGGTACGGCAGATAGGAGGAGTCAAAAACTGGTGTACAGAAGACTGAATATTGGTTGAGGTCGAAAACTGAATGCAGACATTAATTAAGTTTAGACGACTGCTCCCGTCGGCTAGATTACCGTACAACCAGTAAGTTACAACTCACCGGCTGTTTACGGTGGGCACTCTATATACTAACTTAAAGAAGCTTTCTATATAGTTTTCTATCCTACCTGAAAATAATTCTGCTCCTCCCATTTGATGACACCTAATTCTTTGCTCTTCTACATAAAAGACATAATTAAACTTTGATATATAATATTTATTTTTGTTGACTCCCTCTATTTAACAAACTATTACTCTTTAGCTAACACTTATATGGTTTTGAATTCCCAAAGGCTTTCCATAAAAAATAAATCTCAACTTTCTAGATTAATAATCAATAATTAATAATTAATAATGTACAAAACACCAAATCAAATTTAGAGTAGAAGTTTGTCGAGTGTTCCTTTTATTGAGATAGAGTAGGATCTTGTATTTCATATTTTAATTGATTTTGAAATTGAATTCTTCAAGTTAAAATACACATACAAAGCTATATTTTAGGCATATGTGTTGTAGTTTAAAGGGAGGTGGCAGGCAATGGAGAACAATGTTGAGCTAACTTGTCGGTGATTATCCTTTGTCGAAGCTGCTGAATGAATTGTCGAATTGTCTTATATACAATCATCAATTCAACGGCACAATCAGGTATCTTTAAAAACTGGTACATTTTACCTAACTGCACAATGCTCCGAGCCACACAAACTTCTCAATGTTCTCTCCATGTATTATATTACAGGATAGGCGTGCCCACAAATGTCTGCTGAAGTCACTTCTATCCATGGCCACTTTTTCTGACAGAACTGATCCCGACACAGGACTCACTCTCTATTTAAATTGCAATAATGTATACTTAAAAATAGAATCCCAAAAAGTTTATACAACATATAGAGGCAAATACCTCACATTTTTCTAAACAATGTTTAATGTTTGACAAGATAATCTAATCTATATTTCCAGAGCAATATTTGTTTGATTTGCCCAGCAAAACAGGCAGCATTCCCTCATATTTATATTGACTGGAAAAACAAGCCAGCAATATGTCTTCTAAAAATAAAGTATTTTTGTTTCTTTTCAATGCTTGAATACAAAGGATTTTAAAAAAATTGTATAGTATGCAGACTGCAGAGTATATAGACAAAATACAGCCAATTAAGAAAAAATGTTGTTTCTTTTCAACTCTAAGCCAGCCATGTGTCCATCTTACCGGTAACTCCTTGATCGACATGATCTACAGATACTATAATCTCTATAAATTATAGGGATCCTAGGTCAGGCGATAGACCATTTGTGTACGGTCGCTTACACAACAAAAAAAGATGCTGTTGTTAGTCTAGTCTCTACAGTAGAGTGTGTTCTGTTGGGTCACTGTTATATTATCTCTATCAACTCTTGTTTTAAATTCAATTTGTCCATTTTATTTAAAAAAGGATGAAAAGAGACAGCCTGACACTTTGATCGAAGTTGCTGATTGTTTAAGTTCTTTGCCAGACACATCACCACTAAATTATCTAATAAAATATTTTTAATGATAAACATGATATTCTTACAGTTTATGGGTATGTGTACTATTTCTAGAAATAATTGTGTTAATTAATGTTTTAAATCACACTTTTAATTCATCCCCAAAATAAAATAAAAAATAAAAAATAAAACTATCTTAATAATCTTTTTATTGAAGCAAATCTACCATCCATACATTTTTTTCTCTTTCATCCTAATGGCCTCTCAATTCTGACCTCCTTGTTTTGACAGAATTGATTTTATGACTGCTCTGTACATGTGTGTGTAAACATAAACGACTTCAGGTGATTCACAACTCACTGGTTAGATAAGCTCTTCCCATCCTAATAATCAAATTACAAACTAGACCATTATACAAATACTCCAAATATTAAAATTAAGATAAGACTTACACCTTACAAAGAATCACATCTGAATAGGCTAATAAAAATCCTAAACATGAGATTCTTACAGTTTATGAGTATGTGTACTGTTTCTAAAAATAATTGTGTTAATTAATGCTTTAAATCACACTCTTAATTCATCACCAAAATAAAATAAAAAATGAAACTAGCTTAATAATCTTTTTATTGAAGCAAATTTACCATCCATACATTTTTTTCTCTTTCATCCTAATGGCCTCTCAACCTGCTGACCTCCTTGTTTTGACTGAATTAACTTTACCAACTGCTTTGTGCATGTGTGTAAACATAAATGACTTTAGGTGATGTTATTTAGAAACAATTCACAACTCACCGGCTGGATAAGGTCTTCCCATCCTAATAATCAAATTACAAAATATAATTTAAAAAATTAATACACAAAATATCAGTTACATTAAAAATCCATTATACAAATACTCCAGATATTAAGATTAAGATAAAGACTTACAGGTTACAAAGAATCACATCTGAATAGGCTAATAAAAATCCTCAACCTTTCGCCTACCTGACTTGATCACCATGGCCACTTTATAAGGTTTTTGCATGGTGAATACACACAGCCAAGTTTGTAGTTATGGAGTCTACTTCTGCCTATTTTGTTTCTTTGAAGTTTTTTAATAATTAGGCGTGGATGCCAGTTGTTATGTCGCACTAAGAGCAAACAGCACGGGACGTGATAGCGAATGGAATGTAGACATGTTAAGTATCAATCGATATCGTCTACGCCAATTGGTTTGCCGTAATGTATTCTTCTTTCTTCAGGATTCCTCACTCCACCTTCCCAATAGAGATTGTTGGACTACTTATTAGGGTTTAATCCTGCTTCTGTCTACTCTGCTTCTTCCTTTTTTTATTTCTTGATTTGTGATTATATGCAACGGGACCAGTGTTTGAAACATTCGCTGCAACAACAGAAGGGAACCGAGAAAAGAAAAAAAAAAAGAAAAAAAGAAAACGAAAACCTTCAGATTCGTACCATCCAGTGACTGCGCCAAGGAATATAAATTCCAGTATGGAGGGAGGAGGAGCACCTTGTGGAGCTTGCAAGTTTCTCAGAAGAAAGTGTGTGAAAGGATGTGTGTTTTCCCCTTATTTTTCCACTGAGGAATTCGGTGCAGCTCATTTTGGTGCAATCCATAAGATTTTTGGTGCAAGTAATTTTTCAAAGTTGTTGCAGCGTATTCCATCAGAAGAAGAACGATATGATGCAGTTGTGAGCATATCGTATGAAGCCCAGGCTCGCCTCCATGACCCTATTTATGGCTGTGTTTCGCACATCTTCGCTCTTCAACACCAGGTTTAAGTATATTCCCTTTAAGAATTCTTATACAAAAGCCCTTTAATTATTGAAATATAACTGTTTATAGGGTATTAATGACGCTGACTTGCTTCCTCGTGAGGAACTGAATGTCTGTTTTGGCTATTGCCTCTGTTTTTTATAACTAGTATTTACTGTAACCTAATTTCCTAACAATCATGTCAAAGGTTTTGAATCTGTACTGTTTGAGAGGAATGTCCGATATACGACCTAATCTGATTTATTAATTCAATAACCATGTTGTTATCTTTATAATAGTTCCAAGCAAGAAGCAGTTTCTGCAATACAAGTGTAACCATATTCATAGAAATCGTAGATGGAAAACGTTAAGAGCTGCTAGGGTTCTCTGTAAGTACTAGAACAGAAGATAAAAGCCACCGGGTAAATTGTTATGGGATAAGACGAGTTTATTAAAATCCTTTTCCAGTAGCACCATAGATAGCCTAGAAAGAGAAACATGAAAAGCTCAAAATTTAAGTAGTCTAAGTGGGTAAGCCTTAATTCTAAGAGGAACAGATTTAATCATCCAATTCTTCCCGGTGCACAAAACCGTGGAACAGACTGGGATGTTACTCAAGATCTTAGTCTCTATGTCTGCTTTTATTCTGGCTACCATATATTAGTTAATAACAGCTATGTAATAGAACGTGTGCGTGAGCTTCTCTTGGTAGTTCCACATTACACATCCCATCAATGTGAGTATACCAAATATTGACTTCCAATAGATGAAAATAACCTTAAAAACCCACCAAACGTTTAAAATGGGTCTGTCTGTCTCTAAACAATTATGTATGTTCTTGTTATCATCCTTATTTTAATTTGGACCAGCTGAAAATTAATGGTGGTTAGGTTCTGGTATAACGTTTTCAGTTTCCCCTCTAAAAAAATCTTATAAAACTATAATAGAACTTATAGATGTCAAAGATAAAGCTGATTGTAACTATTATGGAGCGTAATAATTACATTTTCAGGTCTGTTGTTGCACGAACCGATAAAGTGCTCACGTTTTCATGGAATAGATCGAAAAGTTGAGTTAATTAGGGTAGCCATTTTTGTAGAATACTTAATCTAGTTGATTTCACACAGAAAAAACCTGAATGTGCAATGCAACCAAACATAAAACTAACATTTTATGGCCTTAAAGTAGAGAGTCAGAGGATATATAAAGTTCATTTTTCTTAATTTGATAAGAAATGTTCTATGTTTTTTTTTGCTCTTTTGCTTTTTAAGGGGGCCTCAATTTGAATATCATAATCAACGTATATTCACAATTTTTCTCTTTCAAATTGTATTTCGAGGTTAGCAACAATAATCTGAAAAAGATGACTAACAGAAGAACTAATTTTAGCTGTAAAGAGATTAACTTATGAGTAAGTATTACTAACAGGTGCTGAAATGCTACAGATTAGCTGTAAATACTCTTTTAAGATCAAATGATACATTACTAATTTATGCTTTCTTTAACTGTAAAGATCCTTTGAAGTTCCTCAAGAAGATTTAATGTTTTGTTACTTTGTAGGTTGCACATTTACAGGCCCAACTGAGCTTTGCCCACGAACGGCTGGCTCGCTCAGACAGAATATCATTGAGTAACCACCATATAAACCAGAAAGAAGGTGAAATACCAAGTGCAACCATTAGCAGTCCTTCAAATGAGCCACAGTTCAGCTATCAAAATGGAGCCGGCAAAAATTCATTTTACCCTAACGTGACAAAGAATAGTAATTCATGTGTTCCCATGAACATGGACTCGTCTGAAGATCTCCCCTTTGCATCCCAACAAATGGATGCTTTTCAAGGGGACGGAAACTCAACTGAGGTAAGCCCAGAGCATGTGGGAGATCTCCATGCTTTGGCTTTTTCCTTTCTTAAAAGAAGTAGGAGCTGAACTAAAACAAATATGACGACCAAATTCTGTTGTAGCCCATATTGTTGGGTTAATTCCTTTAGAATGCTCTGTTATAGAGACATTGTAATCAAACCACTCACTACCCCATACTGCAAACTTTCAACTGGACGCTAAATATTATCGGACATTGAAGTAGCATTTTATAATAATTTTAGGGCTTCAACTGCCTGCTTATTATCCCTTCAATTTTTTTATAGGCCATGTTTTATAAGTAGTGGTGCACTTTAACCGGTAAAATGCACCAGAAAACTGGGAATTTGTCCAGGGTAAGATTGATAAAAATATGTTTCATTGTTTAAATTTTAAGTGTAGGGTGTAAAGATTCATAAAGAGAGTTATTTCATTTATCTGATAGGAAAGAGTAAAAGAGTATATAAGCGAAGCAGAAAAATAAAAGTTGCTTATTGATGGCGTTGAAGGTCACTAATATATAGCTTTCCTCATTAAAGTCCTGGTTGATTGTCCCAGCATATAATATTCCTATTCTGTTCACGTAGGCAGCAGTGTAGAATTCCCAGAATCTCGGAGAGATTTGTTTCAGTACAAAGTCTGAAAGGCCAGTCGAAGATTTCATGGAGGTACTTCTGATATTTCTTTCTATAATGTATAGATAAAGCATAGAGTGTCTTGTTGCACTAAAGAGACCTTATATAGGCTTGCCATTTGTTTATGCAGTCTCAGTTGTTGAGATAGGTTTGAACAGTAAAGAGCCTATTACTAAACATGAGATCAAGTCAAGCTTCATATCCATCTGTCACAGATCTTTAGCATCACATGGCATTGATTCATACTAACCTTTTAAAGCTTCTTTTATATATATATATATATATATATATACGATTTCCACTGTATGGGAAATTGTATTATATATAGATAGATATAGATAGTTATCTGTATGTGTATGTGGAGGGAGAAGGATCCACCTTTTCTACAGTATGGGAAATTGGGAAATTGTTTTTTAGGAGATTTAAAGATTTAGTAGTTATAAAAAGGAAAAAAAAGGAAGAAAGAAAGAAAGAGGAGGTATGTTTGGAGGTAGTTTTACAGTCAATATTGTTAAAGGAAAGGATAGCTAAAATATAAATACCAAAAGAGCTTTACACTTAATTCAAATTTATTTCTAATTTTTAAGGACTAAAAACAATTTTTAGACTTACATATTATTATAAAGGTTATATATATATTTAAATGTGATAAATTTTTTAGCATTATTATTTGCTTTCTATTTTTGTTTTTAAGGATATATTTATTTTATGGTTTTTCCAAGATTTTTTGTATTTTTTAATAAGGAAAAAATATATTTGTATTATATAAGGAAGCAAGTGCATTAAATTTTAATTGTCACTAGTTAACATTATATAAAACTAAATTTTGTAACAAAGCAATCTTTTGTTAATCTTTCTCTAAAAATATTTATTCTAATAATAAATATTTATGAATTAAAATATTATATACTATAATTTAATTGTAGAAAATATACTTGAATATTAGAAGATTTAAATAAAGAAAAATATTATTATTCTTCTTTTAATTAAAATTATATGGAAGACAAACATTAACAAACTAAATTATTAAATTAAATTTGATTGTTTAAAACAATACATTTAAATTAGAATCCAATACTAAATTTTATGTAAGAAGATTTTATTTTATATGATTTTGTTTGTTTATATATATAAATTAATTATAAAATTGTTTAGACAATATATTATAATTTAATCCATGAAATGTGCATTGAAAATAACCATCAAATAGAAAATATATTAAATTAAAAATATAAATAAATACTATAAGGAAATACAAAATATTCTAGTCAGGTTCATTTATTATAAAAGGGTTGGATGATTCTATTTTTACATTGTAGCTTATGTTAAGAGGTATATATAATATTTAAATTTAAATACTATTTTTTATAATTAAGTTATATTAATTTTATGTTTATTAGTATAAAGGATGAAAGTGTATATGTTGCTTTTTGAGTTTTTTGTGTTGTATTTTTTTTGGAAGTTTCAAATGTGTAGATTTAGTATTCAATTTAATTTACTTATTGCACTAACCATATTTATTTTATCCATCATTTTAGTAATAATTAGTGCAAATCCATAGGACTTCTCCTTCTTTGACTAGCTTAGACAAATGGTCATGTCCCTTAAACTCAGCTACACCATACCCTGTTATTTTTAATTTGAATTCCAAACCTTTTATTTCCAAGATAAACTTTTCTAGAATGTGAACATTATCCCATTAGTCTCGACACCAATGTTATCAAGTTGTGTGTTTAGGCATTGTATATAAGGATATTGTCCAAGGTCATTTAGGATTATCAATTCATATCACAAAAAATCTATATTTAAACCATTTAAGGACAATATTTTGCAGTGATCTTGTTGCATTAACATTTTGTAGCTTTGTTTAGCAATGTTTGAATTTTTTACATTAGTAACATGGCTTGACTATTATTAGGGAACTCAATATTCTTCTCTTTGTCTATAATATGTCTCCAAACTTGTTTTTCAATATGAACAAGATTCAATGCATGCTTAGGTCTAGAAAAGCATGTCTTACAAGTCAAAGGTAGGCTATCAAGAAGCTTCACTAATAAAACTAGGCTATATGGGTAATCAATTTTGAGGAATAGATAGCAGATGTAGTTGTATCCTAGGTAGAAGAAACATTAATGCATCTTTCTCACAATCTCTTGATATTTAGTCTTGTAGCTAATCATAGTTTCTAGTCATTTACCATAGCTAATCAATTAATCAGTCGTATAAAATCAACACCCCATCAAAAAATCAAATAAACTCCTTAATCCTTCCAAATAATTTTATTTTCTCAATCTTAGTTGCTCAAATCTTTCCATTTTATTTCAATCTCATCTCATTATTTTCTAAACATTTAATTTATTAATATTAGACCTTACATATTTTATTATATAATTTGTTTATTTTCCCTACAATTAGAAGCTACTTTATAATAAAAATATATCTATATATTAAATTTATAATAGCTAAAAATTGACATACTATAAAAAATTCCAAATTATTTTTAGTTTTGAAATTTTTTATTATAGTGTAAAAGGATACAAAATAATGCTCCATTAACTAACAATTATTCATAAATTTTCAATCTTTTCCATACATTTTCAACAACCTTTCTATATTTGTAATGGTGAAATTTGTAAACACATGTGATTTTCCATTTAGTTTTGTGCCTAGTTTTAGGAAATATCTTGATATATGTACAAATAAATAAATGACACAATCTTGTGTTATTTTGGGCTCTTTTCTTTACACTTTATCCATCGATATATAGACATATCACTATACATTTATCCCTCACCATATCCTCATATACACATACTTTTATACATTCATCTTATCCATATATTTACTCCATTTATTCTTTACAACTACCTTCACCTAGCGATTACTCACACTTATTTGACTATTTTCCCATCCAAGGTCATTTCCAAGGTTGTCAAACTGAACACATGTCCATGGATATCATCCCATAAGTGACACATAATACTTTCCTTTCTAAATTTAAAACTTAAATTTGGTCAAATTGTTTCTTTTATTTTCTTTCCTTGAGCTCACTAAGTACACATTTTGTGTGATATGTTATAATTTCCCTATATTTAAAGGCATTCAATGCATTATTTACATATGTCCAAATTAGCTCTCATATTTGAAGCATCCACTTTCATCCTAGAATATTAAAGAAGAAATCAATAAAATATTTGTATTTCATGTACCAAAACGTATAATGAATCTATAATTATTCATTCTAGATCCCTTGCCTACTATGTTCAAACTTTTATATGCATTTCTATGGGTTAAGCTAGGAAACAATTTCCTCTTTCAATGGAATGATAGCCCTTCTAATGCATTTTTAAATACAACTAGCACTTAGAGTAAAGGAAATAGTAGAGTAGATGGAGGTCAATTTGGCAAGTTATAGAACAAAACTATGCATTGGATAAGGTCAAAGAAAGAGTCAAAGGATTTCATAGATAATCACAAAATAAACCTAGGTGGATGGAATTAACTAAAGATAAAATAGAAGTCTAGCAAGCAATCCAAGACTTTTATTTGGTAGCAAGATTGGAATTTTAGTGTAGAGTTCACAAAATATTACATAATCTTCTCTAAAGGCAATCATTATTTGACCTCATAGAGCTAGGTATACCCACCTACAACGTTTCCTTTCCTAAAATTTATCTATTACAAATTATCAAATTTATTAGTCCCTACAACCATTAGTTAATCTAGGTTTATTTATAGTAAATGAATTGAATTTATTTAGTTATCCTAGGTTAACCCTAAGAAATTTTAATGTGCCATATTTTTTTAAAATCCAACCACTCCTAGATGACCTAGTTTTCCTATTGGGGTTTATTTTCATTCTTAAAATTTTCCATATATGTATTTTTTAATTTCATATATTGTTTTAGATATATAATCAAAAAATAAACCTAGGTGGATGAAATTAACTAAAGATAAAACAGAGGTCTAGCAAGCAATCCAAGACTTTCATTTGGTAGCAAGATTGGAAAAATAAATCTATATATTAAATTTATAATAGCTAAAAATTTACATACTATAAAAAATTCCAAATTATTTTTAGTTTTGAAATTTTTTATTATAGTGTAAAAGGATACAAAATAATGCTCCATTAACTAACAATTATTCAGAAATTTTTAGTCTTTTCCATACATATTCAACAACCTTTCTATATTTGTAATGGTGAAATTTGTAAACACATGTCATTTTCAATTTAGTTTTGTGCCTAGTTTTAGGAAATATCTTGATATATGTACAAATAAATAAATGACACAATCTTGTGTTATTTTGGGCTCTTTTCTTTACACTTTATCCATCGATATATAGACATATCACTATACATTTATCCCTCACCATATCCTCATATACACATACTTTTATACATTCACCTTATCCATATATTTACTCCATTTATTCTTTACAACTACCTTCACCTAGCGATTAGTCACACTTATTTGACTATTTTCCCATCCAAGGTCATTTCCAAGGTTGTCAAACTGAACACATGTCCATGGATATCATCCCATAGGTGACACATAATACTTTCCTTTCTAAATTTAAAACTTAAATTTGGTCAACTTGTTTCTTTTATTTTCTTTCCTTGAGCTAACTAAGTACACATTTTGTGTGATATATTATAATTTCCCTATATTTAAAGGCATTCAATGCATTATTTACATATGTCCAAATTAGCTCTCATATTTGAAGCATCCACTTTCATCCTAGAATATTAAAGAAGAAATCAATAAAATATTTGTATTTCATGTACCAAAACGTATAATGAATCTATAATTATTCATTCTAGATCCCTTGCCTACTATATTCAAACTTTTATATGCATTTCTATGGGTTAAGCTAGGAAACAATTTCCTCTTTCAATGGAATGATAGCCCTTCTAATGCATTTTAAAATACAACTAGCACTTAGAGTAAAGGAAATAGTAGAGTAGATGGAGGTCAGTTTGGCAAGTTATAGAACAAAACTATGCGTTGGATAAGGTCAAAGAAAGAGTCAAAGGATTTCATAGATAATCACAAAATAAACCTAGGTGGATGGAATTAACTAAAGATAAAATAGAAGTCTAGCAAGCAATCCAAGACTTTTATTTGGTAGCAAGATTGGAATTTTAGTGTAGAATTCACAAAATATTACATAATCTTCTCTAAAGGCAATCATTATTCGACCTCATAGAGCTAGGTATACCCACCTACAACGTTTCCTTTCCTAAAAATTATCTATTACAAATTATCAAATTTATTAGTCCCTACTACCATTAGTTAATCTAGGTTTATTTATAGTAAATGAATTGAATTTATTTAGTTATCCTAGGTTAACCCTAAGAAATTTTAATGTCCCATATTTTTTTAGAATCCAACCACTCCTAGATGACCTAGTTTTCCTATTGGGGTTTATTTTCATTCTTAAAATTTTCCATATATGTACTTTTTAATTTCATATATTGTTTTAGATATATAATCAAAAAATAAACCTAGGTGGATGAAATTAACTAAAGATAAAATAGAGGTCTAGCAAGAAATCCAAGACTTTCATTTGGTAGCAAGATTGGAAAAATAAATCTATATATTAAATTTATAATAGGTAAAAATTTACGTACTATAAAAAATTCCAAATTATTTTTAGTTTTGAATTTTTTTATTATAGTGTAAAAGGATACAAAATAATGCTCCATTAACTAACAATTATTCATAAATTTTCAATCTTTTCCATACATATTCAACAACCTTTCTATATTTGTAATGGTGAAATTTGTAAACACATGTGATTTTCCATTTAGTTTTGTGCCTAGTTTTAGGAAATATCTTGATATATGTACAAATAAATAAATGACACAATCTTGTGTTATTTTGGGCTCTTTTCTTTACACTTTATCCATCGATATATAGACATATCACTATACATTTATCCCTCACCATATCCTCATATACAAATACTTTTATACATTCACCTTATCCATATATTTACTCCATTTATTCTTTACAACTACCTTCACCTAGCGATTACTCACACTTATTTGACTATTTTCCCATCCAAGGTCATTTCCAAGGTTGTCAAACTGAACACATGTCCATGGATATCATCCCATAGGTGACACATAATACTTTCCTTTCTAAATTTAAAACTTAAATTTGGTCAACTTGTTTCTTTTATTTTCTTTCCTTGAGCTCACTAAGTACACATTTTGTGTGATATGTTATAATTTCCCTATATTTAAAGGCATTCAATGCATTATTTACATATGTCCAAATTAGCTCTCATATTTGAAGCATCCACTTTCATCCTAGAATATTAAAGAAGAAATCAATAAAATATTTGTATTTCATGTACCAAAACGTATAATGAATCTATAATTATTCATTCTAGATCCCTTGCCTACTATGTTCAAACTTTTATATGCATTTCTATGGGTTAAGCTAGGAAACAATTTCCTCTTTCAATGGAATGATAGCCCTTCTAATGCATTTTTAAATACAACTAGCACTTAGAGTAAAGGAAATAGTAGAGTAGATGGAGGTCAGCTTGGCAAGTTATAGATCAAAACTATGCATTGGATAAGGTCAAAGAAAGAGTCAAAGGATTTCATAGATAATCACAAAATAAACCTAGGTGGATGGAATTAACTAAAGATAAAATAGAAGTCTAGCAAGCAATCCAAGACTTTTATTTGGTAGAAAGATTGGAATTTTAGTGTAGAGTTCACAAAATATTACATAATCTTCTCTAAAGGAAATCATTATTTGACCTCATAGAGCTAGGTATACCCACCTACAACGTTTCCTTTCCTAAAATTTATCTATTACAAATTATCAAATTTATTAGTCCCTACTACCATTAGTTAATCTAGGTTTATTTATAGTAAATGAATTGAATTTATTTAGTTATCCTAGGCTAACCCTAAGAAATTTTAATGTCCCATATTTTTTTAGAATCCAACCACTCCTAGATGACCTAGTTTTCCTATTGGGGTTTATTTTCATTCTTAAAATTTTCCATATATGTATTTTTTAATTTCATATATTGTTTTAGATATATAATCAAAAAATAAACCTAGGTGGATGAAATTAACTAAAGATAAAATAGAGGTCTAGCAAGCAATCCAAGACTTTCATTTGGTAGCAAGATTGGAATTTTTGTGTAGAGTTCACAAATTATTACATAATCTTCTCTAAAGGCAATCATTATTTGACCCCATAGAGCTAGGTATACCCACCTACAACGTTTCCTTTGCTAAAATTTGTCTATTACAAATTATCAAATTTATTAGTCCCTACTACCATTAGTTAATATAGGTTTATTTATACTAAATAAATTGAATTTATTTAGTTATCCTCTGTTAATCCTAAGAAAGTTTACTGTCTCATATTTTTTTAGAATCCAACCACTCTTAGATGACCTAGCTTTCCTGTTGGGGTTTATTTTCATTCTTAAAAAATTTCATATATGTATTTTTTAATTTCATATCTTGTTTTAGATATAATCCCTCTTTTTCATATTTGTACTTCATTAATTTATCTATCTTTTATGGTTTGGTGCATACTTATTCTTCCTATGTATTACCTATCCTACCCACCCTTATATTAGAATTAGGGCTTGTATTTTCAACTTGTTTTTAGATATTATTTACTTTTGATTCTTCTATTTTTTGATATGAGATTGCTTTGCTCTTACCATAATATTGTTTGTGCCTATAAGGAGTTCTTTCTTAAACTCTAATATGGATGGCCATCTAATAACTACGATATCATTGATGGTGGTTGTTTGTGCCTATAAGGAGTTCTTTCTTAAACTCTAATATGGATGGCCATCTAATCACTACGATATCATTGATGATGGTCATGTTAAGATTAAATTAGTTGATTGAGAGTATTATTACCATGATGTACATGTGGACCAAAAAGATATTTATCTTAAGCATGGTAAGTGTTGATAAATGCATTACAATAAGTGGAATCCCCTAATTAAAAGGCAAGTATTTTCTAAAAGACATTAGTGGGATGTCCTCATGACACAATTTTTTTAGTATCCTACATATTTAACAAGTCTTTGAACTAATGGAATATCCTCTTCCAACCTCACTTCTACAACTCCCAGAGATACTAACTCCATAAATTCTAGTGTTACCCCTACCACTTCCACTATTTTGCCTCATTCCATTTTGTCTTTAATCCTCAATATTGCTTATCCAAAGGTTGAACTCCACCTTCATTACTATCAATACTAATTCTATCCCTTCTAGTATTTCACTTATTTCAAATCCTATTACTTTCATAGCTCCTACTATTACACCTTTCATCCATGTATCCCATACCATCTCCCTACCCTAGTCATGACCAAAACCTCACACTAGGTGTCTAACCCAATTTTATCCATATCCATACATCTACTCTTTACTTCATCCACCATTTTCCATAGTGTAAATTTCACATCCATGTATCTACTCTTTACTTCATTCATCATTTTCCATACTACTAATACCACACTTGTTCCTATTATTACCTTAGATACATTTGTGTAAAAGATAAGAAATCCAAAGAAAAAAATCTAAGGATATCTATAAGGATACTATTGCATACAATCTTCCACATTACATGATTTTAACTTTTAAGGTTTTTACATGTCTATTTCCTGTAGGATTTTTGGCTTCTTGTTTTGATATGCACAATAAAAATGAGACTCAAATGTTCATTTACAATCAATGACAAAATGTATTAACTTTAATTCTGATGATGTAATCATAGCTAAATTGTTTCCATTAACCCTAAAGGAATATGCTAGTCAAATTACCTTTATTTTTAATTAGTTTTTTTGATCTTCCTACTACATTCTTACAACACATTCATATAAAAATGGGATTTAAAATTACTCTTAATGATCTTACTTGATGTAGACCAAAGAGAAATGAGCTTATCAATTACTATCTTATTCTATTTCAATATTTATGTTGCAAACTAAAATACCAAATTGATCATGATGAGTTACAAATTATGCTTCTCAAGGTATTAATTTTGATTGTAAAGGGTAATGCGCACCTAAGTAGATTTTTGTGTTTGAGATATTTGTGCAAATGTTGGAAGAATCTTGAGGTTTAATTGTTATCATCATCTTAGTCTTCCTTCCATTCCATGTTTTAATTGTATGATACTTTTTCAAAGGATAGTGATGTAAAGGAATATGTGAATCAAGGTGCTACTACATTTTCTTCTTTCTAAACAAAATGAATTTAGGAAGTTTACCAAGCTTCAAGGGTCTATGGACAATGTAATCCAATTTTTTTTTAGTATAAATCTACATACACTCCCTACTCTGCATCCATTAAATCCCAAAAGATAATTCTTAAAGCCTATACTAATCAAGCATTTTAAAACTATCATTGAGTAAAAGATCATTACACATAGAATTGCATAAGTTTTAAGCATAAGAAATAAGAACTTTTTAAAAAATAGAATCAAAGTTGAAGGCATGAATAATAATATAAATCAATCTATTTCACCCACTAATAGAAGATTACAAATTTATACCATCCCATTTCCACATCATTCAGACAATATTGTAACTGTCATGCCCACATTTGCCATGTGGTTATGACACGATAACCACATGTCATGTCCACATTTGCCATTTGGTCATGACACGAATTATCAAAAATTTTCCCACCTGACTCTAAAAACCCCCTCACATGCAACATACGTGCTTGGTGACACACGCACATGACGTAGTTGTCTCTTCCACTAATGTCAGGCATGTCACCCGAAGGCGGGGAAAGTCAATCACCATAGGATGATGTGATACTCCCTTCACAATCCCTATAAACAAAAGCCACTAAGGGGGTGTGCGTCATGAGGAGTCACACTGAGAGGGTTGGATTCCATTCTGGATTCCAACCCTAGAGCTACTAAAATGAAGTAGAATAGTTTCAATATAGATTGACATCTAACCTTAGGACAACTATCAACTTAACAAAATTAACATTAAATTTATACTATAATTGACATTCGACTAAAATAATTAATCAAGATTCTAATGCTATTAGGGGAAAATAATCAAACTAAACTAAACAATAAATCCCATCTAATCTAGAGAAATTTTGACAGCATAACAGGTCCAAATGGAATAATTCCTATGGTGACTTTGACAGCATAACACCATCTCATCAATTATAGGAGGTTTGAAAAAATAAATTAAAATAAATTCTAGACCCTAACCCCTTTCAAAATTTAAATAAATTAAATGTATAACATTGACTATAAACCCTTCCCAATTATTTTAATCCAAATAAATAAACATAACTACCACTATAGTTTCATTTCCAACATAAACTATAATGTAAATAAATTTGCAAAAAGGGTTTATTTAATTCATTCAATATAAAGGATAATTTGTTCTCACTTAAAATGTACACAAAGAAATAAAACACCTAAATAAAATAAATACTTGCACACACACAAAATATAAAAAGGGCTCCCACCCTCCAAGTGGGTTTGATTAAGTACCCTAAAACAAATAAAGCTAGTTAATCCATCTCTAATACGTTAGGGCACCAAACCCTAGGTTTGAGTTATAAAAGCAATGCAAACCTCTCATTTGTTCACAATCCAACATTGGTTTTCTTTTATTGGTGTAGGTTTTCAAGGCAAGTTCAATGGAAGTGGAAGGTACCTCCCCAAGTGGGAGGTATCTTCCCAAGAAAGGAAAAATAATTGTTTTCTTTATTATTATAATCTAACAGTTTTCTACAGGTTGAAATTATTTTCTTCTAACATTCACATTTGTTTTGGTTTCTAGTTTATCACCAATTTTCAAATTGTTTAAAAGGCATGGGTTTCTAGGTCCATAGTTTTCTATTTTCTTAAGATGAAATCCTACTTGTCTCAAAGGTTTTGAGTTCTTCTTTTGTGCTCTATAGTTTATTTTTGAAAAAGAATATGTTTTACATAGAGAGGTGAAAATTTATGATAGGAATATATATAAGAATGCAAGGACAGAACAAGACATAGGGCAAAGTTATTGTTTAGGGTTTAATATCCTTTAAGGCCAATAGAAAATATTCATGTCAGTCGAAGTCAAAGGTGCCTTATGGCATTTCTAGGGCACAACCCTAACAATGAAAAGAGGAATGGGGGGCGGGGGAACCGCCGAAGTTCCTAAAAAAAAACTTTAAGCCAGTGTTTAAAAAACACGAACCCTATAAGAATCTCAACTGATATTTTATGCGAAAAATGCTAGATGATTCAAACGTACGATGCAACTATGTTAAGATACTTATAAGTTATAAAGGTATACAATTATGTGCATATTTTCTTATATATATATAAAGGCTCTGAAGAAAAAAATAGTAGTTTAATTCACTATGTAACAAAAAAATGGTGAGCTCCATAATTAAAACAGTGAGTTTACTTTATCATAAATATATTTGAATCTACCTTAAATAACAAAGATATTTAAATGTATCAAAATATATACCAACTCAAGAAGTTAAAATTAAACTAACCAATTTATTTTTCTTTTAAAACAAGCATAAAAGTATTATCTCTTTTCACTATAAAAACTATATAATACAGTTTCCTTTCTTAAGTTATTTTCTTATACATAACATAATAACAAATAAGGAGAAGGAGAGAGAGAGAGAGAGAGAGAGAGAGAGAGAGAGAGAGAGAGAGAGAGAGAGAGAGAGAGCTGTATTTTGCTTTCAACAATGGAATGAAGATGAATCTATTGCCTCATTTATTTAACATAATACAATATTTACAAGGAGAGTAAAGGGAACTACAACTCTTATGAGAGCTCAATTCTCAAACCAAAACAAACTTATTACAATACCAAAATAGGGATAAGGCATCTCAATGCCATCATTTTTACAACTACAGAAGCCACTAAAACTCAAGTATCTTTCCAAATCTCAACTTCTCCATAGCCACCAAATGAACCTACAAAACACACAAAATAGTTAAACATGCCCATGGGAAGCTCTCCTCCCAACCTAGGCCTACAAGTAGGACACCCCAAAGATAGGAAGCCCTTCAATAACCAAGGTTCATACCACAAGGGTTACAAAACAATAACACCAAACACAATAACACCATCCCAAGGAAAAACACTTACTAACACATTTTGAAAATGAGTTTGAAGGGTGAGAGAGTGGACTACTCTCAACTCAAGGAAACTCAAAACTCAAATATTCATAATACTCAAAACTCCTTGGCCTCTTTCCATAAACTTCTCATATTTCAATACAAAGAACTCATGCCATAAAACCCATACTTCTCAAAACTCCAATATAAGGCCCATGACCATATAATCTACACCAAAACATTGAGGGGAAACTGAGGAGGTTCACACCTCTCTCACCCATGACAAAGGTGAGCTCTCTCATATGGAGAGGTCACCAACACAACCCTTTAAAAACCCACATACACAAAACTAAAATAACATAAGCATAACAATCATAAAGCATACATAATGCATAAGAAAAAGCAAGTGAAAATAGGCTTGAAGAATTGAGAGCATACCTCTCAAGCTTCAAGAGTACAAGATGTTGGTGAAGAGATTTCCACAAGTCTTTCCCAAATCCTTCAAGTATCCTCAAGTCCTTCTCTCCTTCCCAATACAAACATAAAATGAAAAAAGAAATAATCCTCATCTCTTCTCCAAGAGAGAGATAAATAGACTTGCTCACAAGCCCTAATGGATGAGAAGGTGATGCTTGTCATCCTCTCCTCCATCAACATAACCATCCTCACAACCCCACAAGAATGAGGAGGTGACAATTGTCATCTCCCCATTCCACAAAGCTACACACTCTCCCACAAATTCTCTCACACATGTGTGAGAGCATAGGGAGAAGTGAACACACAAAGGAAACTTCTCATGAATGAGGAGGTGACACTTGTCACCTTTATGTAACACTCCACCAAGAAACCCCAGAGGACAACACTAAACTTGGTCAAATTAATAGAATTTTTTTTAAAGAAAATAACAATAGGATGCATAACATAACATAATAATCTAAACCTAGGTCCTCTAAGGTTCTTCGACTGCATTATTCATCAATTAAGATTACAAGAAACAAAGGTTACATAAAGAGATACAAATGGAGATACATCCCAATTTACAAATACATGATAAGAAATCTTTTCAAATAGGAACAAGACATCTCTCATGCGTTTACAAATGATTATCGTAAGAACCATAAGGTCATCCTTAGCATAGTGGAAAAATATATTTTTTGCTCTAGTAATCTGCTCAGTTAACAGACCTGTATCTGTGCATCTAAAAGTGAACATTAGTTCCACAAAGATTATCAATAAACATAAAAGAGAACTATATACTAGCCTAAGGCCCTAAGGGTCTGACCTAATGTCTTTAGGGCTCATCCATGATGGCCTTGCTTATGTACACATAGTGCAGAGACTTTGTAGTTTGGGACATGAACTTACAGCTTTATGATTAACTAAGATGTAATATACTCATAAAAGATTACATCTCACTCTAGAGTCTTTAACAAATCAATATGTACTCATATTAGAATGAGACAGAAAACAAGAACTATCTACCTTATATCATTTTCATTAGTTCTCTTAAGATTTCACATAATGAAATCAGGAGGTCTAACTCAAACTAGCAACTCACCAAATATCACCATTAACTATGCTTATCCATGAAGCAAACACAATGTCTATATTCAAAGCTACTTACCATTAATTGCATAATCTCATTTTTCATACATGAATGAGTTAGAACACTAATTCCTTATTTAGACATAAACTCAACCATACCATTCCCTTGCACATTCTTAAAGAGAACAATGATCATGCATTAAATGAGTTTTTATCATCTTAAAGTATTGTTTCCACATGCATCTAATACAATTTACTATGTTCTAGAAGAAATACGAACCAAATAAACTTAGTCCCAAATGGTTGTCACAATACAACCATTAGCTAATGCATATCACATATCATGGATAGTATTGTTTCCTCTTTGCAAGGACATATATCACACATGAATAAAGATTAGAATAAATCACAAGACATATATTATATATTTCTACATAGTTCTACCCTTTCCAAAGTCATAACCAGTGAGATAGATCCATTACAAAATTCATAACAAAAGCTCCATTTTGATCATAACACTCCTATTGAATAATGAACCAACTATATTACCATTATATTGTATTTTAAAAATCATCTACATGATTAATCTACTTACATATATTTAGATCTATTGTGCTACGAACATACACACAAGTAGATCAATTGGTGTAGGAGCACCCTCAGGACCTGATGCCTACAGGAGTCAAAATTTGTGTTTTTGTCTTATTTTGTGTGATTCAATGTTAATAAGGTCATTTTAGGCCAATATAAGTCATTTGGGGTCATTGATGAAGGTTTGGTGTCATTTAATTGAAAAAATGAAAACATTGTCAAAAGTTGTCAAGTGCTGTCATAACAACTTTTCTTGTCAAATGACAACTTTTTTAAAAGTTTGTTAAAAGTTGTTAAATGTTAGTTGTAGGTTGGCTAGGGGGGAGAGGGGGGGGGGGGGGAACTTTATTGTAAAACCATAAATATGAGCCTCCAAGTAGAATGGAGGGTTGCTAGTTGGATTTTGGAAGTTGAAGCAATAAAAATACCCTATTTTTTGTAGTTTCCAAATGTTTTCTTCTTTTATATTGCATGGTATGGATTTGTATGACCTAGTACTAGTCTAAAATAGATTGAGGATTAAAGTAAAATGAATCTACTTTCTATTTCTTTTTTTTGCATCTAATTTCATGGAGATTTGAATAAGTTATGGCATTTTTATTGAGGGTAGGTTTGTAAAGTTTAGTTTTTTGAAAATGCAATCTGAAAACATGCATGGTATTGCTTGGTATGGCCTCATATCAAGGAATGTAATAGATAGATGGAAATATATTTGTTTCTAGTTTACAATTCATTTGGTTTCATGTGATTTCATTAGGTTTTGATCGAGTTATGGTATTTTTACTAACAACAGGTCTAAACCCTACCTAGGGTTCCTAGTTTGGAACAACCTTGTTTTGCACTATTCCATACAAAACAACCTATAATTTTTTGACATATGTTGAATAAGGGCTAGAAGGGTATTCCAAACAGGTCTTAGATTCTGAATATCAGGTCTCTACTGAAAGTTATGACCAAAAAGATCCAAATTGTTGCACCCATGTTTTAGGCTTTAAGAGTGAGTTGTCTAAGAATGAACAAGAAAGCATATTTACATCATTTGTATTGAAACCCTATATGGAATGTGTCAAGTTAGTCTTATTTGATTCATTTCTCTGCACCATCAAAGTATTATACTTGAACTACATCAATTTAATTTGTAAATGACATATTATCCCAAAGCATATAGAAAATAACCTAATATAGAAAATGTAATATTAATGTCATTAGTAATCTCCTGAAAGAAGAGGACAACAAAAACAAAAATATGGCCACAAGCTCTCATCCCAACCATAGGATTGATGCTCAATCCACCCCCAAGCTTTACTTTAACATTCACATAACTCAAGCTTAACTTTAAAACACAAAAATGGCTATTCATGTTCAACTCAACAACATGGAACTCCTACCCACGCAAACCCCAACACACACAACATCCAACATTAACTCTTCACATAGATTTCAATCACAACTACCTATTTAAACAAGGATCAACAAAGATATACATAGACCAACAAAAACTCCAATCATTCATTTTCATACCTACAAAACTCAAATCCAAAAGGGTAGATCTTACCAAGAGAATTGGCAACCCAAATATGGTGGAAACCCCCACTTTCTCCAAGCCCTTTCCTCCATTCTTCCTCACACATCCTTTCCTTTTCTTTCCATCAAGAAATCTCCTCCCAAATAAGGAAAAACCAGAACATCCAAGAGCAAGTGAGAGAAGCCAAGGCAAAAAGAGAAAATATCCCTTTCAAAGAGAAGGAATATATACAGAAGGGAAGGAAACCAACTCCTCATAACTTCCCAACCACCCAACGAACTCCAATTTTCGTCACTTTTCATAAGTGGGTAATTAGAGTGGCTTTTAGACTTTATTTAAGGGGTTTTATGGAATAAAAGGACCCCTAACCCATAAACCTAGCACCTAGGAAACTTTTTATACAATTAAAACCACATAAAGACTTCATAAACATACAATAAGTAATCACATTTAAAAATGTGACTCAAGGGTCTAATAAAACAACCTACCACACATTCACAACCCTTACAAACAAGGTTAAAACACGTTCATAAGAATAACATAAGGGAAGTAGCTATGTGAACCCTTCATCAACATTGGCCATTTTTTTACTTGTATACTCAACCAAAAGTGTCAGTACTTCTCATAATTAATAGTAATTGAAACAAATGGCATATGAAAAGTAACCTCCCAAAAATAATAATCAAATAGAGGATTAAATCTACACAAGTATAATTTAACTCTCCCTACTTGTATAATATCTTTTTGAGTCAACCAATGATTGATCATACTATTTAATATCAAAATATTACCACTTTTCAATAGTCTAATTAACCTGTAACAAATACTACTACAAGCAAATCTTTAATATCAATTATTACCTTTATATTCACTCTTACTCACACTCATAATATAAATCCACCTAGCATGATGCAATCCATTTCATATACATAATAGTATTACCAACAATGAAACATCTCTATCATTGTATACTTATGTAGATAAGGAATAAAACTCACCTAGACTCTCCCCCCTAGGATTAGGCTTCCTCCTGGAAGTCCATTTTAACTATCTTTAAATATCCCTATTATTTTACCCTCACCTCCAAGTTCCAAATCCAACTACCGGCATATCCATGGTGAGAATGGAGGGGCACTACATCCTCCCCCCTAAAACATAACTTACTCCTAGAAGTCACAATCTAGGGTGGAAACATAACACATTAATACTGCAAATTTCTATTACCAACATCAAAGCTGATTCATTACATCAAAATAATATATACTAGTTTTGCCTATGAAAATAATTCATCTCACAAGAATATATACTTATATAGTCCATTTCAAACATGACCTATCCTTTTAGTTTTCAATGTCACAATAATAACACAATCAAGACTTGCATTTCAAAGATGGTTCCATAGTACATAAACCACTCAAAATCCTTACATATTAGTAGTAACACCCATCAGTTTCTTTCAGAACAAAGAAAACATTACACCCTTTTAGTCCTAGCTAGTAGAATTTCTCATAACAAAAACATATAAAAAAAATATTCAATTTCAAATGCATTACCATTTCATTTTCTTTACCTTTAAATTACAATTCCTCTTCCAATACACTATTAAGAAGTCAATACATCAGAATGCTACACTTCCATAAAGTGCAACCTAATTATACACACCAAGCACACATCCTTCCTTAAATATCCATCAAGACATTCCACTTTTTTTAATTTTACAACACTAAATCTCATAACATATTCAACAAAGAGCATGATTTTACACCTTTTTAGAAGTATGGAAACACATTTTATCATTTCATAAGTACTATATTCATGATTTAACATACATTCTTCACATACACACAAATATAAATCACGGGGAATCACATCACAAGGCTATACAAGGGTCCATCTAGACACTGGGAAGCAGCATACTAAACCATGATACATAATCCATGAGCCAAGAGCCAATATCCATCTCACATAATCCATACCTCACACTTAGTGGCTTGTTGGTGTTTGGCCACACACACAAGGTGAGACCATCCAAACAAGACCACAATGACCTCTCTCTTGTTGTATAAGGTGGTTAGCCTCCAAGAGATAGTCATCACACATAGGTGGGTAGTGGTCCTAGCTATATAACAGCCTCACATACCCCCATCCTCAAGGTTCCCTATGTTTGCTTCCTTGTATAAACTCACCAAGTCTGCCTCATGCGTCCTTGGAGAGGAATCACAATACGACACATGGCCGACATTGGAAACAATAAGGATAAACTAGTTTAGCCACCAAAGTCATAAAGAAAGATCAAGTAAAAATTCAATTTCAACAATAAAGCAAGAAATGTGCATAATTTCAACACTAAATCTAATGTAACCATGAGGGCTATGTGCAAATAAAATCACAAGGTGTGGCTAAACCATTGCAATCAACATAAACAAAATGTCAGCCTTCACAGTCAATAGAAAATCATCAATACCAAAAGAAAGTCCACAATCTTTGAAATTGCACTGTACAACATTGTGTGACTAGATACTAGCCACAAAATGAGGAAGGAGGGAACAACGTCAGGCTATAGCAGTAGCCCTCATGTGGTGTAGAGTGAGCATGCCATCCACATGGCTCAGAGTGTACTCCTTGGCTGCACCCTGCATCGCATCGTCACATGGCATGGACTAGCCAAGTGGCCCATGCACTCCTTGGCTGCCTGCATGGGATGTGCACCTCAGCTACATCTCGCATTGTGTCTCAGTGCAGCATGGTCATATGCTAGCCAGAGAAGGCACGTACTAGTCGTATGCCACATGGCAGTGTGTATGTGGCTCTGTGGAAGTAGGCACATGCAGAACACACCCCGCATAGCGACACCTCATGGAGAAGGGACACGTAGGCACTCGTTGTAGCTAGAGGTATACATGGCTAGGACATACCCATATGCTAACCAACCCAAACACTATCGAAAGAAAACATGAGTATCCCTCTACAAGTGTACGAGGCCCCATTACGCTCATCACACATGTAGGCTATCAACACAATCTCATAGTGCACCTTCACATGTCTATGCACGTGGCATCATGTCCTCGAGCCCATATCGCTACCATCAGCAACATGACATCATCACCAACACTGTGTCAAAACATCAGTGGGGTGTGGCATCGTACCTATTGCATCATGTTGGAACATGTGTAGATACAGAATCTATCTCAGCATGCATAACAAACCTCCCTCCACATGCTAGAACTCAAAATATATGTGGGGCACATGGTCTCACTTGGGTTGTCCATGCAGGTCCCTTTCACCTAGACCTCGACCCCCAAGTGGTGACACATGTCATCACATAGTTCTAGTTGGGTTGTCCATGCATGTCCCTCTCACCCTAGACCCCAGCCCCCAACTGACAACTCATGTGGCATATCATACCTTTCATGAAGACAAGGTAGATGATCATCCAAGAAATACCATCAATATGCCCAAGAAATGTGGGGATTAGGCTAGCACATATGGATCAAGTACCCTGATCCATTATAAGGGGAAGTAGTGAGTACTTTTCCTCAGGATTGGTTGAGCTATGACTACTCTACACCGCAATATGTGTATGCTACATGCCCCACCCAAGGAACTTTGTGGCTACTACTACCCCTTCACAGATTGAGGGACTAGAGAACCAGAAGAAAAGAATATGTGAAACTATCTTTTGTCTACTCTTATATATAAATTTCAACCACACATGGGTTGGCCCTCAATCAGGTAAAAAACATACAAGTACACATAATGGTATGGTTAATCCCACACCTAAAATGCAACATATTCTCCATGGATGGGTACCCAGTATCACCAACCCATGGGCACACAAAGCAAGTACGGGGTATTCACAACACTCAACCAATGCATAGTTACTAGTTTCTCACATTTACAGGGGGGTTACATTTACATACTCAATTCAATTAATTTTCAAAACATCACATACCATAAGTCCATTTAATATGATTCCTTTTCCAGAATATTTTTCACTCTACTTTTACTCATTTGATATAACATTCTATCCTCATAATATATGCATATGAAACTATCTTTTCTTCCACACAATAAGAATTTTACATAAGCACCATGAATTCCTAAATGCTCCCAAGAATCATTAATACTTCCACATCAACATTCATGCATCCACAGTTCAACAAATTATATACAAGTTCCATTTTCACAAAAGAACAATAATGATCCTCTACTTAACACTTTACTACTTCATGTAGGTCTTTCCTAGACACAAACAACTCTTACTTCATCACAAGTTATTCAAATTTTCATAGAACAAAAGGATTCACATACTTGTTCCCAAAACACAATCCCACATTCTCTCAACTTTATCCCAATCCAGTGCAAGAAACATTAAACCTTTACATAGTGATTATGCCTACTCAAACAACCCTGTTCCATACCTATGGTTAATTACTTCACATGTTACCCCCTCATTACAATTCACCATGCTATACATCCAATGCATAAATCCTTATTATTTATACACTGGTAAGAAATGAGAAAGATATTACATCATAGGTTTCAGCTACGCATATCAACTAGGATGTTCAAATAACAACACAATTATGATAATTTCTCAAAATAGAAACCTAGTTCTATGCGCTAGCATCTCATTTATTTCACAAAAGTAGCCCTTTCCAATAAAAACATATTGTTGCAAGTATGAGGTGATCCAGTGTTGTCATTGATGTCAACATACTCATATTGCATTGACAAGAAGGATTGGATGAGCTGTGTGCTGAGGATATTGAGAAAATTAGCCTCAGTCAGGAACAGTGAAGAACCGTGATGAGAAGAAGGCAAATGTATTGTATAGGTTGAGAACCAGAGGATGCAGATTAAAGGGTTTGTAGATATGAGTCTTGAGATGCTTCAGTTAAGATTTTAGAGGTCTGCATGAAGATCTGAAGAAGTTGTGGCTGTCGGTGTAGAACCGGTTCCGGCAAGTATGAGGTCCGAAACTGTATAATCCTAATCTGCGGATTGGAAGGAGTCTTTGGGATGTCCTTGTGATGTGCCATCTCAAGTTGTGTATGATTTGGAGGTTCGAAAGTACCTCTTGCATTATGACAGTGGCGACAGACAGTGTTCTTGAAGTTCCAGATAAGGAAGAGAAGAGATTCCAGTAAGTAAAGAAAGTGCGGATGTACCTGGTCATTCAGGCAGGCTTGTGAAGGTTCTTGGATCATGTTGAGGTTGTGTTTTTGGTCCGCATTGATAGTAGAGCCCGGAATTGAAGTTATTCTTCCGGATGAAGTTCTTGCTCTGTTTAGCCGACCGGATGAGTTGTTCATCATGCGAATGTTCTTGTGGTGGCCGACCGGATGTGTTATTCATCTTGCGGATACTCTTATGGTTGTTTGCCGACTTAGATGTTTGTTCCTAAGTCGATGTCTTGTATAAATAACAGTTTGTGAGTTCATTTCAAAGTGTGGATTGTGTGGATGAGTGTGGCATAGCGAAGAGAAGTGCGAAAGGTAGAGCAGAGGTTTTTGGGCTTAAATGGAACTGATCCGGACATGGTAGAGATGTCATTCTCCAGTTCAAGATTGTGATTCTTATCACTTTGTAGACAGTGTGTCTCCTTGTAGGCAGTGGGCCTCTTTGTGAGCAGTGTGCTCGGGCAGTGAGCCCTAATTGGCAAGTGCCATTCTTTTTCTTATTCTTCTAACAGAGAATAATCCTTGGGTTAATCACCCCGTGGTTTTTCCCTTAACCAGGTTTTCCACGTCAAAATCTTGGTGTTCAATGTGTTGATGTTTATTTGCTCTTGTGTTTATGTATTATGCTTTCATGGATGATTAATTGATATGCTGTTAACTAACAACGAAGAATCAAGTGTTTGAAAGTACAAGAAGTTTTATACAACTGATTCACCCCCCCCTCTCAGTTGTATGCCTTAAATCCAACAATTGGTATCAGAACCAAGTTCCTCTGAAAGGAGCTTAACCGCTTGAGGAGATCCAGGATGTCGTCATACAAGAAGGATAGTCCGAAGTTCGATGGAACCAACTTCACTCTCTGGAAAGGTCGCATGAAGTGTCACTTGGAATGTATGGGAAAAGCATACTTGGCTATGGTCTCAAAACCATATGTACCTCCACAAGGTGGTCCGACAACTCTGAATGAAATCACAGATGCTGAAAATAATCTACGGACCAAGGAAGCCCTACTAAGCGCATTGAATGATTCAGATCTCTCAAATGTTATTGACCTACCAACTGCATATGAGATCCTGACTAAACTGGAACTTCTGTATGAAGGAGATGAGTTTGTCAAAAGTGCAAGGTTGCAAAGTCTGAAAGGGAAATTTGAAAGATTAAAGATGAGAGATGATGAAAACATCACTACCTTTATGCCAAGAGTGAATGAGCTGGTATGTGGAATTAGAAATGCTGGTGGAACTCTAGATGAAAATGAGATTGTCTGCAAAATCCTAAGATCCCTTCCTGCTGCCTACAAAATCAAGGTTGATGCCATTGATGAATTCATAGCCCACACAACTATCACAAGAGAACAACTGGCTGGCAAACTAGCTGCATTTGAAATGACTGAGTTTGGAGATGATCCTCCCAAGACTGAATCTGCTTTCAAAGCCAGTGACTATGTGAAAGGCAAACAGAGATTTGATCCGGGAGAAAACTCATCAAGGAAGATGTCATGGAAGAAGAAGAAGCAGAAACAACTCAACTTGAAGCCCTCATTGCAAAGAGACTGCCAAGAGGATCCGGTAAGTATGAAGGAAAACTACCCTTTAAGTGTTTCAACTGCAATAAGATTGGTCATTTTGCTTCAAGATGTCCGGAAAGATTTGCAAGGTCTAATACTAACAGACAAAGGTTTTAAAAGAACTGCTATTATGTTCATGAAGAAGATGACAATGAAGGAGTAACAGATGATGAATCAGAACTAGAAAGCAAATCCAGAAATGAATGGGTGTTTATTGCCATCAAGGAAGAAGATTCAATATCCTCTGAATCTGTCAATCACAAGGTTGTGGAAAGAGCTTTGGCTGCTCAAGTGGAAGAAAATGATGATTGGGTTATTGATAGTGGATGTTCTCACCATATGATTGGTGACAAGAATAAGTTCTTAGATTTGGAAAGGTATGAAGGAGGAATGGTAAAGTTTGGTGACAATTCTGCTGGCAGAATCAGAGGTAGGGGAACTATTTCCTTTGATGGAAAGAGCAAAATAGGTAATGTACTATATGTTGAAGGATTGAAGCACAATCTTCTCAGTGTTGGTCAGTTAGGGGACAAAGGCTATGATCTCCGGTTCAAGAATGAAAAATGCAGAATCTTTACAAGCTCTGGAACTGAAATTGCATCCGGTGCTCAAACAAAAGGTAATATCTTTCATCTGGTTGGTTCAAACAAAAGTTGTCTGTTTTCTCAAGTTGATCAGAGTTGGTTATGGCATAGAAGAATGTGTCATGTGAATTTTGATAACATCATCAAGATAAGCAATATTCAGGCTGTAAGAGACCTTCCAAAATTGGTGAAACCTACAAATAGTTTGTGCAAAGAATGTCAGCTAGGTAAACAGAGCAGAGTCTCTTTCAAAAGCAAAGATCAGTCTTCTACCGGATTGTTGGAATTAGTACATACTGATCTCTGTGGTCCGACAAGAATCAAGAGTCTGCAAGGTGATAGATATTTCATGTTGTTAATTGATGATCATTCCCGGATGATGTGGGTTACCTTTCTAAAAGAAAAATCAGAAGCATTTGAGAAGTTCAAAATCTTCAAAGCTATGGTAGAGAATCAAACCGGATTGAAACTAAAGTGTCTAAGGTCTGATAGAGGTGGTGAATTTACATCTGGTGAGTTCATTGACTTTTGTGAGAAGCAGGGTATAAGGAGACAATTATCTGCTCCTAGGACTCCATAGCAGAATGGAGTAGTTGAAAGAAAGAACCGGACCATCCAGGAAGCTGCCAGGACAATGATGTTGGAAGAAAATGTTCCTCAGATGTTTTGGAAAGAAGCTATCAGCACTGTAGTCTACACTCTCAATCGAGTTCAAATCAGAAACAACACCGGTAAGACCCCCTATGAACTCTGGTTTGGCATCACTCCTACTGTGAAATATTTCAGAGTATTTGGTAGCAAGTGTTATATTAAAAGAGATGAAGATCTAGGAAAGTTTGATGCTAGAAGTGATGAAGGAATTTTCTTGGGCTACTCCACTCAAAGCAAAGCATACCGGTGTTACAATAAGAGATTGAGGAAGATGATAGAAAGCACCAATGTGAAAGTTGATGAAGGAATTGAGAAGCCTTCAAGATTTTATGAGTTTGATGAAGATGATCAAGATGGTGTTCAGGTTCAAGGGACTCAATCCCCTCCAGTAAGTCAGAATCAACTTGATCCAGTAAATCAAGAAGACGAAATAGGTCAGAATGAACCTGATCAAGGAGCAACAGTGCAGGATATTCCCAAAATTCCAAGGTATGTAAGACTAAACCACTCTGAAGATCAGATCATAGGTGACAGAAGCAAAGGTGTGCAAACTAGAAGGAATGTTGCTCAAAATCAGGATGAATGTTGTCTCATTTCAAAGATTGAACCTAAAACAGTAAATGAAGCCTGTAATGATGAAAATTGGACTAAAGCAATGAAAGATGAATTAATGCAAATTGAGAAAAATCATACTTGGGATCTTGTTCCCAGACCTAGAGACAGGAATGTGATTGGAACCAAATGGGTCTTCTGGAACAAACTGAATGAAACTGGTGAAGTTATCAGAAACAAAGCTAGATTGGTCTGCAAAGGATACTCACAAATAGAAGGAATTGACTTTGAAGAGACCTTTGCTCCGGTGGCAAGAATTGAAGCAGTCAGATTATTTCTTGCATTTGCTGCCTTCAAAGACTTCAAGGTATATCAGATGGATGTCAAGTCTGCTTTCCTAAATGGTGATCTGGAAGAAGAAGTTTACATTGAACAACCGGATGGATTTCAATTGTCTGATAATGATGATATGGTCTGCAAGTTGAAGAAAGCATTGTATGGACTAAAGCAAGCCCCAAGAGCATGGTATGAAAGGTTGGATAAGCATCTTGTGTAGATTGGATTCAACAAAGGTACTGCTGACAGTAACTTATATTTCAAAATTGTTCATGAAAACATTTTGATTGTTGAAGTGTTTGTGGATGATATCATTTTTGGAGGAAGAGATAGTATGTGCAAAACTTTTGCAAATCAGATGAAAAGTGAGTTTGAAATATCTATGCTTGGTGAAATGAATTTCTTCTTGGGTCTGCAAATTACTCAAACAAAGAAAGGAATCTTCATTTCTCAGACCAAATATGTGAAAGAATTATTAAGGAAATATGGTATGGAAGATTCAAAACCAATGAACACTCCCATGGCAACCGGATGTAAGTTGAGCAAAGATGATGACTCCCCAAAGGCAGATCAGACAAAGTATAGATCAATGATTGGTGGATTGTTGTATCTCACTCAGACTAGACCAGATATAATGCAGGCTATTGGTCTTGTGGCAAGATTCCAGGCTGATCCTAGAGAATCTCATGTTATGGCAATCAAAAGAATTTTTAGGTACCTGAAAGGAACAGTTGAGTATGGTCTATGGTACCCTAGAGATCCGGATTTCTCTCTTCATGCTTACACAGATGCAGATTGGGCAGGAGATGTGGATGACCGGAAGAGCACTAGTGGTGGAGCATTCTTTTTGGGGAAGAGATTGGTTTCTTGGCTAAGCAAGAAACAAGATGCAATATCTCTGTCTACAACTGAAGCAGAATACATTGCAGCAGCAGGTAGTTGCACTCAAATCTTATGGATGAAGCAGATGCTAAGAGACATTAAAGTTGAATATGAGGAGCCTATCACAATTTTCTGTGATAATTCAAGTGCAATTAATATTTCTAAGAATCCGGTATTGCATTCTAAGACTAAGCACATATCTATCAAGTTTCACTTTTTGAGAGAACAAGTGAACAAGGAAGAAGTCAGATTGGAGTATGTTCCCTCAAAGGATCAGATTGCAGATATCTTTACTAAACCTCTTCCCAAGGACTCTTTTGAATATCTCCGGGAGAAGTTAGGGGTCATGGCCCCTCCGGTGATGAACTAGGATGCACTGATGTGCATCAGTCCGGTGGATATCACAGTCATATCTTGTGATCTGGATTGATGATGGGGAGCTGCAACTAAGGGGGAGCAGCTGGTATGATTCTGATGTATGAGAATTGCAAGTATGAGCCCTTTGCCATTGATGTCAAAGGGGGAGAGAAGACATGTGAAAAACAAGTGGTTGATGATCAAAGGGGGAGCAGTAAAGGAAGAGAAGACATGTGAAAAGTTGTTGTTGATAGGGGGAGCTGTGACAGAAAGGAGAAGTTCTCGTCTTGATGGTTTTTCACGTCACATTTTGCCATCAATGACAAAGGGGGAGATTGTTGCAAGTATGAGGTGATCCAGTGTTGTCATTGATGTCAACATACTCATATTGCATTGACAAGAAGGATTGGATGAGCTGTGTGCTGAGGATATTGAGAAAATTAGCCTCAGTCAGGAACAGTGAAGAACCGTGATGAGAAGAAGGCAAATGTATTGTATAGGTTGAGAACCGGAGGATGCGGATTAAAGGGTTTGTAGATATGAGTCTTGAGATGCTTCAGTTAAGATTTCAGAGGTCCGCATGAAGATCTGAAGAAGTTGTGGCTGTCGGTGTAGAACCGGTTCCGGCAAGTATTCAGAGGTGACAGAGGATCACAAAAAGGTCCGGTGAGGTCCGGAACTGTATAATCCTAATCTGCAGATTGGAAGGAGTCTTTGGGATGTCCTTGTGATGTGCCATATCAAGTTGTGTATGATTTGGAGGTCTGGAAGTACCTCTTGCATTATGACAGTGGCGACAGACAGTGTTCTTGAAGTTCCGGATAAGGAAGAGAAGAGATTCCAGTAAGTAAAGAAAGTGCGGATGTACCTGGTCATTCAGGTAGGCTTGTGAAAGTTCTTGGATCATGTTGAGGTTGTGTTGTTGGTCCGCATTGATAGTAGAGCCCAAAATTGAAGTTATTCTTCCGGATGAAGTTCTTGCTCTGTTTAGCCGACCGGATGAGTTGTTCATCCTGCGAATGTTCTTGTGGTGGCCGACTGGATGTGTTATTCATCTTGCAGATACTCTTATGGTTGTTTTCCAACTTAGATGTTTGTTCCTAAGTCGATGTCTTGTATAAATAATGGTTTGTGAGTTCATTTCAAAGTGTGGATTGTGTGGATGAGTGTGGCATAGCGAAGAGAAGTGCGAAAGGCAGAGCAGAGGTTTTTGGGCTTAAATGGAACTGATCCAGACATGGTAGAGATGTCATTCTCCAGTTCAAGATTATGATTCTTATCACTTTGTAGACAGTGTGTCTCCTTGTAGGCAGTGGGCCTCTTTGTGAGCAATGTGCTCGGGCAGTGAGCCCTAATTGGCAAGTGCCATTCTTTTTCTTATTCTTCTAACAGAGAATAATCCTTGGGTTAATCACCCCGTGGTTTTTCCCTTAATCGGGTTTTCCACGTCAAAATCTTGGTGTTCAATGTGTTGATGTTTATCTACTCTTGTGTTTATGTATTATGCTTTCATGGATGATTAATTGATATGCTGTTAACTAACAACGAAGAATCAAGTGTTTGAAAGTACAAGAAGTTTTATACAACTGATTCACCCCCCCCCTCTCAGTTGTATTCCTTAAATCCAACACATATCATATCATGTAATGTAAAACTTAATCACATAAATTTACTTCCAAATGCATAGATTAAATACCCAGCAACTACACTGAAATGAAGCTAGGTGTGCAGAAATCGCTTCCTACACTAATCTAATGAGGGGAGAGCTATGGAAATTCAATTTAATCTTTACAATTATAGAAACATGAAACATATAACAGAGATATTGCAGCAATACATGTAGAACCAGAAAGAAGATAGAAGAAGAGATAAGATATAACGCAGGGAAAACCCTTATCAGGTGAAAAACCCCACACTCGAAAACCTGCACAATGTATTATCAAAAATGAATATGGTTTACAATACACTTGCAATGCAAGCTCTTAATAGTCTTCGACACTCATTTCTGGAGTCAATCTAGAAACATAATAGTACCTGTCAATCACATTATACAACTCTTCCTCAAAAGACATGTTTATATAGAAAATACAAGGCAAAATTGCCTCTATCTTGGAATGGCCGTCCAACTTGGCCTCATGGCCCAAAACCCACATCTATGGACACTTGGTCAAAATTGTAAGATGCTTCTGACACTTGTCCACACACTCCATCCCAAAGAGATCACCTATTTCTAAAATGAGCTATGACAAATACTCTTATGACTCTTACAACCGTCATAGAATCTGTCATAGCTGTCATAAGTTACAACTGTAAGAGAATCTATCATACACAGGCTATAAATAGCATATTCTCTTACAACATGTCATAGTCCACCTTGGGGTGTCCAAAGATGCCTTTTTCAAAGATGCTTCTTGACACATGTCTTCACCTATCTTACAACCTTCTATTTCTGACTCTTACATGGCATAACTTCGTCATAGGAATCTGTCATAACCGTTTCGGTCAATATTCCCTTACACAACATCCAAGATGTCGACACATAGAAAAATATTCCTACCACTAAGTGAGACACCTATCTCCTCATGTGAGGACAAAATTACATTGTATCATATGCCATGTAGGATGACACATCACCATGCCAACTCCCACAATATGACAACATAGGATTTGCATCCAAATTATACAATAGGCAATAAATAAATAAATGCAATGAAATAATACAAGGAATTACCAAGGTTGAGGCACCTTAATTCTCAACATTCTCCCAATTGTCGAACACCCTATAAGAGCCAATAGAATAACAACATTTAACTGCTATAGGCTGAGAGGCCCATAGACTCTGAACACCATCTAAACTTCTCTGTGCCCACTGGCTTCATCAATGCATCTGTAACATTCTTCAAGGTATCTACCTTCTCCAAATTTACCTTCCCATCCTCTACCATGTCTCGCACGAAGTGAAACTGTACATCAATATGCTTTGTTCTAGCATGGAAAGTTGGATTCTTCGCAAGGCAAATTGCACTCTGACTGTCACAACTAATCGTAATCTGACCTGCATCAACACCAATATCTGAACACAATCTCTTAAGCCAAATGGCTTCCTTACAAGAATGAGCTGCTGCCATGTACTCAGCTTCTGTCATGGACAAACCACAGGTTGTTGCTTACTCATCCAACTAATAGCACCACCAAACAGCGTAAACACATAAGCACTGGTGGATCTCCTGCTGTCAATGTCACCTGCCCAATCTGAATCCACAAATCCATGAATATCGACAGAATGTGGAGGTCCTGTAACATTACCATGATAGCATATGGAATACTCGGAAGTACCCCTCAGATATCTGAATACTCGCTTAACTACATCCCAATGTACCCATCCAGGATTAGACATAAATAGACTAAGGACTCCCACTTCTTGGGCAATGTCTGGTCTTGTATAGACCATGGCATACATCAAACTGCCAACAACACTAGCATAAGTAACTCTGCTCATGTCCTCCACTTCACTAGGAGATTTTGGACAATCCTCAATAGATAACTTTGTTCCCAAAGAAACAGGAACACACAATGGTCTACAATCTGCCATGCTAAACCCATCCAACATAGTCTTCACATACTCTGGCTTAACCAAAGTTTTCTGTTAGTTCTATCTCTTCTTATTTCTATTCCTAGAATATATCTGGCTGCCCCTAAATCTTTCATTTCAAATTATGCTACCAACTGAGACTTAAAATTAGAAATCATATTCTTACCCTTCCCAATGATCAACATATCATCAACATATAATGCAACAATGAAAATACGATCACCATCATACTTATAATAGACATAGTGATCTGATTTCGATCTTACAAATCTAATTAACAGCACAAAGGCATCAAACTTCAAGTACCACATCCTAGGAGACTGCTTCAATCCATACAAAGACTTCTTTAACTTGCAAACCAAATTTTCTTTACCTTTCACCATGTAATGCTCTAGCTATGACATGTAAATCTCTTCCTTCAAATCACCATGAAGAAAAGATGTCTTCACATCCATCTGCTCCACCTCTAAGTCATAATCTGCTGCAAGAGATAACAGGAATTGAATGGATGTCAGCTTTGCAATGGGAGATAAGATCTCACCATAATCTATACCCTCCACTTGTGAATACCCCTTCGCAACCAATTTGGCGTTATACTTCTCAACATTGCCATCTGCACTTCTTGAGCACCCATTTATATCCAACAGGTTTCCGTCCAGGAGGTAAAGGCACCAAGTCCCAAGTTTGATTCTTTTCTAAGGAAGCCATCTCATCCTCATGGCCTCCTTGCAGGAACTTGTATCTTTCATATCCATAGCCTCTGACATAGTTCTAGGTTCATCACTGTTAGTAAGCAAACCAAAAGCATAACTAGAATCAAGCAATGTATAAAAAAACCTCTCAAGTTGCTTCCTAATTCATGTGGACCTCCTCAAAGGCTAAGGTTGAGGTTCTACTTCATCTTCTGAACTTTCATAGCTGCTAGAGCTCTCCTCATTTTCAGGTCCAACATTGTCTTTTTGTTTAGTCTTCTTAGGGGTAGAAGGAAACTGATCAACATCCTCTTTCTTTTCTTTTTCTTCTGGCTATAAAACAGTGGAAGAAGGTGTTAGGTCTCTGAAGATGACACTTCTTCTATATAACACTTTTTCAGCCACAGGATCCCAAAGCTTGTATCCTTTGACACAGACACCATAGCCAATAAAGATACACTTAACAACCTTGTTCTCCAATTACTGCTTCTCCCTAGGCACATGTACATATGCCTTACAACCAAAAACATGAAGATGCCTTATTGAAGGCTTTCTACCAGACCACACCTCCATGGGTGTCTTACCAACAAGAGCTGATGTAGGAGATTTGTTTATTAGATAGCAAGCAGTGGCAATAGCTTCAGTCCAAAACTTTTGTTCTAGGCCAGCTCCACTAAGCATACTCCTAGCCTTCTCCATCAGTGTCCTGTTCATCCTCTCTGCAACTCCATTTTGCTACGGAGTGTAAGGAGTTGTCTTATGTCTTTCAATCCCAAGTTCCTTGCAATATTTATTGAATTCTATAGAATAGAACTCACCACCGTTGTCAGTTCTCAAACATTTAATCCTTTTATCAGTCTAATTTTCAACAAAGGCTTTAAACTCCTTAAACTTACTATAGACTTCAAATTTGTTTCTGAGAAAATAAATCCATGTCCTTCTACTGTAGTCATCTATGAAAGATACAAAATATATAGATTTTGATAACGAAGGAACATTAACAGGACCAAATACATCAGAATGAACAAGGTCCAACACACCAGAAGACTTATGAGAACTTGAATAAAACTGAGCATGGTTTTGTTTTCCATATATGCAATGTTCGCAAAAGTCAAACTCAAGATTACAATAATCTAACCCCTCAATGGAGTTTTTATTTTTCAGGGTTCTAAGACCCTTCTCACCAATGTGGCCAAATCACTTATGCCATAACATAGTCTTTTCGGTAGGAAGCTTAACTTCCAAAGCATAAATACAACCATCAGGACTAGATACAACAGATTTCTTCATTGCTGGTTCAGATGGTGGGGATGAAGTGACTGCTGCCCACTTCCTTGAGTTAGAAGAACTATTGCATTGTGAAATGCATGCCTCCAGCTGAAACAGAGTACCTCTCCTAGTACCCTTAGCAAGCACAATAGCTCGTCTAGTAATCTTACATCCGTCTTTCGAAAAGACAACTTGCACACCTGCATCATTCAACATACTTACAGAAAGCAGGTTTCGTGCTAAGCCTAGGATGTGCATAACCCCAGAGATCCCCTTCACTCATCCATTAGGGAATCAGATAGAGACTCTTCTATGACCAACAATCTTTAGATGAGAGTCATCACCCAGGTACACCCTTCTACCATCGAACTCCGCATACTTAGTAAGCTAGTCTTTATGTAAGGTCATGTGGAATGATGCACCAGAATCAATCAACCACACATCATCAGATGCATGGGTTGCCAGGGCTGCAATGAAAGCATCGCCATCATCTTGTGACTTGTCAGAATCTGAATCTGGGTTCTTCTTCTTCTTTCTCTCTTCCTTTTTTCATTCCTTTCAGAAATGCCTAGTTTTGCCACAATTCCAATAGAGAGCCTTGGACTTTCCAAGAGATTTGGATCTACCCTTCTCATCTTTCCTGTCCTTCTTTTTCCCTTTCTCCTTGGGTCTTCCACGAACTGCAAGAGCCTCTTTGGTTACCTTAGAAGACTTTCTCTGCATCTCTTAAGACAACAATGAAGAAACCACTTCATCCATTTTGAATGTGGATGTGGTGCTTCCAATAGCCATGACAAGATGATCCCACAAGTCCGGTAAAGAACAAAGCAAGATCATACAGTGATCCTCCTCTTCCATCTTCACACCAACGAATGTCGATTGTGAAACCAACATGTTGAAAGCATTCACATGATCTGCAACAGATCCTCTGTCCTCCAGTCAAAGAGAATACAACTTCTTTCTCAGAAAAAGTTTGTTAACTAGGGATTTGGCTTGATACACATCTCCTAACTTCTTCCAAAGCAAGTTTGTAGTTTTCTCCTCATGGACATTTAATAGGACTGAATCAGCAAGACTCAATCCTATGAGACCCTTAGCCTTCTGATCTTTGAGATCCCAATCAGTTTATGACATTTCTGTAGGTTTTGTGCCATCAACGGTTTCCCATAGGTCTCGATCAACAAGCATGTCTTCCATCTTGAGCTTCCACAACTTGAAATCAGTGCCATTGAATTTCTCCACCTCTATCCTTCTAGATGTGCTTGTCATCTCCTTGCTGCAATAAGATTCAGAATACTCTACACAGACTCCCACTCAACTTAAGATCTGCTCAAAAAACCCCTACCCAACAACTAGGACCAAAGGTGATCAAGCTCTGATACCAACTAAAAGGAAGCTAGGTGTGTGGAAATCACTTCCTACACTAATCTAATGAGGGGAGAGCTATGCAAATTCAATTTAATCTTTACAATTATAGTAACATGAAACATTTAATAGAGATATTGCAGCAATACACATAGAACCAGAAAGAAGATAGAAGAGGAGAGACAAGTATAACGTGGGGAAAACCCTTATCCGGTGAAAAACCCCACACTCGAAAACTTGCATAATGTATTATCAAAACTGAATATGGTTTACAATACACTTGTAATGGAAGCTCTCAATAGTCTTCGACACTCATGTATGGAGTCAATCCGACAGCATAACAATACCTGTCAATCACATTATACAACTCCTCAAAACACCTATTTATATAGAAAATACAAGGCAAAATTGCCTCTATCTTGGAATGGGTGTCTAACTTGGCCTCATGGCCCAAAACCCATGCCTATGGACACTTGGTCAACATTGTAAGATGCTTCTGACACTTGTCCACACACCCCATCCCAAAGAGGTCGCTTATTTCTAAAATGGGCTATGACAGATGCTCTTACGAGTCTTACGACTATCATAGTTGTCATAACTTACAACTATGAGAGAATCTATCATACATAGGCTATAAATAGAATATTCTCTTATAACATGTCATATTCCACCTTGGGACACCCAAAGATGCCTTTTTCAAAGATTCTTCTTTACACATGTCTTCACCTATCTTACAGGCTTTTATTTCTGACTCTTATATGTCATAACTTTGTCATAGGAATCCGTCATAACCGTTTTGGTCAATATTCACTTACACAACATCCAAGATGCTGACACATGGAAAAATATTCTTACCACTAAGTGGGATGCCTATCTCCTCATGTGAGGACAAAATTACATGTAGTCAAATGCCATGTAGGATGACACACCACCGTGCCAACTCCCACAATATGACAACATAGGATTTGCATCCAGATTATACAATAGGCAATAATTAAATAAATACAATGAAATAATACAAGGAATTACCAAGGTTGAGGCACCTTAATTCACAACATACACTTTGTCTCAATCATAATCTATCTTTTATGCATAACCAAAAGTAAGGAGTGCAGTTTTAGGAGAACATAAGATCAGTCACTCAAGTAATTTCAGACATAGTTCTTTGATTCGTAGTCAAGGTTTAAGCATACAATTTTAAGGCCTAAATGGTTTCTTATTATAATGTGGTTTAAGACTATTTCTCTTTCTTAACTATATGTTGTTGATAACTGAGAGGGGGGGTGAATCAGTTATCCTAATTGTTTCTTCTTTTGAACTTTCTTATTAATCAATGCAGCATTGAAGTAAACAAACAAACATTACCATGAAATGAGAAACACATGACATAGTATTTTTGATGTGGAAACCCTGTTAAGGGAAAAAACCACTGGGTGATTAACCCAAAGATTATTCTCTATTAGAAGAATAAGGAATTACAAAATGGCACTTGCCAATTAGGGCTCACTGCCCGAGCATACTGCTCACAAAGAGGCACACTGCCTACAAGGAGACACACTGTCTAAAAAAGAATGTTATATAATACTTGAACTGATTGGAAGCATCCACATATGCTGGAGGTCAGTTCCAGGTAGGCTCAGTACACTGATCTGCTGCACTTCATCTTTCCTCTTCTCTTTATTCTGCTTTCCTTTCACATACCGGATCTCTCTCTGGTTGTTTCTGCTCTTCTCTACACTTATTCACACAATAACATCATACCTCCTCATTTTTCACAACTAAATCCATCGTGCATATATATCTGCACAAGTAATTTCATCACCTTTCTAGTCGGCATCCGGAACAATCTATTTTCTCACAACCTCTATTCTGTCAGCTGAATCCTTGCTCATCAAGTAATGTGGATCAAACATATACTTGTAGATATCATTAATCATGTCGGCCAAACATAATCCATGTCTTCATAACCTTTACCACTGTCAGAAACACATCTAGAAAGTAATCTGATGTTCTGTCAGTCAGTTCTTCCTTTGTTCACACTGTTACTCAGGAATCCGGTATTCAACTATTCATATCTTTTTCCTTGTCCATCACCGGAAGCTAAATCCTTGGAATCTATTACTCAAGGTAGTCCTCTTGACTTCCCCAAATCTGCACTACACCAAGACACTTCCTCTGAGAGATCCGGACCAATATGTCAGACCTTACCACATGCTCTATTCTTGTTCACCGAACCACAACAATCTTCATTCAGACTTCTGATAGAGACACACCATGACTTGCGGATATGTGGGATGACCTTTGTTTCCATCAATGACAACAACCATGAATCCATATAGTGTCTCTTGCCAACAATCTCCCCCTTTGGCATTGATGGCAACACTTAGTGAAAAATGACTAAGTGTTTACACTATGCTCCCCCTTGGCTAATGCTCTATCTTTATATACAATTTTTGGAACTCCCCCTTTGTTGGATTCCTCATTTTTCACTATTCCTCACTCCCCCTTTGACATCAATGGCAAAGGGTAGGGTCCGCACACCAAAATTTTCAAAAATTTACTATACTTAGCCGCATATTACATACTCACATAAACTGAAAAATGTCTGCAAAGGATGTCTTCAATTGGACTAGTTTTGTAGCCCAAATTTGCTTCATTCTATCCAAAATTGAAATGTGACGACTCAACAAAAATGTAAAAGCTTCTGCCCTCTTGAGATCTGTCGGATCATTGGTTTGGGTGGTAGTCTGAGCATCACTTATGGCCTCATGCATAGTTTCTAACTTCGGGATAATAATCCTTCTAAGTTCTCCCATCCGGTTAATTATATTCTTCCTTTCCTTCTCAAAGTTCTTTATTACATTTGTGATAGCAATAGTTTGACATTCCTGAATTACTATGGAGGAAGAGAGAGGATCAAAACTTTGAGACAAACTCAGTAGTTTGTCTTGTTCCTCTTTTATTTTCTTCTCAATTTCTACTGTTGCTTTTGACCAGGAGATACAAAATTTGTAAATGTCCCCGCCATCCTTAAGAGCATTTTCTAAGCTCTTTATTCCAATACTCATATTTCTCCTATCATTAGAGATTAATCCTAGTACTTCTGAAAATCTTTTATCCAAAAATTCCTTCCGGACCTTTTCTTCAGCTGATTTTTCTAGAGAATCAAAATGTGTATCAACACTGCTGACTAAGGTTTTGAGATTACCGAAAGAGGAGGCTGTCAGATCTATCTGGACCGATGGCATAATCTTTTCAAGCACTCTAGAAGTAGCCTCTATCAACTCATAGTCTTCCATATGAGACTTTAGGAGTTTTTCATTTGCCTTAGCATTAGCAAATGAAGCTATCTTCATTGTCTGCACTGGAGAGAGGGAATCAAAGTTGAATGGGCCTTGTAGCAGCTCCGGTTCATCAATCTCTATTGCTTCTTTGCTCAGAAATCTTTGGACAGTTTGTGCAGTGTCTCTTGCCGGAGGCAGATGTTTCTTCTCTTCTGCAGTCTTGGAGCTGTCCATTGGAATTTTCTCTTTCTCCACATTCTTACCACTATCAGTTGTGGTTTTCTCTGTTGGAGTCTTCTCTTTCTCTGCACCCTTGGTACTGTCAGCTTCTTTTTCTTTTACCGCTGCTTCTTTCTCTAGTACTTTCTCTTCTTCTTTGGATCCAGAGACTGTAGGGGAAATCGGAGGAGAAATGTTGGTTTGTTCAAGGCCCATCTCTTCTCTTACTTTCTCAAAAATTTCTTCTGCAGCACTTGTGGATGAGGGATCAATACCCAAGTCTTCTACAACAGGAAGATTAAACCTTTTGAAGGCTTTCCAGAGGATCTCTTCTGTCTCTAAGGCCACCTTGTCAGTCTCACCAAGCATGAGTTGATTCATCCTTGTTTTACTCTTGAACTCATCTTTGTAGTCCTTGAATATTATGTTCATTGTCTTGGGATCAATTTGAGGATATAGCTGAATAGCTATCTGCTCCCGGATCTCAAGATCTTTTGCCTGGGCATTGTTCTTTCTTATTTCTAATTCCTTTTCTAGGCTTTTAGGAATTAGAGATATAATCTCAATGAAAGCCTTATTGTATATGTTCAGATATTTGATTGTGGCTTCCTGTAGAATCTTTTGGTCAGCCTCATTGTAGTCATCATAGAATTCAGTCATTGGTTGAAGGTTTCCATCCACCGTGACTGACTTGATTACACTTTCTAGAGACAGGGTGGGCTTTTCAACAAATACCTCTGCCATTTCTTCCTTGTCTTGGCCTGTGGAGGGTTTACCGGATCCTTTCTTCTTCTGCTTCTTTATTTCTTTTACTCCCTCATCTGATTTTGTTTCCTCTTCATCTTTCTGACTTGTATAAACCCTTGTGGCTTTTATTTTAGATCTTTTCTCTCCTTTACCAGATGTCTGACCTTCTGATTTAGATATTTTTGAGCTTTTGGTTTTGACAGGTGTAGATCCTTTTGATGATCTGGTCCAGGTTGAGGTTTCCACCGGAGCACTTTTCTTGCTTTTCTTTTCTGCCTCTTTCTTTTCTTCCTCAACCTTTCTCCTCTTTTCCTGATTGGCATCAAGTGCCTCCTTTGGGATGCCTAGGCCTTGAGCAATATGCTCTACTTCTTTTCTCACCTTCCTCTTTATCTCAGGTTCTCTGAGTTCCACATGGATCTTCACACTCAGCTCCTCAAAGGTTCCAAACCTTTTTGTCTTTGGATCTTTGGGCTGACTTAGCATGTGTTGAACATGCAGTTCCACAATCTGTTCATCAACCTCATACCCCATGGGGATGATCCAAACTGTCCTTGGCTCCACTACCTCCATTAGGCACTGATCAGTATCCACCATAAAGCAAACTGAGTCTTTGTATTTTTCAACAACGGATTGGGGAATTCTTTCTCTTGCTTGCATCGTGCTTTGGAAGTTTTTGAAGTATCCCCACAGGGCTGTATTTCTTGCTTTGGCATGTCCAAGCCCATGTAAATAATCTCTTATCTGGACTGCAACAGGTTTATCATTCTGCCATACCCATCCACTTGATCCAGGCAGCTCATTCATGAAATAGAAAAATAGACATAATATGAGAGTACCATACTTAAAAGAATTCTTTTTTTCTATTTTGATCTTCTGTATATTTTCCATTAATTGGCTTAAAAGAAGTTCACAGAGATCATAATCTGCATTCTTCCTCAGCATCTCATAGGTAGTGTATACTGTAGTTCCGGATACAGAATTTTCCCTACTAGAGTGATAAATCTTGTATCCTATTATCATAGATGCATACTTGATATCCGGATCAGAAATATCTTCAATGGTCATTGCCCTCTTATCAAATTTTGATCTGGTGGCCTCAGTTACAATGTTATTTTTGATGGATTTGAGGATAGGTATCCCTCCGTAAGAGTATAGACCAGTCACTGCCCTAATTGCCTCTTTTGTGATCTTGCAGGGTCTATCCAGCCATAGGAAGTTGTCATGCATCCTACTCAATACATATCGGACCCATTCTTCTTCTTCAAAGTAGGGGAAATGAATGAATTGATCAAACTGTTTCTTTTGGATACCCTTATACTCTAGTTTAAGCTCAAAGGCATTGTCTATTAGTTGTTTGTGATAGAAATCTCTCAATTTGAATTCCCTGAATTCCTCAATACTTGCATGTATGTACACCCTAATGTCTTCTATGTGTAAAATGCCATGAGGAACACTAGAGAATGCTCCTAAGGGATCTACCTCCAATGAATTGTATGGGTGTTTCTTAAATTCAGGTTGGGGCCTATCTGAGATCTTTACTATATTCAGAGTGGCCATTTCTCAAAAGATTTGTAGTAAGATATCAAAAACAGAAAATACCTTATGCGCCTTCGGTTACACGGAGTGGTTGGATTGATTTCTGTATGTAATGACTTCGGCAGGAGATCTTTGGTGAACTTGATGAATCTTGTTGCAGAGCTCCACTTTTCACTTCTTCTTGAGTGCAGAATGAGCAAGTGATTTATGAGAAATCCCTTATATTGCTTCGCAAACCCTAATATCTGATGGCAATAAATGCTTGACCTACATTATTCTAGTTTGCCTTATTCGGATAACTTGAAGAACCAGATCAGTCCTGATCTATGAACATCATGCGGATCTTTCAATCATGAACAAAACAAGATGCCACATCACAAGGACATCCCAAACACTCTGTCCAATCCACAGAATAAGACAATGCACTTCCGGATCTCTCCGGACCTTTTTGAAATCCTCTGTCATTCCAGAGCATCTCCCTAAATAGGTCTTACTTGATCGATCATAACTTCTTCACATCTCCATGCGGACTTCTGAAATCTTATCTGGATCATCTCAAGATTTATATCTTCAAACCCTTTACTCCATATTTTGTGCCACATCTGGCACCACTTGATTGGATGGGGGAATAGGATTTTCTATGAGTCTCCCCCTGAGCTAGAGCTCACCTTTAATTTTTGGAAGGAATATCAGCACCAGAGTTTGGTGCGGATCCAACCTTTACATTCTCTAAACTTTTCTTTACCCAAATCTTGTTCATCTGATTTCTAACTTCATCCACATTCATCTATTGTTTACCCTTGTCTTGATTCTGATTATACACCGGACCTCTTTTGTCCTGATTCTTGCTTCTGCAGACTTTTGCATTATGATCGGACCTATTACAGATTTGGCAAATAACATTCCCTTGCATATTTGACTGATAACCTCTTGATCTGCATTGATTAGCCATATGACCTACTCTATTGCATGCAAAGCATCTACCATTGAATGATTTGTTTATTTGCATATTTCTGCATTCATGAGACTTGTGTCCATACCTTTTGCAGTTAAAGCACTGTCCGGAGAAGGATGAATTAGTCTGATTCATTCTCTTTCTGCACTGATTAGCTTTGTGACCAAAGTGATTGTAGCTGTGGCAGTATCCATTGAAGGATGGATATCTTTGAGCATTGGGCTATCTTACCGGAGGTCTTCTAGGCCTATTCCTTGGATTTTCTGATCCAAAATTCTTTTGATTGGATCCAAAGCTTTCTCCTTTCTCATATCCCAAACCATACTTGTCATCTGCCCTCTTTTGACTTCCAAGAAGAACTTCAAGTTAAGCAGAACTTATCTTGAATTTCTCTTTATATTCATTTGCTGTTTGAAGATCTCTTTTGAGAGAGACAATTTGATCCTCAAGTTTTTCTTCATTACCTTTGGCATCTTCAAGATCAGATTCAAGATGTCTGATAATCCTGTCCATCTGGAGGCAATCTTCGGATTTCTCTTTAATAGATTGTCTTAGATTGTCTTCAGCTTTTCTTTTCTCTTCAATTTCTTGAGTAAACTTTATAACTCCTGATTCCATTTCATGTCTTCTCATAATGACTTCTTTTGATAACTTTTCACATAACTTGGTTTTCTCAGTCAATTCTTCATTTGTATTACTTTCTTCACTTTGTCTTGCCAATTGTTGGAGCAGCTCTTTTCTTTTTTTCATAGAGAGACTTAATTTGTCCTTAAGTTCTCTCATGAATTCATTAGCCTGTTTGAGTCTTTCCTTTAATTCATTGACTTCAGAGTTTGACTATTCAAGATCCTCAAGGGCAATCTTGAGTTGCTCCCTTAAACCATATGCATCTATTTGAACTCCCAGATCTTCCTCAAGCTGTTAGGCTCTATTAGGAGGAACTTGGCTCTGATACCAATTGTTGATAACTGAGAGGGGGGGTGAATCAGTTATCCTAATTGTTTCTTCTTTTGAACTTTCTTATTAATCAATGCAGCATTGAAGTAAACAAACAAACATTACCATGAAATGAGAAACACATGACACAGTATTTTTGATGTGGAAACCCTGTTAAGGGAAAAAACCATGGGGTGATTAACCCAAAGATTATTCTCTGTTAGAAGAATAACGAATTACAAAATGGCACTTGCCAATTAGGGCTCACTGCCCAAGCATACTACTCACAAAGAGGCACACTGCCTACAAGGAGACACACTATCTACAAAAGAATGTTATATAATACTTGAACTGATTGGAAGCATCCACATATGCTGGAGGTCAGTTTCGAGTAGGCTCAGTACACTGATCTGCTGCACTTCATCTTTCCTCTTCTCTTTATTCTACTTTCCTTTCGCATACCAGATCTCTCTCTAGTTGTTTCTGCTCTGCTCTACACTTATTCACACAATAACATCATACCTCCTCATTTTTCACAACTAAATCCATCGTGCATATATATCTGCACAAGTAATTTCATCACCTTTCTAGTCGGCATCCGGAACAGTCTATTTTCTCACAACCTCTATTCTGTTGGCTGAATCCTTGCTCATCAAGTAATGCGGATCAAGCATATACTTGTAGATATCATTAATCATGTCAGCCAAACATAATCCATGTCTTCATAACCTTTACCACTGTCAGAAACACATCCGGAAAGCAATCTGATGTTCTGTCAGTCAGTTCTTCCTTTGTTCACACTGTTACTCAGGAATCCGGTATTCAACTATTCATATCTTTTTCCTTGTCCATCACTGGAAGCTAAATCCTTGGAATCTATTACTCAAGGTAGTCCTCTTGACTTCCCCAAATCCGCACTACACCAAGACACTTCCTCTGAGAGATCTGGACCAATCTGTCGGACCTTGCCACATGCTCTGTTCTTGTTCACCGGACCACAACAATCTTCATTCAGACTTCCGGTAGAGACACACCATGACTTGCGGATATGTGGGATGACCTTTGTTGCCATCAATGACAACAACCGTGAATCCATATAGTGTCTCTTGCCAACATATGTGGGTTAAGGGAAAGAGGAAACAAAATAATTTAATTCGATGCCAGCAACTTGCAAACAACCTTTCCAAACAAACATCCATATAGAGGAAAATTAAGTCACACTTTCTATCCAAATAATAACTACCACCCATAGGCAATTTTTCCATTTCTAAACACAAGATTAGGATTCCATTACATCACTCTACATGCATTAGAGTAATCACAAAAGATAGACAATAATTCATTTATAAACTACCTACATACTTTTCCTTAGTCTATTCTAACAACCCTTTTACATGCAGTATGAAAATGCTCCGAACAACATATGGGTGTAGACACTTCTACCAGCCACGGAGAAACATGCAAAGAGATGACACACTCAGACCAGGACTTCCCTTGTGAACCACATAACATACATTCCTACTTGCATAGAACCACATAAGTAACCTAGCTGCATAAAACAACTTCTTATCCTAATGTACATTTAGTCAAACAAAAGAAATCCACATGCCAATCTTGTTAACTAATTAGTCTAAACCTGCACATGCATTCCAAGACTAAATTTGTACTTTTAAAGAACTGGAAGTCATGAAAATTAAACAAGGTCACACAAGGGAAATAAATAATCATAAACATCCAGGGAATCACCCCCAACAAGAGAATGCACAAAGCGTGTAATCCTCTACCTAACATCTAACTGGGTGTTTAGATTAAAATATGGTATCTAACACAAGGGTCCCTATGACCTTCTAGCCATACATCAGATATCTGAGAACACATATGAGAAGATTCATGAAACTTCTAAAGCACCTGAGGCAAGGGTAACCTTACCCTAAGTGAGTGAGGTTAGGTTAGGTGAGATGGTGACATGCCAACCACCTCTCACATCTCCCAAACTCGTCACTTGACTCAAGGGCCAAGTTTGGGTGACCAAACAAGAGTTAAAACAAGTTTATACATGCTAAGAATAGCCCTAGACCCTAGAGGTATGACCTAGGGTCATTATTTGACCATTATTAACACTAGGGAACTCTTAAAATCACATGAAAAGGGCTCAAAACATTTAGCACTAAAAAATTGTGCAAACCCAACATTACAATTTACAACACTTCAAGGAGATAAATTACAAAGGGGTAAACCTTACAAAATATCATAAATCAAATACAACATAATCATCATTCTCAAACACAAATGACCTTAGTCCATCTTAGGGACTAGGTCAGCTTAACAAGGATATAATATATGGTTATTTTCTGACCTCTGATTTTCCATGGGCATGGAAAATTACCTACACACTTCCACAAACCCGTTAATAGCACATGGTACATATAGTCAAAGTTAAGTGAAGTATATATAATACACACATGATCGCAATAGCACATATAACATCAATAATAACCACATGCTAACATTTTCATGATTCTCAAATCATTCACAATTCACAAGTATAATCAGGATCACATAATGTAAGATGCATCATCAATTTCATCATAAATAAACATACCAATAGCATCTAATTCAAAAAATCATTTAAATATCATATCCTCAAATGAAATCTAATGTAAGATCTAAACATCCAGAAAGCATAAACCATCTGACTAATCAAAGAAAGATATAGTAATGAAAGTCTAAATACGGGATCAACAGTCCCCAATTGTCTACATGTCCATCATAAACTCCATTGAATAAGTATTGTTAGCAAATATATAAGGTGAGGTAAAAGTAGGCCTCACATCGTCTCCCCTAAGACTAAACTTCCTCCTAGAAGTCAGCAAAGAAGTGAGGGTAGAGTGTCCTCAATCTAGTAGCATCCTCTCATGTAGCTAAGACCTCATCATAATGGTCCCACTAAACTTTGACCTGGTCTAGCTCTCGACTTTGAAGGCCCAACATCTAATGAGCCAAGATGTGAATTGGCTCCAAAGCTAGCTACCCGTCTGACTTGACCTTTAAGGCATCCCAATCCAAAACATGAGCCATATCATAAATGTAATGTCTCAACACAGATATATGAAACACATCATGGATGCGCGATAGGCTAGGTGGCAAATTAAGATGGTAAGCTATAGGTCCTATCCACTCCAATATCTCAAATGGTCAAAAAAATTGAGATACAAGCTTAGAGCCCTTTCCATAATGGATTGGAATCTTATGCAGCTGCAATCTCAAGAACACCTTGTTGCCCACAAAGAATCTCTGATCCAATCTCTTAGCATCAACATACTTCTTATGGCGATCTTGTGCCTCCTGCAAATGTTGCCTAATGAGGGTGACTTGTTGCTCCATATCATGTACCAACTCATGTCCAATAGCCACTCTATCCTCAATACAGTGCCAACTCAAAGGAGTCTTGCAAGGCATACCATACAAGGCCTAAAACGGAGGCATACCTAATGAGCTGTGATGCCCATTATTGTAGGAAAACTTAACTAGATATAGATAGTCCTCCCATCTAGACTAGTGATCCATCACATACATGCGAAGCATGTCCTCTAAAACCTGATTCACCCTCTCAGTCTACCCATCTATCTCAGGGTGATATGTTGAACTAAAGTTGAGCTAAGTGCCCAATGCCTGTTGTAATGCTCTCCAAAAAGCTGATGTGAACACTTAATCTCTATTTGATATGATGCGATGAGGTACTCCATGAAGTCTCACAATGTCATTCAAGAAGACCCTTGCCACTACAAGTGCATTGCACATCATATGTATCGGTGAAAAGTGTGCGACCTTGGTCAACTTGACAACCGTCACCATGATGACATCATGGTGACAAGATGACAAAGGTAGACCAACTATGAATTCCATGGAAATGGTATCCCATTTCCACTCCAGTATCTTGTGAGGGTAAAGAAGTCTTGTTGGATGTTGATGCTCAGCCTTGACCCTCTAGAACTCAAGGTAATGAGCTACAAAACTCTACTATATCATGCCTCATCCCTACCCAGTGATACAACTATCTCAAATCAACATGCATCTTCTGCACCCCAAGATGTGTTGCATACGGTGCTCTATGAGCCTCTGATAAAATCACTTATCGAAGATCACCTACTAGGGGAAGATAGATGCAATGTCGATGTCGAAGAAATCCATCTATCTTAGGAGAATATCTTGAAAACTTTCCCTTAAGGGCCCTCTATGACTGAATCTCTTGCTGAACCTCAAGAGACCACTCGTCCTCCAGTAGATGCTACAAGATGCGCCCTCTCAAGTCCACACTCAAGGTAAAGGTTAGGATCTCGTGGCACCTCTGACTCAAGGCATTGACAACCATGTTCTCCTTCCCTTTGATGTAATGCACATCAAATTCATACTCACAAAGGAACTCCATCCAATGCCATTAGCGGGTGTTTAGATTTGACTTTGTGAAGAAGTACTGAAGACTATGATGGTCAAAGTGTAACTCGAAATGATGTCCTAAGAGGAAGTGTCTCCATCTAACAAGAGTGTGAACCACTGCTGTAAGCTCTAAATCATGAGTAGGGTAGTTCAGCTCGTGGTTCTTGAACTTTCGTGACTCATACGTGATCGTTTGACCATCCTGCATAAGGATTGCACCTAGTCCCTCTAAAGATGCATCAGTGCATACCATGAAGTCTACCATTGGGTTAGGTATTGCTAGAATAGGAGTGCTAGTAAGATGCTCCTTGAGGACCCCAAAGGCCCTCTCACATTGATCTATCCACATGAAACTCTTCCCTTTCCACTGAAGGGAAGTGATAGGGTGTGCTATCCTGGAAAAGCCCTCAACAAATCTGTGATAATATCCTACTAGCTCCATGATAGCTCTAATCTTTGATGGATCTACAAAGATACCATCACCAGATAGAATGTGACCCAAGTACTGAACCTCTGTACGAAAGAAGGCACACTTCACCAAGTTGCCATAAAGCTACTGATCTCTCAAACTCTGTAAAACATGGCGCAAGTGCTCCTCATGCTTCTCCTCAGTCTGTGAATATATCAATATGTCATCAAGGAATATGATTATGAATTGATCTAGGAATGTGTGAAACACCCTATTCATGAGACTCACGAATACTGCAGGGGCGTTTGTGAAATCAAAGGGTATCACTGTGAACTCATAGTGACCATAGGGAGTCTGAAAGGTAGTCTTATGGATATTTGCCTCTGTAGTGCATAACTGATGGTAACCAGACTTTAGGTCTATCTCAAAGAACACTCTGGGCCCTTGCATTTGATCAAACAAGTTGTCAATCCTAGGCAAAGGATAATGGTTCTTCATCGTCACCTTATTCAGTTGCCTATAATCCATACATAGTCAAAGAGACCCATCCTTCTTCTTTGCAAAGATGACCAATGCGCCCCAAGGTGAGACACTAGATTAGATGTGCCCCTTCACTAGCAACTCCTCTAACTAAATCTTGAGCTTTGTAAGCTCATGTGTGGTCATCTTGTAAGGTGCACGAGACACTAGCTCAACACCTAGTACAAGGTCTATGTGAAAATCTACCTCTCTACGAGGTGACATCCCTGGAAGCTCAGGTGGAAAGACATTTGTGAACTCCCTAATGATGGGATGGTCATCAAGTGAAGCCTCTAGCTCATCCTCTGATCTATCACTGACTATGATTGCAAACATCTAACATCCTTTCCGCATACAATGCTTAAGTTGTTTAGCAGAAATCATACTTACTGTTGTGGGCTTCTGAATGCCCACTATCTCAGTTGTTGTACTATGGTCGTCAAGGCAACCTATCACCTTTTGGTGACAATCAAGTTTGGCTCTATGAGCCGCAAGCCAATCCATGCCTAACACCACACCATAAGACCCTAAGGGTATGACCCTAAGGTCTACAACTATAGTGAATGATCCAAGTGTAATCTCACAATTTGTGACCAATGAATCTATGACCATCTTGGCCCCTATGGCCAACTTGACCTCCCGCCTAATGTCCTGCCTAGAGGCCACTAGCCTGCAATGCTCCACTAATGATGGAGAAATAAAGGAGTCTGTGGCTTTAGAATCAAACGAAATAGTAATGGGAACATCACCAATGGTACCTAGAGTCTCTATCACAAAGGCCTAAAAGTTAGCCTGGTGGTTATCAAACACTACAAAAACTTAGTGAGATTGACCCTCATCTCCAATTATCTGCTCAGAACCACTAGCATAATGACCTCTAGCTATAAATCCATGTGGGCACTCTCTAGCCAAGTGCCCTACGCCACTACATACATAACAAGGTCCTCGAGCCTGAACATGCATTGACTGATTCTGACTGGACTGCTGTGCTCTAGATCATCCTATACTAATCTATGACCCTCTAAAGGAATACTATGACCTAGTTGGTCCTGCATCTGGTGCTTACTAACACTAGTCTCTCCATGGACCCTATGACTACCACCCTTGATTGGGACCACCCTATGCTCTCTGTTGTGGCCGTGACCTCTGCTGATACTATTACTTTTGTGGAGGTCTAGGAGGTAAAGATGTAGATGTAAACCACCCCTATGAGGTGGTTGGGGTCTACATAAACCCTAGTCCTAATGATGACTACGGTCCTAAAATTGTCAACATGACCTGTGGCCCCGCCCATGGACCTCCTCTGTAATAAGCGCCTTCTTAGCAGCCTTGCTCATAGTCCATGGGTCTTCCATGTGAACAGGCCCTGCTATGCTAGGATTCAAGCCTCTGATAAATCTACTAACGAGAAGCTTCTCATCCTGTAGGTACTCGGCATTACATGACAACTCCACAAACTTTCACTCATACTATGCAACTATGGAACCCCACTACTGTAGATCATGGAACTCATCTATAAGGAGCTATCTGTAGTGTTCTAAAAGATATCGCACACTATAGTACTCAACAAAGGTGTTCTAAGAAAGCATGTCCAAGGATAGGTGGTGTTTGTGCTCCTCCATGCACCACCAAGTCATCACAGCATCATGAAGCAAATGTACTATGACACGTGCCTTTGTATTACTCCCATAGGGATGCAATGCAAAGCACCAATCTAGACTGATGAACCAAGCATCAGCCTTAGCTCCATCTGAAGTATCCATGAATGTAGGTGGATTCATCTTAAGAAAATCTTTGATAGTGTCTCCATGGTCTCAGTGTCCTCAAACGGGTGCATTCACCTTGTCTTGTTGTCCATATCCATACAGGTCATGATGAATTAGCTCCACTACTACCTCCTTCTTATGATCCTCATGAGACAGAGGGCTCCTACGACGCTCCCTATGGGTTGATGCGCCATCCTCGCCTGTAGTGACATGAATCTCAACATGAGGTTCATTCACGATTTGTGGCAATCTCTCTAACACTACCTACAAGGCCTGAAGTATCTGGGGTCCTATGTCTGGAGGTGGCTCTAGATTTTGGCCCTCGGATGGTGGAACATCTCCCAAACTGGGTCCTCTAGGCTCACTAGCATGTAGTGTCCTCTCAATCTAGGTGGCATCCTACATTAACAAGGTACCTAAAATTAAAACAAAATTGTGGAATAAATAATGTGCCCTCAATGCCCAATGTTTAAAGTTGGGCTCTAATACCAAATGTCATGCACAACATTCACCATGTGGTTATGACATGATAACCACATGTCATGTCCATATTTACCATGTGGTCATGACATGAATTATCAAAAGGTTTCCCACCTGACTCTAAAAACCCCATCACGTGCAACGTGCACGCTTAGTGACACACACACGTGATGTAGTTGTCTCTACAACTAACATCAAACATGTCGCTTGAAGGTGGGGAAAGTCAATCACCATGGGATGATGTAATACTCCCTTCACAATCCCTACGAGTGAAAGCCACTAATGGGGTGTGTGTCAAGAGGAGCGACACTGAGAGGGTTGGATTCTGTTTTAGATTCCAACCCTAGAGTTACTATATTGAAGTAGAACGATTTTGATATAAATCAAATTCTAACCTTAGGAAAACTACCAACTTAACAAAATTAACATTAAATTTACACTATAATCAACATTCAACTAAAACAATTAATCAAGCATCTAATTCAATTAGGGGAAAATAATCAAACTAAACTCAACAATAAATCCCATCTAGTCTAGAGAAATTTTGACAGCATAACAGGTCCAAATGGAATAATTCCTATGGTGATTTCGACAGCATAACACCATCTCATCAATTATCTAGGAGGTTTGCAAAAATAAATTAAAATAAATTCTACACCCTAACCCCTTTCAAAATTTAAATAAATTAAATGCATAACATTAACTATAAACCCTTCCCAATTATTTTAATCCAAATAACTAAACGTAACTACCACTATAGTTTCATTTCCAACAAAAACTATAATGTAAATAAATTTGCAAAGATGGTTTATTTAATTCATTTAATATAAAGGATAATTTGTTCTCACTTAAAATGTACACAAAGAAATAAAACAACTAAATAAATTAAATACTTGCACACACACAAAATATAAAAAGGGCTCCCACACTCCAAGTGGGTTTGATTAAGCACCCTAAACCAAATAAAGCTAGTTAATCAATCTTTAATAAGTTAGGGCACCAAATCCTAGGTTTGAGTTATAAAAGCAATGCAAACCTCTCATTTGTTCACAATCAACATTGGTTTTCTTTTATTAGTGCAGGTTCTCAAGGCAAGTTTAATGGGAGTGGAAGGTACCTCCCCAAGTGGGAGGTATCTTCCCAAGAAAGGAAAAACAATTGTTTTCTTTATTATTACAATCTAACATTTTTCTACAGGTTGAAATATTTTTCTTCTAACATTCACATTTGTTTTGGTTTCTAGTTTATCACCCATTTTCAAATTGTTTAAAAAGAACAGGTTTCTAGGACCATAGTTTTCTATTTGCTTAAGATGAAATCCTACTTGTTTCAAAGTTTCTAAGTTCTTTTGTGCTCTCTAGTTTATTTTTGAAAAAAATATGTTTTACACAGAGAAGTAAAAATTTATGACAGGAATATCTATATATATATATATATCCCAAGTCTTAAGAATGCAAGGACGAAACAGGATACAGGGTAGAGTTATTGATTAGGGTTGAATATCCTTTAAGGTTGAGAGAAAATATTCATGGGGGCTGAAGCCACGGGCACCTTACGGTGTTTCCAGGGTGCAGCCCTAAAAATGAAAAGAGGAATGGGGGGCAGGGGCTATGTCACCCCCCGCAGAGCCTTAAGCTCTATGTGGGGGGGAGTGGGACGAGGTCCCCTTTCCCTCCCTTTCAATACTCTTAAAAAAATATAGGGCGACCGTAGGGGCTTCGGCCCCTGTGAACTGCCAGAGTTCTTAAAAAAAAACTTTAAGCCAACGTTTAAAAAATGTGAACCCTATAAGAATCTCAACTAATATTTTATGTGAAAAACACTATGATTAAAATGTGTGATGCGACTATGTTAAGATACTTATAAGTTATAAATGTATACAATTATGTGCATATTTGATTATAGATATATATATATATATATGGTATGTAAAAGATGATTTCTGTATATATATTAACTTTGAAAAATACAAAATGGCTACTTTAGCTAGAGTTGTAGTCTTTCATTCCCAAACATCCCCTATGTCTGTAAACTACTATTAATAGACCATGTAGGGTTTCTGCAAAGGATGAAAAGAAGGCCACGCAGAGCCTTAGAGAAAAAGAAAAATTTGCCCTTATGGCTACTAAGATTATTCTGACTATCTATATATCTATTATCCTTCTAACAACTGATATCATAGCTATGCATAATATAAGACAATATAAGAGTATACCTGGGAAGTTGCCACATAATCACATGAGGTTCATTTCCTATGTCATGTCTTGGAAGGGTTGCACCCAGTCGAACTGGCCATTCACAGCCTCTAATTGAAGTATCTTCTTGAGGAAAGCCACTGATTTTTCCACCTTCTCCTTATGCTCAATCAATGACATACCTTTTAGATCAAGGATGAAGGGAAATACCTTAATCACTTCTCCCTAGTCCTGAGGCAAAGGGATATCTCTCGGCCGTGGAGCCCCAATTCCTGCAAACATTACACCAAGAGTCTTCTCCAGCCCTCCAAGAATATCTACTTTCAAGAGCTTGGAAACTATTGCCTTCACATCCACCTTAGAGACTCTTGCATCTAGCATGGAAGCAAGAAATCTTGAGGAAATACTAGTGTCCACTGTATAAGCCTCCTCTGCATCCAAGAAACCACTGCTAAGGATAATCTTTATTGCTGCCAGGATAAGATCATCATGGAGTCGCAGGACTCTCTTTAATCTTTGGTCTGTAATCCCTCCTTTGAAAGCCATCTGTCTCACAGAGCTTTCCGATTGGATAGGGGTGTCGATTCCCAAATTAACCAGGCCTTCCAATGTAATTCGAGCTATGAATCTTGAATTGCGCTCCATTGAAAATGCAAACATTTTTCTTCCAGTTCTCTACAAGTTAGGAATGATATGATGGATATCATATGAAGGAGATAGGTATACTCAAGGAAGGGTCTCGAAACCCCCAACTTAGCAAAGGCTCTCGAAGCAATGATCACTTGACATGCTTCATAGGGAATGTTGAGGAGATGATAACTTTGTTATTTCTATCTATCCCGTCAACCTCTGCCAACCTTAGTGAAATCTTCTTGCTAGAGGAGAAAGTTTTTGAAATGATGACTAGGATATCACATCCATTGTCATCGTTATCGATCCTATCACTTGCTATGAGTGAATAGGGTGTCTGCCCAGCCATCCCCAAAAATTGGGGGTAAGGTCCCTCAATTGTTGACGCAGTAAAGGGAAACCCCACGAGGTTTGAACCTAGTTTGTTAGCACTACATGCAAGAAGCCCCACTATTTCACCACATGATCTCCCCTAGGTAAGGTCCCTCAATTGTTGACATGGTAGAGGGTGACCCCGTGAGGTTTGAACATGGGTTGTTGGCACTACAGGCAAGAAGCCCCACCATTTTGCCACAGGGTCTCCCCTATATATATCGCTCTGAAAAAAAAACAATAGTTTAATTCATTGTGTAACAAAAAATAGTGAGTTTACTTTATCACATATATATACCTTAAATATATAGACAAAGATATATAAATATATCAAAATATATACCAACTCAAGAAGTTAAAATTAAACTAACCAATTTATTTTTATTTTAAAACAAGCATAAAATTATTATCTCTTTTCACTACAAAAACTATAGAATACAATTTCCTTTCTTAAGTTATTTTCTTATGCATAAAATAATAACAAATAAGGAGAGAGAGAGAGAGAGATTTTGCTTTCAACAATGGAATGAAGATGAATCTATTGCCTCATTTATTTAACATAGTACAATATTTACAAGGAGAGTAAAGGGAACTACAACCCTTATGAGAGCTCAACTCTCAAACCAAAACAAACTTATTACAAGCCCAAAATAGGGATAAGGCATCTCAATGCCATCATTTTTACAACTACAAAAGCCACTAAAACTCAAGTATCTTTCCAAATCTCAACTTCTCCATAGCCACCAAATGAACCTACATAACACACAAAATAGTTCACCATGCCCATGGGAAGCTCTCCTCCCAACCTAGGCCTACAAGTAAGCCACCCCCAAGCTAGGAGGCCTTTCAATAACCAAGGTTCATACCACAAGGGTTACAAAACACTCACACCAAACACAATAACACCCTCCCAAGGCAAAACACTTACTAACCAATTTTAAAAATGAGTTTGAAGGGTGAGAGAGTGGACTACTCTCAACTCAAGGAAACCCAAAACTCAAATACTCATAATATTCATAACTCCTTGGCCTCTTGCCATAAACTTCTCATATTTCAATACAAGGAACTCATGCCATAAAACCCATACTTCTCAAAACTCCAATATAAGGCCCATGGCCATAAAATCTACACCAAAACAATTAGGGGAAATCGAGGAGGTTCACACCTCTCACACCCATGACAAAGGTGAGCTCTCTCATATGGAGATCTCACCAACACAACCCTTTAAAAACCCACATACAAAAAACTAAAATAACATAAGCATAACAATCATAAAGCATACATAATGCATAAGAAAAAGTAAGTGAAAATAGTCTTGAAGCCTTGAGAGCATATCTCTCAAGCTTCAAGAGTAGAGCATGTTGGTGAAGAGCTTTGCACAAGTCCTTCCCAAATCCTTTAAGTCTCCTCAAGTCCTTCTCTCCTTCCCAACACAAACATAAAATGCAAAAAGAAAGAACCCTCATCTCTTCTCCAAGAGAGATAAATAGGCTTTCTCACAAGCCCTAATGGATGAGAAGGTGACACTTGTCATCCTCTCTTCCATCCACATAACCCTCCTCACAACCCCACAAGAATGAGAAGGTGACACTTGTCATCTCCCCATTCCACAAAGCTACACACTCTCTCACAAATTCTCTCACACATGTGTGAGAGCATAGGGAGAAGTGAACACACAAAGGAAACTTCACATGAATGAGGAGGTGACACTTGTCACCTTCTCATTGAACTATGCTACACTCCTCCCCACATTTTCTCTCGCAAATGTGTGAGAGAATAGGGAAGAGGTCTCACACATATGAGAAGATTCAAGAAGCTTCTAAAGCACTTGAGGCAAGGGTAACTTTACCCTAAGTGAGTGAGGTTAGGTTAGATGAGATGGTCACATGCCAACCACCTCTCACATCTAAACTCGCAACTTGACTCAAGGGCCAAGTTTGGGTGACCAAACAAGAGTTAAAACAAGTTTAAACATGCTATGAATGGCCCTAGACCCTATGGGTATGACCTAGGGTCATTATTTGACCATTATTAACACTAGGGAACTCTTAAAATCACATGAAAAGGGCTCAAAAAATTTAGCACTAAAAATTGTTCAAACCCAACATTACAATTTACAACACTTCAAGGAGATAAATTAAAAAGGGGTAAACCTTACAAAATATCATAAATCAAATACAACATAATGATCATTCTCAAACACAAATGACCTTAGTCCATCTTAGGGACTAGATCGTCTTAACAAAGATATAACATATGGTTATTGTCTGACCTCTGATTTTCCATGGGTATGGAAATTACCTGCACACTTCCACAAACCCATTAATAGCACATGGTACATATAGCCAAAGTGAAGTGAACTACATATAACATACACATGATCTCAATAGCACATGTAACATCAATAATAATCACATGCTAACATTTTTATGATTCTCAAATCATTCACAATTCACAAGTATAATCAGGATCACATAATGTAAGATACATCATCAATTTCATCATCAATAAACATACCAATAGCATCTAATTCAACAAAGCATTTAAACATCATATCCTCAAATGAAATCTAACATAAGATCTAAACATCCCCAAAGCATAAACCATCTAACTAATCAAAGTAAGATATATTAATGAAAGTCTAAATACGAGATCAACAATCCCCAATTATCTACATGTCCATCATAAAATCCATCGAATAAGTATCGTAAGAAAAATTATAAGGTGAGGTAAAAGTAGGCCTAACAGTAACATATGATATGGTTTATAATGATAATATTATGAAAATTGTTAGACATGTCACATGAGCAAGTTTTTCTAGGAAATATTGATCCAAATGCTACATATTTCTATCCTCTTTTATAACCATCAATTTTATTTTATAAATGATGAAATCCTAAAAAGCAATGATTATGGACCATTATACATTAGAGCACAAATGAAGGAATGTGAAATATAAGTTGTTCTAATTGACTAAAAATAATAATATAACATATGCACCAAATCTTTATTAGTTTGTACAAAAGTAAAAGCATGGTCATATTCTCATCCAAGAGTTGCTTTAATGATGACAAATGGAATTCTAATTCAAACCGTTGGTTGTGTCATCTTACCACTTGAATTAGCACATAAATAAGTACAAGTACTATGCCATATTATCAATTCTAGAGATAGATTTTCAATCTAATTTATGTAGAAGTATCCCATGGTGTAAGAGAAATCTTGCATCATCGAAAATTATTTTCTTTCACTTTGTTTGTTTTCTGGTAAGTTTTCAATAATATTCTAGTCATCATCCAGGCATTGCAATTCTTGCTATATTCCATCATAGTTGTAAATTTCACCTCTCAGTTGGGAACACATGATCTACCATGAGATGAGAACATATCATATAATTTTGAGGATATTTTGATCACTATCTAAAGGAATATTTTAGTTCCAAAATCACTACTACAAATAATACGATAAATCCATTTTCTTTGTTTCAAGATTGCAACACCTTTTTGAGGCATGCAACAACAAAGGGAAATATTTATAGATTTTGTGGACACAAGAGAGCCTATGATATGAACCAGATTGAGATTCATTAATCTATCATCACCATATTCATTCGACATGGTTCCTTCTATATGTTTGGTAGACTACATGTTATACTTGGTATCAAGCTTTGAACCTCCTTGTGAATGATAGAGATCACCCATAAGGCTAGAATATACTATATAAGCATCACTCTGAATCATTTAGAAGGTAGTCAATTTAATGCCAATCTATGAGTTCATTGATAGTTAAGAAAGCACTGTATTGTAATATAATTTGAATTTTGTAATTCACACATAGTTGAGTCTATAGTGCTTTCAAGGTTATGGCCTCATATTGTATACTCTTTTAGTACAATGTAATTGATTCATGGATGTGAACCATCAAAGTTCATGTTGTTTCTTTGTATTATATTATGTTTTCATTCATTAGGCTACATGGCTAGATATTATTTCATTGGATTCACTACCCATTACTACATCAACTAGTATCCAAGCAAAAGGTTTAGAGTCGTGAAGGTTCTACTTGTAAATAGATTCTTGAATTAAGGTAGTTTTCAAGAAGCTCATAAATAAATTGTCAATTATGAGGCTTTTTATAGGATTTATTATGGACAACCATTGACTTGAGGTAGTTTTCATTAGATCTAAGGATAACATGCCTCCACAAATAGGACAAAGTATTGCTAATGTTATTGGAAAGATGAATAAAATGTAATGATGTTTTGAATGGATGCTTTTGAAGAAGGTCGTAGAAGAGATTATAGCCCTAGAGACGATGAGAGTGACATGAAGGCCAAGAGAATTGTCCTACTGAGTAGACTAAAAGTGAGGAAGATGATAAGGAAGAAAGTATGTTGAATGTTATATTAAGTATAGATAAGAAGACTATAATATATATTCATTATTTTGGTAGCTTAAACACCAAAGAATTGATAGATTGGATAACTAAACTAGAAGAACACATTTAGTATGAAGATATTGATGATTTAGATAGGGTGAAATTTTCTAAGACTAAGTTGAAAGGTCATGTTGTCTTTTGGTGGAAGGAAATTTAGTTGGAAAGAAATAGAAATGGTAAACCTAGCAATAGAAAATAGGATAGGATGGTGAAAATTTTGAAAGATCTAAGTTCATTCCTAAGAATTATCATATAGAATTGTTGAATAAGTTGCATAATATGAGACAAAAGGATATGAATGTAAAAGATTAAATTAAGCAATACTATAGGATAACAATCAGAGAAAGTCATCACAATGAAGGCTAGGAGAAGGTGGAAAGATATATCAATGGTTTGAGAGGTTCAATCTAGGAGGAGATCAGTTTGTTTAATATCCAAATGATAAAAGAAGCACATAACTTGGCCTTGACAAGAAAATGAAATTGAACAAAAGATTTGAAGATAGATAGAATTGATAGAGGAATAAGAGGAAGACTCTATAGAAGTAGATCTCAATACAATGATATAAGATCCTACAATGAAGATGTTGAAGCAAGAAGATATTGAAATAATAGTAGTGTTGTCACAAAGGATTGCATCCTGAATGCTAAGCATTTGAGCTTGGTAATCCCATGCAACATTGGAACGTTCTTAGATGTGGGTGTATCTATTTTGAGAACAAACCTCTAGAAGAGCCCGTTCCCTTTAAAAGCCCCTTTAAATTTGATAACTGATGAGAAAAGAGATAGGAGAAACTTGAATAATTGAAATTGCACTAAAATTCTATTCTAAAGGGGGCAATGCACCAATGTATAACTTGACATGCAATCTAATTCACAACTAATCTTCAATAACCTGTTCATACAACTTAGATTGATAGATTTCACCACATAAGTGTTTCATAACAAAACATGAAACAACCTTCACAATCTATGACATGTAATGAAACCTGAACTTTGTATACATGCATTTAGTAAAATGAGATAAAAGAACCTAAAGGTTTCACAAGGAAACAAAGACAATCTTTTATCAAATCACTAAAATGAAGTAAGATACTTGAATCTGATAAGATAAACCACTAATTATACTTGAAAATTAGCATGAATCACTGCAAAAATAAACATAAACTGATATGAAATAACCTTTAATCTGCTGCTGAATATCAAATAATTGTGTAAAAAAAAGTTTGAGTTACAAAATTGAGAGCTTCTTTGTAATATGCAAGAGAAAGCCCCCCAAAATCAAGAACTGAGGAAAAAAGTTGTCTTTTTCCTCTAATACATCAAAATTTGTCTCCAATAGACTTAGAAAGGTCAACTCTAGTTAACTGCACTCAAAAAATCTCCTCCAAAAGTGATCCATGAGCAAAACTAAAAAGCCCTGAAAAGAAGGCCCAAAACTTCTACAAATTGAGCTAAAATAGCTCCAAACTCCCTCTCTCAATCGGTTTGACCAAAGAGAACTCAAAAAACACTATAGTTTGACTTGAAGCCAAAAATAGAACTCCAAAACTTCCTCTACATGAATTTGTACTTTAGTTTAACTCTCCCTTGTATTTCTTGCATGATTTTTGGGAAAAGGTAATTATTTGATTAAATTTTAAAGATAATTAGTTATTCAATTACTTTAATATGTGTCATGTGATAGTTTTCCTTGCATACATTACATGGAAAATATTCAGGTAATTTATAAAATATTACCTTTAATATTTATTTACATAGTTTATTTTGTCTAAAATTATGCAAAGAAAAACACAAGGAACCACTCCTCATTCCCATCATGCAAAATAATAATCTCCAATTTGTCCTGCCACTATCACAAGGATCTCAATCTTCTCCAAAAATGGCTCAAGTCAAAATAGAGTCAAAGGGACCTCATTGCAAATCACTAACCTTGGTCAGATCATTTTGTTTATTTGACTCTAAGGTTTCCCAAATATTCAAAAATGAAAACTCATAATATACTCCTTATGTCTCCCAAAATCCCATGGGCTCTTATGATGTTCTCCTAAGTTTCAACACTTAAGCAAGGGTGGACCATGACCTAGAGTATAATTTCAATTATTTTTCTTTTACTCAAAACTCAAAAACTTAAGAGATTCACTTTTGACAAAAAAATTAGGGCAACTTCCTTGTGTAAAGAGGGCTCTCAAACCCTAATGAGCTTATTATTGTCTTTTGTTCTCACTACTGCTCTTCTAGAGGTGCCGCCATGAGTGAAACCTGAAGTTACTTTGAAGGTCTACACTTATTTTGATCACTGGTAAGATCCATTTCTTCTCAAGCTCACAATCTTTTGCTGGTTCTGAAAATAGTGAGAATCTCTGGTAAGAAAACATAGCTTCATCATACCATAAATGTCAAAACATTAATACATTAATCATTTCTATTTGTAAAAGACACATGACTCCTCACATAGGTTGTTCTTCATTTGTTTTTAGTGGGTCTTAAAAGGATTTTGAATACCTCCAGTCTTTCTACACATACAATGACCTGCTCTACATTCTCAAGATCCAAACATTCGCTGACCACTAAATCCCATTGTGAAATGGAAACTCTTGTTCAAAACTACACATCTTTGGAGAAGTGACTGAAAAACGAAACCCATGATCCTTTAATCAGAGATATTCTTTGTAGATAGTTCACAATAAAGTTACCCATATTAGTCACCATCTTGCATGAGTTCACCCTGTGACCCTATGGCCCGTGGTCTTAGGGTTCAAACAAATTGGAGCAATAAACACTAACAATTATATGTAGATTAAATAACCCAAATATAACAATGAAGAACAACACAAAAGAGATCAACACAAAATTTAACATGGTTCAGCCAATATGGGCTACATCAACAAAAACTCATCCATACAATGATTTTATTATCCAATGTAAAACAAATTACAATCTCTCAAATACCATGCCATAATATACATCCCAGCCACTTATAACAAGATTTTTGGAAGCTTCTAGAATTAGGGTTTTTCAATATTGTTTTTCTTTTGTCGGTTAACAAAAATTAACAACTGACTCCGATCAAGAAAAAGGAGGCAAAAAAACAACAATACATAACCCTGGCGAGGATACATAACTACTGTATAGTACTTGCATGATCAGTCGCCACGTACCAAAATGTGGTTTCGAGGACTTGTCATTTTAAACTGGACCCAAATGAATGAGGCTTTGATGTCTTATCAGTGAAAGATTTATGCTAAAAATGTGACTGTCTCCTTTGATATATGTGCCTCTGTCCAACTGGAAGCGTAATATTATTTGCATAAAATATTTTTTTCCTTTCAAGACCTTGTTTTCTAATTGTAAACCTCATGCTAACCTCACTTTATGACTATTGTTGATTGTACCAGGGTTTATTTTGAGGGCTCAACTGCTTTTTCTTATTCGACTAATGTATTTTCTTGGTCATGATCTAGCCCTCATGGATGTATGACTACTCCTTCTTTCCTTGTATTTTCTTTGTCGAGTCCTCTATAGAAGATAGACAACTGTTATCCCATTTTCTAAACTCTTTGGTAGTCATCCTTTCTGCATAGATGGTGCATTCTTTGTAAGCAGAGATAAAGGTGAGATCTCCTTGTCAAGAAAGATATTAGATTCTAGCAATTGTGTTGTAATTGGTGCACTATCCCTTTTGCTAGCTCATTGGGCTTGGCCCACAGAAGATTGCCCTCAAACATAGATGGACTATTCCTTTTATATTGTTTTGTATGTGTTATGCCAAAATTATGAAAGGAATAGAGTTGGCTTTCTCAACATAACTGCTCTTTATGATTATGATAGTCATTTGCATAGCCTACTCATGCATCTATATCTCTGCATACTATTGTCCTCTTTGCATGACTGTCATGATCTTTGCTCTTGTGATCAATATTTGAAGACTCAGGTTACAAGGCTCTTGGAAGCAATGTCACTCCCCTTGAAATGGTATATCATTGTCTAAGTTTTTTGAATGCTACAATTGATAAGGGTTATATGATGATTGTCTTTGGTAAATCCTACCCCTTCTTCAATTGACTGCCTTCTTGAAATGACCCTTCTTGCACAACCAATACACACTTCTCTTTATTTTATGCCTACCCTTGAAAGTCCTCTTCAATGGTATAGGTTGTCTTTTAGCTATTGGGAAGCTCAAGAAAATTCTCTTCCACCGCCACTTCCTTGAATCCTCTTTGAACTGCAATGTCTACCCTTGTTCAAGATTTAAAACCTCTTTGTCTTTGCCCATAATGATGCATTTCCATAATCATTTTGGTGCTTGCTACACTTTGACTGTGATGATAGGACTGTCCTTTATGATGGTGACCTTGACTGTCATTCCTTAAATCTCTACCTTCTACTGACTGTCTTGATTTTATATCTTATTGATTATCTTTCATTCAAAGTGAGCTTTGTGTTAAAATACTCCCCTTTGTAGTAGCATGATTTCCTTTTACATGGCTTTCAGATCTACAATCTCCCAAGCTTGATGATGCCTTATGTTGATATGTTGTTCCTCGTCCATGCTTTGTGGCTATTTTGATTCACCTTTTAGACTTTGCACTCCCAAGTCTTGACAGTCAATCTTGACTGTTACTCCTATTTTGTCCTTGCTTCCATACTGCTTGATCTTTGCAAGCATCTATCTCCTTAGAGAGTGCTTGTCACTACCATGCTACTTTAAGTGTAAGACATGATTGTGTGCTACTTTATCTTGATGACTATATCATTGATGCTCCTGTCCTTTGTCACTTTAAATAGTCCTTTGATTGTCTTTTCATTGTTCATGATAGCTGTTATTTCCTTTGCTTATTCATTATCATTTCTTGACGATGGACTATCATAATTGCTACTTTATGGTTACTGATTATAAGCTCCTTTATGATGGCTGCTCTTGATGTAAAGTGAATGTCCTTGGCACTATCTCCTTTATTGCATTGATAAGTACCTTCTTATTGAAATAGTCATCTTCATAGTGGTTATCTTCATGGTGATTATCATTAATGATTGTAACTCCATTCCTTACACATTATATGACTGTTTCTTTCATGCTCTACATCATGTTGTTGTGTGCCTATTCTTTATGCTTGCATATACTTATGACTGTTGTCCTTCAAAGTAAGACTTTGTGTTTCTACTTCTTACGGTTCTTCCACTACATGTACCTCAGCGATACATTGTTGCTCCTTCATTTATGACTGCTATAGTAGTTTCAAGACAGCCATTAATGATTGGTCTTCAAGTGCCTATATCTACATAGTGAACACACATGTTAGACAAAACATAGAGGCTGAAGCCTCTCTCTTGCTTATTTGATCTAATGTTTTCTCTCCTCCTGCTTCATCTCTTGATTTGATACCTCCATCCTTTGTTCAGTTTATTCATTCTATTTTGCTGATCAAATATAGAATAGCAAGTAGTCTTGACTAGATGTATATAGGATTAAGGATGTACATTGAGCTCTAACATCAGTTTTCCTTCTCCCTTTGCAGGTTTTCTCCTGTAGCTACAGTTAGGCAACTCAAGATGCTGGTGCAACCTCCAACGACAGGATTCAACATTCATCTAGGCAATGACGAGTCCCATCCTTATTTCTATATATCTTCTTTTGATGTTCTAGACTTACTCTTTTATCTCTTATCAGATATAGTTATTCCCACGGCTTATGTGTGACTATACAAACATTTCTCTTTTGAATATATCAGTTATTTCATCTCATATAATGATTTATGTGTAACTCTTTTTACAAATCACATACATAACATGAACTAAACCTTATTTGAAACATATGTTCATAATCATGAAGAATTGACAAGTTATAAGTACCTTTTTCTGAACTACAATGACTAGTTTAGCTTCAATCACCTATCATCCTTTGAATGTCTCCTGCCTTGTTGAGGCATTTTCATTTATCTACATTGTGTAGCATCTCAATTTGAGTTGTTACATGATCCTAGTAACATGATCCTGAAACAATTCTTCGCGAAGACAGTAGATGTTGATTGGATGACCCATGTATTCAAGTTTTTTCTTACCCCTTTTGATAATTGTTGTCATAGCCCAGCCTAATTGGGCTACAAGAACAATTTGGTAACATTTTTGGTGACCTTTGCTATATGCTTGCCTGCTAAGCATCCTCACTAGTAGCATAACTTATCCATTGGGCATAGGAGTTCATTCCTGTCCTTTTGCATCTCAGAAAACCTCTTGCAACTCACCTGTTGAAACATGAACAACAGAAAAACAAAACTGAAGCAAACTACCATGGCTCTAAACAGGGATAACTAATTGTGCAACTGTACTTCTTGGAAAACAACAAAAGATGAAATGAAGCATCCTACCTACCTAAACTAATCAGACGAACCAGGTTTTCTAAATAAAGACATTAACTGGTTGGGCAAAATAGCTACCTTTTCTCATGATTTTTTGGCATTTTCCATGCATGGTTGGTGGCACCCTCAAATTTTTCAAATTTGATGTGCTAGCATTCTTTTGAGGTGTCGATGAAGGCTTGGTCAACCTACCACTCAATCTACCCCGGAGGCTACCTTTGACAATTAGAATTTTTCAACTCAAAAATTATCTTGCAAATCTGGTTGGTGGAAAGTTTCTTGGTACATATGAGAACATTCTTGTTTAGTTTTGTGCTCCTAGGATGAGTTTTGATGGGGCATTTAATTGTTTTTTGACTGCAACCAAGCTACATTTGACATTCTGGGAAGTTGCAAATTTCATGATTCTGAGGCTGACCCAGTTGTCAATTTGGTCTCTAACACCTCTAATTCTAATTTCATCAAAATCAAAGACCATTTGATGCATTATTTTAATGCATTCTAGTTACCGCGAAGGCATCCAATGGATTAGTTTACAAAGCAGGTGCCTGAATTTGGTTGGAGAAATGGATTATGAGAAAATGGGTTTTCTTGAAATAATTGATTATACCCTTGTGCAAATTTTTGTAGTCGTTGGATGCCCAGTTTGCTCGCGGTGGAAATGTGTTAGATGCCTGGAGGAGGAAATTAAAAAATGCAAGTATTAAAAAGAAAATATTAAAAAGAGGCATTTTAAGAAGGTTGACGTGACATGGAAAAGTCAAAAGATATAAAGGAAATTTTAATAAAAGTTATTAAACTTTATACTAAAGTTTTTAAAGGAAGTGGAGAGATGCGTTGATGCTTATCGCACCATCGTAGCCCTCCCTACAGCCTCTTCTTGACCCCTTGTGATGGTGTGATATGCCCATCGCAGGGCATCTTCTACCCTCAGGTATCTTCTACAGTGATTAACAATGTGTTTCCTTCGACTTCGAGGTGGTTTTAACAAATTTTTGGCTACTCTAGACAAATTTTTAGAACTGCAATCACGTTTTTCTGCTTCAGGCATTCTTGGGCTAAAAATGCAGTTTAATGCTCATAAATCTTCCTAAGACCATTTCTCATGCATTGGCAAAGTTTTTTGGCTTGTTTGCTTTGATTTTAGTTGCCGAAATGATGCAAAATGCCCCTATTTCATGAAAAATAGCCTAGAGATAATTGGTTGAGTAAAAACTTCAATTGAATGCTATTATGGTGACATCCCAGAGGTTGAATGCAATTGTAGAGTTGGAGGAAAGGTCCCATGTCACATGAAAGATGAATTTCTAGCTGTTGCCATTCAAATTGGGGATGAGTAAAAAAAATTAAAAGAGGATATTAGAACATACATTTTATTTATTATTTAATCTTCTCCTCTTTTAATTGTAATATTTTATTCCTAATACATTTTGGAGAGAAAATGTATTAAGAAATATCTTACCTACCTCCAGAATGAGTTAATTTTTAGGGCAACATACTTTGAGCATAAAAGAAATAGTTGGGCTCTCATTTTGTTTTGACTGGAAGATTTTGGAATTTTTGGAGAGTGAATGAAATACGTTTTCTACTGGGTTGTCTCATCTCTTGTCTTGTAAGTTTATGAGTTGTATGTTGAATGTATTTCTACATAAATCTATTTAGTTTCATGTTGATGTATATGAAAAATGCAAAATGCATGTGTTTAGTTAACTGTCTCCATGGTTGTGTACATTTCTTCTTCTGAATCAAATAACTAAGGGTTATTTAAGATTTTGGGATATAGGTTTACTTTATTGCATGCTTAATATTCTACCTCTATCCAGGAATAGATTAAATGTTCTAGGTTAAGTGTGGGGAAGAATGTATTGTAGCAGGGATGTGTGTAAGTAGAGTTAACTAAATACTTTGTCTTGTGTGTTGTTTGTAAGGCAAAAATCAATCTAACCCCATGAAACTTGAATGTCATGTAGAGGTTATAAGAAGCAATCACACATATATGTCAGTTTGACTCCATTTCCCTAAGTTAAGCACCGACCTAAATTTGTATTGAGTTTGTGAGTCAAAACCCAAGTCTTTCATCCAAGCATAAAAATAAAATCGAAACATCATTTGAAAACTTTAGAGTTTGTAGGAGTAGGGTTGTAGCTGCGTGCTCTCAGATTTAACTAGTGTGATAGTCTAAGAACATTGCTAGTCTAGGGTTTATCCAACAAATCTTGGTGCATATGTGAGAGCATTCTATCTGAATTTGTCAAGGATAAATTTTTTGTGGTGAGTGAGGGATACCCCCTAGGTGTGGAAGAACCTGAAGTGAAGGGGAGATAAGTGTAAACAATCTCCTGTCTTTGTTGGCCAAATCTCATAATAAATCTAATCATAAGAAGTGGCAAACCTTTAGGTTTTATTATTTGTTGATTTGGGAAACAACAAAATTGGTGACTTCGCTGGGGACTAATGCTATATCTATGAGAAAAGAGTCTAGAATTTGATGGATCTAAGCATTTGGTTTAGATTTTAAGAAGTTATCATACCTGGAAGTGATTTGTTGCAGCAATTTTAAAACGATTTATGTGTGACTCTACTGTTGAGGAGAACCTAGAATGAGAGAAAAGAGTTTTTAGCTTCATAAAGCTCATTCCTCTACAAGGAGGTGGCGACTCTACATACAAAAACTTAAAAAATGATACAAAGAAGTGCTAGATTTGGATATTCTCAGTCAGGGAAAAAAACTTGGAGCAACTCCAACATATCTAGGTATTTTTCATATTTTAGTTTTCAAAAAACCATGGTGTATGAGTTTTAAATGATTCCCTATTAGGTGAAGTTAGCACTGGTTAAAAGGGAAATAGTGGTGATAGGTTTGCATTTGCTGAGAATGTAGTTTGTATTTTCAAGTGAAGTATGCAACATTTTTTAAGAGACTCATTTAGAGGATCTTAAGAAAGATGAAACAAAAGTTCATATTTTAAGGGCTTAAGATCATTGTTGTAAAGGATTTTGGGTTGCCCTATGTAACTACAAAGTTAATGTGAAAAGGCTTGCTAAGGTGTAAGAAAATGTATCATCAACCCATGCATCCTTGTATGGACCCAAACGTGGCAATATATAGTGTGTTGTCCCAGCCATGTAATAAAATAAATTTCAGCATTGATAGATATAGAGCCATAAATTTTAGTGGCATCAATGGTCACCCAAATGCTATTCCACATGAGGTCAGAAAATATTTACCTACATTCAGTGGTATGAAGAGTGGATCAGCAAAAAAGTACTTGCAGTAGTTTAGTGATTTAATGGATGATTATGAAGTTGACCATGAGGATGTTGTCATGAAGGTATTAGTTCAGTCTCTATAAGGAGATGTAAGAGACTGGTTCTCTTACTTACTAGCATGCTCTTATTGCAAATATGTGCCTAAGTGGTGTTGTAATTGATGTCGGCATATTCTTGTTGCCATTGGTGTCAACTGTATCATATTTTGTTGTTTGTATAGAAGACCGAATTGTTGAGGATATTGAGAAAATTAATGACAATCAATGCATGTGGACCATATGGATGTGTAGAGCATTGTTAGAGGTTTCTCCAGTTAAGAATTGATAAATCCACATAAAGATTTGAAGAAGTTATGGCCATCTGAGTAGAACTAGTTTTTGCAGTATTCAGAAGAGACAGTGTGACAGTAAGTTGGTCTGGATTGCTCTGCAGTGAAATATCTTGGTCTACGGATCTAAAGGCATGTTTGGGAAGTTAGTGTGTATTATCAACTCTAGTGGTTTGTGGTTTTGAGGTCCGCAAGCTATCCTTCTAATTTGACAGTCATGGCAGAGAGTGTTCTTGAGGTTCCAGAGGAAGATTCAAATGTTTCTGGTAATATGGTTCAGAGTGAATGTTATTGGTGATTTCAATGTGCTTGTGGAGGTCTCTGGATCATGTGACTACTATGTTGAAGGTCCACATTGAAGTTTGAGTTTGTTAATTAAAGATTTATTCTTTTAGGTTGATGTTCTTCCTAGTCTTGGCCGACTGGATGTTCCTAGCATGTTGTGGATGCCTTAAGAGTATTTTTATGAAGCATGGAGTAGTTGTAGAAGTAGTTTCAAGTCTCAGTTGTGTTTGTCCGACAGTGTGATGATCCGCATCAAGTTTAGTTGACCTTGTTGATCATTTCAAGGTTGATGAAGCATATAAATACTTGTTGAAGAGTCATTGAAAAACATCCTTGTGCAAATCAGATAAAATTCGAATAAAGGATCAGGAGAAGAGTAGAGAAGAAAAGGAGTGAAAGCAGTATAGAGTGTGAAGAAGAATTTGGGGCAAAGAAAAAGTATTTGAGCATTCATTGAAATTGAATCAGGGATGAAGTAATGCTATTTCTCAGTTAATTCTTTTTGTTCTACATAAATTTTGTAGGCAGTGAGCCTCTCTTTTGAACAGTGAGCTCTAGGCAGTGTACCTAAAGGCATGTGCCTTCTATTTTTCTAAAGTACTTTTAACAGGGTACAAATCTTTGTGGGTTAACCCCCACCATGGTTTTTCCCTTAATCGGGTTTCCACGTCAAAATATTGGTGTCAAGCGTGTTGATTATATTTTTGCTCTTATGTTGTTTATTTATGCTTTAATGTTTACATCATTCATCTGATAGTAAGATAATAAAGAAGGTTAAAGAGAAGAAATTTTTTTATTGTGGACAACTGATACACCCCCCCTCTCGGTTGTCCAGTCTAATTCCAACAATTGGTATCAGAGCCAGATCCTCTTCTAAAAGCTTGATCGCTTGAGGAGATCTAGGATGTTGACCTACAAAAAGGATAGTCTAAGATTTGATGGAACAAATTATTCTGTTTGGAAGAATCGCATGGAGTGCCATTTATAATTCATGGGTGATGCCTATTGGGTGATAACCAGTGTTGAGTATAAATCTCTAGAAAAAGGTCCTTCAACTCCAGATCAAATCAAAGATGATGAAAATAATCTTCAAGCTAAAGAAGCCTTGTTGAGTGCCCTGACTGACTCAAAAATGACAAATGTGTTTGGTCTAAAAACTGCTTATGAAATCTGGAAAAAGTTGGAGTTTCTGTATGAAGGTGATAAATATGTCAAATGTGCCAAGTTGTAAAGTTTGATAGGAAAATTTGAAACTATGAGGATGAGTGAAGTTGAAAACATCACAATCTACATGCAGAAGATAAATGAACTTGTCTGTGGTATCAGGTGTGCTAGTGGAACTTTAGAAGAATCAGAGATTGTATCAAAAGTGCTCAGATCTTTACCTGATTCATACAAACATAAGGTTGCAGCCATAGAGGAGATCAGGACTATCTCAGATGTTACAAGAGATCATCTAGTTGGCAAAATTTTAGCTTTTGAATTAAGTGAGTTTGGTGATTCTCTTCCCAAGTCTGAATCTGTATTTAAGGCCAGTGTATATGGAAAACAAAAATATGATCCACGTGAAAGCTCTTCTACAAGATCAAATAGATTCATGAAGACTAAGAAGGATCTTGAAGATGTTGAAATTGAAACTGCAGATCTTGAACTTACCAAAAGATTGCCAAGAGGATCCGGTAAGTATGAAGGAAAATTGCCTCTCAAATGTTTTGCTTGTAATAAGATTGGTCATTTTGCCTCAAGATGTCCAGAGAGGTTTTCAAAATCAAACCCTAATAAATACATAAATCAGAATAAATGTTACTATGTCTAAGAAATTGGAGAAGAAGGAATCACAGATGATGAATCTAATCATGTAGGTTCCCCTAAAAATGATTGGGTGTTCATTGTCATCAAAGAAGAAGATCCAGTGTCCACTGAATCTGTTAGCTCTGCAAATATGGAAAGTGCCTTGGCCACTCAGGATATTGAGAAAAATGAATGGGTGATTGATAACGGATGTGCTCATCATATGATTGGAGACAAGAGTAAGTTTGTGAATTTTGAGGATTATGAAGGTGGGCTTGTGAAATTTGGAGATAAATCAGCTGGTAGAATTCATCGCAGAGGATCCATCTCTTTTGATGGTAAGAATAGTACCAATGATGTTCTGTATGTGGAAGGATTGAAACATAATCTTCTCAGTGTTGGACAGTTGGTTGATAAAGGTTATGATCTTCGATTCAAGGATGGAAAGTACAGAATCTTGGAGAGTTCCAGAACTGGAATTGCATCTGGTACTCAAACTAAAGGTAACATTTTTCACTTAAGCAGCTCTGTTAAAAGTTGTTTGATTGCTCAGATAGATCAAATTTGGTTATGGCATAGGAGGGTGTGGCATGTGAATTTTGATAACATTTTCAAAATAAGTACCACTCAAGCTATAAGAGATCTTCCAAAACTTGTGAAACCTAATAGCATGTGTAGAGAATGTCAATTGGGGAAACAGAGAAAAATTTCATTCAAAACTAAGGAACAAGTTTCAAATGGTCGATTGGAACTGGTACATACTGATCTCTGTGGTCCTACTAGAAATAGGAGTGTGCAAGGAGATAGATATTTCATGTTGCTAATTGATGACTACTCCAGAATGATGTGGGTATCCTTCCTAAAATAAAAATCAGAAGCTCTTGACAAATTTAAGGTGTCCAAAGTGATGGTGGAAAATGAAATTGGTGAAAAATTGAAATGTCTGAGATCCGACAAAGGTGGAGAATTTACTTCTCATGAGTTTGATGCTTTCTGTGAAAAGCATGGCATAAAAAGTCAGTTATCTTCTCCTAGGACTCCCCAACAAAATGGAGTTGTGGAAAGAAAGAATCGAACCATTCAAGAAGCTACTAGAACCATGATGATGGAAACAAATTTTCCTCAAGTTTATTGGAGAGAAGTTGTAAGTACTATTGTCTACACTCTTAACCGAGTGCAGATCAAAGGCAACTCTGGTAAGAACCCTTATGAACTATGGTTTGGTCATCCTTCTACAGTGAGATATTTCAGAGTTTTTGGTAGTAAATGCTATATCAAAAGAGATGAGGATTTAGGCAAGTTTGATACAAGAAGTGATGAGGGAATATTTTTGGGATACTCTACTCAAAGTAAGGCTTACCGATGCTTTAATAAGAGGTTGAAAAAGATTGTTGAAAGTGCTAATGTCAAAGTTGATAAAAGGAAGGACATTTCAGGTTCTACATATATGATTCAGATGATCAAAATGAAAGTGAAAGTCAAGGAAGGTTAGTTCAAAATCTGACTCAAATGTAGATTGATTCGGAAACCCCAGAGATTCAAGAAATTAGTACAGATGTTGAGGAACAAGCTCAAGAAACAAAAGCCCAAGCAATTCCCAAAACCCCCAGGTATGTAAGAATGAATAATCTTGAAGATCAAATCATAGGAGATAAAAATAGATGTGTTTGAACTAGGAGAAGAGTTGTTGAAGATCAAGAAGAAATTTGTTTGATTTCAAAAATTGGACCTAAATCAGTAAGTGAAGCTTGCAATGATGAAAACTGGGTTAAGGCAATGGAAGAAGAATTGATGCAAATTGAAAAGAATCACACTTGGGATCTTGTTCCCAGACATGAGGACAAAAATGTGATTGGAACCAAATGGGTCTTCCAGAATAAACTGAATGAAGATGGTGAGGTTGTAAGAAACAAGGCAAGGTTGGTATGTAAAGGTTATTCTCAAGTGGAAGGAATTGATTTTGAAGAAACTTTTTCTCTAGTGGCAAGGATAGAGGCAGTCAGATTATTTCTTGCTTTTGTTGCTTTCAAATATTTTAAAGTTTATCAGAAGGATGTCAAATCAGAATTTCTAAATGGATATTTGGAGGAAGAAGTATACATTGAGCAACCAGAAGGATTTCAATCATCTGATCAAGGAGATATGGTTTGTAGACTAGGAAAAGCCTTGTATGGACTCAATCAAGCTCCAAGAGCTTGGTATGCCAGATTGGATAAGCATTTTCTTAAGCTAGGATTTAGCAAAGGTACTGCTAATAGTAATCTGTAATTCAAGATAAATCATGAGCACATTCTAATTGTTGAGGTCTTTGTTGATGATATCATTTTTGGTGGAAATGAATACATGTGCAAAGCATTTGCTGATCAGATGAAAAGTGAGTTTGAGATGTCAATGTTTGGTGAGATGAATTTCTTCCTAGGTCTGCAAATTATTCAGTCAAATAAAGGTATCTTCATATCTTAGTCCAAGTATGTGAAAGAATTGTTGAAGAAGTTTGGAATGGAAGATTCAAAGCCAGTAGGCACTCCTATGGTAACCAGATGCATGTTAAGCAAAGATGATGACTCTTGAAAGGAAAATTAGAAAAGGTATAGATCAATGATTGGAGGACTGCTCTATCTGACTCAGACCAGACCTGACATCATGAATGCAGTTGGACTTGTTGCCAGATTTCAAGCTAATCCTAAAGAATCCCATGTTGTGGAAGTCAAAAGAATTTTTAGATATCTCAAGAGGACAATTGATTATGGACTGTGGTATCTAAAGGACAATGATTTCACTCTTCATGCATATACAAATGTTGATTGGGTAGGAGAAGTGGATGATAGAAAAAGTACTAGTGGTGGTGCATTCTTCTTGGGAAGAAGATTGGTCTCTTGGATGAGCAAAAAGCAAGAACCAATTTCTCTATCTATTGCAGAAGCAGAGTATATAGCAGCAACGAATAATAGTTCTCAAGTTCTCTGCTTGAAGCAAATGTTGAAGGACATCAATATTGTGTTTGAGGAGCCAATTACAATCTTTTTGATAATTCAAGTGCTATAAGCATTTCCAAGAATCTGATATTGCATTCAAAGACAAAGCATATATCTATCAGGTTTCACTTCTTGAGAGAGAAAGTTAATGAGAATGAAGTCAAGTTGGAGTTTGTGTCTTCAAAAGATCAGATTGCAGACACCTTCACTAAGACTCTTCCCAAAGATACTTTTGAGTATCTCAGAGAAAAGTTAGTGATAATTACCCCTCCTGATCAGAACTAAGATGCACTAAGGTGCATCAGTCCGGTGGAATTTACATTCATATTTTGAGATCTGGATTGATGTTAACAAGGTACTACTCAAAGGGGGAGTAGTCAATATGCAAATTTTGGGATCAGTCTAAAGCAAAAAGGGGAGAAAAGATAGAAAATATGTGCCCTTTTCCATTGATGTCAAAGGGGGAGAGAAGTCATATGAAAAACTAGTTGCTAATGTAAGGGGGGGCAGTAAAGGAAGTAGTTGTAAAAGTGAGAAGAGAAAGGGGAGAAGTTCTTGTCTTGATGGTTAAATTATGTTTTTCACATCATATGTTGCCATCAATGAAAAAGGGGGAGATTGTTGCAAATATGTGCCTAAGTGGTGTTGTTATTGATGTCAACATATTCTTGTTGCCATTGGTGTCAACTGTATCCTATTTTGTTGTTTCTATAGAAGACCAGATTGTTGAGGATATTGAGAAAATTAATGACAATCAATGCATGCGGACCATATGGCTATGTAGAGGATTGTTGGAGGTTGCTCTAGTTAAGAATTGAGAAATCCGCATAAAGATTTGAAGAAGTTATGGCCATCTGAGTAGAACTAGTTTTTGCAATATTTAGAAGAGACAATGTGACAGTAAGTTGGTCTGAATTGCTCCGCAGTGAAATATCTTGGTCTGTGGATCTAAAGGCATGTTTGGGAAGTTAGTGTGTATCATCAACTCCAGTGGTTTGTGGTTTGGAGGTCCACAAGCTATCCTTCTATTTTGACAGTCATGGCAGAGAGTGTTCTTGGGCTTCTGGAGGAAGATTCAAATGTTTTTGGTAATATGGTTTAGACTGAATGTTATTGGTGATTTCAATGTACTTGTGGAGGTATTTGGATCATGTCACTACTATGTTGAAGGTCTGCATTGAAGTTTGAGTTTGTTAATTGAAGATTTCTTCTTTGAGGTTGATGTTATTCCTAGTCTTGGCCGACTGGATGTTCCTAGCATGTTGTGGATGCCTTAAGAGCATTTTTATGAAGTATGAAGTGGTTGTAGAAGCAGATTCAAGTCACAGTTGTGTTTGGCCGGTAGTGTGATGATCTACATCAAGTTTAGCTGACCTTGTTGATCATTCCAAGGTTGATGAAGCATATAAATACTTGTTGAAGAGTCATTGAAAAACATCCTTGTGCAAATCAGATAAAATTTGAATAAAGGATCAGGAGTAGAGGAGAGAAGAAAAGGAGTGAAAGCAGTACATAGTGTGAAGAAGAATTTGGGGTAAAGCAAAAGTATTTGAGCATTCATTGAAATTGAATCAGGCATGATGTAGATGCTATTTCTCAATTAATTCTTTATTTTCTAAATAAATTTTGTAGGCAGTGAGCCTCTCTTTTGAGCAGTGAGCTCTGGATAGTGCGCCCGAAGGCATGTGCCTTCTATTTTTCTAAAGTACTTTTAACAGGGTACAAATCTTTGTGGGTTAACCCCCACCATGGTTTTTCCCTTAATCAGGTTTCCACGTCAAAATATTGGTGTCAAGTGTGTTGATTATATTTCTTCTCTTATGTTGTTGATCTATGCTTTAATGTTTACATCATTGATCTGATAGTAAGATAATAAAGAAGGTTAAATAGAAGAAAAAGTTTTATTGTGGACACCTGATTCACCCCCCCTCTCAGTTGTCCGGTGTAATTCCAATAGCTCTGTCAGCTCTTGGAGTGAATTTATGGTAGCATTCATAGAACAATTCGGTAAAAGAATATCTAAGATTTCACTTCTCAGTGATTTCATGCATATCCATGTTGAAGAAGATGAGTTAGTTCCTGCCTTCAACCTTAGATTCATAAAGGCATTGAAAAGAATTCCAGAATGTATGAGACCTAATGATGCATTGTGTTTGGTGGTTTACCTGGGTGCATTCAACAAAAAAATAAGCTACAAACTGAGAAGTGAGGATCCAACAAGTTTACATCAGGGATTTGAAATTGAAATAGACACTGAAATGGTTTCAAAGTATGGAATGATTAGAAGTTTCAAGGAAAAAGCTATGGGCTGTCATGAATATTTCTATGTGGTTGAGCAATACAAGTCAAAGGTTATGAATGATTGCCAAAGCGATTACCAGTTTACTGCCCTAGTTTATGATTCATTCCATGCTATGGGTTATGTTCCTCTTAATGTTAAATTTGAGAAAAAAAACATGATTCAAGGAACGTCACATATCCAAATGCTAATCACATAGATCCTGCTGTTAGAAGTGAACAATATGGTGATAGTTTGTAGGTGAATGAAGCAAGTGTGTTTGAAAATATGCTTATACCTATGTCTAGTTTATAAAATGTTCATCATCAGCTAATAGGCAAAATGAACATATATGAAAATGATGTTCCAAATGCATCACATGATCAAGTAACAGATATGCATCAGACTTTGCCCGGTTATGGATCAGTCAATGATGAGGCAAGAGCATTTTTAGGTAGTGAGGACATTCCATCAACCTATGTAATTGATTGTTGCTCTCTTGACAAAGGTACAACAAAGTTCCAATGGCATCCTTGTGGTGAGAATGATTCAAATGATATGTCCAATGATTGTTACTCTATTGATTACATTGGAATTAATGGTGTGGATAACATAGGCTCACTCTCAGAAGATCGAGTGATGAGGAATAATGAGTGTATGATTGATGAGGTATCATCATTATTAATGATTGAAGATTTCAAAAGGGCTTAAGAATCTTCATGTCAAGCAATGTCAGAGCCCATTGATATGGCAGAAATCTCAGACATGTATGTGACAGAGTCAGAGGATGGGAATTGTTTTCAAAATGAATATGTTTCTGCTATTCTAGTTTGTTCTTTGAGAGGTGATTATGCAAAGGGCAGTCATGGCATAATGCATAAGGATGAAGAGCTCATGACACAGCATGAGGACTAGGTTTGCAATGATGAAGACGAAGATTGTAATTAGCTTGTGGAAGAGAGATGTGCAGATGCAGATTGCATACATGATGAAATAAAAGACATACATGAAGATGTCTCCTGTAGCAATGTTGTTATTGAAAGATCAAGAGAATACATAGGCACTAGGTATGATGCATTCACAAGTATGTCCCAGCTGTTCATGATAATTTGTATGAAGCATATATGGAGATTTTCATTCTGAATGAGATAAATACTGACTTGCATAATGGCAAGAAATCTTTTGATGCTTGTCAAAGTTCAGACCCGTGTGTGAGCCTTTCAGATGATGAAATATATATGAATGATGAATATGAATGTCTTTTTGAGGATAATGATCATTTCCACAATGTAGGAGTTGAGATGTTTACTTCTTATCATGAATGCATTGATGAAGAGGAAAATTAGGGTCACTATTGAGATGTGAATGGGTCAGTTGTTGATGTCCATGATAATACAACAGATGACAGCATTAATATCCATGACTGTAAAGCTTCTGATAAGAGGCAATATTCTAATTTTTTCATGCCTTCTTTTGAGGTGTTTCAGGTAGAGTTTAATGATGAAAGTGCTGAGCACAATGATGATGGACATGAGGATGTTTCTAATAGTGAGCTCCTTCAGCCTATTGCACATGGTGACTGTGTATGATCAATTTTTAATTGATTATGATTTCTTATATGAGCATGCTTGGCAAATTTTTATTTCGGGGGTGAAAGGTATGTGTGAATATGAAATCTAGTGTTCAATGGAGCAAGTAAAAATGTTGCCTGTGTATGAGTGTTTCATGATTAGTGAAGGAGATGACTCCAAGGCTTTACATGAGACTTCCACTCAATCTAATTTTCCAAACTTGGAGCTACAATTTGGCCTTAATGAATTAGGGCAAATACTTCTTGATGAGACTATTGAACAAATTCTCTATGAAAATTTTATGTTTGATATGCAAGTTGAATGTAATTTCAGGACTAATGATGTCAGCTACCAGAGAGATTATGAATGTTTTCAATTTTTAGTTTAAATGGATGAGCATTTAGCGGGGCATGACAATGAGTTGGATATGGTAAAATGTCAAAATGATTGTGGATTTCAGTTACTGTGCAGCCTTGAGATTGACAGAGGTAATTTTAACAGTGGCAAGCTCAGTGACATAGTTGAGAATGTAAATGACGGGGTTAGTTTGTGGGTAGATTATGTTAGTGTTTTCAGTCAAGGTCTGGGGCAGTCACTTGAAAATAGGGTATTTGACACAGGAGGGTTCTGGTTTTTCATTTTTGGGGGCTCGGGGCCACGAAATAAAATTGAAGATATGAATTTTGATTCAAGATGGAGCATTGACTCTATAGCCCAATGGAGTAGGCATCTGGTCTACGTCTCATAGATAGCTAGAATCTCGCCATACCTACAAGAGGCATGCATCCCCAAGAAAGAGCCACTGCTGGCACCCTAAAAACTTTCAAATTTGACGTGCCAACATTCTTTCAGGGTGTTGATGAAGGCCTGGTCAACCTACGGCTCAATCTACTCTGGAGGCCACCTTCACCAATTAAAAAATTTCAACTCAAAAATTATCTTGTAAATCTGGTTGGTGGAAAGTTTGTTGGTGCATATGAGAACATGTTTGTTTAGTTTCGTGCTCCCAGGATGAGTTTTGATGGGGCATTTAATTATTTTCTGACTGTGACCAGGCAAGATTTGGAATTCCAAGAAGTTAAAAATTTCATGATTCTGAGGGTGACCCAGTTGTCAATTTGGTCTCAAACATCTCCAATTCCAATTTCAACAAAATTAGAGACCATTTGATGCATTATTTTAATGTATTCCAGTTGCAGTGAAGGCATTCGGTGGGTCAGTTTACAAACCAGGTGCTTGAATTTGGTTAGCGAAATAGATTATGAGAAAATGGGTTTTCTTGAAATAATTGATTATGTCCCTGTGCAAATTTTTGCAGTCAGTGGATGCCCGATTTTCCTGTGGTGGAAATGCGCCAGATGCCCGGAGGAGGAAATTAAAAATGCAAGTATTAAAAAGAAAATATTAAAAAGAGACATTTTGAGAAGGTTGACGTGACATGGAAAAGTCGAAAGATATAAAGGAAAGTGTAATAAAAGTTTATTAATCTTTATGGTAAAGTTTTTAAAGGAAGTGGAGAGCTGCGTTGGTGCTTATCACACCATCGCAGCCCTCCCTGCAACCACTTCTTGACCCCCTGCGATGGTATGATATGCCCATCATAGGGCATCCTCTACCCTCAAGTATCTTCTACAGTGATTAACAATGAGTTTCCTTCAACTTTGAGGCGGTTTCAACAAATTTTTGGCTGCTCCAGGTGGATTTTCAGAACTGCAATCACATTTTTCTGCTTCAAGCTATTTTTTGAAGGCATTCTTGGGCCAAAAAATGTAGTTTAATGCTCATAAATCTTCCTAAGACCATTTCTCATGAATTGGAGAAGGTTTTTTGCTCGTTTGCTTCAATTTTTGGTTGCTGGAATGATGCAAAATGTCCTTGTTTCATAAAAAACAACCTAGAGGTAATTGTTTGAGTAAAAACATTGATTGAATATTGTTGTGATGACATCTCAAAGGTTGAATGCAATTGTAGAGCTGGAGGGAAGGTCCTAGGTCACATGAATGATGAATTTCTAGGTGCTGCCATTCAAATTTGGGATGAGTAAAAAATTAAAAAAAGAAATTAGAACATGTTTTATTTATTATTTAATCTTCTCCTCTTTTAATTGTAATATTTTATTCCCAATACATTTTGGAGAGAAAATGTATTAAGAAATATCTCACCTACCTCCAGAATGAGTTATTTTTTAGGGCAACATACTTTGAGCATAAAAGAAACAGTTGGGCTTTCATTTTGTTTTGGTTGGAAGATTTTGGAATTTTTGGAGAGTGAATGAAATACATTTTCTACTGGGTTGTCTCATCTCTTGTCTTGTAAGTTTATGAGTTGTATGTTAAATGTATTTCTGCAAAAATCTATTCAGTTTCATGTTGATGTATATGAAAAATACAAAATACATGTGTTTAGTTAACTGTCTCCATGGTTGTGTGCATTTCTTCTTCTGAATAAGATAAGTAAGGGTTATTTAAGATTCTGGGATATAGGTTTACTATATTGTATGCTTAATCTTCTACCTCTATTCAAGGAATAGATTAAATGTTCTAGGTTAAGTGTGGGGAAGAATGTATTGCAGTAGGGATGTGTGTAAGTAGAGTTAACTGGATACTCTTTCTTGGGTAGTATTTGTAAGGCAAATATTGATTAACCCCTTGAAACTTGATTGTTAGTTCAATTTATGCAAATCATTCACACATATACGTCGATTTGACTCCATGCCCTTGGATAAGCTCCAGCCTGAGTTTGTATTGAGTTTGTGAGTCCAAACGCAAGTCTTTCATCCAAGCATAAAACAAAATTAGAACATTATTAGTAATCCTTCAGATTTTAGGAATTGGGTTTTAGTTGCATGTTCTCATTTTCAACTAGTCTGATAATCCAGGACTATTGCCAATCTGGGTTCATTTTACAAATCTTGGTCCATATGTGAGAGCATTCTTCCTGAGTTAGTTAAGGATGAATTTTTTGTTCTGAATAAGGGAATACCCTCCCAGGTACAGCAGAGCCTAAAGTGTAGGGGAGACAAGTGCAAACAATCTCCCGTCTTTATTGGCCAAGTCTACCATTAAACTTGAGCATTAGAACTAGCAACCTTTAGAGTTTGATGTCTTATGATTTGGGGACCAACACATGGAAGCAACAAGAAGATAAAAGCAAAAAAGAAGAACCATTTTCATGTTTGCAAGGTTCCCTTCTTTTTCAAAACCCAAAACACACTTTGTCCTGTTCCTCCGATGAATGGAAGATGATTGAAAGAGAATGTCTTGGTTGGCCTCCTTGAACTTGGGGCTCCATCTCAACAAAGAATCTAATGGGGCAACCTCTTGAAAAAGAGTCAAAAACTCAAAATAAGCTACTTCAACCTCTTCTTTATCGCTTACCTCTTCAATAACCAACTGTTTAGGCTGATTCAACTCTTGCTCTATCTCTTTTGGAAGGATGATTCCATCTTTGCATTCAACAAGCTCATGTTTTTCTTCCTTTATAGGAGTTGGTTTCACATCAAAACTTGCACAAAAGTCTTGTAAATCATCCCAAAAAGAGTCATCTTCAAAATTTTCTTTACTTGTTTGCATAAGAGGACTATTTTCAACCTTATAACAACTCTCTTAAATGTTTGGTTTTGATCTGCCTGTTTGTTCAATTTGGTAAACCTCTTTATGCAAAGCATTTTTATTAACCTCCAAAATAGGGCTGCCCTTTTGGTCTTTCATATAGATTGAGGCATGAATCTCATCCTCACCTTTCTGAACCTGTAGTACATCATGTTCTGCAATATCTTCTAGTTGTCCCAAATCAGCTGGTAAGTTGGTTACCTATATGCTCTCTTTATCTTGCTCAACAAAACTAGGTAGTTGATCAAACAAAGAAACCAATTCTTCCTCCTCATGTGATGTCTTCTCTAATGAAACTTGGGTATCTTGGCTTTGCAACTGAAGATCTTTACCTTGTAAGCATTGTACTTTGCTTTTATTCATCTTATAAAGAACATTAGAAAACTTCTCAAATGAATCAAAATGTAAAGGATTTAGTGTCAAACATGAGTCAAACCCCTGTACACATGTGTTATGCTCATTTTCAGCTTGGAACACAGTAAAAACAATAGCAACCGCTTCCTCTTCTTGCCATAGATTTTCATTTTCATACTTACCTCTTTGTAATAGGTCTGATTTCTCATCTTGTATAACATATGGAGGCTTGTAGACAGCATATGACTCTCTTTTTACCTTCACTAACTCTTCCTTTTGCCCACCACACTAACTTGGAATCTTAGTTTGTTTAGATTCTACTACTCGTTCTTCTTCTTGTTTTTGAATTGGTATAGAAGGAGTAGCCTTAACAAGGTTTGACATTTTAAAATTGGGATGCTTAGTCCAAGAAGGCTACCATGGTTGTTCAAAACTTTGATGACTTGGTTTAGGCTCTTGACATGACTAAAACTGGGGATTAATGGACTAGTTTTAGATAGCTTCAGCTTGTAACCAAGTATGAACTTGGGCCAGAAGTTGACTCATTTGTTCTTCGTCAACAACAATCTACCCATTTAGAGATTCTTCTTGAGAGATCTTTTCGTGTTCGATCTATTTCTGCTCTAACCTATACTGCCCCATAGCTTTATGCAGAAGATTTATATTCCTAGCTTCCTTCATGGTGAGTGAGTTATCTTGAAAGACAATAGGTCCACCCTTATAAAGGCATATAGTGATAGGATAATCAGATTCATCTGGTAGGGAAGCTTGGGGAATTTCTTGAGTTTTATGGAAGAAAAAAGGCTCTTCAATTGGCTAGTTTTGAAGCATAACAAATTTAGATTGTGCCAACTTAGGCTCTTGCAATGGTAAAGGATTTCTAAAACTTAGAATCTTAATTTTAGGAGGGTTAAGAGGCTCATTTTTCTTGAAACTTGAAAACTTATACATATGAACCTCCTCTTGAACAAGCTAATCTGGGATGAAAAGAGCTATTTGGACCTCATGCCTTTGTGATTAAGCAAGAAAAAACTTGATCCACTCCTCTTTTGGGGCTATCTCCCTCTTAAGACTTTCTTCAACCTATAACCTTTGTGCCTCCAACTCCTGGTCATAGATAGGCAATACATCGATGTTTTGCAATATCTTTTGGCTGTCCCAAATCAGGTGGTAAGTTGGGTACTTGTATGCTCTCTTTATCTTGCTCAACAAAACTAGGTAGTTGATCAAACAAAGAAACTAATTCTTCCTTCTCATGTGGTGTCTTCTCCAATGAAACTTGGGCATCTTGTCTTTGCAACTGAGGATCTTTACTTTGTAATCTCTATGCTTTACTTTTATTCATCTTATAAACAACATTAGAAAACTTCTCAAATGAATCAAAATATAAAAGATTCAGTGTCAAACATGAGTCAAACCCCTGTACACATGCGTTATGCTCATTTTTAGCTAGGAACATAGTAAAAATAATAGCAACCACTTTCTCTTCTTGCCATAGAGTTTCATTTTCATACTTACCTCTTTGTAAGAGGTCTGATTTCTCATCTTGTATAACATATGGAGGCTTGTACATAGTAGATGACTCCCTTTTTGCCTTCACTAACTCTTCCTTTTGCCCACCACACCAACTTGGAATCTTTGTTGGCTTAGATTCTACTACTCTTTCTTCTTCTTATTTTTTGAATTGGTATGGAAGGAGTAGCCTTAACAAGGTTTGGCATTTTAAAATCATGATGCTTAGTCCAAGAAGGCTTCCATGGCTGTTCAAAACTTTGATGACTTGGTTCAGGCTCTTGACATGACTGAAACTAGGGATTAATGGATTGGTTTTGGATAGCTTCATCTTGTAACCAAGTATGAACTTGGGCCAGAAGTTGACTCATTTGTTCTTCATCGACAACAATCTACCCATTTAGAGATTCTTCTTGAGAGATCTTTTCTTGTTCGATCTATTTCTACTCTAACCTATACTGCCCCATAGCTTTATCCAGAAGATTTATATTCCTAGCTTCCTTCATGGTGAGAGAGTTATCTTGAAAGACAATAGGTCCACCCTTATAAAGGCATATAGTGATAGGATAATCAGATCCATCTGGTAGGGAAGCTTGGGGAGTTTCTTGAGTTTCATGGAGGAAAAAAGGCTCTTCAAGTGGCTAGTTTTGAAGAATAACAAATTCAGATTGTGCCAACTTAGGCTCTTGCAATGGTAAAGGATTTCTAAAACTTGGAATCTTGATTTTAGGAGGGTTAAGAGGCTCATTTTTCTTGAAACTTGAAAACTTATACATATGAACCTCCTTGTGAACAGGCTAATCTGGGATGAAAAGAGTTATTTAGACCTCGTGCCTTTGTGATTGAGCAAGCAAAAACGTGATTTGCTCCTCTTTTGCAGCTATCTCCCTCTTAAGACTTTCTTCAAACTATAACCTTTGTGCCTCCAACTCCTGCTCATGAAGATAGGCAACACATCGATGTTTTGCAATATCTTCTAACTGTCCCAAATCAGGTGGTAAGTTGGGTACTTGTATGCTCTCTTTATCTTGCTCAACAAAACTAGGTAGTTGATCAAACAAAGAAACTAATTCTTCCTTCTCGTGTGATGTCTTCTCTAATGAAACTTGGGCTTCTTGTCTTTGCAACTGAGGATCTTTACTTTGTAACCTCTGAACTTTACTTTTATTCATCTTATAAACAACATTAGAAAACTTCTCAAATGAATCAAAATATAAAGGATTCATTGTCAAACATGAGTCAAACCCTTGTACACATGTGTTATGCTCATTTTTAGCTAGGAGCACAGTAAAACCAGTAGCAACCACTTGCTCTTCTTGCCATAGAGTTTCATTTTCATACTTACCTCTTTGTAAGAGGTCTAATTTCTCATCTTGTATAGCATATGGAGGCTTGTACACAGCAGATGACTCCCTTTTTGCCTTCACTAACTCTTCCTTTTGCCCACCACACCAACTTGGAATCTTAGTTGGCTTATATTCTACTACTCTTTCTTCTTCTTGTTTTTTGAATTGGTATGGAAGGAGTATCCTTAACAAGGTTTGGCATTTTAAATCATGATGCTTAGTCCAAGAAGGCTTCCATTGCTGTTCAAAACTTTGATGACTTGGTTCAGGCTCTTGACATGACTGAAACTAGGGATTAATGGACTAGTTTTGGATAGCTTCAGCTTGTAACAAAGTATGAACTTGGGCCAGAAGTTGACTCATTTGCTCTTCGTCGACAACAATCTACCCATTTAGAGATTCTTCTTGAGAGATCTTTTCTTGTTTGATCTATTTCTACTCTAACCTATACTACCCCATAGCTTTATGTAGAAGATTTATATTCCTAGCTTCCTTCATGGTGAGTGAGTTATCTTGAAAGACAATAGGTCCACCCTTATCAAGGCATATAGTGATAGGACAATTAGATTCATCTGGTAGGGAAGCTTGGGGAGTTTCTTGAGTTTCATGGAGGAAAAAAGGCTCTTCAAGTGGCTGGTTTTGAAGCATAACAAATTTAGATTGTGCCAACTTAGGCTCTTGCAATGGTAAAGGATTTCTAAAACTTGGAATCTTGATTTTAGGAGGGTTAAGAGGCTCATTTTTCTTGAAACTTGAAAACTTATACATATGAACCTCCTCTTGAATAGGCTAATCTAGGATGAAAAGAGCTATTTGGACCTCGTGCCTTTGTGATTGAGCAAGCAAAAACTTGATCTACTCTTCTTTTACGGCTATCTCCCTCTTAAGACTTTCCTCAAACTATAACCTTTGTGCCTCCAACTCCTGCTCATGAAGATAGGAAATACATTGATGTTTTGCAATATGTTCTAGCTGTCCCAAATTAGGTGGTAAGTTGGGTACTTGTATGCTCTCTTTATCTTGCTCAACAAAACTAGGTAGTTGATTAAACAAAGAAACTAATTCTTCCTTCTCGTATGATGTCTTCTCCAATGAAACTTGGGCATCTTGTCTTTGCAACTGAGGATCTTTACTTTGTAACCTCTATACTTTACTTTTATTCATCTTATAAACAACATTAGAAAACTTCTCAAATGAATCAAAATATAAAGGATTCACTGTCAAACATGAGTCAAACCCCTGTACACATGTGTTATCCTCATTTTTAGCTAGGAACATAGTAAAAACAATAGCAACCACTTGCTCTTCTTGCCATAGAGTTTCATTTTCATACTTACCTCTTTGTAAGAGGTCTGATTTCTCATCTTGTATAACATATGGAGGCTTGTACACAGCAGATGACTCTCTTTTTACCTTCACTACCTCTTCCTTTTGCCCACCACACCAACTTGGAATCTTAGTTGGCTTAGATTCTACTACTCGTTCTTCTTCTTATTTTTTGAATTGGTATCGAAGGAGTAGCCTTAAAAAGGTTTGGCATTTTAAAATCATGATGCTTAGTCCAAGAAAGCATCCATGGCTATTCAAAACTTTGATGACTTGGTTCAGGCTCTTGACATGACTGAAACTAGGGATTAATGGACTAGTTTTGGATAGCTTTAACTCGTAACCAAGTACAAGCTTGGGCTAGAAGTTGACTCATTTGTTCTTCATCAACAACAATCTACCTATTTAGAGATTCTTCTTGAGAGATCTTTTCTTGTTTGATATGTTTCTACTCTAACCTATACTGCCCCATAGCTTTATGTACAAAATTTATATTCCTAGCTTCCTTCATGGTGAGTGAGTTATCTTGAAACACAATAGGTCCACCCTTATAAAGGCATATAGTGATAGGACAATCATATTCATCTAGTAGGGAAACTTGGGGAGTTTCTTAAGTTTCTTGGAGGAAAAAAGGCTCTTCAAGTGGCTGGTTTTGAAGCATAACAAATTCAGATTGTGCCAACTTAGGCTCTTGCAATGGTAAAGGATTTCTAAAACTTGGAATCTTGATTTTAGGAGGGTTAAGAGGCTCATTTTGCTTGAAACATGAAAACTTATACTTATGAACGTCCTCTTGAACAGGCTGATCTGGGATGAAAAGAATTGTTTGGACCTCATGCCTTTGTGATTGAGCAAGCAAAAACTTGATCTGCTCCTCTTTTGTGGCTATCTCCCTCTTAAGACTTTCTTCAAACTGTAACCTTTGTGCCTCCAACTCCTGCTCATGAAGATAGGCTTGATAAGCTAGTTCCTCCTATTGCATGTTATACTCTCATTCTTTGTCAATATTGTTGGTATTTTTCCCAGACTAGATGCTTATTCCCAGTTATCCCTATAAGGTAGCCATCATTGATCAACAAGATTCCCAGGCTAGGGGCCAACAGTATAGCAGATAGACTCTATAAATATCTCCTCTTCTTCTTTAGGCTCTGCAGAACCAAGGGGGGTATTCCCTACTCAACATCCATGAAATTTAATTATACAAAGACTAGGATGCTGACACAAAGCAGATAAATCCTCTATTATGCAGACCAAGATAAGTGCAAAGGGGCTAGCTTTGGGCCTATGTTCAGTTGTAGACAGAGGATTTCAGGTCCTAAAATTACTTCTAATGTCCTAAAGGTTTGTATTTGAAGTTTGAATTTGACTTTATGTCTAGATGCAAAACTAAGACTTTGGGTTGCAACAAAGATACAATACCAGATCAGTGCCTATCCAGGGCTCGGAGTCAGTAGACATATATATGTGAGTGTTTATCATAGATTTAACACTAATTAGATTCCAAGGGGGTTTTTGTAATGTCTACCTTACAGACAATACCCAAGACAAAGTATTCAATTATTTCTGCTTATAAATATCCTCACTGCAATGTATTTTTCTCAATACTTAACCCAAAACATTCAATCTACCCCTTGAGCAGAAGTAAAAGATTAAGCATTCAATATAGGAAACCCATATCCTAGAAGCTCTAACACCCCTTAGATGCTCAGATTTAGAATAAAAACACATTCAATATGGAGAGAAATAACATAATACATGCTATAAAGCATTACTCATTTAAATTAACATGAAACTGATGAATACTATGCATAATACATACAACTCATAAACTCACAATACACTTGAAAATAGAGTCATCAACCAAGTTGCATCCTATTACAACACCAAAATTTGTCCAGTTTTCAACAACAACATGAGTAACACAGTTTGGTTTTTATACCAAGACTGTGTACCTAGCAAAAAATATTTACAAGGCAAATCAAAAATTTACCAGATTCATTGCATCTTCATATTGGCACTTAAAATTGAATGTAGTGGAGAAATTAAGAGAAGAAGCAGGTGGGCTCGGGATCTGAGCCACCACTCAAAGATTTGCATCATAAACCTAGCAATTGGCCATTCAGCCATCGGCCCATGCCTCTGAATGTTGCCATTTATGGCTCAACCACCCGCAACTCCTCTTGGAATCTGCAGCAGCATGTTCATAGAGTTTTCCTGCTCAAAACAAGCCTGAGGATGCAAAGAGAACTAATGCTACAACTTTAAAACCTGGCCATCGATCATGATTGCATCGCTAAGATTAACGGCTCCAAAATGTGCCGAGAAGTTGCCCACCAATCAAAAGATTCCAAGTAAGCATTCTGTTGTTCCATCGCTGACTTCTCCTTTTTCTATTTTTCCTTTTTTGCCTTGTATATGCATGCTCAAATGCATATACAAACGCCACTGTTCACCCTTCAAAACCCTTTGTATATGAAAGAGCAAATGCCTTTCAACATACAAGGCAGACGCTAGATGCTATAAAACAAATTAGAATTCAGTTCAGGTCTAGTTTGTATCTCCTCCATTGTATATTCGTGATATACAAGCACACATATATGCAATCTGCGGACCTCAAGGACCTATAGAACAAAATTGAAAAGTTATCGGGTCCAGCTTGCACCTTTTCCTTTGCATTTTCAAATGTATACTTTATTTGTATGTTGAATATACAAACACAAACATACAAGTAGGGAATCTTTTTTAAAATATTCGATATACATTCTCCCTTTGTATGTTGAACTTGCACAAACCTGTTTGTATAAACCTATGGCGGGCCCCACCAATTGCATCTTTTGCCTTTGCATAAACCTAATGTATGTCGGACATACATTCATTCCCTCCTACATATACTTGTAGACCCGATCTCCTCTTAGTCCTATTTTGAACCCTTTTTTGAAATCTGCAATGTATACTTGGTGTTGTATGTTGAACATACAACAAAACAAACATACAACTCACCTGCTTGATACAATGGCAGCATTTTCAAGGAATCTTCAATGTATATTCTGCCATTGCATATTTTTCGCTTGTATACCCAGCACTGTAGCAAATGTATGTCGGGCCTTGCATCTTTTCTCTTGTATATAACAGTTGTATGTTTAAACATACAATACAATTATGCAAGCAAACCTGATATACAATCAAGGAATATTCCTAAAATCTTGCGGAAGATTCCCCCAATGTACATGCATCATTTTGAACCCAATATGCATTTGGAAATGCATACAACTGCAAAATATCCCCAGGAATCTGTGAAAGATTCCCCTTTTGTATATGCGACCCGATATGCATAAAAAATGCATATAACTCAAAATTTTAGCATTTTTTTGGAAACCGATTGAGATTTCTCAAGCAACCCAACATACATTTGCACTTGCATATACAAAAACTTAACATTTTCTCATGTGCAATGGGAAAAGGTGGTAAAATATTGCATTTGGGCTGGTCAACCTATGAGCACAAAGGCATGAGGATGAAACCTAATAACCAGGAACCCACCACAGAAAACCAACATGAGAATAGGCAGAACAATGCATGACCCCATGACTCAAAAAATTTAGGATTTGAATGGGAAAATTTGTAAATGTTCAAACTTAAAACCCTAAACATAAATGAGTACTAACATAGGCTCTGATTGGGGATGTGCAAGCGTAAGATTGCAGTGAGGACCATACTACTCTAGGGCAGACCAGACAAAACCCAAAACTCAAAACACGACTGACTATACAAGGCATGTACAAAATATTTACACCTAGTTTACAGTGTGCACACAAGGTACTCATTTATGAGAAAAAGGCTTTAAGGAATTTACCGTGCACCGAAAATTCCAGTAGTTCACCATTCAGGGCCTGGAGAAAATAAGAATCATCTCCATAGATATTGCCGATTTGATATGGGCCAGTCCATAGGGGTTCAAATTTACCGTGCCTGCCCTTATCTTGGCTCTTTGCATTCCACATAAGGACCAGATCACCTATCTGAAACCTTCTCTCTGTAGCCCTTCTATCAAACAAATATTTCACTTTTTGCTATGTCTTGATGTTTGTTTTCTGTGCTTCCTTCTTATTTCATCTAATGCAACCAGCTAATTTATTCTTTCAGTCATTGGGTCTCCAATATCCTCATCATTCCCTTGGATAAATTCATAAACTGGCAGGAGGTTATTCACAGGCAATCTAGCTATTGTACCATACACTAATTTATAAGGTGACCTTCCAGTTGCTTTTTTCACTGTCACCCTGTCAACCCATAATGCCAACTTTAGCTTTGAATCCCAAGACCTCTTGTTTTTATCTATCATTCTCTTGATGATTTTCATGAGACTTTTGTTGCTTGACTCTGCCTGACCATTCCCTTGTGGATGATATGGTGATGTATGAGACAAATCAATTCCATAAATATTACAAAAATCAACAAACTCACTAGACCTAAAGCACATAGCATTATCTGCGACCAATTTGGCTGGTACTCCAAATCTAATAATAATATTTTCCAGAATAAAATCCATCACCACTTTGCTTGTAGATTTTTTAGTTGGAATGGCCTCAATCCATTTAGTGAAGTAATCAGTGGCAACCAAAATCCAACTGTCCTCCACTTGATTTTTCTGAGATTTCCCCTCTGAAATCAATTCCCCATTGCTGAAATGGAGCTTCCATAGTTATAGTCCTAAGGGGCAATGGACCTTCATATTTCAGCTTTCCTGAGAATCTTTGGCAAGGATAACATCTTCTTGCCATTTTGTGTGTACCTGAGAAAAGAGTTGGCCACCAATAGCCTGCTCTGAGAATTTTGTGGGTTGTTGTTTGGGCAGCATAGTGTCCACCACACACTACATTGTGCATGTCACTTAGAATATCCTTAGCCTGATCCTCATTCACACATCTGAGTAATACACCACTAGGGTTTTTCCAATATAGCTCTCCTTGAACAATGATGTATTTAATAGCATGTAATTTTAAGGTCCTCATCTGATTATCACTGAGGTGGGTAGGACAGTTCAAATTTTGCAAATAATATACAATGTCCTTGTACCACTCAGATTGTGACATATTTATAACTTCATTATGTAATACGTTCACTTGGCAAGCCTCTAGATTTGACTATGTCATCAGTTTTGCCAAACCTTGTCCTCTTACCAGTTTAGTGATCTGTATTTCAATGTTGAACTCCTGCAATTTATTTATCCATCTGCATCTTCTTCCAGTTACTTCCTGCTGAGCAAAGATATCTTTGACCATTGCATGAGGCGCATATGCAACTATTTGAGAGCCTACCAAATAAGGTCTAAAACTTTTGACTGCTCTAACCAACGCATATGCATGTTTCTTCATGATGTCATACTTCAATTCAGCAACCTGCAATGACCTAATAAAGAAGGCAATAGGTTGTTCAAACCCTTCTTCATTTTTTTACATTAAACATGCAACAATAGTGTGGAAAGAAGCAAATGAAAACAATAGAAATGGCCTAGAAAAATCAAGAGATTTTAATACAGGAGCCATCTTTATTGCCTCTTTGATATTTTGAAATGATTTAGTGGCTTCATCTTCCCATTTGACAGTCGCACCTTTTTTCAGCATCTTAGAGATATCTTTGGTGGTCTCTGCAAAGTTATGCACAAATCTTCTAACAAAATTAATTTGTCTAAAGAAGGACTGAACACCTTTTACTATTCTAGCGATCTGAATTTTGTCAATTGTAGCCACCCTTTCAGGATCAATCCTGACTCCATCCTTGGAAATAATGTGTCCAAGCAACTTTCCTTCCACAACCCTGAAAGCACATTTCTTTAGGTTGAGTGAGATACCATATTCTAATTCTCTAATAAAGATTTGCTCTAAGTGCATACAGTGCTGCTCCTCCTTTGAAAAGGTAGTTAAATCATCTTTATACATAGCTAAGATTGAGTCAATCAATCCTGCGAAAGCAACATCCATAGCCCTCTAAAATGTAGCACCTGAATTTGTTAGTCCAAACGGCATCCTCACATATACATAGGTTCCCCATGGAGTAGTGAAAGAGGTCTTAAATTGTTCATATTCCTTTATTTTCACTTGATTATACCCAGAGAATCCATCCATCATGGATAGAAGCTCACAGCCAGTCACCTTCTGCAACATGGCCTCCATGTTTGGCAATGGATAATTGTCCTTCAAAGAAGATACATTCAGATTTCTAAAATCCACACAAAGCCTTATGCCACCATTTTTCTTTCGGATTGGGACAAGGTTGGACACCCAAGTTGAGTGTCTAATAGGCATGATTATTCCAGCCTCCCTAAGCTTCATAAGTTCTTCTTGCATTTTAGAAGCTAAAGTTGGGTTGATAGGTCTCTATTTTTGCCTAAATGGTTTAGCTCTAGGCTTCAAAGGGATTTCATGCTGGAATAAATCCTCTCTATAAACTTTCAAGTCCTCATATGACTAGGCAAAGGCATGCTTATACTTTCTCAGTAATGCAATTAGCATAGTTCTGATATGTGGCTTGAGCTATTTGCCAATGTACACCTTTTTGGGAGCATGAGATGTCCCCAAGTTTATCTCCTCCAAATCATTCTTGTTTGTTGGAGATGCCTTTGTAACAAATTGGTCCCTATTGTCAAAAGCTCTCTCTAAAGCAACCAGCCCTCTAGGGATTTTATTTTTTTTGAGTTGAATTACCTCTTTCCCTAAGAGAGTTTCTTTCCCATCTACAACCTCCACAAAGTTCTGAAAATCTATTTCTTGGTTCTCATATTCATCAATGCAATGTAGAAATCTCAGTAAATCTTTGTCATCATCAAACACTTGCCAGCTGCATACATTATCTGGCACTACAGGCCTGAGTTTGACCTCAGCATTTGTAACATCTGATATAGTGATATCATCTGGTCTTATGGCTACATTAGCTAGAAAATCTACCCTGACATTTTTTGATCTCTCTATCCAATTTATTGAAAAAGCATCAAACAATTCAATTGTATCCCAAACAACATGCTTATACTATTTTAACCTCTTGTTTTTTGATGCATGCTTATCTCTAACCTAGGAAACAACTAACTCTGAATCCCCAAACACCTTGAGCATCTTGATTCCATGCTTCAAAGCAACATTCAATCCTAACAACAGAGCCTCATACTCTGCAATATTGTTTGTGCAAGCAAACTTCAACAAGAAAGAGAATTTTAGATGCTTACCAGCTAGAGACAAAAATATAATTCCAGCACCAGAGCCTTCCTTTGAACAAGCTCCATCGAAATACATGGTCTAGAGACCCTGTTGGTCAAGCTCTTGAATGCAAATGTCATTCTTTTTATCTCCTCTATCATCTAAGACAACTTTGAAATTATCACAGTCAATGTCCACAAAGCATATATGCTCCTCTGACTCTTGATTCTCAACCGTTTCTGATGACCTTTCTTCTCTGATCAATTTGACATCCTTGCCATTCATTGGTATAATGGCATATGACAGATCTAATTGCATACTCCCACCAATCAATGCTGCCCATCTTCTTGACAACAACATGCCATACTGTGGCTTAATATCAACAACTGTTATGTTCATTTTGTAGGTCTTTTCAGGATATGTTGCCAGTCTAAAATCTACATCTTTCATAATTCTAATGATAGGTACTTCCCTAGCATCCATTGCATAGCATTTCCCACACACCTTGTCTATTTTTAATCCATCTTGCTACATGATAGCCAAAGGCATGATATTTGTTGATGCTCCTGAGTCAAGCATACAATTCTTAATCATTTTTCCATTTATGACAAGGGAGACATAAAATTGTTCAACCTGTGAAGGACACTTTGTCATGGTCATCCCCAAATATACTTCAGGGGTCTCATCTTCATAAATACACAGGGCTTGTTTCTTACCTTGAGGTTCATCATTCTGCTTGGCTTGACAAGGCACTCCTGAAATCAAAGATACTACTTTATTTCTGAATTCTTCAACTTTCATCAGCTCCATCAATGGAATAGAGACTTTCACTTGAGACAGGACTTGAGTTATGTCAAATGGAGCATAATTTTGTATAACAGTTGTAGCTTGTTCCATAGTTTTATTTTTATCCTGAGAGGATCCAGCTTTAACTTTATTGTCTCCCTGACTGTCATTCTTAATCTAAAATTTTTTATTTTGATCCTCAACCTGGGGAATTCTTTTTTCTGGTCCTTGAGGATCATAACCTATTTTTTGCTTAAAATTTTGCTTATTATTGCTCCATTGTTTTTTCTGTAGTTTAGCCCCTCTATGACTATGCACTGGCTGGCTTACAAAAGTATTCTCTAGTTGGTGTGAGTTGCTTACCTGAGCCTTACCTCTTAGGTTGTAATTGCTTTTGACTTGAGCTACTGTTGCAGCTGTGAGGGCTCTAATTTCTTCATCAGAGGGCCTCCTTAAGTTATTCAAAAAATTGTGTGAATCTTAAATATAGGCATAGTTGTCTTCCTCATCTTCATCATAGGGAAACTGATGATAGACTTGAATCTCATCATTTGCACTTGCATCAGCATCATGAGAGAGATACTCCCTGTTTGTAGACAACATGTTGACACTATCATCTTCCATGCAATGCAGCTCATTGCATTCATCACAGGTGACAACATTGTTGTATAAAGATTGAGCAATCAGGGATTGTGACTATGAATGAGGCATTTGACATATGATGCACCATGGGGTGTCATTAACAATATTGATAGCCTTCTTCAAAGGATCAGGAGTTTCCTTAACATTTTAAGTCCTTTGACTTGTGTTGCTGTTTGGGAAAGTGGGTTTACCATTACGCCAATTAGTATTATATAGCATATCATGTAATGATGGTCTTTTTTCTTGCCTTTGGTAAACTTGTCTGTCAGGACCTATCCCCTTTTCATTTTTAGTCATTCTATAGCTCAGGTCCTTGACAATAGTTGTCAACTTATCTAATTTATCCTCAAAAGTAGATGCATTGCCTTGAACACTTTGAGATTTGTTATTTGGATTTTGCAGAATTTTCACACCATCTCTTCTGTTTGTCTTACCAGACGCTTTTCTATTATTTTCAATATTTGTTGCAATTTTGAAAGCATCCCTGAGGCTGTGAGGGCTTGTGTCTCTCAATCCATAAGTTATTTTGGCATCAAAAGCATTTATGTACAATACTATGCACATTAGTTCATTAGGCCTCAAGTGATGTGGCAGTTTATTCAACAGCTTCATGAATCTAGCATTAAAATCAGCAACATGTTCATTGGATCCTTTGGTAATGCCAATGAATTCATTAATGAAGAAACTAGGATCAATTTTGTCACCATATTGTTCTTTAAATATCCTCCTGAAGTCATCCCATGATGAAACACTTCTGTCAGGTAGACCCTTGTACCATTCTCTGGCCTCATCAATTAAGGATTGCATAAATAATTTCATGAAAACATCCTCATGCTCAACTTCAAAATTGTCCATGATATTCTGAAAAGCTTTTAAATGATCTTCCCCTGACACAGTATTATTTCCTAAAAATTTAGGAACTTGCAGCCTCACATGTTTGTCAATAGGATTTGGGTAACCAGGAATGCCATCAAAAACAAGTTGTATGAATCTGTCTAGCTGCATAGGCTATCTACTAAACTAATTAACATTGGCATTTCTATTGACATTCTGATTTCTTACATTATTTAATGGTATTCTAACATTATTTGCACTCTGTCTTTGATCATTATGCTGATCCTAGACTTCATTTCTTTGCTAATTTCTCTACATATTTGCATTTTCAAGGGTAGGAATTGAATCATTTTGAGCAACTCTCAGAGATTGCACTTTCTATCTCATGTCATCTCTAATTTTCATTGCCTGCAGATATTCTAATTCTGCCCTTAAGCTCTTAATTTCTTCGGCTAGTTCCTCATCTCTAGGCATAGAAGAGGATGGTTTTATTACATTCTGATCATCATTATCATCCCTTGGAGATTCAACTTCTTCAAATCTATCAGGGGAATCATGGAAAGAGCATTCTTGAAACACCTCTGACCTCATTCTCAATCCACCACCCTGTTGTCTCTCATATACGTTCTGGATTTCAGCCTCAGTGTTTGAAAAATAAGGAATTGTCTGTTCTAAAGATCCAAGATTTTACTGAATATTATCATTACTTCTGGGGCTTGGAGAACCATCTTGATTGGCTCAAATAGTCCCTTTTTCCTATACATCATTTTTATGGGTAACTCTTCAAACAGAGGATTACGTTGGGATCTTCTCCCTTGCATACAAATTTCTACTTTACCAGTTGGGAGATTAGTTCAGAGTCACCACCTATAACTAGGAAATATGTTCTTTTAAGATTAGGGTTCTTTCACAAAGCATTCCCTAGTAGAGTCACCAAAATCTATTGGTGACTCGGATGGGCCAAAAATATATCTCTTAATTCAACTCCCCAGCGGAGTCACCAAAATTTGTTGGTTATTTTCCCAGACTGGATGCTTATTCCCAGCTATCCCTACAAGGTAGCCATCATTGATCAACAAGATTCCCAGGCCAGGGGCCAACAGTATAGGAGATAGACTCTATAAATATCTCCTCTTCTTCTTTAGGCTCTGTAGAAGCAAGGGGGTATTCCCTACTCAACATCCATGAAATATAATTATGTAAAGACTGGGATGTTGACACAAAGTAGATAAATCCTCTATTATGCAGACCAAAACTGTAAGATAAGTGCAAAGGGGATAGATTTGGGTCTATGTTCAGTTGTAGACGAAGGATTTCGGGTCCTAAAATTACTTCTAATGTCCTAAAGGTTTGTATTTGAAGTTTGAATTTGATTTTATGTCTAGATGCAAAACTAAGACTTTGGGTTGCAACATAGATACAAGACCAGATCAGTGCCTATCTAGGGCTCAGAGTTAGTAGACATATATATGTGAGTGTTTATCATAGATTCAACACTAATTAGATTCCAAGGGGGTTTTTCTAATGTCTTCCTTACATACAATACCCAAGACAAAGTATTTAGTTATTTCTGCTTATAAATATCCTCACTGCAATGTATGTTTCTCAATACTTAATCCAAAACATTCAATCTACCCCTTGAGCAAAAGTAAAAGATTAAGCATTCAATATAGGAAACCCATATCCTAGAAGCTCTAACACCCCTTAGATGCTTAGATTCAGAAGAAAAACACATTCAATATGGAGACAAATAACAGAATACATGCTATAAAGCATTACTCATTTAAATTAACATGAAACTGATGAATACTATGCATAATACATACAACTCATAAACTCACAATACACCTAAAAACAGAGTCACCAACCAAGTTGCATCCTATTATAGCACTAGAATTTGTCTAGTTTTCAACAACAACATGAGTAACACAGTTTGGTTTTTATACCAAGACTGTGTACCCAGCAAAAAATATTTAAAAGGCAAATCAAAAATTTGCCAAATTTAATGCATCTTCAGATTGGCGCTTAAAATTGAATGTAGTGGAGAAATGGAGAGAAGAAGCAAGTGGGCTCGGGATCTGAGCCACCACTCAAAGATTTGCATCATAAACCTGGCAGTTGGTCGTTCAGACATCGACCCATGCCTCTGAATGTTGACATTTATGGCTCAACCACCCGCAGCTCCTCTTGGAATCTGCAGCAGTGCGTTCATAGAGTTTTTCCGCTCAAAACAAGCCTGAGGATGCAAAGAGAACCAATGCTGCAACTTCAAAACCTGGCCATCGATGATGATTCGATCGCTGAGATTAATAGCTCAAAAACATGTCGAGAAGTCACCAACCAATCAAAAGATGTCAAGTAAGCATTCTATCGTTCCATCGTTGACTTCCCCCTTTTCTATTTTGCCTTTTTCGCCTTATATATGCATGCTCAAATGCATATACAAGAGCCACTGTTCACCCTTCAAAACCCTTTGTATATGCAAGAGCAAATGCATATACAATCTTTCAACGTACAAGGTGGACGTCAGATGCTGTAAAACAAATTAGAATTCAGTTTGGGTCCAGCTTGTCTCTCCTTCATTGTATATCTGTGATATACAAGCACACATATATGCAAGTCGCAGACCTCAAGGACCTATAGAACAAAATTGAAAAATTATCGGGTCCAACTTGCACCTTATCCTTTACATTTTTAAATGTATACTTTATTTGTATGTTGAACATACAAACACAAACATACAAGTAGGGAATCTTTTTTAGAATATTCGATATACATTCTCCCTTTGTATGTTGAGCATGCATAAACCTATTTGTATAAACCTACGGTGGGCCCCACCAATTGCATCTTTTGCCTTTGCATAAACCTAATGTATGTTGGACATACATTCATTCCCTCCTACATATACTTGCAAACCCGACCTGCTCTTAGTCTTATTTTGAACCCTTTTTTGAAATCCACAATGTATACTTGGTGTTGTATGTCGAACATACAACAAAACAAACATACAACTCACCTGCTTGATACAACGGTAGCATCTTCAAGGAATCTTCAATGTATATTCTACCATTCCATATTTTTCGCTTGTATACCTAGTACTGTAGCAAATGTATGTCGTGCCTTGCATCTTTTCTCTTGTATATAACAGTTGTATGTTTAAACATACAATACAATTATGCAAGCAAACCCGATATACAATCAGGGAATATTCCTAGAATCTTGTGGAAGATTCCCCCAATGTACATGCATCCTTTTGAACCCGATATACATTTGGAAATGCATACAACTGCAAAATATCCTTGAGAATCTGTGAAAGATTCCCTTTTTGTATATGCGACCCGATATGCATAAAAAATGCATATAACTCAAAATTTTAGCATTTTTTGGAAACCAATTGAGATTTCTCAAGCAAGCCAACATACATTTGCACTTGCATATACAACAACTTAAATTTGCTCATGTGCGATGGGAAAAGGTAGTAAAATATTGCATGTGGGCTGGTCAACCTATGAGCACAAAGGCATGAGGATGAAACCTAATAACCAGGAACCCACCACAGAATACCAACATGAGAATAGGCAGAACAATGCATGACCCCATGACTCAAAAAATTTATGATTTGAATGGGAAAATCTGTAAATGTTCAAACTTAAAACCCTAAACATAAATGAATACTAACAAATATCATCTAACAATCTTTGAAATTTAAAGCAAAATCTCGAATGCTCATGCTATCATCATACTGAAGCTGATCAGTAGAAAAAGTATGTTGATTGGGAACAAAATTGTCATTTTGGGGCTGATTTTGAGCATAGTCAAGTTGCCATGAAAGTTGAGCAGGGGTGGATGGGAGGTAATCATACTGTACATGCTAGTTTCTTTGGAAATCACAGGAATTAAGTGTAAAACCAGCATCATGATTGGCTTGGTAAGGTTGGAAGGCGGGTACTCTAACAACTGCTTCATGAAATGGAGCATGATGAAGCTTTTCTCCATGAAATGGATACATTTTCCAACATTTATATAAGCTAGAAACTCATTGAAATACCTAAAAATTAGAATAATCAAAACTAATTTTTATGAAAACTTAAGAACATACCAGCATTTTGTCCACTTTGAAACTAGTAGGTTTGCTCAAAGTCACCATGATGTGTGTAGTTTTTTGCCTCCAAAGGGAGATCTCACCGATATACACACCTAATATCATCAATATTTTGATATAAATATTATCACAATCTGCACTAGATCTGCTTGAAAATTAGAGAATTGAGTTGCCAGGCTGAAACTCTAATGTGCATACCAAAACAGCAAAGAAAAATTGTGTTTAAGTGGCATGAACCTCAATTTAGAGTCCCACTGGGCATGCCAAAAAAATTTGTCATGAAGGATTATGCCCTGAATGCTAAGCCTTTGCAAGCTTGGCAATCCCGTGCAACATGGGAACGTTCTCAGATGTGGGTCTCTTTGTTTCGAGAACAAACCTCTGGAAGAGCTAGCTCCCTTTAAAAGCCCCTTTAGATCTGATAACTGAAGAGAAAAGAGATATGAGAAACATGAATAACTGAAAATTGCACTAAAATTCTATCCCAAAGGGGGTGATGCACCAATGCATAACTTGACATGCAATCTAATTCACAACTAATCTTCAATAACCTATTCATACAACTCAGAATTATATATTTCACCACATAAGTGTTTCATGAAAAAAGAATGAAATAACTTGCACAATCTATGACTTGTAATGAAACCTGAACTTTGTATACATGTATTCGGTAAAATGAGACAAAAGAACCTAAAGGTTTCACAGGGAAACACAGACAATCCTTTATCAAATCACTAAAATGAAGCAAGATACCTGAATCTGATAAGATAAACCCCTGATTATATTTGAAAATTAGCATGAATCACTGCAAAAATAACCATAAACTGATATGAAATAACCTGTAATCTACTACTAAATATCAAATAATTGTGTAAAAGAAGTTTGAGTTATAAAACTGAGAGCTTCTTTGCAATATGCAAGGAAAGTCAAAATCAAGAATTGAGGAAAAAAGCTAAGTCTCTTTCCTCTAATACATCAAAATCTATCTCCAAAAGACCTAGAAAGGTCAACTCCAATCAACTGCACTCAAAAAATCTCCTCCAAAAGTGATCCATGAGGAAAACTAAAAAGCCTTGAAAAGAAGGCCCAAAACTGCTTCAAATTGAGCTAAAATAGCTCCAAACTCCCTCTCTCAATCAGTTTGACCAAAGAGAACTCAAAAAACACTATAGTTTGACTTGATGCCAAAAATAGAACTCCAAAACTCCCTCTACATGAATTTGTACTTCAGTTTAACTCTCCCTTGTATTTCTTGCATGATTTTGGGGAAAAGGTGATTGTTTGATTAAATTTTAAAGATAATCAGTTATGATTACTTTAATATGTGTCATGTGATAGTTTTCCTTCTTCCATTACATGGAAAATATTTAGGTAATTTATAAAATATTACCTTTAATAATTATTTACATACTTTATTTTGTCTAAAATCATGCAAAATAATAATCTCCAATCTGTCCTGCCACTTTCACAATGATCTAAATCTTCTCCAAAAATGGCTCAAGTCAAAATAGAGTCAAAGAGCCCTCATTACAAATCACTAACCTTGGTCAAGTCATTTTGTTTATTTGACTCTAAGGTTTGCCAAATATTCAAAAAAGAAAAATCATAATATACTCCTTATGTCTCCCAAAATTCCACAGGCCTCTTATGATGTTCTCCTAAGTTTCAACACTTAAGCAAGTGTGGACCATGACCTAGAGTATAATTTCATTGATTTTTCTTTTACTCAAAACTCAAAAACTTAAGAGATTTTCTTTGACAAAAAAAATTAGGGCAACTTCCTTGTGTAAAGAAGGCTCTCAAACCCTAACAAGCTTATTATTGCCTTTTGTTCTCACTACTGCTCTTCTGGACACACCACCATGAGTGAAACTTGAAGCTACTTTGAAGGTCTACACTTCTTTTGATCACTGGTAAGCTCCATTTCTTCTCAAGATCATAACCTTTTACTAGTTCTGAAAACAGTGAGAGATCTCTGATAAGAAAACACAACTTCATCATACCATAAATGTTGAAACATTAATACATTAATCATTCCTGTTGGTAGAAGACACATGAATCCTCACACGGGTTGTTCTTCATTTGTTTTTAGTGGGTCTTAAAAGGATTTTGAATACCTCCAGTCTTTCTACACATACAATGAACCACTCTACATTCTCAAGATCCAAATATTCGCTGACCACTAAATCCCATGGTGAAATGGAAACTCTTGTTCATAAACTGCACATCTATGTAGAAGTGATTGAAATTTGAAACCCATGATCCTTTAATTAGAGAGATTCTCTATAGATATTTCATAATAAAGTTACCCATATCAGTTAACATCTTGTACAAGTTCACCCTGTGACCCTATGGCCCATGGTTTCAAAGACTTGTCATTTTAAACTGGACCCAAATGACTGAGGCTTTGATGTCTTACCAACGAAAGATTTATGTTAAAAACATGACTATCCCCTTTGATATATATGCCTCTGTCCAACTAGAAGCATAATCTTATTTGCATAAAAGATTTTTTGCCTTTGAAGACCTTGTTTTCTAATTGTAAACCTCATGCTAACCTCAGTTTATGACTATTGTGGACTGTACCATGGTTTATTTTGAGGGCTTGGCTGCTTTTTCTTATTCGACTAATGTATTTTTTTGGTCATGATCTAGCCCTCATGGATGTATGACTGCTCCTCCTTTCCTTGTATTTTCTTTGTCAAGTCCTCTATAGAAGACAGACAACTATCATCCCATTTTTTGAACTCTTTGGCAGTCATCCTTTTTGCATAGATGGTGTGTTATTTGTAAGCAAAGATAAATGTGAGTTGTCCTTGTCAAGAAAGATATTAGATTCTTACAATTGTGTTGTAATTGGTGCACTATCCATTTTTCTAGCTCATTAGACTTGGCCCATAGAAGACTGCCCTCAAACACAGATGGACTATTTCGTTTATATTGTTTTGTATGTGTTATGCCAAAATTATGAAATGAATAGAGTTGGCTTTCACAACATAACTACTCTTTTATGATTATAATAGTCATTTGCATAGGTTGCTCATGCATCTGTATCTCTTAATACTATTGTCCTCTTTGCATGACTATCATGATCTTTGCTCTTGTGATCAATAATTTAAGACTCAAGTTACAAGGCTCATGGAAGCAATGTCACTCCCCTTGAAATGGTATATCATTGCATATGGTTTTTGAATGCTCCAATTGATAAGGGTTATATGATGATTGTCTTTGGTAAACTCTGACCCTTAATCAATTGATTGCCCTCTTGAAATGGCTCTTCTTGCACAACCAATACACACTGCTCTTTATTTTATGTCTACTCTTGAAAGTCCTCTTCAATGGTATAGGTTGTCCTTTAGCTATTGGGAACCTCAAGAAAATTCTCTTCCACTATCACTTCTTTGAATCCTCTTTGAACTGCAAGGTTTGCCCTTGTTCAAGATTTAAAACCTCTTGGTGTTTGCCCATTATGATGCATTTCCATAATAATTTTGCTTCTTGCTGCACTTTGACTATGATGATAGGACTATCCTTTATGATGAGGGTAAGTACAAAAACTTGGGGGGCCAAAAAGTGGCCAAAAATTTTTCAAAAAAAATTAAGACATAACGTGAGCGCACTATAACATGCTCACATTATGGCTTGGTAATGAAGAGCCTAAGGCTCAACAAAACCAAACCATAACGCGCTCACATTATAACGTGAGTGCGTTATGTTTAATTTTATATATTAAAAAAAAGAGCATTTCTGCTCATTTGGTTTCTTTTTTTTTCCTACACCCATGACCTACAAACCCTAAGGAGTGCACTCGCATTTTGGAAGAGCCAATTCGACACCAAAATCTCACTGATTCATCGTCAAAATGCCGCCACGACATTGAGCAGGCCAAAGGAGTGAGTTTTATTTGTTTTTTTATTTGAATTTATTTCTAAATAGGTAGGTTTGAGTTAATTTTTGATGTAAATTTCCTTAATTGTCAGGAAATGTTAATGCACCTCCTCCTCCTCCTCCTCCTCAAAATCCACAAAATCCTGAAGAGGAAATACCTACTGAACAACAAACTCCTCCATCCATTCCTTGACATGCCCCTAGAACATAAGAAAATCTAATGGGGCAAATTGAAAACAATAAAAAAGAAATTGAAGACATAATTGCAAGGTTGAAAGATCCTTCAACTTCAACCTTGCATAGGTCCATGCTTGCTCAATCTCTTGAATCTATGTTATCAAATGTAGATTCAATTAGTAAGCAAATACCTAGTTGGTCAGATAAGAGGAGAGAGTTTAGAGAGTATTATGTAGACAAGCTATCATATGAAGATGTGAAAAAGTTACAAATTACAAAATTGGACTTGTGTTCCATTTTCAAAAACCCACAAACAAATCAACCTCCACCCATTACATGCAAGAGGTTCCCTATCCATTGGTGCAACAACCAAGCGATAGGGGACAATTTTGGGCAGAGGTGGTGGATGGTTTTTGACCATCCTCCATGCAATAAGAATGAGGTCCCGCAATACTTTTTGAGGAAACTCTACTAGGAGTTTGTCCTCAATAAAGTGGCAAACTATTTTGATATGCGGGACTTCCAGGGTAGAGGTGGGGGGTCAGCACAAGATAGACCAGGGCATGTGTTGACCCACAACAGCTAGTGAGATGAGTAATCAACAGACTAGACCATGAGCATGTGTTTATCCCTTCCATTGTGAAGGAGAGTGTTGAGGTCGATACACTTCAGTCCATTAGTGCCTTGACCTAGAGCATCATAGAGCATGCTAGTCCTGTAGTACAGTGTGAGTTGGGAGATAGTGCAAGGAGTAGGGTCCCACCCCATACTTGTTAGACTTGTGGGTCAGCCTATGGTTATGACCCCATGGATAGTCAGGACGCAGGTGCATAGGCTACATCTACAGCTGAGAAGATGGTGATGACAGATACCCTCCTGAGTGAGACTTTTAGCCTTGATACTCGGGTAAATATTAGGAAGTTCGTTGAATTTAATTTATTAAATTTCATTTTTGAAATGCAAGATTAACTAATTTAGTTTGATGATTTTAATGAAATTTCAGGGTCATAGCGTTGATGCAGTTTTCAATGGTTCTCCACCTGCATATTACACTACATCATCTATTGTTGGGGTATGTAAATAGTAAACAATTATAAATATTACATGGGAATAGCATCGTTATATGAATGGTATTCTAATATCTAATTTTGGATGTTGAATAGGTTAATATTAGAGATTTCATGGCAACACCTGCCAGCGATGGTGGACTTCAAAGCTTCACGAAGGTAATAAAATAAATAGTTTAATGAATGAATTGTACTTCCTAGATTTTTATATGTGACTTGTGTGCTTTATTGTGTGTACTTCCATGTTTAGGTGAATGTATGTGTATGTTAGGAACCATGATTTGCATCACTATTATAGTTTTTGTAATTGAATAATGTTGTTTTATTTCCAGATGATGTAGGCTGCGGAGACACCTCCCAATGTTCATAGGGAAATGGAGCATGGTGTGACTTCTATGATTCATAGCTCCATGCCATTGACAGGTGTATGAGGCAAATTAGTAAATTTAAATTTACATTCATTATTATAGTTGTTTATTTTTGAAAAATCAAAAGATTATTGATTTGAAGTTTAATTTCTATCTGGATGGTTTTTATAGGACATGACATCACCACAGCCTAATCCTGCTACTAAGGCAAGTGAGGAGACAGATTATATGGTAGCGGTAAGTGATTATTTTGTTAAATGTTTCATTTTTTATAACATGTAATTTCTATAGATTAATGTCTATACTTTTTATCGTAATAGCTATAGATGTAGGAATAACTAAATAGGAGGAGTAGCCCTCGAGTTCATAGTAGACCACCCACATATGCGTCTCCATCCCCTAGAAGATCAAAGTCTGCCTGTGATCTATTCTCTTCATCAGCTAGAGGGGAATAACTTTTTATTGTGTTCCTTTGTTGTATGCCTATATGGCATTTGTGGACATATATTTTGTATTGCATATAGTTGACATTGTATGCCTATATGGTATTCTTGTAAGCCTATATGGCTATTTTGTATATATGTTATACTTATATCGATAGATATTTATGTATGCCTATATGGATATTTGGTTAACACAAATCTTTTTTATTGATGGCATCCATACTTGCATTATAAATCCACATTTGAATGGATATTTGTAGATGGCTACTTCAAATACTTAAAGTCCAATTGTATTACATAGGATGTTTTTTGATCCAATAAGCCAGCTATTGTTATTCAAGTATCACCTAAACCTCATTTTAGAACTAAAAGATAAGAGTTGTATTTAAAATAAAAATGAATCATCATGTTGAATAGAAAATATTCATATTCTTTATGAGATGCTCAATTGAAAATATTCAAATGAGTATGTTGATCCATATTCTTTATGAGTTGGTCAATTGAAAATATTTCTTAACTTTTTGTTATTATACCATATTGGGATGCAAAGAGTATGTTTGTTGTTTTGAATAAGATAGTTAAAATCATATTCTTATGAGCACCTGATGACCATTGTGGTTATTAAATGTAATTCCTCTTGCATATAAGGCAAGGTTATGAGATTACATTGAGTCTTACCTAATTTTAGTATGCAACATAACATTGGGGCTATAGGCTTCCATAAGTCATCAACAATCAAGGTTCAAGGTTGTCATTGAAGTCAAAGGGTCAAGGTTGTTTGTCATTGATGTCAAGGTTGATGCCATGATGTTGATAAGGTGATACAGTGATTCAAGGTAGGTGATGGTCATGAGGTGCATGATGTTGTGAATATGGTTTTCATGATAAGGTCTCGCAATTCATGTTAATGATGTACAAGACAAACATTGATGTAGAGGACTTAGGATAGGTTGAGGATACCTTCTTCTGACAAGGTTTCCTTCCCACACTCAAAACCTGAATTCAAGGATCATCATGCAAAAGTGGGAACAACAATAGGTTTTCTTGAAATCATCATGTTGAGGATTGTTTGGCATCCCATATGACACATTCCAATCATTGGTTAAGGTTAGACAGGCTTCGAGTTGGGACTTCCTTCTTTAAACCACTAAACTCCTTGTAGCCCTTGAAATAGGAACAATCGGTTATAACTCTTCATACAGGTCTGCAAACTCAAAAATTAGACAATCCTAAAATACCCATTTAGATTCCCTACAACAATCCCAAATTGGGTATGGGTTGTTTTGAACAATATAGTCTAACCTATAACCCCTCCTAATGGCCTAGAGCCCCAATTAGCCCTTTTTTGTGAAGCAACCATGCTCCAATTTGATTATAGTTCTCAATCAATCATTTGGACATCTCAAGGGAATGATAAAACTAAGTATTTCTTAGGTTTTGGGTCCCCAAAATGGATTGCAACTGATTGGTCTTATGTTGCTCCCTTACTAGGCTTCTATGCACCACCTAACACATGTGGATGTTAGGTTTCTTCAATAGAATCTCCTCCTTCTCAGATCCCCTGCCCAAACCTCTTCATAATACATTAAATCAAACACCAACAAGTCCATTCCACTGATCAAGAATGAGTCAAACCAGTGGAATGGAGAAAAAAACATAATTTCTATTAGAAACCCTAAATTAGGTTTTTGTAACCAGATTTCAAAAAGGTATAGAGAACTCAAACACAGATATGTTTCAAGACTTCTAATCACTTGTAATAAGGACTTAACTCATACCTCTAACATTGTACAAACACTTTCCTTATGACACCCCCATACAGAGAAGTACCATGGATAGGAACAACGTAATACATAAGAAGTTGTAGGAAAACTGAGTTCTTCTTATTGATTACTTCCACCAATTCACTTCTTCTCCTTCAAGGAACATCTGCAAGGCTTTACAAAGCTTGCCACAATAGCTTGGGGTAGTTGGAGGGCAGTTGGGGTTGATGGGAAGGTATGGCAACCATTGAACTGCCCTGTTCTGTTTTGAAACTATAACTAATTACATGGTTTAACATAGGCATTAGTTTTTTTGAGATTTGACAATGCCTTCAAACACCTTTACAATGTAATTAAGCTTTTGACAAGGTCTAACACTCCTTGACACATGCCAAAAGGATTACAATGTATGACAATGTATGACTGGCCCTATTACAATATATGACTCTATGATCGCCTCTTGCAACCATGGCAGTAACATGACGAAGTTTGGACATAGTCCTTATTACAAATAAGAGAATGGTCTTCTAAGACCTTATTGAATCAACAAAACAACATGAACAACATGAAGACAAGATATAAATCATATGATCTCCTTGGTGCTCTTGCACCAAACATGGTTCATATGATGCAAGGTTCATGTTCATGGTGGATGTGGTTTTGTTCATGCAAGGTTTTGTTGTGAATATGGTTTTCATGATAAGGTCTATCTTGAAAGGTTGATATGTTGCAAGGTTCATATTCATGGTGGATGTGGTTTTGTTCATGCAATAAGAAGTTAGAGAAGACACAAGCTTTCATAATCATAATCTTATTGATAGTTAGGGTTTTATTGGGTGAATATTTTGTCTTCAACTAACTGAAGGCAAAATGGTTATATCGACCACAGTGTAATGAGATAAATCTCTCCTCTCAGCAAGGGGAGGTTCCCTATCAACTATCACAAACTTATTTAAAGTAAATACTAATTCAAGGGTGAGACCATATCATCCATTTCTCTTTTTTTAGAAATTATGTTTACAAAATGAAAGAGCACTCTCTTGATACAAATTGAATAACCAAGAAACCCATGAGAGCACAAAGTCTATCATTGCTTCTTTTACTAATTTATAACTTAGAACCAAGTAGAATAAGGTGCAGCCCAAAGTCTTCACTGAATGCTACGATAAAACATATGATCACAAAAGATAATAGTAGCTCAAAGTCTTTCCAATATCTTTTATTTCAAAACACAAAACCACAAACTAAAGATAATTGTTGTAGCACAAAGTCTCCAAAATCAGCTTTAGAACATCTCCTAGATTATTCACACTCACACTACAATTTGATCAAACATATAAGATAGTATTAGGAAAAGGACATAAGAACAATTTCCAATACACCACAAGTTATTCCAACACAGATTGAATGATCACTTCCTTTCTTATTCACTTGATAAAATTTGATTTACAATTTGAACACAAAGTCTCAAAATGCTCTTCAATTTGGCAGAGTTTCGCTTCAATATCTAAAAGATGATATTTACAATGAGGGCCCTCTTTATTTATAAGAGGAACCGAGAGCAAAAATAGGAAAAGAAAAACTAACTATGACTTATTCAACAAAGGAGTCCTTTTTTATTTGGGACTTCCTATGTTTTTACATGTAATTACATATGAGAAAAGTACACATAAATATGTCCAAAATTATTTCAAAAGTACATCTGAAAAGTGGAAAATAAACTAAGTAATGGAAAAGCTAGATGAAGAGAAGTCTAAGGACTTGGATTCCTCTGTTCCGGAAGAGGAAGTTCATGAAGAAATAAACACCGATGATATCTCTCCTCTGGGTCCCACTATTGACATTCCAGTCTCTGAAGCTAAAGGAGAAGGTAGAAGAGAGGAGAAGAAGGATCAAGAAGAAGAGGTTAAGGGAAAAGAAGAAAAACAAGCAGATAAGACAAATGATGACTCTTCTGATATTTCAAAGAAGACTCAATCTCTAGCAAGAGACACTACAGAGACAATAAAGAACTTCTTAGACAAAGAGGTGGTGGAATTAGATGAATCAGAGCTGTTTCAAGGGCCCCTAAACCTGGATACTCTCTCTCCAGTACAGATGATGAAGATAGCTTCTTTTGCCCAAGCCAAGGCTAAAGAAAAACTCTTAAAATCTCACATGGAGGATTGTGAACTGTTGGAGTTGCATCCAAGATGCTGGAGAAGATCATGCCATCCTTCCAAAAGGATCCTTTAGCCTCTCCATCTGGTAACTTAAAATCTTTGGTTAATTCTGTTGGCACTCATTTTGAATCTTTAGAGAAATCGGTAGAAGCAAAGGTCTGGAAGGAGTTTTTGGGAAAAAGATTCTCTAAGATGCAAGGACTGATTACTAATGATAGGAGGACCTTAGACATTGGAACAAAGAGCCTTGAAAATGCTCTTAAAGATGGTGGGGATATATACAAATTTTTCTTATCTTGGCCCAAAGTAACAGAGGACATTGAGAAGAAAGTGAAAGAACAAGGTAAACTATCAAGTTTATCCTAGAATTTTGATCCCCTCATTACCTCTTTAATGAGTCAAGAATGCCAAGTGATTGTCATCATAAATGAAATAAAGAGGCTGAACAAAGAAAAGAAGGATATAATAAAAAGGATGAGTGAACTCAAAGGGATAATTATCCCTAAGTTAGAGGCAATGCATGAGACCTTGACAGATGTTCAAACCACAGCCCAAACTAGTGATCCGACAGATCTAAGGAGGGCAGAAGCATATGTATTTTTGTTGAGTGGTCACATCTCCATTTTGGATAGGATGAAGCAGAGCTGGGCCACAGAGTTTGTATGATTGAAGGCCACTTTTGCAGATATACTTAAGTACATGTACGTATAACATGTATATATACTTATGTAGCCATGTATAGATTAATTTTTGCAAAATTTTGGTATGCGGATTCCACCCTTTTCCATTGATGTCAAAGGGGGAGTGAGGAGTAGTGAAAAATGTGGAATCTAGCTAAGGGGAAGCTCCGGTAAAATAGTGCAAAAGATAGAGCATCAGCCAAGGGGGAGTTTACTGTGACACTTAGCCATTTTTCACTAAGTGTTGCCATCAATGCCAAAGGGGTAGATTGTTGGCAAGAGACACTATGTGGCTTCATGAGTGTTGTCATTGATGGCAACAAATTCTATCACACACATCCACAGTACATAGTATCCCTATACTAAAAGTCAGATTGAATATTGTTTTGGTCCAGTGAACAAGAATAGAGTATGCAACAAGGTCTGACAATCAGGTTCAGATCTCTCAAATGGTGTAACTCAGAAGGTTACAAACTTGGATAAGTCAAGAGGAGTATCATGACTACTATATTCCATAGATTTAGTCTTCAGTAGTAAAGCATGGAAAAGATATGTGCATCTGGGCATTGGGTTCCAGTCAAGTAGAGCAGACAGAGGAAGAACTGACTGACAGAGCATCAGACTTCAATCTAGATGAGTAAAAGGTGTTGATCAAGCTATTTGGGGGATTATACATTGTTGGCCAACATGATTAATGACCTCTATGCCTATGTTTTGATATGCATCACAAATCAAGCATGGATTCAGCTGACAGACTAGTAACTTGTAAATATCCTAAGTATTCTTGTTGCCGACTAGAAAGTTGATGAAATCCTTGATGCAGATATATATACCAGATGGATTCCAGTATGTAGGGGTGTGAGAAAAATAAGTGGTGTGATAAGTGCAAAGAAAAGCAGGGATAAATGTGAAAGCAGTAGATCAAGTCCGGTATGTGACATAGCAATAGTATTAAAATAGAGGAAGAATGAAGTGCATCAAATCAGTGTATTGTGCCTAACCGAAACTAAACTCTAGCATTTGTAGATGCTTCTCATCAGTTCAAACATCTGATTACCTTCTGTAAGTTTTTGTAGGCAGTGTGCCTCTTGTGAGTAGTGTGCTCGGGCAATGAGCCCTAATTGGCAAGTGCCATTTTCTACTTCCTATTCTTTTAACAGAGAATACAATCTTGGGTTAGTCACCCTGTGGTTTTTCCCTTAACAGGGTTTTCCACTTAAAAATCCTTATGTTAGGTGTGTTGATTTTATTTCTACTCTTATATTCTTATATGATTTGATGCTGCACCAATTATTAAGATAACAAAAGAAAAAGTTAAAGAAATTTTGTGATAACTGATTCACCCCCCCTCTCAATTATCTGCCTTATTTCCAACAGTATCTTCCCAAGATAGCTATTGGGTGCTCCCTTCTAGTGTTGTGACACCTCATAACCCACTCACTAGTTAAACTCACTTTATTTAACCTAAGCAAGCTTAATAAAAGGTGTAGAAAAAACCTAGGAAGAAAGGGAAAATAAATAACCCAACTAGGAAATAAAAACCTACACTAACAAATATTAGCTAGAGAGGAGATTTTCTGGAGGCAAAAGTCGAGGGAGTGTTAGTTAAAAGAGGGTGATCGGAATACCAAAATTTTCACAATTCTACCAAAATCAAACAAAGTTGTAACATGATTTCCTCCTTGACTTTTCCACTGCTTGTATTAGATCCTTTTTTACAATCTCCTAGATTTTTTCAAATAAAAAGGATGGGAAGTCATCTAGACCTAGAGCTTTATCTAGTGCCAATTGGAAGGTAGCTCTCTTTACTTTTTCTTCTGAGAATTTTTCCATTAACTTTTCATTCTTTTCCTAATTTATAATATTGAGGCTTATGCTTAGAATGACTTCCTTCATCTGATCACTTGTCTTATCTTCTAGGTTAAGGAGATTCTTGAAATAACTAACCTTCACCAATTTCTTCTGCTTTAGTTACTAGATTTCCATTATTGTACATCCGAAAAGTGGAAAATAAACTAATTAATGGAAAAGCTGCTTCAACTTGTAGTGCCTTCTTTCTTCATATGGAAATCATACATGGTGAATGTTGCTTGCATCCCAAGACTATCCAGACTAACCGTGTTCTTGAAAATCATTCTATCTCTAACTATTGCATCTCTGACCGTGGTGATTGATTTTGCGTGACTGGTTAACTTGGTCTTCAGATTATCCAAGGTTAACTGATTGTCAAGAATTTTATCCACCGAGGCCACTGAAAATGTTTTGTCCTCGAACTCTTTCAAAAATATATTTTCAAATTCCTAAATCATTTCTTCTACAGAAAGAAATTGGTTATCTTGTGACACAAGATTGCATGACAGCTCCTCCAATTTATGCAAAAGACTAACATCACTTTGATCACTTAGTTTCCTTGCAGTTTCCAGGTCATTGATCAAATCTTTCAGCACATGGTTCCTGTATGTCAATGCCTCTTTGGTTTCTATATATGAATCCCTATTTGGAATGATGCCAATTGATATCAGAGCGCTTCTTTTCAGCTTTCTCATCTCTACCCACTTATCATGATTCTATTCCAGACGCTCAATAGCTTGAGAAATAACATCAATCAAGTCATCAAGTTCTGCTCTTATTTTTCCATTTTGTCTATCTTCTCAGATAGCTCTGTAGGCAGAGAGATTCCTTGTGTGCACATCCTTTCCAGATATTCTTCAAGTACTCTTCCTTTAAGATGAGTCTTTTCAGCTTTCTGAATGATAGGGTCTTCTACAGAAATTACCTTAGGAGTCACTGATTCTGAATTCAAAGTAATTTTCCTCACCACCACAGTCAACTGTTCAACCATTGCTTTGTAATGATCTTTCATTTCTTTCTCTTTGTCAAACTTCTGAATCAAAATGTCCATTGTTGACTGCATGTCAGTCTTTGCACTTTCATGAGTTATTTTGCCTAACTCAACTCTAGAGATAGAGTAATCATTCATACTAAAATTTTCCATGGTTGCATCCTACAGATGTCTTGCAATCTCCAAATATTTGTGTCCCTTGTCTCTAAGCATTCTCAAAAGAATCTTTGGCTTCTTCGGGGTCTTAGCTTTCATAGGCACCATCTTACTAAAATCAAAGTCATCTAGAGAGATGGCTTGTTTCTTCCTTTTTGGTGTATATGTTGAAAACCATGGTGGAAGCACAGAAGTACTCACATTAGGATCTATTCCCATTATTGGTGTTACTGGAACTGCACTTGCACTGGAAGTAGAAACAATAGGTGGAGTATTGGTAAAAACTACACCTATTACATTCTTATTAGGAACCTGTTCAGAATTCATTACAAAGTGATCAAATATAGAAGTATCCCCAATATCAAAAGATGAAAAGGAAAAACTAGGGATAGACTCTAAGGAATGAAGAACATCATCAAAAGTATTTTGAGGATTGTCAAAAATTATTTTGGAAGGTGATGGAGATTCAGAAGAGGGGATATCAATCGGTGAAATAGACAAAGGAATTGAAACAGGTGTGTCAGACAAAGGAGAAGAGACTCCCATTTCTTGTTGTACATTCTCCTATGGAGACAAAACTTCCTCTCCTTGTTGATTTGTAGGTCTGTCTTCAACCTCCATTTCCTTGGTGGCTAGCTCTTCAGTGTTCTGTTTCTCAATTTCTATACCTTCTATCTCAGACTCTTTCTCCACAGCCTTTGACTTCTTCATCACAAATTTGATCCTGGGCTTATATGGCTTGGAAGAAGAGGGAACATCACTCTTGTTCTTCATCCTATTCTCCACCATTTTACCTGTTTTCTCTTGGATTTTAGTCTCTGATCCTGTAAGGAATTCTTACAAAGCAATTCCCTTATCTGCTAGTCAATTATTGGTGTTAGCCAATATGGGTTCAAACCTTTTCCTCAGAGAAGTCAATTATTTTGTAGACCATTGGATAGGAGGAAGAGGAGTACCAGCAACCTATTCAGTGTTATATCTATCATCGATCAACTCTCCATCATCCACCAGGTCTTTAGGAATATCATCCAATCCTAGATATTCAATCTGCTCCAAAGATAACTAGCTATAATCCAACTTTCTGACATCTTCTTCTATTCTCAAATCCACCCAGACATCCTCAACCATAGGTCATGAAAATAGATCTTTCTATTGATCTTGTTTTTCACACCCCTATAATCAAACTTTGGCCTTTGTTTGAATTGTTTCATGGTTACAAGTTACATTTCAATTTTCATGGCTCTAGCGTTTGTAGCAGTTGATACTGAGAACCTGCCAATTTCAACTGGAAACCTAAAACCTAGTTTCTTGAGCTCCATTTGTTTATTATGTATGACAATCATTTGTCTACATAATTCCATTAAAACAAGTTTGTCTGAGGGAAACCTTGGCAACATATAAGGATGACCTTGGAAAAAGCCAACTCTTAAATAAGAGAAAGAAGGAAATTGTAAGAACATGCATACAAAATCATTCACCACTGACCAAGCTTCATCTGAAACTCTTCTTTGCTCCAGTTGAGGGTCAAAAAGACACAAAAACACTGCAAAGAAAGCATCATTTACTCTCCTAAAGTGGCGATTAGAACCTTTCAATGTCAATTGAGAATAGTACTAATACACAAGAATTACTCTCCTATCTCCTTTTGATGTCAGACTTGGAAAGATTCTCATGGAGGCTACTATATACACCAGGTAAGAAGTTATATAGAATTTGAAGGTAGTGGATACCTTAGTCAATTGCTCGTGTAGAGCATTGCTGATTTTCTCACCCCAGAAGATGGCTTGTTTACCTTGGAGTATCACCTTAATGAAAGGGTACATCCATTCATGAAAAATTGAGGAAGAGGCCAATCCCCTTATCCTACTAAGAAGAGTTATAAGATCACCAACTTCTTCTACAAAATCACTTCTAGGAAAACTCCTCAGCCACCTGGACAAGTTTGACCATGGAGTCTTGAGCCATTTAGTATTGATTATCTTCTTATCTTTCTCAAGATTTTTGTCATACTCTTTTTGTGCTTCAGAAAAATCTAGCTTTATAACTTCTATAACAGCAGGACACATGAAAACTTTAGCAATGAATTTAGGATCTAATCTGATTATCACATTGCCATTTACATCCACCATTGCCCTAGTATATCTGTTGTAAAATTGAGCACACTGACGAACAAACTCTATGTTATGGGTTGCCACAAGGAAAGATGACACCAAATGAATGTTACTATTAATAATCTTCTTCATTGTAGAACTAGGATTATTGGACTTGGTTCTTTCTATAAATTCAGCCATGTCCACATGGCCAATCTCTGTATCTTGAATGTCATCGACATTAGAAGTAACCGAGGTGATTGGAAAAACACCCTGATACTTATACTTCATTGCTTTAGACTTCTTTGGAGACAACTCAGTCATCTGAAAAAGCTATCACCAAAAGGATGTTGATGAAAAGAGAGAATCCGCAGAAGAAACTGCAACAAAAAGCCATGATCATGCAATTAGGGGAAATACTGGTAATCTGGGAAAATTGCATGTCGACGATCACAACTATGAGGATACGCTTGAAAGGGCTAGAGTGCAAGCGGGTTGAAAAATGGAGGAAAGTGGGATTAGGGAAACAAAATTGAAAATATCCTAGAGTTAGAAAAAATGAAGGGGGTGATGCACGGGCGGAAAAATTTGCCGCCCTTGCATGTATGGGATAGTTTTCAAGTGTCAGGGCGGCCATTTTTACTGACCCTGCAGGTAGGCTGAAATGCAAGTGTATCGGCGGTGAAAATTACTGCTTTTGCATGTTTTAGGACAAAATTGCAAGTGTTTGGGTGGTAAATATCACCGACATTACAGGTTGATGTTTCAAGGTTTTCTTTGTGTAAGGGAGGCAAATTTTGCCACCCATACACATTTGGATACAACTTCAAATTCTTAAGCGGCAATTCCTGCTGACTTAGCATTTATTCACAAATTTATGAAAGGACTTAGATCGGCAAAATATAGCTGACATCACATGAAACCTAAACATAACTAAATATGTTTGAGCGGCAATTTTCACCGACTTAACATGTTTCATGATAGTTTTCAATGAACATGTTTTAAGCAGTAAAATTTATCGTTCAGGCATGCGGAGACTAACTTTTCTCATGAGACGAGTATCGGCAAACCCTTGAGACAAAATGTTGGCAAGAGAAGGATTTAAACAAGGACTAGGGTTTTTACAAATAACTCAAAAAGAAAAAAAAGGCAAAAATGAAGGATGATTTGCCTTTGAACAATACTCTAACAATAAAATTCAAAAAGACACAAACTATTTACTTCAACGAACAAGAAAAAGAAAAACCCTAGAAGGAAATAATAACAAAAATGGAGGTTTAACAACTTACCTATCAATTGACTGAAACCCTAAGTGCGACGGTGGTGAATCAAAATCTATTTGAATCCAAGATCAACATGATCGAGAGGTTTTAGAAAGGTTTTGAGAATCGACTGGAAGGCTTAGAGAAAAAGAAATGATGAAATAAAATGAATTTACCCATTAAAAAGGTTAAAAAGCACGCTCTTAATGTTAACACGAGTGGCCATAAATGCCACTGAAATTTAGGATTTTGAAGATCTTGCTCAAATAGTAAAAATTACCGACTCGACATGTGTTAACTGAAACGCAACAGCAGAAAAAAGTACTGCCTATGCACTTGCTTTCAACGAAGACATGTAATTGCAGCAAAAACTGCCACTCGGGCATGTTCAAACAAAAAACTATTGTAAAAGCAACAAATTTCGCTGACACAACACAAGCAAATAAAAAGGTATGCAATAGCGGCGAATTCTGCTGACTTTGCACATAATGTTTCAAAATTTTACTAACACCCCAAAATGATCAAAATTAATATTTTGATTAGTTTGCAACCTAATCAATTTGCACAAACTTCTAAGAATCGATTTGAGGGAATGTTGTAAACTAGTTTAGGATGTCATATGACTTCGCATGAGGCCAAGAGAATCTTGTCTCAATTTGAGAACTTAGAGTGTAGACTACGAAACGGACAAGTTTCATAAGGGTTGTCTACAAAAATGAGCGTAGCTGATTTTGAGAACAACAGCTTTGCATATTGGACATTAAACCCTAAAAAGAATCTACTTTTCTTAAGACTTTAAAACCCTCAATTTCCTGTCGTGTGTAAAGTGCACTTTTGTTTTAATTAAATATTGACTTATAATAAGAAGTTACTATCACTTAAATCAACCTACTAAAGGGTCTTTAAGTTAGTACATCGACCCTTCAACCTAACTCAACCGGCATCTCTGGTAAACTCTCATAAGCTCGAGCACCATATCATAATCAAAGGTCATATTTAATTGATATGAGTGCAGGAAAAAGGATTGGAAGGTTAGTATTTAAAAGGAATTTGGAACACAAAAAATCATCTCTATGCAGTTGAATTTGATGGGTATGCCTTTATAAAAGGCTAAAAGACAACTTTATGCAAGATATCATGGTATTTGTAGTGTTTGAAGATTGAAGACTAGTTAGTGTTTGTAGCTCAGACTGTTTCAGCATGTTTGGGTGTGAAACAAGACCATGCCTAGCCTAAACATACCCATCTAGATGCATTGGAATTGTCAGTTTCGCCTCACAAGAAGAAGAACAAAAGTTACACCCATTTGCAACTTTACATTGCCTCCTTTTGACAATTTTTGGGGCAGCAGAAAACCTTTCACCACAAGAAAATACCTCAGAGATATAAAAGATTGAGAGAGCTTATTGTAGAGGCACTCTATGTGATTGTGTTGCCTTAGACATAATGTTTCCAAGTGACATGGTTTTCAAGTAACATCTCGTAAAAGATTGCTACCTTTTTGCACTTTGGACTCTTCAAGGATATCATCGGTACAATGTAGCTCTGACTGTTTCGACATGTTTGGGTGAAAAATAGGACCATACCTAGCGTAAATGTACCCATCCAGATGCGTTGGAATAGTCAATTTGGTCGCATCAGGAGCAGGATGAAAGTTACACCTCTTTACAACTTTACACTGCCTCCTTCTAACGATTTTTGGGGTAGTAGAAAACCTTTCACCACGGGCAAATGCCTCAGAGATATAAAAAATCAAGAGAGGTTATTGTAGAGGGACTCTACATGATCACATTTCCTTAGATAGAATGTTTTTAAGTGACATAGTTTTCAAGTAACATCCCGTCAAAGATTTCTGCCTTTATGCACTTTGGACTCTTTAGGGATATCATCAGTACAATGTAGCTTGGACTATTTCGACATGTTTTGGTGAAAAAAAGGACCATGCCTAGCATAAATGTACCCATCTGGATGTGTTGGAATAGTCATCTTTCTCGTATTAGGAGCAGGATGAAAGTTACACCCCTTTGCAACTTTACACTGCCTCCTTCTGATGATTTTTGGGGCAACAGAAAACCTTTCACCATGGGTAAATGCCTCAGAGATATAAAAAACTAAGAGAGATTATTATAGAGGCAATCTACATGATCATGTTGTCTTAGACAGAATGTTTCTAAGTGACACAGTTTTCAAGTAACATCTCGTCAAAGATTGCTGCCTTTTTGCACTTTGGACTCTTCAAGGATATCGTCGGTACAATGTAGCTTGGACTATTTCGAGATGTTTGGGTGAAAAATATGACCATGCCTAGTGTAAATGTATCCATTCGGATGCGTTGGAATAGTCATTTTGGTCACATCAGGAGCAAGATGAAAGTTACACCTCTTTGCAACTTTACACTGCCTCCTTCTGATGATTTTTTGGGTAGCAGAAAACCTTTCACCATAGGAAAACACCTCAGAGATATAAAAAATTGAGAGAGTTTATTATAGAGGTACTCTACATGATCATGTTTCCTTAGATTGAATGTTTCTAAATGACATGGTTTTTAAGTAACATCTCATCAAAGATTGCTTCTTTTTTACAGTTTAGACTCTTCAGGGATATCGTTGGTACAATGTAGCTCAGACTGTTTCAACATGTTTGGGAGAAAAAAGGACCATACCTAGTGTAAATGTACCCATTCAGACGCGTTAGAATAGTCAGTTTGGTTGCATTAGGAGTTGGACAAAAGTTACACCCCTTTCCAACTTTACACTACCTCCTTCTAATGATTTTTGGGGTAGCAGAAAACTTTTCACCACGGGCAAATGCCTCAGAGATATAAAAACTGAGAGAGGTTATTGTAGAGGCACTCTACATGATTGTGTTGCCTTAGATAGAATGTTTCTAAGTGACATGATTTTTGAGTAACATCTCATCAAAGATTGCTGCCTTTTTGCACTTTGGACTGTTCAGGGATATCGTCGGTACAATGTAGCTTGGACTGTTTCGACATGTTTGGGTGAAAAAGAGAACCATGCCTAGCCTAAACATACCAATCCAGATGTGTTGGAACTATTAGTTTGGTCACATCAGGAGCAGGACACCAAAAATACAAAAGTTGCTTTGTGTAACTTGTCAACATTGACACTTTTTTGCAACAGGACTCAAAGACTCAAACTGACCCCAAATGACTCAAAGTGACTTAAAAACAAATGAAATAGTCTTAGAAGACCTTATTACATACAATTGACTCAATCAAAAGAAAATTTCATTTTTTGACCCCTCTTGGAGGCATGACAACTTGGGTGCCCCTGCACCATTAGTGTAACTGAAGTCAATAAAGTTTTCTTATTAAGAAAAAGAGCTTCCCTTAGCTTCAAGAAATATAAATATTCTATACTAACAAGGCCAACCACGTGAAGGTGGAAGCTCATGTGGCCTCACCTAAGGCCTAAGACACATGTAGTCTAGTAGACGTAGGACACCTAAGACACCTATTGTATAGTATGTACATCTAGATTTTATAGACATAGTAGACCTAAGACACCTAGTCTTTATACCTTATCATAGTCTAGACCTAAGTCAACTAGACACCTAGATTATAGTTCTACCTAAGACACCTATTATGGTAGACCTAGTTGACATATAGTACCTACCTAAGACACCTAGATTAAATTATAGAAGACACCTACCTAGAAGACATGTAGATCATTCTAGATTATACCTTATTCTAGTCTCTAGACAGGTCTTTGATATATAGTATCTACCTAAGACACCTAGATTAGATTAAATACCTTTTTTCTAGTCTCTATCTACCTAGTTGACATATCATATACACCTAAGACACAATTAGAGACACCTATTATCTAGTTAGAAACCAAGACACCTAGAGACACCTATATTTTATACATTACCTAGATTTTATACATTATTCTCAGGATCAACTTCATCCATAGCATAGGTCTAACCCCATGAAGCATAACATGATATAAAAATGTGTATATGTGTAAAAATGCAGTAGCAAATAAAAAAAGACAAACCTTACAAATTAATGTGCATACTTACAACTCAATGTAACATGACTTTACAAAATCAATGTGAATACTTACAAATTAATCCAATGAGCCATCTGGGTCTACTCTACTCTTTATTGTGTCAAGTATTGCTTCATGGTCAGACTCATGCACCTTCCACAAGGTCTTGTTCAAAGGTCTACCCCGATACTATATCAAATGAACATTGGATGCCACGACAAGGTTCGAGTAATGAAGAATCTTCTAATGCGTGTCAAAGTCCTAAAATAGTCAAACATTAACACTCTTATGTGGGTACCTTCTAAGCCATGTTCAAGTAATAACCACTGAGCCTTTAGGGTATTCAATGTTTTTTCCATCTGTAACTGGGGCCTCCAATTTCTTTTTGGCCTCAACACAACGACATAAGTAATAATCTGTTCCCTCTTCATTATCTTCATATGCAATAACTGCATATACATGCCCTACATTGATATGTGTAGAAAATTAGATGAAATTAGTCAACATTACAAAAACACTACAAAGTAAGATGACATTAGGAATTTCAAAAACTATGCAAATAGATATATTACCTAGTTGAACTAGATCTGATAAGTGGTCAAAGTCAACTGATGATTCCATCGGTGTTAGTTCCAGTGCTGTCGGGGGTTGATACATGTCAAGTGGGCTAAGATAACTTAACTGCCATTCATCAACCCACTCCTTTGACTCACACTCATCCCAGGCTTGAATTGTATAGGAAGAACAAAAGCATGACATCTTTCGCATATAGATACTCCACAAACCTGCAATTGAGCTTCTGAAAGAGTGCATCTCACTTGATCCTGTCAATGTAGAGTAGTCCTCATATGGTGCAATGTTAGTATCATCTATCAACCAAAAAAATTTACGAACTGAAGACTTACCTTCATTACCTAGACCCATGGAAGCATTACACCACTTGACAATTGATTTTACATCTATCAACTTTGCATTGTCTTTATACTTTAACTCTTTTCATGCTATGGCTCTTTTAATACATGCTCCTGCACCATCATGCTCCCCCTTTCCATGCCTGGCCTCACAAAAGTTTCACATATGCTGAATACCTGTAAAATTATGCTTCCTACTCAGCCAATAGAAATTCCATGAGTTATTGAATTGTGATGCATAGTTATCTGACCATATGATATGTTGACTAAACGATATGCCGCTTCTAGCCAAATCATTGTAGAACACCTGAAAGCAACCTTGCACGAACTCTGTAGAATGCGTGTGATCATCACTAATATAGAAATTATACTCCCTTATGATCTTTCTATCATCCTCTATACTATCATTCGCATGAATGAATGCGATGTGCACAAATATAGAAACTTGTGTGGAGTTGTAATATTGTGATTGTACCTCATGTTGTGGCTATAGACTGTAGTTCTCTGCAAAGTTGATGACTGAAACAATGCTACCAACCGGAAATGTGTCCTTGCATAACTTGAATTGCAAGTCCAACCATCGAGCTCTATGGGCATGTCTTGCATACTCATACACTATGCTGTCATGAAATATAGGCATAAACTGATACACTGGAATCTTTTCAATAACCAATTCACACCTCTTTCCTTCTTTACCATCTTTTGTATTGTATGCCACTGTTTTATACTTGCCAAACTCTACTAGTTCATTTCCAACCACATGTGTTCTTCCCATATGTTCACATAAAATTCCAAGCATAATTTCTTGTAGAATATTTGACCTTCTTCTCTTTCACATAAAATTCTTAATATGAAGTCTTTTGAATATGTTGGTGGGGCACATATTGTACAACCCTACAAAACATTGTTAGTATGCATATCTAAACATATAGACCTATAAACATTAAAATGGTTAGAAAATTCAATATGTAATCTACAACAAGTAGTGCGTGTGTGATTTATCTTGACATAGAAAGGTTTTAGCATTTCAAAATATGTTTGACAAATTGTAATTTGGGGATACTTCTCTAGAAATTTACCATAAAACTATGTTTGAGTCTCATCCAAAAAATGCTTTGGATGTGTCTCACGGTTCCAACTATCGATTCTCCTTCTTACCACATCCCTTTGATTCAGAGATACCCTTGTGTAATTATTCCAAATCTCTTCAATTAGTGATCTCAATTCTTCAACAATTGGTTTATCTTTTCGTGGTAGTCTCCCCGAGAATGCCCATAATTCATTGGCATTAGTATCCTCAATTCTTTGGCGTCTTCCAATGGCTCTTGATAAAGTTTTCCTATTAATTCTCAATTCTTGACTCGTCTTTCTAATGAGATGAGCTTTCCTTGTTTGACTACTTACTATAGTCGATGTAATCACACGCCATGTTGCATTATTATCTTTTGTATGTGAGGTGTTACCCACACTCTCATACACACTCATTAGATTCTTGACAATAGATTTTTCACTTGAAGCCTCTGATGTTCTCAACCCAAGAATCTTGATGATGGACCTATACTTTATACTTCGCATCTTTTCAACGAATAGTTGACATCTTGTAGTCTCATTTAACTTTTCAAAGAACAATCTCCAAATCTTATGAGCATATCTTCTACAAGTGCATTTTAGAATCTTACCTTCCATTGGCTACAAAATATTCTCATCAATATCAATCAAATACTTTGTCTTTCTATGCAAAATTCTAGGTGGTGTTAAGTTAGGTAAATTCATCTCAACATTAGGAATTTCATCAATATTTAAATGAGATGGGCTAGATGGCATACCTTTGATCGAAGATGGAATAGATGACATACCTTGAGGTTGAGGTGGGAATGATGGCATACCTCCTTCATCACATGTGAGTGATGATGTACTCTCAACTTGAGATGTGGTAGATGGTGTCCCTACATGTTGACTTGCACGAAGTTTTTACATTTGTTCTCTTTGTGCTACCAATACCATATCTCTTTGTGATGGTTGTGGTTCCTCTTCAATTGGCATGTCTTCATTTATCATATCTAATTTCCTCTTTTCACGAAGTTCCCTCATAGCCACTACTTTCTTTGCATTCTTATCTTCTATCTCTTCCTGTGTTGGTTTAATTCTTTACCGTTTCCTTGGCATGATGGAGAATTTGTCTGTAGCATGATAAAGAGACCAATATCAGTTCCTAAGAAATGAATCCATACAAATAACTAAAATATATGTCATTCAACCCTTCATAGTAAATGTACATACAATCATCATGTAAAAGAGTAAATGTCACTCAACCAAAATAGGTACAAAGCATACAAAGCAAATTATTGCAGCCTTGAAAAGAGTACATGGGACTTCATGCTTGAAAAGGTTGAGGCAGACCCAATTTGACATGTTTGTTGTTAATAGGGCTACTACGATTTGGAATTGAGAAGGTGTTTTGTTGGTACTAGGGATACTAGGATTTGGGTGGCTTGTGAAGGAATATACAACAATTGTTGTGTCATGTGCATGTATAAATCATCATGAATAGGTACATAAGGAATGTCCTAGCCCAAGATATGTGCATACAAATCATCATGCCATGTGCATACTTGTATGATCTTGAAACCTATTCATTTGTATTTTAACTTGTTAATATGACAAGATAATAGTGGGATTGTATTTTTATTATGTTGTAAGGATTTATTCTTGTATAGTTGACATCATGGTATGTTAAGGTCTGTTTATTACACATAATTATTAAAAAGCCCAAGTGTAGAAAATATACATGGCATCATGTGAGATTGTAGGCTACTTTCTTGATTGGAAATGTGTCTATTTTAAACATGTATGATAAAGCATGATAAAGTAATTCAAATAGAATTAAGGAAAATGTAAAGAATATGCATGTAATGACTTGACTTACCTAAAAAATGAAGATTCGAATGGAGAGGGTACCCAATTATGTGGTGTTTTTTTCTTCTTGTGTTAAAGTCCTCAACAATTTGAGTTTTTCACCACTTGCTTCATTTTCAATGTTAAATCGAATAACACTCAAACATAATTACTAACAACAATACTATTAACCAATCTATAATGTTAAATTCCTAAAATTGAATCACAATTAACATTGCAACACTACACAAATTGAAACTTGAATAGATATATATCAAACTTGGTGTGAAAACTATGTTATTTCCTCCTTCTCAAGTTGGAAAAGTAGAAAAGGTGGTGGAAAGATCATTCAAAGGTGGTAGAATGTGTAAAATGTGCATGTAAACTTCCCAACATCATGAAAGCGCTTCTTTTTTTGTTGGAGCACGCGTATAATTAACATGAAAATAGAGCATGTGGGCCTAGATCATAGGGGTCAACACTTTTTTACCATTTCTATAGCAAGACAAAATGTGAGTGCATTATAATGCGCTCACCTTATAATGCACTCACGTTTTATCCTGCTATAGATTGATCCATAAATATTTGTGCCTATCTCACCTTCCATAGCACCTTTACAATATCTCACCTCTAGTTCCATTAGCTCATGTTCTATATCTCACTTATCTCTCCCCCTCACTTCTCTACCTCTCCCCTCTCTATATCTCTCTGTCACTCCTTGTCTACCTCAACCCTAAACCCTAAACTTTATCCCTAACCCCTAATCCCTCAATCCTCAACCCTAATCCCTCAACCCTCAACACTAATCCCTCATCCCTAAACCCTAAATGCTATCCCTATTCCTAAACCCTTAACCCTATCCCAAAACCCTCAACCCTTGAACCTCAATGTATTCAACCCTCAACGTCAAACCCTAATCCCTCAACCCTTAATTCTGATCCCTCGACCCTCAACCCTATCCCTAAACCCTCAACCCTAAAACCTCAACCCTCAACACTCAACATCGAACCCTAATCCCTTAACCCTTAACTCTAATCCCTCAACTGTAAACCCTATCCCTAAACCCTAGACACTATCCCTATTCCTAAACCCTCAACAAGCTCAATACTATACCTTAAACCCTAATCCCTTATCCCTAAACCCTCCAACCCTATCCCTAATCGTTATACCCTCGACCCTCAACCCTCGAACCTCAATGTACTCAACCCTCAACATCAAACCCTAATCCCTCAACCCTTAAATCTAATCCCTCGACCCTCAACCCTATCCCTAAACCCTCAACCCTAAAACCTCAACCCTCAACACTCAACACCAAACCCTAATCCCTCAACCCTTAACTCTAATCCCTCAACCCTAAACCCTATCCCTAAACCCTAAACACTATCCCTATTCCTAAACCCTCAATGAGCTCGATACTATACCATAAACCCTAATCCCTTATCCCTAATCCTTATACCCTTGACACTCTACTTTAACCCTAATCCCTCAACCCTCAACCCTATCCCTAAACCCTCAACCCTTGAACCTCAATGTACTCAACCCTCAATGTCAAACCCTAATCCCTCAACCATTAACTCTGATCCCTTGACCCTCAACCCTATCCCTAAACCCTCAACCCTAAAACCTCAACCCTCAACACTCAACGTCAAACCCTAATCCCTCAACCCTAAACCCCAAACACTATCTCTATTCCTAAACCCTTAATGGGCTCGATACTATACCTTAAACCCTAATCCCTTATCCCTAAAGCCTCCAACCCTATCCCTAATCCTTATACCCTTGACACTCTACTTTAACCCTAATCCCTCAACCCTCAACCCTCAACGTCAAACCCTAATCCCTCAACCCTATCCCTAAAGCCTCAACCCTAAAGCCTCAACCTTCAACCCTCAACATCAAATCCTAATCCCTCAACCCTTCACTCTAATCCCTCAACACTATACCTTAGACCATAATCCCTCAACCCTCAACTCTAAACCTTATCCCTAAACCCTAATCCCTCAACCCTCAACCCTAATCCCTCATCCCTAAATGCCAAATGATATCCCTATTCCTAAATCATCAATGGGCTCGATACTATACCTTAAACCCTAATCCCTTATCCCTAAACCCTCCAACCCTATCGCTAATCCTTATACCCTCGACACTCTACTTTAACACTAATCCCTCGACCCTCAACCCTATCCTGAAACCCTCAACCCTTGAACCTCAATGTACTCAACCCTCAATGTCAAACCCTAATCCCCTAACCCTTAACTATGATCCCTCGACCCTCAACCCTCAACACTCAACGTCAAACTCTAATCCCTCAACCCTAAACCATATCCCTAAACCCTAAACACTATACCTATTCCTAAACCCTCAATGGGCTTGATACTATACCTTAAACCCTAATACCTTATCCCTAATCCTTATACTCTCAACACTCTACTTTAACCCTAATCCCTTGACCCTCAACCCTCAAACCTCAACCCTCGACCCTGGAACCTCAACCCTCAACCCTCAACCCTCAATGTCAAACCCTAATCCTTGAACCCTTAACTCTAATCCCTCGACCCTTAACCCTATCCCTAAACCCTAAAGCCTAAAGCCTCAACCCTCAACCCTCAACATCAAATCCTAATCCGTCAACCCTTCACTCTAATCCCTCAACCCTAAACCCTATCCCTAAACCCTCAACATGATACCTTAAACCCTAATCCCTCAACCCTAAACCCTAAACCTTATCCCTCAACCCTAATCCCTTAACCCTCAACCCTCAACCCTAATCCCTCAACCCTCAACCCTAATCCCTCAACCCTCAACTCTAATTCCTCATCCGTAAACCCTAAATGCCATCCCTATTCCTAAACCCTCAACAGGCTTGATATTATACCTTAAACCCTAATCCCTTATCCCTTAAACCTCCAATCCTATCCCTAATCCTTATACCCTCGACACTGTACTTTAACCCTAATCCCTCAACCCTCAACCCTATCCTGATACCCTCAACCCCCAAACCTCAATGTACTCAACCCTCAACATCAAACCCTAATCCCTCAACCCTTAACTCTGATCCCTTGACCCTCAACCCTATCCCTAAACCCTTAACCCTAAAACCTCAACCCTCAACACTCAACGTCTAACCCTAATCCCTCAACCCTTAACTCTAATCCCTCAACCCTAAACCCTATCCCTAAACCCTCAACACTATACCTTAAACCCTAATCCCTCAACCCTAAACCCTATCCCTAATCCCTAATCTGTCAACCCTTAACCCTAATCCATCAACCCTCAACCCTAATCCCTCATCCATAAACCCTAAACACTATCCCTATTCCTAAACCCTCAACAGGCTTGATATTGTCCCTCAACCCTTGACCCTTAAAACTTAAACCCTAAAACATATCCCTACACCCTCGACACTCAACACTATATCTTAAACCCTAATCCCTTAACCCTCATCCCTAAAGCCTCAACCCTAAATCCTTAAACCTTTAACCATAAACCCTATCCCTAATCCCTCTACCCTCGACACTCTACTTTAACACTAATCTCTTGACCATCAACCCTATCCCTCAACCCTCAACCCTCAACTCTCAACAATAAACCCTAATTCATCAACCTTAAACCCTAATCCCTCAAACCTAAACCCTATCCCTAAACTATCAACCCTCAACACTTTACCTTAAACCCTAATCCCTATCCCTCAACCGTTAACCCTTAAAACTTAAACCCTATCCCTACACCCTCAACACTTGACACTATATCTTAAGCCTTAAACCCTCATCCCTGAAGCCTCAACCCTCAATCCTTAAACCTTCAACCCTAAACCCTATCCCTAATACCTATACCCTCGACACTCTAACCCTAACCTCAACATTAAATGCTAATCTGTCAACCCTAAACCCTAATTCGTCAACCCTAAACCCTATTCCTAAACCCTCAACCCTCAACACTATATCTTAAACCCTAATCCATCAACCCTAAAACCTAATCACTCAACCCTCAACCCTAAACACTATCAATAAACCCTAAACCCTTGACACTATACCTTAAACCCTAATCCCTCAACCCTCAACCCTAATCCCTCATCCCTGAACCCTAAACGCTATCCCTATTCCTAAACCCTCAACCCTTGACAGTATACCTTAAACCCTAATCCCTTATCCCTAATCCCTTATCCCTAATCCCTAAACCCTATCCCTCAACCCTTAACCCTTAAAACTTAAACCCTAAAACCTATCCATAAACCCTCGACGCTTAACACTATATTTTAAACCCCAATCACTTAACCCTCAGTCCTAAAGCCTCAACCCTCAATCATTAAACCTTCAACCCTAAACCCTATCCCTAATCCCTCTACCCTCAACACTCTACTTTAACCATAATCCCTTGACCATCAACCCTATCCCTAAACCCTCAACCCTTAACTCTCAACATTAAACCCTAATCTATCAACCCTAAACCCTAATCTATCAACCCTAAACCCTAATCCCTCAACCCTAAACCCTATTCCTAAACCCTTAACCCTTAGCACTATTCCTTAAACCCTAATCCATCAACCCTAAACCATAATCCCTCAACCCTAAACCCTATTCCTAAACCCTCAACCCTCAAACCTATTCCTTAAATCCTAATCCCTCAACTTTAAACCCTAATCCCTCAACCCTAAACCCTAATCCCTATCCTTAAACACTCAACCCTTAGCAAGTTATACCTTAAACCTTAATCCCTCAACCCTCAACCCTCAACCCTAATCCCTCGTCCCTAAACCCTAAATACTATCCCTATTCCTAAACCCTCAACCCAAGACACTATACCTTAAACCCTAATCCCTTACCCCTAAACCTTAAATCCTATCCCTCAACCCTTAACCCTTAAACCTTAAACCTTAAAACCTATCCCTAAACCCTCAACCCTATACCCTCAACAATATACTTAAGCCCTAATACCTCAATCATCAACCTTATACCTTAAACCTGAAGCTTACACCCTCAAACCCTCATCCCTAGACCATATAACCTCACCCTTATATCCTAAACCTCGAATATTGTGCCTCAACCCTACGCTTAAATTAAACCTAAACCATATGTGCTCTCAGCCCAAGTCACCCTATGCCTTATATACCCTTAATCCATATCGTAAACCCTAAACTCTAATCTCTGCACCTTACACACTTAATCTTATACACTCAACAACCTAAATATTAACCCTCAACTATAACCCTCTACCCTCTACCTTTTACTTAAGCCCTAATCCCTCAACCCTCAACCCTCAAAACTATACAGGCTCAGGTCCTTATATACACTAAACCCAAAACACTTACATACATACATGCATACATACAAACATACATACATACAAAGATGCATACATACAAGCATGCATACATGTACATACATACAAGCATGCATACATACCTTCAAGAATAGATATAAACATCCATGAGTTATGAAATTTGAACATATCTCATTCAAAGGAAGACATAATGCGAGCGCGTTATAACGCGCTCGCATTATGTCAAACTAGGAAAACACCAGCAAACATGCAAAAAAACAAAAAAGCACAACATAACGTGCTCACGTTATAACACGCTCATGTTATAACACTCTCGCACTATGTTGTGCTTTGGGAATCCCAAGCCTTGGGCTTGGTATTTTCTTTGGATTTCCAACCCAAAGGCTTGGAGTGCCTTTTCAACATCCACTGATGTGTTTTTGTAGATTCTTCAAGATTTCACAAAATTTTGTTCGTGCTAACCCTCAGATTTGCATGTGTTTCAAGGTCAAACAAATCAAACACCTAGGTAATGTTAGGCTTTCTCTTAGCTATTTAACGATGTAATTTTTTTCACATTTTGACAATGTTAAGCCTTTCATCTTTAATTTATTTTGTTTGTGTGTTTGGTTTTGGGCAAAAACCACTATTTGGTCTTTTTTCATTGTAAATTAACCATTCATTGAAATTTAAAAAAAAATACATATTTAAAAAATAGACTCCATTCTACACATATTAAAAAAAAGAAAAAATGATTTTCAATTAGTTTTCAAAATTTATGGGGGTAGCATGGCCAAAATTCTATTTTTTAGGATGTGTCCAATTTGAAAATTAGTAAAAAATCAAATATTCATAAAAAACTTATCAAAAAAATTGGGCATAAACTACATGTTCTTAGCTAATTTCTCACTAAAGCAATTTTAAAAATACCAAAAAAAAGTTAATCTTTTGAGGGAGCCACAAACCATGCTATGTTATGTTTTTTTGACAGAAACAACACCAATTTCTGTGGCTCCCTCTTTTGAACCTCTTAATCTATACCATTTTCAAAAAAAATTAGTAGTTTAGAAAGTAGACTCGGAGCACTATGAACATTGTTTTAGTTGTATCTCCAAATTTTGAGTGTAACTATGCTCAATTTCTCATCCAAGGCCAGCATTTCCTGATTTTGGAAAAAAAGTGGCCACTTAAGACCCCTTTTTGGCCCCCCATCTTCTTGCACTTACCCATGATGACCTTGACTGTCATTCCTTAAATCTCTACCTTCTATTGATTGCCCTGATTTCATATCTTATTGATTGTCTTTGATTCAAAATGAGTTTTATGTTAAAATACTCCCCTTTGTAGTAACATGACTGCCTTTTACATGACATTTAGGTCTGCAATCTCCCAGGCATGATGATGCCTTATGTTGGTCTTTTGCTCCTCATGCATGCTTCATGACTATCTTGATGCACCTTTTAGACTTTGCACTCCCAAGTCTTAATAGTCAATCTTGACTGCTGCTCCTATTCTATCCTTGCTTCCATACTTCTTGATCTTTCCAAGCCTTTGTCTCCTTGTAGATGCTTATCACTGCCATGTTGCTTTAAGTGTAAGACATGATTGTGTGTTGCTTTTTCATGATGACTATATCATTGATGCTCATGTCCTTTGTCACTTTAAATAGTCCTCTGATTGTCTTTTCATTGTTCATGATAGCTATTATTTGCTTTGCTTATTCATTACCTTTTCTTGATAATGGACTATCATAATTTCTACTTTATGGTTACTGATGATAAGCTCCTTTATGATGGCTACTCTTGATGTAAAGTAAATGTCCTTGGCACTATCTCCTTTATTACATTGATAAGGATAGGTTCTGATTGAAATAATCTTCATAGTGATTATCTTCACGGTGATTATCATTAATGACTATAACTACATCCCTTACTCATTATATGACTATTTTTTTCATGCTCTAAGGTGATTGTTCCTCTTGCTCTACATCATGTTGTTGTGTGCCTATTCTTTATGCTTGCATATACTTATGACTGATGTCCTTCAAAGTAAGACTTTTTGTTTCTACTTCTGACGGTTCTTCCACTGCATGTACATTAGTGATACATTGTTGCTCCTTCATTTATGACTACTATAGTAGTTTTAAGACAGCCATTAATGATTGGTCTTCAAGTGCATGTATCTGCACAGTGAACACACATGTTAGAAAAAACATAGAGGCTGAAGCCTTTCTCTTGCTTATTTGATCTAATGTTTTCTCTCCTGCTTCATCTCTTGATTTGATATTTGCATCCTTTGTTTAGTTTATTCATTCTATTTTGCTAATTGGATATAGAATAGCAAGTAGTCTTGACTAGATGTATATAGGATCAAGGATGTACCCTGAGCTCTAACACCAGTTTTCCTTCTCACCTTGCAGGTTTTCTCCTGGAGTTGCACTTGGGCTGTTGGCAAGAGACACTGCTCTAATGAATGATTGAATGTTGTCATTATGGAAACAAGGCAAAGAGACCTTACTCTGGTAGATCAACTTGGTTTGACAACAAGGCATAAAAGGATTTTGGTCCGGAAACCTAAAATGACTAAGTATGGGCAGTATGTAGAGCAAGTGTCAGAGATTGGGTCAGTATGCCTCCACAGTTAAAGATCATTACATACAGTTTAGATATGTTAATCATAGCTATTTGGTAATGATATGTTCCAGTGTTCAAGTCCTGACTTCCTCCAGAAGTCATATTGTGAAATAGCTAAGTCTGGGTGAATAGTGTCAAGTCAAAAACAATGCATAGTACTAGAGAAAAAGGGTTTGCATTCCTCCATTGTGGCATATTTTGTCTTGTAGTTCTAAGGTAGAAAATATACATACCATGACTATCTAAATCCAGAGTTATAGCTTTTGAAGCGCTACAAATCATTTTCTACAAGTTCTCTAGTATCGGCTTCCAGTTTGACAGTTTTCCACTATGATAGAGTGACAGTTCCAAGATCCGCATTTTGCTATAAAAGTCCATGATGTCCTATGGTTCTAAAGGTATGCTAAGAGGTCAATGATGAATGTTGGATATGATTTTTAAAGTCTCATATGGTATGCAGTAGAAGTTACAATGTGATAGTTGAATTGGTGAAGTGTGTTCTTAAGGGATAAGGTGACATGCTTGTTAGATCCTTATGCGGAGAAGATATATTATTTGAATAATTAATCTAAATGGTTGAATGATTGGTACTGACCTATATGAAGACACATGAATATTTTTTTGGGTCTACATTGTTGTTTTGTACGCAAGATCAAGCCGACTAGGTACAAAAGTTGTATACATGTTTCATGTTTTGCTTGTCAACCTACATTTGAGTTAAATCTTATTGAGGATATATATATATATATATATATATATATATATATATATATATATATATATATATATATATATATATATATATATATATATATATATATATATATATATATATATATATATATATATATTATATGGATTTCAGTATTGGTGCCGAGGGAGTGCGTGGATCATGCGCAAATTCAATTTGTGCATAATATAAGGTAGTTTGTAGAGAATAAAAGGATAAAAAGGGGAGAAAATAGAGTATATGTAGCAAAGAAGAAAATCAGGGAAGATATTATGAAGACATTTGAGTCTGTATGCTAAGCTACTAATGGAACTACAATTCAGCATTCTGTAGATGCATATTGGAGTAGTATTCTCCTGGTAGTGAGCCAACTTTCCTCTACCTTGTATCTTTCTTCTCTATGGACAGTGAGTCCACCTGTAGTGAGCATTTCTTTGGGTAGTGAGCCCCATGGCAGTCAGCCTTATGTAATCTGGTATTGCTATTATAATATATTGTGAGCTAACACTCACTGTGGTTTTTCCCTTTTTGGGTTTTCCATGTAAAAATCCTAGTGTCTATGTGTTATGTCTTTATAGCTGATATTCTCATGTTTATTCTACTTTCATGTTATTAATTTTGGTAATTGGATTAATGAAGTGTTGAAAAAGTGGTGTTGCAGAATATTGATACACCCCCCCTTCCTAGTATTCTTTATAATCAACATGGGCAACTCAAGATGTTGGTGCAACCTCCAACAATGGGATTCATCATTTATCTAGGCAACGAGGGGTCCCAACCTTATTTATATATATCTTATTTTCATGTTATGTACTTTATCTTTTATCTCTTATCAGATACAGTTACTCTCATGACTTATGTTGGACTATACAAATATTTCTCTTCTAAATATATCAGTTGTTGCATCTCATGTAATAATTTTTGAGTAACTCCTTTTACGAATCAAATACATAACATAAACTAAACCTTATTTGAAACATATGTTCATAATCAAGAATTGAAAATTTATAAGTACCTTTTTCTGAACTGCACTGAATTGCATTGAATGCACTGCAATAACACATTTTAAAACATGAACTACAATGACTAGATTAGCTTCTATCACCTGTCATCCTTTGAATGTCTCCTACCTTACTAAGGCATTTTCATTTATCTGGATGGTGTAACAGCTCAATTTGATCTGCTACATGATCCTGATAACATGATCCTAAAACAATTCTTCACCAAGACAATAGATGTTGACTAGATGACCCATGTATTCAAGTTTTTTCTTACCCCTTTTGATAACTTCTATCATAGCCCAACCTAATTGGGTTGGAAGCAGAATTTGGTAACATTTTTTGTGGCCTCTGCTATATGCTTGCCTGATAAGCATCCTGACTAGTAGCATAACTTATCCATTGGGCATAGGAGTTCATTCATGTCCTTTTGTATCTCAAAAAACCTCTTGCAACTAAATTGTTGAAACATGAATAGCAGCAAAACAAAATTGAAACAAACTACCATGGCTCTGAATAGGGCCAACTAACTATGCAACTACACTTCTTGGAAAACAACAAAAGTTGAAATGAAGCATCCTACCTACCTAAACTAATTAGACAAACTAGGCTATCTAAACAAAGCCATTAATTGGCTGGGCAAAATATCTACATTTTCTCATGATTTTTTGGCATTTTCCATGCATGGCAGCAACAAGAAGATACAAGCCAAAAAGAAGAATCATTTTCATGTTTGCAAGCTCCCCCTCTTTTTCAAAACACAAAACATACACTTTCTCATGTTCCTCCGATGAATGGTAGATGATTAAAAGAGAATGTCTTGGTTGGCCTCCTTGAACTTGGGGCTCCATCTTAGCAAAGAATCTAATGGGGCAGCCTCTTGAAAAAGAGTCAAAATAAGCTACTTTAACCTCTTCTTTATAGCTTACCTCTTCAATAACCAGCTATTTAGGCTGATTCAACTCTTGCTCTATCTCTTTTGGAAGGATGATTTCATCTTTGCATTCAACAAGCTCATGTTTTTCTTCCTTTATAGGAGCTAGTTTCACATCAAAACTTGCACAAAAGTATTGTAAATCATCCCAAAAAGAGTCATCTTCAAAATTTTCTTTACTTGTTTGCATAAGAGGACTATTTTCAACCTTATAACAGCTCTCTTGAATGTTTGGTTCTAATCTGGTTGTTTGTTCAATTTGGTAAACCTCTTTATGCAAAGCATTTTTATTAACCTCCAAAATAGGGCCACCCTTTTGCTCTTTCATATAGATTGAGGCTTCAATCTCATCCTCACCTTTATGAACAAGCAATACATCATGTTTTACAATATCTTCTGGCTGTCCCAAATCAACTGGTAAGTTGGGTACATGTATGCTCTCTTTATCTTGCTCAACAAAATCAAGTAGTTGATCAAACAAAGAAACCAATTCTTCCTTCTCATGTGATGTCTTCTCCAATGAAACTTGGGCATCCTGTCTTTGCAATTGAGGATCTCTACCTTGTAACCTCTGTACTTTGCTTTTATTCATCTTATAAACAACATTAGAAAACTTCTCAAATGAATAAAAATATAAAGGATTCAGTGTCAAACATGAGTCAAACCCTTGTACACATGCATTATGCTCATTTTTAGCTGGGAACATAGTAAAAACAGTAGCAACCACTTGCTCTTCTTGCCATAGAGTTTCATTTTCATACTTACCTCTTTGTACGAGGTCTAATTTCTCATCTTGTATAACATATTGAGGCTTGTAGACAATAAATGACTCCCTTTTTGCCTTCACTAACTCTTCCTTTTGCCCACCACACCAACTTGGAATCTTAGTTGGCTTAGATTCTACTACTCTTTCTTCTTCTTGTTTTTGAATTGGTATGGAAGGAGTAGCCTTAACAAGCTTTGGCATTTTAAAATTAGGATTCTTAGTCCAAGAAGGCCACCATGGTTGTTCAAAACTTTTATGACTTGGTTTAGGCTCTTGACACGACTGAAACTGGGGATTAATGGACTAGTTTTTGATAGCTTCAGCTCGTAACCCAGTACAAACTTGGGCTAGAAGTTGACTCATTTGTTCTTCCTCAACAACAATATGCGCATTTAAAGATTCTTCATGAGAGATCTTTTCTTAGTTAATCTATTTTTTCTCTAACCTATACTGCTCCATAGCTTTATGCACAAAATTTATATTCCTAGCTTCCTTCATGGTGAGTGAGTTATCCTGAAACACAATAGGTCTACCCTTATAAAGGCATATAGTGATAGGACAATCAGATTCATCTAGTAGGGAAACTTAGGGAGTTTCTTGAGTTTCTTGGAGGAAAAAAGGCTCCTCAAGTGGCTAGTTTTGAAGCATATCAAATTTAGATTATGCCAACTTAGGCTCTTGCAATGGTAAAGGATTTCTAAAACTTGGAATCTTGATTTTAGGAGGGTTAAGAGGCTCATTTTGCTTGAAACTTGAAAACTTATACTTATGAACCTCCTCTTGAACATGTTGATCTGGGATGAAAAGAGTTCTTTGGACCTCGTGCCTTTATGATTTAGCAAGCAAAAACTTGATTTGCTCCTCTTTTGCGGCTGTCGCCGTCTTAAGACTTTATTCAAACTATAACCTTTGTGCCTCCAACTCCTGCTCATGAACATATGCTTCATAAGTTAGTTCCTTCTGTTGCATGTTATACTCTCGTTCTCTATCAATATCATCTAAATGTCTTTGAAAATTTAAAGCAAATTCCTGAATGCTCATGCTATCATCATATTGAGGCTGATTAGTTGAAATAGTATGCTGATTGGGAACAAAATTGTCATTCTGGGGCTGATTTTGAGCATAGTCAGGCTACCATGAAAGTTGAGTAGGGGTGGGTGGGAGGTAATCATACTGTGCATACTAGTTTCTTTGGAAATCACACGAATTAGGTGTAAAACCAACATCATGATTAGCTTGGTAAGGTTGGAAGGTAGGTACTCTAATAGTTGCTTCATGAAATGGAGCATGATGGAGCTTTTCTCCATGAAATGGATACATTTTCCAACATTTATATAAGCTGGAAACTCATTGAAATACCTAAAAATTAGAATAATCAAAACTAATTTTTATTAAACTTAATAACATACCAGCATTTTGTCCACTTTGAAACTAGTAGATTTGCTCAAAGTTGCTAGATGTGTGTAGTTTTTGGCCTCCAAAGACATATCTCACTGATATACACACCTAATATCAACAATATTTTGATATAAAGATTGTCACAATCTACACTAGATCTACTTGAAAATCAGAGAATTAAGTCGCTAGGTATGTTGTTTTCACCTCAAAAGGCTGAAACTCTATTGTGCATACCAAAACAACAAAGAAACATTGTGTTTAAGTGGATTGAACCTCAGTTTACAGTCCCACCAGGTGTGACAAAAATTGTTGTCACAACGGATTGCATCCTGAATGCTAAGCCTTTGCAAGCTTGGCAATCTTGTGCAACATGGGAATGTTCTCAGATGTGGGTGTATCTATTTCGAGAAGGAACCTCCAGAAGAGTTGGCTCCCTTTAAAATCCTCTTTAGATCTGATAATTGATGAGAAAAGATAGAGGAGAAACTTGAATAACTGAATACTACACTAAAATTCTATCCTAAAGGGGGTGATGCACCAATGTATAACTTGACATGCAATCTAATTAACAACTAATCTTCAATAACCTATTGATACAACTCATATTCATAGATTTCACCACATAAGTGTTTCACACAAAAAGCGTGAAATAACTAGCACAATCTGTGACCTGTAATGAAACTTGAACTTTGTATACATGCATTCAGTAAAATGAGACAAAATAACCTAAAGGTTTCGCAAGGAAACACAGACAATCCTTTATCAAATCACTAAAATGAAGAAAGATACCTAAATCTGATAAGATAAACCCCTAATTACATTTGAAACTTAGCAAGAATCACTGCAAAAATAACTATAGACTGATATTAAATAACATGTAATCTGCTGCTGAATATCAAAAAACTATGTAAAAAAAGTTTGAGTTACAAATCTGAGAGCTTCTTTGCAATATGCAAGAGAAAGCCAAAATCAAGAACTGAGGAAAAAAGATAAGTCTTTTTCATCTAGTCAAAATCTACCTCCAAAAGACCTAGAAAGGGACAAACTCCAGTCAACTGCACTAAACAAATCTCCTCCAAAACTGATCCATGAGAAAAATAGAAAAGCCTTGAAAAGAAGGCCCAAAACTACTCCAAATTGAGCTAAATATAGCTCCAAACTCACTCTCTTAATTAGTTTGACCAAAGAGAACTCAAAATACACTATAGTTTGACTTGAAGCCAAAAATTGAACTCCAAAACTCCATCTGCATGAATTTGTACTTTAGTTTAACTCTCCCTTGTATTTCTTGCATGATTTTGGGAAAAAGGTAATTGCTTGATTAAATTTTAAAGATAATCAATTATGATTACTTTAATATGTGTCATGTGATAGTTTTCCTTTCATACATTACATGGCAAATATTTAGGTAATTTATAAAATATTACCTTTAATATTTATTTACATAGTTTATTTTGTCTAAAATAATGCAAAGAAAAACACAAGAACCCACTCCTCATTCCCATCATGCAAAATAATAATCTCCAATCTGTCCTGTCACTATCACAAAGATCTCAATCTTCTCCAAAAATGGCTCAAGTCAAAATAGAGTCAAAGGGACCTCATTGGAAATCACTAACTTTGGTCAAATCATTTTGTTTATTTGACTATAAGGTTTGCCAAATATTCAAAAGAAAAAAATCATAATATACTCCTTATGTCTCCCAAAATCCCATGGGCCTCTTATGATGTTCTCCTAAGTTTCAACACTTAAGCAAGTGTGGACCATGACCTAGAGTATAATTTCAATGATTTTTTTTTACTCAAAACTTAAAAACTTAAGAGATGTGCTTTTGACAAAAACAATTAGAGAAACTTCCTTGTGTAAAGAGGGCTCTCAAACCCTAACAAGCTTATTATTGTCTTTTGTTCTCACTACTATTCTTTTAGAGGCACCACCATGAGTGAAACCAGAAGTTACTTTGAAGGTCTACACTTCTCTTGATCACTGGTAACCTCCATTTCTTCTCAAGCTCATAACCTTTTGTTGTTTCTGAAAACAATGAGAGATCTCTGGTAAGAAAACACAACTTCATCATACTATAAATGCTGAAACATTAATACATTAATCATTTCTATTGGTAGAAGACACATGAATCCTCACATAGGTTGTTCTTCATTTGTTTTTAGTGGGTCTTAAAAGGATTTTTAATACCTCCAGTCTTTCTACACATACAATGATCGCTCTGCATTCTCAAGATCCAAACATTCGCTGACCACTAAATCCTGGTGAAATGGAAACTCTTGTTCATAAATTGCACATCTCTATAGAAGTGAGTGAAAATTGAAACCCATGATCCTTTAATCAGAGAGATTGTTCGCAGATAGTTCACAATAAAGTTACCCATATCAGTCACCATTTTGCATGAGTTCACCCTGTGGCCCGTGGTTTTGAGGACTTGTCATTTTAAACTAGACCCAAATGACTGAGGCTTTGATGTCTTATCAGTGAAATATTTATGCTAAAAACGTGACTGTCTCCTTTGATATATATGCATCTGTCCAACTAGAAGTGTAATCTTATTTGCATAAAAGATTTATTTCCTTTGAAGACCTTGTTTTCTAATTGTAAACCTCATGCTAACCTCAGTTTATGACTATTGTGGACTATACCAGGGTTTATTTTGAGGGCTTGGCTACTTTTTCTTACTCGACTAATGTATTTTCTTGGTCATGATCTAGCCCTCATGGATGTATTATTGATCCTCATTTCCTTGTATTTTCTTTGTCAAGTCCTCTATAGAAGATGGACAATTGTCATCTTATTTTTTGAACTCTTTGGCAGTCATCCTTTCTGCATAGATGGTGCATTCTTTGTAAGCAAGGATAAAGGTGAGCTGTCCTTGTCAAGAAGGATATTAGATTCTAGAAATTGTGGTGTAATTAGTGCACTATCTGTTTTGCTACCTCTTTGGGCTTGGCCCACAGAAGACTGCACTCAAACACAAATGGACTATTCCTTTTATATTATTTTATATGTTTTATGCCAAAATTATGAAAGGAATAGAGTTCTCTTTCTCAACATGACTGCTCTTTTATGATTATGATAGTCATTTGCATAGGCTACTCATGCATCTGTATCTCTGCATATTGTTGTCCTCTTTGCATGACTGTTAGGATCTTTTCTCTTGTGATCAATATTTGAAGACTCGGGTTACAAGGCTCCTGGAAGCAATGTCACTCCCCTTGAAATGGTATATCATTGTCTAAGGTTTTTGAATGCTCCAATTGATAAGGGTTATATGATGATTGTCTTTGGTAAACCTTGCCCCTTCATCAATTGACTGCCCTATTGAAATGACCCTTCTTGCATAGCCAATACACACTGCTCTTTATTTTATGCCTACTCTTGAAAGTCCTCTTCAATGGTATAGGTTGCCCTTTAGCTATTGGGAAACTCAAGAAAATTCTCTTCCACTACCACTTCTTTGAATCCTCTTTGAACTGCAAGGTCTGCCCTTATTCAAGATTTAAAACATCTTTGTCTTTGCCCATTATGATGCATTTCCATAATCATTTTGGTGCTTGCTGCACTTTGACTGTGATTATAGGACTATCCTTTATGATGATGACCTTGACTGTCATTCCTTAAATCTCTACCTTCTACTGACCATCCTAATTTCATATCTTATTGATTGTCTTTCATTTAAAGTGAGCTTTGTGTTTAAATACTCCCCTTTGCATTAGTATGACTACCTTTTACATGACTTTTAGGTTTGCAATCTCCCAAGCATGATGATGCTTTATGTTGATATGTTGCTCCTCATACATGCTTCATGACTGTCTTGATGCACCTTTTAGACTTTACACTCCCAAATCTTGATAGTCAATCTTGAGTACTGCTACTATTCTATCCTTGCTTCCATACTGGTTGATCTTTGCAAGCCTCTATCTCCTTGGAGAGTGCTTGTCACTACCATACTTCTTTAAGTTTAAGACATAATTATGTGTTGCTTTGTCATGATGACTGTATCATTGATGCTCCTATCCTTTGTCACTTTAAACAGTCCTTTGATTGTCTTTTCATTGTTCATGATAGCTATTATTTACTTTGCTTATTCATTACCATTTCTTGACAATGGACTATCATAATTGCTACTTTATGGTTACTGATGATAAGCTCTGTTATGATGGCTACTCTTGATGTAAAGTGAATGTCCTTGGCACTGTCTCCTTTATTACATTGATAAGTACCTTCTGATTGAAATAGTCATCTTAATAGTGATTATCTTGATGGTGATTATCACTAATGATTGTAATTGCATCCCTTACAAATTATATGATTGTTTCTTTCATGCTCTAAGATGAGTTTTCCTCTTGCTCTACATCATGCTATTGTGTGCCTATTCTTTATGCCTGCATATACTTAATATTGTTGTCCTTTAAAGTAGGACTTTTTGTTTCTACTTCTGAAGATTCTTCCACTACATGTACCTCAATGATAAATTGTTTCTCCATTTATCACTGCTATAGTAGTTTTAAGACAGCAATTAATGATTGGTCTTCAAGTGCCTCTATCTACATAGTGAACACACATGTTAGACAAAACATAGAGGTTGAAGCCTCTCTCTTGCTTATTTGATCTGATGTTTTCTCCTGCTTCATCTCCTGATTTGATATCTATATCATTTGTTCAATTTAATCATTCTATTTTTCCGATCAGATATAGAATAGCAAGTAGTCTTGACTAGATGTATATAGGATTAAGGATGTACCCCGATCTCTAACATTAGTTTTCCTTCTCCCCATATAGGTTTTCTCCTGGAGCTGCACTTGGGCAACTCGAGATGCTGGTGTTGTTGGCATGAGACACTGTAAGGCATGTCATGTGTTGTTATTAATGGCAACTAAGTCCATTCCACACATTCGCAGTGTAGTATCAGATCATATCGGAAGTCAGTTCCAAGATTTGTCAAGTCCGGATAGACAGGAACATGGTATATGGCAAATCTTAGTATTTTGGTCAGTGGATCTCTCCAGTAAATCTTTGTGTATTGCAAATCTAAGGGAGTGTAGAGGAATGTCAGGACAATCTAAATCCAAGATTTTAGCCTCTGGTGACAAAGGGATTAAAAGTTATGAGCATCTGAGTATCGAGTCCTAATATGACAGAACAGTTCAGTGAAGAACAGGTTGACTTGTGTTAGATCCTTGTGAGGATCTAGTAGAAGTGTTTTAGTGAGTTGTGTATGGGATATAATGTTAGTGGCTAACATGTATGGTGACCTGCAAGTGTTATTTCTGGTACACATCAATATTGGTGTATGGATTCAGCTAATAGAACATAGTACTTGTATTATTTGTTAAGTTCTTCATAAGGTCGTTAGAAAGGTGATTGAATTTCTTGAGATGGATATATAAATCTAATGGATTCAAGTGTATTGATGAATGTTGGTGTGCGATTATGTAGTAGTGTGAAAAAGGTAGATTAAAGAGAGAAAGAGAAGAGATCTAAGGTCCAGATTATGGCAGAGTAGTAAACAGGGTAGAGTAAAGATGAAGTGTGTAACATCAGTATTCTGTGCTTAACTGGAACTAAATTCTTGCATTAGTAGATGCTATTCATAAGTTTGAACAATCTATAATCCTTTTGTAATCATTCTTGTAGGCAGTGATCCTCTCTTGAGTAGTTAGCTCTGGGTAGTGAGCCTGAAGGCATGTGCCTTCCCCTTTTGTAATACTTTTAACAGAGTATAATCTTTGTGGGTTAACCCCCACCGTGGTTTTTCCCTTAACCGGGTTTTCACATTAAAAATATTGGTGTCAAGTGTGTTATTTGTGTTTCTTCTCATGTGTTATTGATTCTTGCTAATATCATTAATCTGTTAAGAAGTGGTAAAGAAGAATTAACTGTAGAAAGTATTAAAGTTTTAAGACAACTTATTCACCCCCCTCTCAGTTGTCAGCCCTAATTCCAACAATTGGTATCAGAGCAAGGTTCCTTTGAAAAAGTTTAATAGCTTGAGGAAGATCTGAGAAAGCAATAAAATGGATTAATACAACCTCCAAGAACAACTTAAACTTGCTTTAGAAGATATTGATCAGTCTAGAGCAGAAGTCAAAGAACTGCAAGAGAACCTTAAAGACATTAAAGACTGCATTGAGACTTTAAAAGAAAAATTGAGCAAATCCAATGAAAAGAGGAAGGAGCAACTTCTTCAACTAAGAAATCATAATGAAGACAATAACAAGGATAAGGCCCTGAAAGAGAAGACAAAGGAATGTGAGAAGTTAGCTAAAGAAGTTGTTGTCCTAAAACATGAGATGGAATCCAGTGTGATGAGGCTAACCAAGGAAATTAAAGAAAGGAAGAAGACTGGAGAAAAACTGAATCAATCTCTGAAAGAAAGAACAGAAGAATGCTGCAAATTGGACAGAATTGCTGGCCATCTAGAGTCTGATCTACATGAAAGTAGAGACAATGAGAAAGAACTTGAAAGGAAAATTGTCATTCTCAAACATGATCTAGAAGTTACAAATGAATACAAGGAGAAATTCAAGATAAGCTCAGCTAAACTTGAAGTGTTGCTTAAGAGTCAGAAGAAGGCTAATGATAAGCATGGTCTTGGGTATGAGAAAGGTGAAAGCTCTGGATCCAGACAAATAAATTCTCAATCAAGGAATAACAGAAACAGACCTACAAGACCTCCGATAAGATAGCCTAATGCTCAAAGATGTCCATCATTCAATGAAAATTGTTTTAATTGCAACAAATTTGGCCATAGAGCTACTCAGTATAGAAGCAGAGTAAATCAAAGTGGTCCATCCTTCTCCGGTCAATGCTTCAAGTGTAAGAGGTATGGTCACAGATCCAATGAATGCAGAAGTATGATAATAAATGACCCTAACAATAAAGGAAATGCCAATTCTTTTAATGGCTACTTCTTCACATGCAATGGATTTAGACACATGGCCAATTAGTGCAAATCAAGAGTGAATCAAGTAAATAAGCAAAGAAATTGTGTATGCTTTAATTGCAATAGATCTAGTCATATTGCAAGATTTTATAAAAGCAGGAACAATGATGGAAAAGGTCTGGTAAACAGAGATCAAAAACAAGATAAAGGAAAGGGCAGAGTGGACATGGATGAGATTCAGAGTGAAATGAAAAAAATTTGGGTGAAGAAAGGTGTAATGAACAATGGTGATGGGTCCACACCGGAATCAGGTGTTGATAATCCTTCTTGTAATTAAACTAGGAGCTCTGGCTCATGGGGAGATGCAATAAAAATCTAATTCCTCCAGCCAGTAAGTGGGTGCCTAAATTTGGCACAATGAGTAAAGGTAAAATGGGCTATTACAGATCTTTTGAAAGAATTTCTAGAAGAAAATAAGTAGATATGGTGATTTGCAGAGCAATTCATGAGAAACTGCATCAACAAACAGTGTAACTAGATGAATTAGGGCAAAGAGCATTTATTCCAATAAAAAGTTAGAATGCGGAGGATAAAAAGTAACCCAAGTAATTTCAAAATCACTTTGCATCTAAGGAGAAAAGAGGTGGACGAGTTCTAAGCTGAGAACCTTCAAGAGTTGAAGCGTGAAGAGGATTTCCAAGCAAAACCCTAATCTGTGGAACAAGGTATTTCTGTTTCCTGTGAAATCTCTCTGAAATTTCAATCTTTGCAAATGGCTACACCTTTAGTTGTTGACATTACTGAGCACCCAAGACCTAAATTTAAGAAACATCCTTACAAATCTGTGGATGAGGATCCAATGGGTGCATTCTTTGAGATTTCAAATGAGCTTTTAGACGTGGAGGATATTAGGGTGTATATACACTGCAATTTAGATGAATTTGGAAACTCTAAACTGATAGATGTGTATGATGACTACCTGAAAGATGATAATTACAATCTCAAACTAGAGTACAAAGTGCTAGAAGATAAACATTTCACTTAGTTTATTCAGTTTCCATCTTTTGATGAGGATGAGTGGGTCCAATATGTGTTGAGCTAGATGCATGGAAACTTTATGTTGTTAAGGAGGCCATTCAAAATAACTAAAGATGTAATTAGAATTGTAATAGGATTGAACTCAACTGAAGGATTGTCCATACTGAAGTCCATAAGGGATGAGATAGTTACAAAGGTCACCGGATCAAAATATGACAAAAGGGCCATGACCATCAATGGTATAACTAATCCGGTAGTAAAATTTGCATCCATGGTATTAGGCTACAAGGTCTACCACTCCAGTAGATAGAACTCAATCTCTGGGATTGCAATTTATGCAGCCTATCAAATGGTGAAGGAAAACATAGATTATGACCTATGTGAACTCCTATTGAATCGGCTAATGGAGAATCTGGGTAAGATAAAGAAAGATAGAAAGAATATCTTCAAATATGGCACCCTTGTTATGTGTCTATTTTTCTACTTCATAAATGAAATTCCTGGGATGCCCAATCTTTACTAGACAAATAATGAACCAGTGGCCCTGCAAATCAAGAAATACTTGTATAGTATTGGAGATGCTAATGCCAACAAGGCCACACTTTGGGGCTATTTCAAAAACTTCCAGAGCACTATGCATACCAGGGAGAGAATCCCAAAATTAATTGTAGAAAAGTACAAAGACACCATATGTTTTATGATAGATACTGATGAGTGCCTGATGGAGGTAGTAGAGCCTAGGATAGTATGGATCATGCCTATGTGCTATGAGGTAGATGAAAAGGTTCTTGAACTATATGCCCAACACTTGTTAACCAAACCAAGAGATCCTGAAGTAGAAAGGTTTGGAACTTATGATGAGTTACATGTGAAAATACATGTAGAACTTTGGAAGGATGAAACCAAGAGAAAAGTCCAGAAGCAAGTTAAGGCATATACAGAAAGTATTGGCCTGACTAAAGAGGTTGTTGAAAATATGAAGAGAAGAACTGAGCAAGCTTCAAAAGAGAGGGAAGAAAGTGAACCGGTAGCTACTCTGGAAGTCACACCTAGCTCATCAAGAAAAACAAGAAGTTCTGCAACTATCTCTGAGCAATCCAAGTCCATTCCCACTGAGACATTGGAAGCCAGACCATCTGGTGAAGGAAGGAAGAGAAAGAAAGCAAAGGCCACAAGAATGTATATGAGCACAAAAGATGATGAGGAGACAAAGACAGATGAAGAAGTTAAAGAGATAAGATCTAAGAGAGCCAAGACTTCAAAGGCTTCTGAGGACCATCCTTCCAGAAGAAAAAATGCAAGTAAAAAGCAAGAGACTGGTAAGGTTGATATGACAGTTGATGAAATTGTAAAAATAATTACTGATCGTGGAAATCTAAGGCCTATCAAAGAATATTATGATAGTTTTGATAAAGCAAATAAGAAAATCTTGGAGGATGCCACCATCCTATACTTGAATAAATTCAATAGAGCTCTACTGGAAATTTTGCAAGAAATCCCTAAAAGTTTAAGGAATATACTAGAGATGAGGAAAGAAGCTGCCGAGGCTAAAGACCTAGAACTTAGAGAACATGTCCTCTCCACCTTGTGTCTAGTAATGACTAGAAGGGAAGCAAATAAAATCCTCAAGTAAGTAAAGGAGGAATTCAGAAGCAAGATCTGGATGAACAAGCTAATGCTTGGTAAAACTGAGCAAGTTGTAAAGGAAACAAAGGAAATTTTGAAGAAGGCCCTAGATAAAGATAAATATTATGTTGTTTCAGAGGAACAAGTTGAGGAAGGCAATCCTTCAATTCTGAAACAAGAAACTTTAGAAGAAGAGACTAGAAAGGGAAATGATGACCAAAATGATACTCTAGATCCTCTGGAGCAAACCTATGTGGAGACACTAAGTCCTACTCAAGGTGACTCTGAGAAGAATGAGAATCAAAAATCAGAAGAGGCTGAAGACAAAAAGGATACTTAGGATCAAACAGATGGAGTTAACATAGAAGTAAACATGGAAATATAAATTCCCACTAAAATTGACTCACAACAAAAGAAAAAAGAAGAAGTCAAGGGTAAGCAAGATAAAGCAGAAGAAGATGGTGCAAATGTTAATGCACCCAAACAAAATAGTCCTGATACTGGCACTGAGAAAACTCAAGGAAAGGAAGGTGATCTAGAAATTGTGGCAAGAGACACTGTAGATGAAGAGTTTTCTGAGTAAAGAAATGCTAGAGTTTGATGAACCAGAACTGCTTCAAGGACTAATCAACCTGGATACTCTCTCTTCAATCCAAATGATGAAGATAGCATCTTTCACACAAGCGAAGGCAAGAGAAAAGATATTGAAACCTCACACAGAGGACAGTGAGTTGTTAGGCCTTGCATCTAGTATATTGGAGAAGATAATGCCAACTTTCTAGAAGAATCCATCTAATTCTCCCTCCAGAAATCTAAAGAGCCTTGTAAATTTTGTAAGTACACAATTTGAGTCCTTTGAGAAGTCTGCAGAGATTAAAGTCCATAATGAATTTTTGGATAAGATATTTAGTGAGCTAAATGGCCTAATAGGGAATGATAGAAAGGTACTTGATATCAGTATAAAGAGTATTCAAAATACTCTTAATGATGGAGGTGATGTATACAAATTTTGTCTATCTTGGCCCAAAGTTATTCAAGATATTGAGAAGAAGATAAAGGAGCGGGAACAAAAATTGTTGAATCTATCTCAAAATTTTGATCCTCTAACAATTTCTCTGGTAAGTCAGGAGTATCAAGCAATCAACTTGACTGATGAAATGAAGAAACTTGTTAAATAAAAGAGCAATAGTGTGGAGAGAATGTGTGAGCTATGGGGATTGATTGCCCCCAAGTTAGAAACAATGTTTACTTCTTTATCAGAAGCTCAAGTTGTAGTCCAGACAGGTGATCCTTCATATTTGAAGAAAATAAAAACACAGGCATTCCTACTAAGTGGACACATCTCAATTTTGGATGGCATGAAAAGAAGTTGGGCCTCTGAACTTGTACGGTTGAAAAATAGTTTTGCAAATGCTCTCAAGTTCATGTAAATATAATACATGGATTATTAGTACATATGCGGCCTTGTATACAGATTCCTTGTGTAAATTTTAGTTTACGGATCCCACCCTTTGCCATTGATGTCAAAGGGGGAGTGAGAGACAGTGAAAAATGAAAGAAAATGAAGAGTCCATCAAAGGGGGAGCAGTGGAAGAATATATAAGTGTACACAGTAGGGGGAGTCAGTCATGACACTTAGTCCTTTTTCACTAAGTGTTGTCATCAATGCCAAAGGGGGAGATTGTTGGCAAGAGACACTGCAAGGCATGTCATGTGTTGTCATTGATGGCAACTAAGTGCATTCCACACATCCATAGTGTAGTATCAGATCATACCGGAAGTTAGTTCCAAGATTTGTCAAGTCCGGATAGATAGGAATAGGGTATATGGTAGAGTTCAGTATTTTGGTCAGTGGATCTCTCTAGTTAATCTTTGTATGTTTCAAATCTGAGGGAGTGTAGAGGAATGTCAAGACAATCTAAATCCAAGATTTTAGCCTCCATTGACAAAGGGATTAAAATTTATGAGCATATGAGTACCAGGTCTTAATATGACAGAACAATTCAGTGAAGAACATGCTGACTTGTGTTAGATCCTTGTGTGGATCTGGTAGAAGTGTTTTGGTTAGTTGTGTATGGGATATAATGTTAGTGGCTAACATGTATGGTGACCTACAAGTGTTATTTCTGGTATGCATCAATATTTGTGTATGGATTCAGCCGACAGAATAGAGTACTTGTATTGTTAGTTAAGTTCTTCATAAGGCCGACAGAAAGGTGATTGAATTTCTTGAGGCGGATATATATAGCTAATGGATTCAAGTGTATTGATGGATGTTGGTGTGCGGTGATGTTGTAGTGCAAAAAAGGTAGATTAAAGAGTGAAAGAGAAGAGATCTAAGGTCCAGATTATGGTAGAGCAGTAAATAGGGCAGAGTAAAGATGAAGTGTGTAAGATTAGTATTATGTGCTTAATTGGAACTAAATTCTTGCATTAGCAGATGCTATTCATTAGTTTGAACAATCTGTAATCCTTTTGTAATCATTCTTGTAGGCAGTGAGCCTCTTTTGAGTAGTGAGCTCTGGGCAGTGAGCCCAAAGGCATGTGCCTTCCCCTTTTGTAATAATTTTAACAGAGTATAATATTTGTGGGTTAACCCCCACCGTGGTTTTTCCCTTAACCAGGTTTCCACATTAAAAATCTTGGTGTCAAGTGTGTTATTTGTGTTTCTGCTCATATGTTATTGATTTTTTCTTATATCATTAATCTGTTAAGAAGTGGTAAAGAAGAATCAACTACAACAAGTATTAAAGTTTTAAGACAACTAATTCACCCCCCTCTCAGTTGTCAGCCCTAATTCCAATAGGTGCAACCTCCAACAACGGGATTCTTCATTCATCCAGGCAATGACGGGTCCAATCCTTATTTTGATATATCTTCTTTTCATGTTGTGTGCTTGCTCTTTATCTCTTATTAGATACAGTTACTCCCATGGCTTGTGTGGGACTATACAAACATTTCTTTTTTGAATATATTAGTTGTTTCATCTCATGTAATGATTTATGTGTAACTCTTTTTACGAATCAAATACATAACATGAACTAAACCTTATTTGAAACATATGTTCAGAATCATGAAGAATTGACAAGTTATAAGTACCTTTTTTCTAAACTACACTGAATTGTACTGAATGAATTGCAATAACACATTTGAAAACATGAACTGCACTGACTAGTTTAGTTTCAATCACCTGTCATCCTTTTAATGTCTCATGCCTTGCTAAGGCATTTTCATTTATCTGGATTGTGTAACAGCTCAATTTGAGCTGTTACATGATCCTAATAACATGATCCTGAAATAATTCTTCACCAAGACAGTAGATGTTGACTAGAAGTATTCAAGTTTTTTCTTACCCCTTTTGATAATTGCTATCATAGCCCAACCTAATTGGGCTATAGGTATAATTTGGTAACAAGTAGTTCACACTACAATGAAGAAGGAAGCAATCATTCTTACTGCAATAGTAGTAGTTTATTCCATAATGATAGAATAGATAGATATTGGAGAGGTAGAGGAAGATATGACAAAAATGATTAGAGATCTTTCCATGGAATTTTTTTTGGTGTCGAGCTAAAGATCATAGGTCATTTGAATGTCAACAAAGTACAAATAAGAGACCTGAAGGTAAAACAAGAATTGCATATACAATTGAAGAACCTAAAATCCTAGTTGAACAACTTGAGAAAAGTGATTCATTGGTCATGAGAAGAGCTTTGTTTAGAACAATTGTTAGTGATGAAGAAGAACTGGTACAAAGGAAAAATTTGTTTAGAATATTTTTCAAGACTAAAGGTAAATGTTGTAAAGTCATTGTTGATAGTGGTAGAATAGCTAATTTATTTTCAGAAGAAATAGTTGACAAGTTACAATTGAAAAGTTTAGAACATCCTAGTCCACATAAGATTTCATGATTATAGAAGGAACATAAGGTACTAGTAAGTGAACAATGTTTGGTGAATTTCAGATAAGTAGATATCATGACAAAGTTTTGAGTGATATCTTTAATTTTTTTTCTAAATCAACAAGTCGTGGAGACTCCAACAAAGGTCACAAGAGGGACATCCTCCCCATCCACATATTAACTTAGGTTACTTATTCAACATATGAGTCACTTTGGAAGTCCAAGAGCCACAACTTGTCATTCCAACTATAAATGTCACTTGGGGGATTGAAACTTGGATCTCCATCTCAAGAACTGTTATGCCCTGCATAACCACCCCATCTTTTTGACTGATTGGGACACTCCTTTTTTGTCATTTTGTTGTTTTCATTCATATGTTGGTCTTGTGATGATCTTGGCATCATATTTCATCTCTTAGTTTTCTAAGGGAGTTCATGTTTTGCCATAAAAACTTATGTTTTTAGGCTTTCTTTGTTGAGGAACGAGAGTTCTTTCACTCCCGGGCTCATGGGTCTTTGGGCCCATTTTGGTTCCCAAGACTCTATGTTGTAATTCTATTCGGGACCTTGAGCCTTGATCAGCTTTTTGGCCTTGGGACTTTCAAGGTCCGTTGGACCTTTTGTCCCATTTTCTTGTTTCTTTCCTACCTCTCGCTCTTGTCAAGTCCTGTCAGGATCATGGAGCCTGACCGACTTTTTGGCCTCTCCTGACATAGGGACCAAATCATGTTTCATCCCCACACCCCATGCCAACTACTGCATTAATGGTGGAAGGGGCTTTGTACTGTGTGAGGGTATTTAAGGCTTTTAAAGCCTTTCCTCCCTCATTTTTGTATTTTGTTTTCGATCTCCTACCCGATTAACAACCTCTATGAGAACATTAAGTTGTTTTCAAGGTTTTGATTGTTAATTCAAAGACAATTGAGGTCCTAAAAGGTTTTTCAACCCAAAAGGATATCAAGTGCCAAAACCCTCTTTTGTCCCACTCTCCACAGGTTTAAAATCGCTAAGAAACTCAGGTCCTTCTGGGCCTTCAAGTCCCGAAAGGCCTTTTGAAATTAATTCATCAAAAGACTATAGAGGGGCAAATCCATTTTTTTGCTCCGCACCTGGCTGGCACTTAGCAACATCATCAAGACTTAGGTCCTTTCAAGGCTTCGGGCCCCGAAAGTCTTTTTGGTCTCAAAACTTCAAAGTGAAAAATCAAACTTTCCTCCCGCTCCCCATGAGGAAATAAAGTTGTCAAATCACTTAGGTCCTTTTGGGACCTTGAACCTCAAAAGGTTCATCGGCCTTAACCTCTTAGAAGTGCCAAAATCCATTTTGCATCCCATATCCCACCAACTATTACAAGAGGCATTTCGGGACTCCAGGCCCGCTAACCATTTTTGGTCCTAAGAAAACAAAAGGAAGAAGTTCCAAATGCTAAGTTTCCCTCACCGGCTCGTACCCTGCCAGTAAAACACTTTAAACTTAGTATCCTCATTGGGATTTCGGGCCTGAGGTAGCCTTTTGACCCTTCAATAGTTTTTATCCTAAAAGCTTGATTTTCTTCACTAGTTTTGGACCCAATTGGGACGACGAGCCTGGGGTCCAATTTTGTACCTGGGTCCAAACTTCCAACTTGGTCTGCAAACCTACCAAGGCATGAAAACCCTCCAAATGCTTAGAATTAAGTATTCTCTTGGTATTTTCTAGTCTTTTTATGTATCCCTTTTTCCCCTGTAGGTTAGATAAATGTCTAAACAAGAGACATCTTCCCATCAAAGTGAGGAAACATTTTTTTATTCTGATAAGTCCATAGAGGAGATTGAGCAAGAGACAAGGGAAGTAGAAGTAGGTGAAGTTGAGTCATCGCAACCATCAAAGAAACAAACCAAGAAGAAAAAGAAGAAGGAACTACCTATAACAATGAAGTATCAATTTCAAGGAGTTCCCAAGGACTCTATGTTCAAGAATAAACTTATGAACATTATAGATACAAAATTGGGACACATTGCTTTAGAAGTGTTCAAGCATGATACATTTGGAGATAATGTCACTCCACAAGCCAAGAAAATTGTTGAATCAAGGTTAGGACATATAGCAATCTTTCCACCAACAATCCAATGCCTTGAGTTAATTCTTACTTTCGCTTACCATTACAACCTTGAGGAGAGGAAATGCTTTGATTATAGTGGGAACCTTTTGCTGGATATCACCACTAAGATGATTAGGATGGTCTTGATTTGCCAGTATATCCACAAGCTAGTTTATTGATAGTTGCTAAAGCAATAAGATTTCAAAATCAAGATGCTACTAGGAATAAAGGGTATTTAGACCAACATTGGTTGGTGAAAAAAAAACAAATCTACTTCCAAGGTACCCTCCAAACTGACAAGAGAAAATTTTCAGTGATGTAGTCAAGGTAGGAGGGTCTGGTGAGGGACTATCCAACCTTGCAGTCTTAACCAATTAACAATAGGATCATAATGGATGTGCAATAGAAGCTGACAACTAATCAATAGGAAGATAAAAGATAATCATGATCACATAACACAAGATATATCATGGGAAAACCCTAACAGGGAAAAACCTAGCCTTCAAAGCTCATTCTTCTTATATTATGATCTCAAAAACACATTACATATATCGCTCGGGCATTTACAGATGCTAGGCCACAGCCCAAGGATTACAAAAGATCCATACAACAATATTCCTTCATGATTTCTTTCTTCTTTAGCTCAATTCTCTACTCTGCAACTTCCTCTATTCTCTACTCTGCTCTTTGTTTCACTTCCACTTCTTCTGTGAGTTAAACACTCATGAATTTGCTTTGTGCCTTTGCATACTTGTTTGTTCCCTTCCTAGTCCTTGTAACAAATCTCTATCCTTCCTTTATATCCTCCACAAGCCTTCAAATCCTCATGAAGCTAGCTTAACTGCAATGGCTAGTCAAGTAATGTGTAGACACAGATAGGTCAGGCCTAAACATAAGGCATTACTCTGCATGTACATAGAACTTTGTGTGGATCTCCATTAAGGTTGGCCAAGTCCTAATATTCATTGAATAATGCTCCTTTATGCTCCGTAAGTCACAAATTTTCTCCGCAAACTGATTAGACTTCACTGAACATAGTCGGCTCTGCTATGTGAAAACAAGTAAGAACAGATAATCTTCTGATAGTGATATCTCTCTGGAATTGAACCCAAATGATCTAAATCTTGGATATGGTGTAGATGACTATGTCTAGATACTAAGTCCAGCTCCGCAGCCTCTGATATTCAAATGTGGAAAAATATGGCAATCTGCAAGGTTGCTCTCTCCATACTCTGCAACTTCACTGATAATTGTCTCAATTATTCTGAATGCTTCTGGATGCTCCTACATTAGACTCTCAGGGTTATTTGAAAAGTGAGCCTCTTCATTTGGTCTATATTATGTCAAATTCAATGTGATCCATTACGATAGGTTCGGTGGTCTATTCTCAGGTACTTGCAACTGCCTCAAGGTTGGTGGTCTGTTGAAGTCCACCCTACAAAAATGCCTCAAATTCTTCATGTTCTAGGTTCAACAGTCTACCTGCAAGCCTTGCACTGCCTCAATGATCAGTGGTTTGAGCAAGTCTTCTCTGCAAGTTGCCTCAAGTTCTTCATCTTGTCATGTCTAGGTTCAGCGGTCTACTTGCAAGCCTTGCACTACCTCAATGATCGGCAGTCTAAGCAAGTCTTCTCCACAAGTTGCCTCAAGATCAATGTCTGCTGCAATCAATTAAGAGTCAATAAATACATACTTGCATCCTCCAAAACAATCAATTACTTCCTTAACTCAGTCAATACACTTTCTAAATTTCTCTGCAACACTTTCTAGCCTCTGATTCTAGATACAATCTCCTTTCCACTCATTAGGATCTCATAGTTTCTTCTCTGTATATATAGCTCCACCACTTGTCTATGTTTCTTCATTCACACTTGCTTCACTCTTGTAGATAACTTTATCCTCTGATAGAATATCTTGTCATTTCTTCTTTCTCTGCAACATGAATTTCCTTTCTCTACCATGCTTCACACTTGTCCACACCAACTTTCTTTTGTACTGCTTTCTTAGTTCTATAACACAAATCTCCTTAAGATCAATGCTTCTCCTTCTCCTAGTTTCTCTATCAAATCTGATGTCTCAAAAGGTTCCTCATCCTTTGCATAAACTATCTCTGCATCAACAGGCTCTTTTGCACAAGCTGTCTCTGTGTTATGTACTGCTTCTCCTTTATTAGCTTTTCAAGTAACAAGTTCTTAATGACATTCATTGTTTGATTCTTTTCTCCTCCAAACTTGAAAATAGGTTCCTCTGAATAGTCTTCTCTCAAATCCTTTATATCCTTGACTGTGATAAGATTTGTGACTCCTGTCATTTCTCCCTCTATAGTTTGAATTATTGTCCTTGTTCTGTTCTGCATAAGGTCTTCTTTCTCCAACACATGAATACTTCAGTCTATACCTCCCTCTAAACATACAAGAAACATGTTTCTATTCCTGTCCATCAATCCATCCATAATTCTTATGTATACAATGTGTGATAGGTTTTTTCCTCATTTTATCCCAACACATCCTTTCAAAATGACTCCTTGATGAAGGGGGGTAACTCATAAAACACACAATAACAAAAATTGCACACAAAAAATAGATTAATATTTTATTAATATGGGCAAAACATTACATTAAAAAAGCTCAAATTAAATCAAAGGATGAATCCCCTATAGGATGCAACACATTACAGCTCCCTCTCTCAAGACTCTGGAATCTTTAGCCTTCCGTAACCCCAAATCAACTAGGGTTTCTATTTTCCCGCCTTTTCCTGACTCTACACTTTCCCCCTTAACTCTATTACCCCAAGGGTTCCCAAAAATGGTCATATATAGCCCTTTTGGTGGCCACCAGCTTAATTTCAAAATTTGCATCTCCCTCTAGAAACAGGTCAACTTCATGGGGCCATAACTTTTGATCTGACAGTTGGATTTTCAATTATAATACCTTTTCAAAAAGCTCTCAAAAAGACGATGGTACATAAGTGGTACCAAAAGGTAGACTGCTCGGCTTTCTTGCCAAATTTCAGCCCATCTGGAGCCTCTAAATGCCTCAAATTTGACTTTGAATATTTCATTAGGATTTTTAGAATTTGAAATTTTAATCTCACAAATGAAAAATGATATTGAAGTGATTTCTTCACCATTAGCTTCAATTCACCATTCTAGAGGTCTGTGTAAGATTTTGTATCCAACCGTGCACAAATGCAAACTTACTAAAAATAGTAACCCTGCCAAATTTAGCCCTTATTGAAAAGAAACAACATTTTTTTTTCTGGTTGATGCAAGATTGCTCTTACACCCTGGATGCTCCTGCATCAGACACATGGGGCAATTTGAAAAGTGACCTGTTGATGATTGTTTGTACATAGTCATAACAAAAGTTAAAATTCATAAATGAACCTAACTATCTTGAAAGATATGGAGAAATCAACTAAGATTACTCAATCCCAAGTTTCTGTATGGTCAGGTCTTGACCGGTTGGATAGTTCAGTAGGTTACTATGAAGCTATTATATACAAGGGGCCTTACGTGATTTAAGGTGAATTGACTACTTATTGGACTCAATTTATGCAAATTGTTACAAATATCAGCAAAATTACTATCACTCTACACAAATCATTTACTGTATATCAAAGCTTTGAATGATTTATGTTAAAACGTGCTTTTCTGTTCAAATATGTATAAAGATTGCCAAATATCAATTCTATTTATCTCAATTCCTTCAAATGTTAGACAATCTCCTTTAGATTTCTGTGTTTCAGCTAGTTATTTCAAAGTATGGGAAAAGTTAGAGAAAATTTAAATTCAACATCACTTGCTATAGGATCTAAACGCTCTGTTATGCACATGGTAAAATTTACAGCAAATTCAATTAACTCAGCAGATCAAATCTTTAAATGCAAATGTTCTGAATATTTTCACAAACAAGCACTCAAGATTGCAAGCTTTAAGAGAAACTATTTCAAATATAAAGAAGAGCTAGAAGACACTTAGAAAATAGACGCAGACTTCCAGATTCATTTATATTCAAAACACATAGCCATATATGGTTTACAATGTAGGTATGACTCTTAGCTTTATTAATCAAATTCACCAAAACTTACAATGCTTTACAGATATAGTAAGAAAGCTAGATATTTCCACGCGTTCCTTAATGTAGACATAGGTGACCTCCTCTATACTAAAATATGCCTTCTATTCAAAAGCTCAGAACAAATTACAACTGCTATGCTAATTTCTACAAATCCCTGTGTAAATAATATACAAGTAACCATGTCTCTTATATAGAATTTGAACTTTTGAATGGCCACGGCTACTACTTTAATCCATGGTTGAGATCCTTCTATTTCTGATCAATAGTGTATTTTTGTTTCTAACCATATGCCCAAAATATCTATTTGGCATCTTTTCTCTCACTCAAAGGATGCCATTGGAATCTTAACAAAATAAGATTCCCCTTTCTCTTCATTGACTCTTTCCTGCCAAGGCATCTTTACTTGACCTTTTTCAAAAACCTTTACATTTGTTTGCCTTCTCACTTTTTCAAATATTTTTTGAAATTGTCTATTACACCTTCTACAAAGGTATGGTCCGCCCCTAGACTTTTTGCCAAAATATACTCTTGCATCACCACCCCTCCTTTCAACTTCTTCTCTTCATTCTCTGAGCTTTCTCTTTTCTTCTTGCATTTGTTTATTTTAGCCCATTCTTCCATTAATGTATCTATCATTTGTTTACTGAGAATTGCATCAGGATTTTCTATACAGGGTGTGAATATGGCCTTGAATTCTATTAAGGTCCTCTATAAATCATATGCTGGCATCCCAACACATTCATGCTGTAGGAGTCTTTCTATGATCCTCTTATGCATTTTTATCATGTCTTCTGCCTTTTCCTCCAACTCATGTATAATTGTTACACATCTTTTGAGGTTATCTTCCTTAAATTGAAGTTCCATTATTGCTCCTGGCAATTTATTTGTCAATGCAACACTAAGTGCTCCTTCATGAATAAATTCATCTGCTCTTCTTTCCATTTCTTTCAACTACTCAATCTCTGACTTGCATTCCTTTTTCTAGACCTAGCAGTTATGTATGAGTATCATACATTTATTCTTCTCTTCTGAACCTATCTTCCAGCTTTCCACAACTTGCTCTATTATTTGCTTTCCCTCTTGCATGAAATCAATAAACCACTCATCAAAAATATTAGCTTTAAACCTTTTATTTTCCATATCTTTTATCTTCTCTTTGGATACTACTGCTATGTTAGTAGGTAAATCAGGAACTGTGGCATTGGGATCAAATATCCCCTAAATAAATTGCTGCAGCTGGACAATAATGGAACTTCAATTTGAGGAAGATAACCTCAAAAGATGTGTAACAATTATACAGGAGTTGGAAGAAAAGGCATAAGACATGATAAAAATGCATAAGAGGATCATAGAAAGACTCCTACAGCATGAATGTGTTGGGATGCCAGGATATGATTTAGAGAGGGCCTTAATAGAATTCAAGGCCATATTCACACCCTGTATAGAAAATCCTGATGCAATTCTTAGTAAAGAAATGATAGATACATTAATGGAAGAACGGGCTAAAATGAACAAATACAAGAAGAAAAGAGAAAGCTCAGAGAATGAAGAGAAGAAGTTGAAAGGAGGGGTGGTGATGCAAGAGTATATTTTGGCAAAAAGTCCAGGGGTGGACCGCACCTTTGTAGAAGGTGTAATAGACAATTTCAAAAAATATTTGAAAAAGTGAGAAGGCAAACAAATGTAAAGGTTTTTGAAAAAGGTCAAGTAAAGATGCCTTGGCAGGAAAGAGTCAATGAAGAGAAAGGGGAATCTTATTTTGTAAAGATTCTAATGGCATCCTTTGAGCAAGAGAAAAGATGCCAAATAGATATTTTGGGTAGACAGTTAGAAACAAAAATACACTGTTGATCAGAAATAGAATGATCTCAACCATGGATTAAAGTAGTAGCCATGGCCATTTGAAAGTTCAAATTCTATATAAGAGACATGGTTACTTGTATATTATTTACACAGGGATTTGTAGAAATTAGCATAGCAGTTGTAATTTATTCTGAGCTTTTGAATAGAAGGCATATTTTAGTATAGAGGAGGTCACCTGTGTCTACATTAAGGAATGCATGGAAATATCTAGCTTTCTTACTGTAGCTGTAAAGCATTGTAAGTTTTGGTGAATTTGATTAATAAAGCTAAGAGTCATACCTACATTGTAAACCATCTATGGCTATGTGTTTTGAATATAAATGAATCTGGAAGTCTGCGTCTATTTTCTGAGTCTCTTCTAGCTCTTCTTTATATTTGAAATAGTTTCTCTTAAAGCTTGTAGTCTTGAATGCTTGTTTGTGAAAATATTCAGAACATTTGCATTTAATGATTTGATCTGTTGATTTAATTGAATTTGCTATAAATTTTACCATGTGCATAACAGAGCGTTTAGATCCTGTAGCAAGTGATGTTGAATTTAAAATTTCTCTAACTTTTCCCAAACTTTGAAATAACTAGCTGAAACATAGAAATCTAAAGGAGATTTCTAACATTTGAAGGAATTGAGATAAATAGAATTGATATTTGGCAATATTTATACATATTTGAACAGAAAAGCATGTTTTAACATAAATCATTCAAAGTGTTGATATACAGTAAATGATTTGTGCAGAGTGATAGTAATTTTGCTGATATTTGTAACAATTTGCATAAATTGAGTCCAGTAAGTAGTCAATTCACCTTAAATCATGTAAGGCCCCTTGCATATTACAGCTTCATAGTAACCTACTAAACTGTCCAACCGGTCAAGACCTGACCATACAGAACTTGGGATTGAGTAATCTTAGTTGATTTCTCGATATCTTTCAAGATAGTTAGGTTCATTTATGAATTTTAACTTTGTTATGACTGTGTACAAACAATCATCAACAGTTTTTGGCGCTAGAAGGAGGGCCTGATTTGAGTTAGGGTTGAATTTTAAGTAAATTTGGCTCATAATCATAGAGTGACTAGGTCTAGATCCAATTCAGAAGACATATTTGTGCAGTTACCCGATAGGAGATAGAGTAAAAGTCCTTTGGTGTGGAATCCTAAAATAACACATACAGGAAGTTCATCTGGAATGCCTCCTAGATCACCTTTTAACATCCACAATATTGTAAGTCCTGATAGTTCTTCATACAGATTCTTAAATCTTGGTTCAAGCCCTCCTAGAGGTCCTAGTCCTCCCAGAGGTCCTAGTCCTCCTAGAAATCCAAGTCCACCTAGGAATCTAGGTGTTCCTATAGGTCCAGGTCAAGCACAGATACCTGCAATAGCTTATTTCAATGTCAATTCTCCCAAACCCTGAGAAAATATGTCCCTAATACCAATTGCATCAGGATCCAGAGGATCATATCAAGATATTTAAAGAGGCATGCTTTAGAGCTAGACTAGAACATGAAGATGTTGTGTGCAGACTATTTATGTACATCTTCAATGAACAAGCATCTAACTGGTATGTGAATTTACCTAGTGGCTACGTTTCTTCCTGGACACTTATGGAAGAAGCATTTCTGTCTAGATTTAGAGGACTAGTGGATCCTTATATCTTATATCATAAATTAGCCACAATCAAAAGAGGTGAAGGGGAACTAATTGATAACTTTAATGACAGGTTCCAAAAGGCATAATCTAGGTTGGTACCACCATACACAGTAGTTCCAGATAGATTTTTGGCTATGTACTATGTTGCTTTAGATCCATTAACTGCCATGTTTGTCAAGAGAAAGCCTAACATAGACACAGTATCCAAAGCCTACAAAGAGGCAGCCTCTGTTAATTAGGAAATGAGGCAAACAACCTATAATCCATTCCTCAATGGAGGAAATCCTGGAATGCAACATCAAGCACAACCTTGGAATGGAGTGCCCACTCAGAATACTCCAATGCTAAATCCAGTCCCTACATACACACCTGTGTATAATCCTGCTCCAATTCAGGCTATAGTACCTTACACTAGTAATACTGCCAATCTAAATCAGAATAATGGCCAATCATTCTTCCAACCACTTCAAGATACATTTATAGCAAAAGCACAAGAGGAAAGGGAAGATATCAAAGAAATCACTGCACATTTGAGAAGATTGACCACTGAGATGACATAGTTGAGAAATGAGAATTTCTATGGTAGGAATAACCAGAACTATAACCAGAGCCAAAACCAGAATTATAACCCTAACCACAACCAACATCAAAATCAGGGTTACAATCAGAATTAGGGTTACAACCAGGGTCAAAGTTCTAATCAAGGTCAAAATCACAGTCAACATCAGAATCATAATCAGGGGCAACAGATGCAAAATAGAGGACCAACTATAGATAACAGAGCCTAGAATAACAATAACAAGAATTAGAATCAGCCTAGGCCACCTAAAACCTAGAACACAATGCCTAATAATGGCACTTTAGCTTCTCTGTTTGAGAATGTGGATAACTAGGATACGAAACAAACAGCTAGGATTCAAATGGCCAATGTAGCACTAAAGAATTGGTGTAGAATCCATAATACTAGTGCCCATGCTGAATTAGACTATCCTTAGTTTCATCTGGCAGCAAGTATTTTTAATGTGGATGTATAGGCTCCCACTTCTGAGTTCTTAGTTCCTAAAGGTAATGAAATAGTACCATCAGGATACGATATTGCTCTAGTTTTAGAAACTTTCACATTTAGAGAAGAGGAAGATGATCAATTGTTAGAGGATGAACCATATTGTTGTGAAAACTTATATCCTAAGACAACCTTAGTGTTAAATTCTTTTCAGTTTCCATTTGAAACTGAAAATGAGGTGTTGTATGAGACAGAGGAGGTGCAAGCCTTCCAAGAGTCAAGTAAGAATCATACTTACAACCTGAGAAACAATCCTAGGCCAGGAGGTCCTTTCACCACTTCCACTCCTCCTAACAATTTTAATACTCCTCCAAACCAGAATGCTAGCAACAACCCTGCTATACTGAAGGCCAATCATAATGCAAATAATGGAACAGTAACACAAAAGGTCCAGACAAATAAAACAGAGACTATAGAAACGATGAGACTAATGAGTTATTTGTCAGAAGAAATAAAGAAAATTAAGGTCAGTATACCTTTGTGTGAATTGTTGAAAACTTCAAGGGTTAGAAATGCTTTTATCAAATCCTTGGATGCATCTGTGACAGGAGATGTTTCTACTGAAGTAAATGTGCCTAACAGGGATACACAGTCCAGAGAAAAGAGTAAGAAAGCTCAGCAGCCATCCAACACCAATGTTGTAATGTATGTTGATAAAAAAGATGCTCCTCCTTTCTTGCTAACTGTTAGATTGTGTGGAAAGAACATACATAATTGTATGGTAGATTCAGGTGCCTCAACCATTGTTATGCCTTTAGGGATATGTAAAACTTTAGGGCTGACCCCTACTAAATCTGCCAAAGTTGTCACATAGCTAGACAAAACTGAAGTTAATGTAATTTGAGAATTAATGCATATTCAGATGCAGTTAGCTTCAGACCCCAGGGTAAGTCAGTTCATAGACATCCAAGTAGTAGATATACTTGTAAATTATGGGATGTTATTGAGTAGCGACTGGTCAAAAACTTTGAATGGATATATGGCCACCGATCTCTCACACATGTGGTTACCTTGGAGAGGTGTGCCAAATCAAATTAGAATAGAAGTTGAACCTAGGATGAAACATATGATCACAGAGTACAATAGGACTAACGAAATATTGTATGTTTCTGTTGAACCTGGTGTTTACAAGGTTACTAATAAAGGGGTATAGATTGAGGAAATATTAATGCTAAATTTTGGAGAAAACCCTATTGATAAAGAAACAAAAGGATTTATTGAATCTGATGGAAATTCTTCTAATGAAGAAAATAATGCACTGAATACTTTTAGTCGGGTCATTAGACAGGAGATGATAAAGTGCATTGAACAAAAGGTTCATGTTCAGTGTAAGTTATACAAAAGCAAGTGCAGAGTTCACAACACATCACACTATGAAGAGAGTTGTGGAATGTGCAGGGACATTATTGAATATGAATATATAAGATGCACAAAAGTGATGGAATTGCAAGAAGGAAGTGTTATTCTTACTCAACCAAAGAAATATTTTCAAGATAACATGGAGAGGATAATTCCAGAAGTTGAAAAAGAGGCAAATGACAAAAATGTTTGTCATTCTGATCTGTAGACTGAGAAGGGGAATGTACAAGCAAGTCAAGATGAATTGCCCATGAACAAACAAGATAGCACTGCACAAGTGATAGAAAAGGTTAAATTTGCCAAGGTAAAACATCAAAAGAATAGGGATGGCATGTGGACATTAAAATGTGATGGTTCTAAATCTAAACAAGGTACAGTTGCTGGGGTAGAACTGATAGATCCTCATGGCAAATCTTATCTAGCAGCATATAGGTTACAGTTTGCTTGTACTAACAATGTTGCAGAGTACGAAGCTTTAATCTATCGATTGGTCATGGCTATAAAGAAAAAGGTAAAAATGATCAGAGTATTTTTAGACTCTGAGTTAGTAGTTAGACAGGTAAGAAAAGTATATGCTTACAATTAGAACAGAATGGTTTGTTACAGGCATAGGGTATGGGATTTAATAGAGTCATTTGATGCTTTCAATATAGAGCATATCCCTAGAGATTTAAACCATAGGCCAGACGCACTAGTAGTTGCTGCTAGCACACTAGAACCTCTAACATTATTAGGATTGAAAAGATTTGCTGTAGAATTAGAGAATGTGCCCAGTGTACCAGACAATGTAACTCATTTTTAGGTATTCAAGGGGGATCAACAAATTGTAGATTTTGTAATTTACAATGAGGTATTTGAAGCCCAAATTATTGATGAACAAGAGAGGCCTGATATGTCTTGGGACGAAGAGGACATAATCAACTTAAAAAGTAATTTTTTGCCTAAACGAGTGATTGAGTTAGAACAGATCTTTGACTTTGATGGAGTGGTAAAACAAAAGGACTTACCTGAAACAGAGGGAGGTAAGTGTGATCCTTATAACTTAGGAACGGAGCAGAATCCCCAGAATGTACAAATTAGAAAGGCCTGTTCTGAGAAGATTAGAGCTGAAGTTATTGATGTTTTGAAAGATTGCAAACACGTCATAGCATGGACGTATGAAGATTTAAAAACCTATGACACGTCCATCATCACTCACGTGATCCCTTTAAAGCCAGATATCAAACCATTCAGGCAAAAGCAAAGGCCTGTGAATGCACTTTTAGAGATTTTGATATTTGAGGAAGTGAAGAAACTGTTGTCTGCTAGAATAATTTTCCCTGTCAAACACTCAACCTGGGTATCTAACTTAGTACCTGTTAGAAAGAAAAGTGGAGATATCAGGTTATGCATGGATTTTAGGAATTTAAACAAAGCATCTGAGAAAGATAATTATCCTTTGCCTCCCATGGATGAAGTGTTGCAAGCAGTGAATGCGACAAAGATGATGTCTTTCCTGGATGGATTTTGGGTTATAACCAGGTCCTGGTCGATAAAGAGGACAGGTTGAAAACTACTTTCACATGTAAATGGGATAATTATGCTTATAGGAGAATGTCGTTTGGACTAATCAATGCAGGTGCCACTTTTTAGAGAGCCATGGACATTGCATTTTGTGGACTGACAGGTAAGTGCATTGTAATTTATATGGATGATCTAACTGTGTATTCTAAGGATGCATATACTCACGCTGAAGATCTGAGGAAGGTACTCAAAAGATGTGAAAGGTATGGAATTTCGCTAAACCCTAAGAAATGTGTGTTTGGAGTAACAGAAGGAAAACTATTAGGGCATGCCATTTCTGAGAATGGGATATCAATTGATCCTAATAGAATAGAGGGAATCAAGAAATTACAATTATCAAATACTAAAAAGGAATTAAAATCATTTTTTGGTAAAATTAACTTTGTTAGGAAGTTCATTACAGGGTTTGCAAAGATTGTACGACCATTAAATGCCATGTTGAAGAAAGATGTGGCTATAGAGTGGACCCCAGTAGCCAAGGCTATGTTTGAAGATATCAAGGAGGTAATTTTTGAAGCTCCTGTATTGGCAAGTCTAGATTACGCAAAACCATTCTATATTTATTCTTTCTCATCCATACATTTTGTTGCAGCTACCTTGATGCAGAAAGGAGAAAATGATGAAGAAAAGCTAATAGCTTTTATGAGTGCACCTCTGAAAGATGCACAGTTAAAATACTTGGATACAGAAAGACAAGCATTCGTACTGGTAAGAGTAGTAAAAAAGTTTAGACACTATATCTTACGCAGTCAGGTTAAGGCTATAGTACCAGATGCAACAGTGAAGATGTTGTTGATGCAAAATGAGCCTGGAGAGAAAAGAGCTAAGTGGATCACCACTTTACAAGAATTTGACATGGAAATCATTCCTATGAAGTTAGTCAGAGGACAAGCTCTAGTGCAAACTATAGCCAATACAAACCCAAATTTGGTAAAACAACAATATGTATTAAATACCAATGAGACATCAGGGTGGTATGATGACTTGAACACTTTTCTGATATCTGAAAAATACCCAAGTAAAATGAAATCTTCACAAAGAAGGGCTTTAAAGATCAAAGCACAAAAATACATGGTGCAAGGAGGTCTTCTATACAAGAACCATGAAGGAATTTATTTAAGATGTCTGAATAGAGATGAAGCTGATAAGGTATTGCTAGACTTGCATGATAAGTATGGAACTGCTCATGGTTCCTATTTAGCCACAACACATAAGATACTGAGAGCAGGCTATTATTGGCCTACTATGTTTAAGGATACAGAGAATCACATCAGAAGTTGCCACATCCATCAGACTACAGCAGATAAAGGGAGAAATCAAGCCAATCCATTGCAACCAGTCATTGAGTCTAGGCCATTTGCATAGTGGGGCTTAGATTTCATTGGCATCATAAATCCTACCTTATCTGCATGACACAAATTCATACTAACAGTGACTGATTATTGTACAAGGTGGACTGAAGCCACATGCTGCAAATTCTCTACTACTGAGGTAGTCATCAAATTTCTTGAAGAGAACATAATAACCAGGTTTGGGGCTCCTTATACGCTGGTATGTGATAATGGCCCTGCATTTTCTTCTTTAAAATTTTCTAAATGGGCATTTGAACATGGAATTGTTTTAAAGTTTTCTTCAAATTATTATCCTCAGGGTAATGGGTTAGCTGAATCAACAAATAAGATTTTATTAGTTATAATAAAAAAATAATTGAAAAGAACCCAAGAGAATGGAACACCTTACTGAAATATGCGTTGTGGGTAGATAGGACCAAAGTTAAATCAACTTTGGGCAATGCACCCTATCATTTAGTTTATGGGACTGATCCCATACTTCCAGTTAATTTAAGAATACCAGTTTGGAAATTTGCTAATGAATACTTAGGCTTTGATGATCATAGAGAAGCCAGGATAATCCAACTGTTGGAGTTAGATGAGAAAAGAGATCAAGCCATTGAAAAGTTTGCTAAACATTAGGCAGTGGTAAAGAGATGGTTTGACAAAAGGGCAAGAGTCAAGACATTTAGAATTTCAGACTTAGTGCTGTGCTGGGATAAAGCACATGAGAAAAAGGGTAATCATGGAAAATTTGACAAGTTGTGGTTAGGTCCATTACAAGCGTCAGAAATAATAGGAGACAACACTTTCAGGCTTAAGACCTTAACTAGAGAAGATGTGCCATTACCAGTTAATGGGCAACACTTGAAACACTACTTTCAAGCTTGAGGTGAAGGTAGTTGGTCTGTTGTATCATGATGTGAATAATGTATAGTTTTGTTTTGTTTTGTTGGTTTTTTCTGTTTTGTTGTTTTTCTATTATTTTTGTTTTGTTTTGTTGTTTGTATAGTTTGTTTTGTTTTGGTTGCTTTGTTATTTTGCTTTAGCAGAGATTCTTATTTTGATTTAGAGTATATAGGAGCAGACTAACAACCATTGAAAACAGTAGAAAATTCAGAACATTCAAGTGAATTATTTGAAATTTGGGCATAATTTGTTGTGACCGTCATGAATGTAGAAAGTTAGTTAACTTGTGAAATTTTGTATTCAATAAGAGTGGGTTGAGTATTCAAGGGAAGTTCTCACAATGACACACTTAAAATCATTGGGTTTGTTGAACTTACCAGTGTAGATATTAGGTGAAAAATCAGAGGTCACCCTTGCTACCATTACAATTCTTAGCTTAATTTTAGCAAGTGACTATTCCTTGCATCATGAAGTTACAACGAAAATATCTTATGAAATATCTGTCAAGTATAAAATATAAAATATAAATAAATGAATAAAATGGATTTTACTGAAATCCAGGTTAAGTCATCTAAGTAACTCTATCGAGGCTATAGACGCTTGCTGGAAGTGGGGCTCTACTTAGGAGAATTGTAACGATAACCTTGTCAGGGCTATGGATGCCTGCTGGTAGCAAGGCTCTATCCGGTTGGCTATGAGGGAATGACATCAACTAGGTAGTCTAATGTCAGTCACTGGTTTGTTCAACTGATTTTCAAGATGAGGATAATTAATCACGTGCACCCACATAAACTGAAAATGAAAATTCATGCACCTTATTGAATACTTTAGGTCTTAAGTTGGATAATGATTTACATGAAAAGATAGTTGGAAATTATGAATTTATTTCATTTCAGTTTTCTTTAATGATTTTTAATTTAATTGTTTTATTTGGTTGCTAGTTGTTGTGATACTCACAACACGCCCCTTTTTGCTTCTTAGCAAAATGAGGACCCCTGCTGTGGCTGGCTTTTTGTTGCTTCTGTGTGTGGGTCTGCTTGGTGGTAAAGGCAAAAAGGTAGCTGCAAGTACAAACCTTGGTGAAAATAGAGAAAAATAACATTGAATACCAGTGCATAGTATGGATGGATTCCTTGTTAAAAATGAACAGGGGTTACTTTTTGAATCATTTAAAAATTCGCCATATTTTGCAAGTTATAAGTGTTTTGGGTAAATGTACAAATAGAGGGTTTGTGTTTTGTATATACAAAGTTCTTTATACGTACAAAGTCATTTCATATACAAATGCATTTGTATATTGGGTCTTTCTGTTAGTCGCAAAAGGTTTTTGAAAAAAGGTCATCGGGTTTGAAAATGTTGTTACTTGTATACATTTTTGGTTAACACTTTATTTTAATAAACAAGTCGGGCCCAAAAATAGTCAAAATTAAAGTGAATAAATGTTAAAATCTGCTATGTATATTTTGGTTTGTATATTTGGCAAGTGATAGACATACAAACAAAATATACATCAGGTTATACATAGCGCGGAATTGAAAAGGTATTAAATTTGACTTAGTCTTTGTATATTTTGCACTTTGTATATGTATGTTCGGTGATATACATTGCATTTATATACAAAGCGGAATCGAAAAGGGGATGAAATAATGAATAATTGTTGTATATTTTGGGTTTGCATATAAGGTATCGGAAGACATACATTGTGAAATATACAATGCGGAATCGAAGGAAAATTGAAATACAATATAAATGATGCATTTTGGACTTAACATATATTTGGTGATGCAGTTTATATACAAAGCATAGAACTGAAAAGTTATTAAAGATAATTAAGTTGATGTATATTGTGTCTTGTATGTTTCTCACATACAACGTGATATACATTGCACTTTATACAAACCAGAACTGAAGATATTATGGAATAATGTTTAACTGTTGTATGTTTTTGTCTTTGTATGTTTCGGAATGTACAAGGCAAAATATACAATGTTTTATATACATTGCAGAGCCGACGGTAAATACAAAATGATTCATAACGGTTTGAGGTCTGAAAGTTCAAAAGGAAGTAAAGGCATCGCGGAAAGGCATTATTGAAAGGTAAGGTGGACCCCACCGAATGTACATGTTTGCTTGTATAATAACCATGTATATTTTGTGATATACAAGCAGTTGTACATTTAAAATATACAAGGCAGATATGCAAGGTGGATATGCAAGGCAGATTTGTCGTAGAAGTTAAAAATGGTAAAGTCTTTATATATTTGGCGTTTGTATATTTATAATATACATTCCTGATATACAAAGAATTAATGCATTGCGGAAAGAGAAAGGGTAACAAAATGAATGTATGTGGGGTTTGTATGTGCACTTATACAATAGAATATACAAGTGAGATATACAAAGCCGAAGATACAAAGATGTACAGAAAAAGGTTAAAAGGGTAAAAGAGCGTTAGTTGATTGTATGCATAAAAAGTGTTTGTGTGTTTTGGAGATACAATGAAGACATACAAAGGGAACATACAACAAAATATACAAAGGAGAAAGTATGCATGTTGAATCAAGCTAACGATAAAAAGTTTAAAAAACATAAACACTGTAATAAAGGCCGAGAGCGTAGTACATTAATTACTATAATTAATGTGAATTAACACTCAAACAAAGGGAAATTTAACCATGGTTAGGGCATTTTTATGTTATTTCGATTTCAGTATACTATTTTAAGTGAAAATTTTAGAAAGGAGAGCTGTTGCAGTGGTTAAACAAAATTGACCAAAGTGACAACAGTTACAGTAGCTGGATAAAGGTGAAAACGGTAAAGTCAATGGGTAAACAGTCGCAAACAATAGGTATTTATCCAAAACGCTGTTTATTTTCGGTTGGTTTAATACTGTTATTTCAGTAATATTCGTTGAAACGTATGTATTTGGGCAAATTACTGTTTTAATGGTTAATTAGCTGAATAGAGCTTAATTAATTTAGAGGTTAAAACAAAAAGGAAAAAACGAGTTAGGGTAAATTGTAAAAGTAGAAATTCATGGTGAAAACCCTAAACCAGAAATTGAAACGACAATTAAAAGAAGTATGTTTCTATAGGATGGCCCCTAAATAGAAGAAGGATATAGGGGAAGAGGTGAAGAAAGAAAGAAAACCCTGGAAAGAAGTAGAGAAAGAGGAATTGCCCATTCACAGGGGTTATCCATCACTAATTAGTACAAGTGGAATGGGCACGGACACAAATATTGGGAATTATGATGTAGAAGATGTGCTAAAGAAGATCATTGTTGCAGATGCGTCAAAAGATATGAAATGTATTTGGGAAAGCGGATTATACAGAGTTGCAGGTTTCCCACTGGCAATGGAGGCCAAGGATTTGTGTCTGGATTGTGTGACTTTATACAACCCATCTACAAGGAAGGTCATGCTGTATGACAGATTGATTGCTGACCTAACCGCAGAGGGCATTGAAAGAAATTTTGGGTTAGAGATTACTGAGAAGATGAGTGATATTGACATTGACCAATATAATGAGGATTTCCAAACCAATGAGAAAGAATGTAAGAGTAAAATATTTCATAATTGGTATAGCTCAAAAAACAAACCTAAAGCTGTGGCCAGGATACCAAAGAACTTGATGAGGATATGCTTCAAAGAAGAGATTTATTTGATGATCACTATACTGAGCAGACTAGTTGGATTAAGAGATGGTACAAAATGTGAGCCTTGGATGTTCACTGTCATAGAATTCATAAGAACGGGAGAAAAAGAGCAAGGGTAGATCCATTGGGCCAAGGTCATTAGCACAGCCATTTGGAGGTAAGCTATGCAGAGACAACAGAAGATGTTGCCATTTTATATGTCTTCTTATGTATTATATTCCTGTGCTGCAGAAATCAGACCTTACATTCATGGAATAGAAAGAATAGGTAGCCTAGGAAATGGTCCTAATCAAAAGTTGGTGTATGAACACTACCCTGTCCTACAGGAAGAGAATACCTTGAAGAATTTTGCTTTAGTGAATGATGTTTTTTATACTTATTTGGAAAGAATTTTAAATGAGGAACCTGACAAGAGAATATCCAAAAGGGCAGAGGATACAATTTGTTTGCACAGTTCTTGGTTCATACAGTTTGAGCATTTCACTGGCATTAGAACTAAAGGATTTGAGGGAAAACCATTTATGTTGCCAAGGTACCCTTCTGACAAGTTGATTGTATTAGAGTTTTCAAGACAGAATTTGAATGTTTTCAAGATGTACAAGAAGAAGTTCAATAACAGAGGAAATGTGAAGTTACCATGGGCTATTGGTAGATATTCCTGCTATAGTGAAGATGTTGCAGGGTATTCTGAGCAAGAATTAAGATTCTATGGTTTCCAAGAATTTGACTTAACAAGGAGATTTGATCCCTTCCATAGGATTCAGAACTTTGTAGATAAAAAGTATAAACATCTGATACATATTGAGGATTTCTGGGCTAATTGCAAGAATGACAACGAAGTAAGAAAAAGAGCTCACAAAAGATTGACTATTGAGCAGATGAAATCTATAGGGAATATATATGTGCCCCCAGAGGTTCAAGAGGATGAGAGATTGTTACATCACAGCTATGCATTAGCAAGGATGGCTCCTATTATAGAGCCTGGTTGGTCAAAACCATGGACTACATCTCTAGATGAGGTATCTGAACCAATAATATTATTTTCAAAAACATGGCTAAGGGATAGAATCGAAGAACTCAAAGCTGAAGGCATAGAGGTCACCTACCCAAAGTAGGGAAGGAAAAGAAAGGCAGAGCCTACTAAGGACCTACAATGTTTTTACAAAAAGAAGAGAAAAATTGTTGAAGCCAAAATTGTAGAAAAGAATAAAAATGCTACATTGATGGATCCATATGCTTTGGGGATAACAATAGTAGTGGCATCAGACACTTTTGTTGATGCAAAATCAATGAGTCATGAAGTGAGTGCAGAGGAGGCACAGGCTGCAAAAGAGGCAGCAACGAAAATAGTAAGGAGGGAAATTCCCATAAGTTTATCAAAAGGAGAAACTTCTAAGCCAGCTAATATAATTGGAGCATGGGAAGTAGGGGAAAAGATGAAAAATGCATCTAGTGCCTCTACACCTTTAACACCAGGACAAACATTCATTAAGGTAAAAGAAAAATTGGCTGGAGAAAAGATGTAAGAGTCAAGCACCTATGAAGCCAAACAATCTGTAGAGACTGTACACATTGAGAGTAGTGACAATGAAGAGCGAATAATGTATAAGGGAAAGGCAATTGACCTAGAAGAGGATTCTAGTGATTTTTTGAGTGAAGAAGAAGGGCCAATCACTCAAGATGAAATAGGAATTGAACATGGAATGGAACATGAAGAAGAGAAAGTACAAGAGGAAGTAGGATCAGTAGATCCCTTTGGTACTTTGGTGCCACCTGAAATTATTAACGATGTGTAGGAAGAAGCACATAAAATTGAAGAAACTGAAGAAGAAACAGTAGAAGAAGAAACAAAACATGAAACTTCAGGTATAGATGCCTTAAACATGCTAAACATGTATGGTGAGCCAGGGGAAGAAGAAAAAAGTACAAAAATCATACAAGATCAAGAAGAAGAAGTAAAAGAAGATGGTGTAAAGGCTAGTACACCAGTACATACAGGGCAACCACAGACAGAAAACATAGGCAAATCAGAAGAAGAAATTAAAAGGCCTGAGGACAAAGAGGTAGGAGAAAAGGTAGATGAGAATGAACCTGAGGAGCATGCAGGAGATTATAAAAAGGAAGAATCATTAGCAGAAAGGGCTCCTGAAGAAGAAGACAAAGAAGAGGAACAACAAGATCAACAACAATAGCAAAATCTAGAATAGGTACCTAAGCAACAACAACAGCAGGAACAGCAACAAAGAGAAGTAGAGACAGACAAACCTCATGAGGAGGTAATTGATGAAGAGAAAGCTGCAGAGGGCACAAAAGAGGTTCCTACATGGCTGGAAGGAGAAATAAGGAGGGAAAAGAAAGAAATACAGTTAGCTCCAATTGATATTAAGAGCTTATTAGGAAGAAGGACAACTCCAAGGAAAGAGAAAAGAAAAGCTAGGACAATGTCAGCAATCCAGAGGGGTCCAGATGGATCAAGAACTCTAAACCTAGCTATACCACACAAAGAAAAGGCAAAAGGTGAAATAGCCTTACAAGAATATAAGATATTGAATATTGATCTTGGGCATTCAACAAGAGAGCAGCACCTCCATGAATGGGAGGATATGCACCAGGTAACAGTTGATATCCTAAGGAAGGATAAAGATAAATTGGAACATTTAAAAGGACATATTGTCCACCTACAGCAATTCATTCAGGGGATATTTGATCCCAATGCCACAGTTCCTGATTTACCTACTAACATAGCAATAGTATCCAAAGAGGAGATAAAAGATATGGAAAATAAAAGGTTTAAAGCTAATATTTTTGATGAGTGGTTTACTGATTTCATGCAACAGGGAAAGCAAATAATAGAGCAAGCTGTGGAAAGCTGGAAGATAGGTTCAGAAGAGAAGAATAAATGTATGATACTCATACATAACTACCAGGTCCGGAAAAAGGAATGCAGGTCAGAGATTGAGCAATTGAAAGAAATGGAAAGAAGAGCAGATGAATTGATTCATGAAGGAGCACTTAGTGTTGCATTGACGAATAAATTGCTAGGAGCAATAATGGAACTTCAATTTGAGGAAGATAACCTCAAAAGATGTGTAACAATTATACAGGAGTTGGAAGAAAAGGCATAAGACATGATAAAAATGCATAAGAGGATCATAGAAAGACTCCTACAGCATGAATGTGTTGGGATGCCAACATATGATTTAGAGAGGGCCTTAATAGAATTCAAGGCCATATTCACACCTTGTATAGAAAATCCTGATGCAATTCTTAGTAAACAAATGATAGATGCATTAATGGAAGAACAAGCTAAAATGAACAAATACAAGAAGAAAAGAGAAAGCTCAAAGAATGAAGAGAAGAAGTTGAAAGGAGGCGTGGTGATGCAAGAGTATATTTTGGCAAAAAGTCTAGGGGCGGACCACACCTTTGTAGAAGGTGTAATAGACAATTTCAAAAAATATTTGAAAAAGTGAGAAGGCAAACAAATGTAAAGGTTTTTGAAAAAGGTCAAGTAAAGATGCCTTGGCGGGAAAGAGTCAATGAAGAGAAAGGGGAATCTTATTTTGTAAAGATTCCAATGGCATCCTTTGAGCGAGAGAAAAGATACCAAATAGATATTTTGGGCAGACGGTTAGAAACAAAAATACACCATTGATCAGAAATAGAAGGATCTCAACCGTGGATTAAAGTAGTGGTCGTGGCCATTTGAAAGTTCAAATTCTATATAAGAGACATGGTTACTTGTATATTATTTACACAGGGATTTGTAGAAATTAACATAGCAGTTGTAATTTTTTCTGAGCTTTTGAATAGAAGGCATATTTTAGTATAGAGGAGGTCGCCTGTGTCTGCATTAAGGAACACGTGGAAATATCCATCTTTCTTATTGTATCTGTAAAGCATTGTAAGTTTTGGTGAATTTGATTAATAAAGCTAAGAGTCATACCTACATTGTAAACCATATATGGCTATGTGTTTTGAATATAAATGAATCTGGAAGTCTGCGTCTATTTTCTAAGTGTCTTCTAGCTCTTCTTTATATTTGAAATAGTTTCTCTTAAAGCTTGCAATCTTGAATGCTTGTTTGTGAAAATATTCAGAACATTTACATTTAATGATTTGATCTGCTGGTTTAATTGAATTTGCTGTAAATTTTACCATGTGCATAACAGAGCGTTTAGATCCTATAGCAAGTGATGTTGAATTTAAATTTTCTCTAACTTTTCCCAAACTTTGAAATAACTAGCTGAAATGCAGAAATCTAAAGGAGATTGTCTAACATTTGAAGGAATTGAGATAAATAGAATTGATATTTGGCAATCTTTATACATATTTGAATAGAAAAGCATGTTTTAACATAAATCATTCAAATCTTTGATATACAGTAAATGATTTGTGCAGAGTGATAGTAATTTTGTTGATATTTGTAACAATTTGCATAAATTGAGTCCAGTAAGTAGTCATTTCACCTTAAATCACATAAGGCCCCTTGCATATTACAGCTTCATAGTAACCTAATGAACTGTCTAACCAGTCAAGACCTGACCATATGAAAACATGGGATTGAGTAATCTTAGTTAATTTCTCCATATCTTTCAAGATAGTTAGGTTCATTTATGAATTTTAACTTTTGTTATGACTATGTACAAACAATCATCAACATGATCCTGTCACTTCTCATGAGTTAGAGGGAAACCAAAATGGTTAACCTTAGTCTCAGATAACCATGATGAATCTTCAACAGGCCTTCTTTTCCATTTCACCAAGTATTCTGTATACTGTTTGTTTCTTGTACTCTTACCCACATGGCTATCCAGAATGCCCTCTATCTCCTCCTTCTCTGAAGTAGATGCTGGAATGTCCCACTATGTTCCTTTATCAAGTCCATCATCATGATACTCTGTCAAATCTAAAATGTTGAACACTGGTGAAATATTGATATCATCAAGCAACTCTACCTCAAATGTATTTCTTGAATCATGCTTCTTTAGGATTCTACATGGTCCAAATTTCTTCATTTTCAACTTATTGTATGTTCCAATTGGGAACCTTTCTTTTCTCAAGTGAACCATGACTTCATCTCCTACCTGGAACTCCTTATATCTCATCTTCTGATCTGCCTTAGCCTTGTACTAAATATTCATCTTATTAATGTGCTTTCTCACTTCTTCATGCAAATTCTTCAGGTGTTCTGCAAAGTCTTCGGCCTCGACACTTGTCTTTTCTCCTTTGTCTAGCCTCCTTAACTCTGAAGCATTTCTTGGACTATTGCCATATATAATTTGGAATGGTGATTTACCAGTAGTCCTATTGATAGAATTGTTGTAAGTGAATTCCACCTATGGCAAAATCAAATCCCATCCCTTAGGCTTATCTCCTACTAAGCATCGTAGTAGGTTACCCAAACTCCTATTCACCACTATTGTCTATCCATTAGTCTATGGATGGTGTGCAGAACTAAACTTCAAATCTATTTTCAACTTCTTCCACAATGTCCTCCAAAAATAACCAACAACCTTGGTATCTTGATCTAAAACAATGCTCTTAGGTAGACCATGTAGTCTCACCACTTCCTTGAAAAATAAATCTGTAATATGAACAACATCATTAGTCTTCTTACAAGGAATAAAATGGGCCATCTTTGAGAATTTGTCCACCACCACAAAAATGGAATCATGTCCTCTCTATGTCCTTGGTAAACCAAGAACAAAATCCATACTAATATCATCCCATGGCTTCTCTAGTACAGGTAATGGCTAATATAGCCCTGTATTTTGACTTGTTCCTTTTGCCATCTGACACACTCTACAACTCTGCACAAATTTCCTCACATCTTGCTGCAATTGTGGCTAGTAATAATGTTCACCAACAATAGTAATGGTCTTATCTCAACCTAAGTGTCCATCTAATCCTCCACTATGCTTCTCCTTAATCAAGTTCTCTCTCATGGAACTCCTTGGAATGCATAACTGGCTTCCTCTACACAACATGCCATCTTGGATTATGAAATCCAACCATTTTGTCCTATCCAAAGTAACAGATTCGAGACAAACTTTCAAAGCCTATGCAAAATCTGGATCTTCAAGATACAAACTTTTGAGCTCATCAAACCCAACAACCTCTATTGTCATTTCTATCAACAAATTTTGCCTTCTACTTAAGGCATCTACGACTCTGTGGGACTTCCCACTCCTGTGCTTCAAACAAAAATATAACTCTGCAAAAACTCAACCCATTTTAAGTGCCTTTGATTTAATACTTTCCTTAACTATTAAGATATGCAAAGCATGATGATTAGTATATAAAACAAACTCTTTTGGCAACAAATAATGTCTCGATTTCTTCAATGCCTAAACTATTGTATAAAACTCCTGATCATAAACATAATACTTTTTCTTAGCATCATTAAGCTTCTCACTAAAATAGGCAATGGGCTTACCTTCTTGACTCAAAACAGCTCCTATACCACTACCACTAGCATCACAATCTACCTGAAATACCTTATTGAAATCTGGAAGTACCAAAACAGGTTGGTCTATGACTTTCTGCTTCAATGTATCAAAGCTCTTGTTTGCTCCTTTAGTCCATCTAAACTCTTTTCTATCCCCTCTCATTATCTCAGTTAGGGGTGCACAAATGCTACTAAAATTCTTGATAAACTTTCTATAAAAACTTGCCAAACCATGAAAAGATCTTACCTCAAAAGTACTCCTTGGCATAGGCCATTCAATGATAGCCCTCACCTTCTCTGGGTCCATCTTAAGACCTTCCTCTGAGACAACCAATCCCAGGTACACCAACTCCTTCTTCGCAAAACTACATTTCTTGAGATTGATCAACAACTTCTCCTCCCTCAGCTTCTCTAAAACTCTTCTGATATACATCAAATGCTCATCCCAAGTCTTACTGAAAATCAAAATGTCATCTAAATAAATAATAACAAAACTCTCCAAAAATTCTTTTAGTATCACGTTCATGAGCCACATGAATGTGCATGGTGCATTGGTTAACCCAAATTGCATGACTGACCACTCATACAAACCTTCCTTTGTTTTGAAGGCTGTCTTCCACTCGTCTCCTTCTCTAATTTGAATCTGGTGATGCCCACTCTTCAGATCAATCTTTGTTAAGTACTTGGCTCCACTCAAACAATCCATTATGTCATCCATTCTGGGCAATGGAAATCTGTACTTGATTGTGATCTTGTTGATGGTTCAGGAATTATACACATCCTCCACTCTCCATCTTTCTTTAGTGCTACTACTGTAGGTACCACACATGGACTTAGGCTTTCTCTTATCAATCCCTTCCTCAACAACTCCTAAACTTATTTGTTCAACTCTTCACTCTCTGCTGGAGTCATTATATGGGCTGCCTTATTTGGCAAACTAGCTCCTAGTATCAAATCCATTTGGTGACTTATCTTCCTTACTGGTGGTAAACCTTCTGGTACATTATTAGAGATAATGTCCTAAAATTATTCCAACATATCTGAGACTTCTGCTGGTACATCTTCACATTTCTCTTGACTAATCTTAGCGATCAATACAAAGCAATGATGCTCATGCTTCATACCCCCCAAAAATTTCCTACCATCTACCAAGCAAATTCTAACAGTACTACATACCTTTTCTTCCACCTCCTTCAAGGGCTTCAACTTATGATGAACTCCATCTTTTGTTAGGGAATATGTGTTTGCACGACCATCATGGACAACGCTCCTATCATACTTCCACAGCCTCCCCAATAACATTTGACCTGCATCCATTGGTATGATGTCACACAACACCTCATCATGGTAGTCACCAATCTTGAGCTTCACTAAACACTACTCATTGACCAAAGCTCTATGGTCCTTCTGCAACCATGCAATCTGGTATGGATGCAGATGCTTTCTTCTTGTCAACTTCAACTTGTCAACCATCTCCTCTAAAACAAGATTATAAGTGCTTCCACTATCAATAATAATATCACAACACTTACCTTTACATTTGCACCTTGTGCGGAATAAACTCTTCCTCTGATTGGTTTCTTTCTCCTCATTCAACAAAGTTCTTCTAACAACTAGGGTTTCTCCCCTTTCAGTATCTTCAGAGCGCTTAGATTGCGAATCTTCATGGATATGTGCAACTCGTGCATTACCTTCAAGTCTTCTATTTGTCCTTCCTTGATGTTACGGACACTTGTATGCTCGATGTTCTTCTTCTCCACATTGGAAACATGTTCCTCTGAAACCTCCTCTTCCATGTCCTTGCCCAGGTCCGCCTCTTCCTCTTCCTCTTTGCTCACCATTGTTCTGGTCACGAGGGCAATAAGTATTATTTCCTCTTTGATTTCGACTAGTGCCAGCTTCTTCACTTTTCTTTGAATCTTCATTTTGGCCCCTATAGGGCCTTCCACTAGTCCTTCTGATGAGTGCCAAGTTGTACTCATGAAATACATCTTTTAGTCTCTCTTTTTCTCCTTCCTGAGTCCAGCTTTCCTAATGTCTATAGCTAGATAAGCTAGCAAGATCGTTCTATTTAATGATTAATTGAGCTAGATTACTTAAGATTATAATTTCTAATTGAGTGACTAATGTGCATGGAATTGATGGAAAAATGTAGAAACTTCTCTCTTTTTGAATCAACGGGTGTAGATGCTAGGACCAATAATTTTGTGCATCTCCGGAGATAGTCTTCAATGATCTCTGGAGACAATACCAAAGTACCATGACACCTGAAGTTTTGAAGAAATGAGGAAAGCCTCTCCGAAGCTGGATAGGAGTTTGGAGCATCTCCAGAGTTGAACAAAGAAGTTGCAATGGTATGTTCAGAGCTACAGACATATCTCTGGAGCTACAGACATATCTCAAGAGTTGCAGACAGGGACAGATATCTCTGGTGCCACCTTAGGGCAGGGCATATTTTTAGCATAAGCTATTGACTAGGCACTCTCAACAGTGATCTTAATACCCCTCATTTCACTCAAATCATCACCTGAGTGGTGAAGGGTCATCTTTAGTTAAACTGCTGGAGTTTTATCTTTTCAATTTTTTTCATGAGTTACAGATGGAACTGATTCAATATCCTTATTTTTAGGGCCTCAATACCCAAGTGTATTTAGACTCAAACTTAGACTTCTGAGTGGACTTCTGTTCCACTCAATTCTACTTTTATTGCATGACTATTTTTCATAGTTAGACAGTTAAGTAGAATAAAGAGATGGGTGTCATCTCATAGAAGAACTAGTAGATAAGATCAGTGATATGTCATCACTCATTTTTATATATACTTACAAAAACAGCAGAAGAAATATATAATGATTGAATTATTCTGATTCTCAATAATCTTTGTTCTATGATATCAATATCTTTCATGAATGCAAAGCTTATGGAATCGGTTTGAATTTAGTTGTGATCTTCTTTTGTGCTAATTCTCTACTGTAGCCTTCAGCCCCAAGGGTGTGGAGTAAGGGCCCACTCTCACCACCAAGGTAGGAGGCTAGTATCACTGTTTTTATTACTTTAGATTTTGCTGTGAAAAGTATTTACTGATTTTAGTAGATAGATGCATGTTACTATTCTTTTAAGATTGCTTGAGTAAATTTCCTATTTAATTCTGTTTCAGCATTCCTTAAAGTCATTCAGTAAGTAGATAGAGTAATCTTTTCAATTTGGTAGAAGCTGTTAAGATTAGCTAAGAAAACTGGTAACTATAGAATCCCTAGTTGCAGACAGCCGAGGACATAGCCCTTAGATTTTTGACATCTGAAAACAGATTAAATGATGAGGTATAGTGACACCTTGTCTTTTTTAGCATCGTTGCCAGGGATGTTTTGTGTTAATTAGGGAAACTTAGTTAGAATAGTTTATAGGATAGATCTGTATGGTTAGAGTTATAGATTTAAAAGGAAGATATATAAAGAAGACACCCCAACAACAAGCCATAGGGGAAAGCAATGGGGTGGTACAAGATCTTGTTGAAGAGAGAAACCTAGAACCTACTTTGGAAACTACACCTCAAAACAACAATCCCTTAGATCCTCCAAATCTTCTACTTGCCAATTATATCCAGGAATTACAACAAAAGTTTTAGGCAGATCCTTTGATAGAACCTAATTTCCTAGAACCTCAGGGAGAAGAACCAGTGCTAAACATGGACAATGATAATCATGAAGAAAAAGAGAATCAGGCTCCAACAACCTTCTCATATCCTATTGTTTTGGTTGCTGGAGACAATGCTCCTATGAAGAATATTTCACTAGCACACTTGCCAAATTTTAGAGGACTTTCTTCTAAGGATCCAGATCAGTTCTTGTTTGAATTCAAACTAGTCTACCAAACTTATGATTATGGATCAGATAACCAAAAACTCAAACTGTTCCCTTCAACCCTAAAAGATTCTGTGATGAGATGGTTTATGGGTTTACCCCAGAATTCTATCCTTTCTTGGGATCAAATAGAAATAGAATTTTTGGGAAAATATCAAGATTACTATAGATCCAATAATAAAAATGAAGAATTGTTTAAAATTAGGCAGGGGGAGGAAGAGACCTTAGAGGACTAGGTGGATAGGTTTAATTTTTCCTTGAGAAGGTATGGCAATCCAATGGATCACTCATTGGCTAGAACCCTATTTGTAAAAGGATTGGATAAAGAATCAAAATAAGCATTGGATCTAATCGAAAAAGGGAACATCAACAAAATGGAAATACCTAATATAGAAGAACTCTACAGGAACTATTCCAGAACCCAAAATGGAGTGGGGTCATCCAAAAATTTTAAAGGGAAGAATGAAATAGGACAGTTGATGGAGGAGATTGCAAATCTAAAAAACAAACATTTTGGTCTAATTAAATACCACATTGGATGGGATTCAATCAAAAACTAGAACAACTGATCAAAATAGAGAAACTGAACCACTCTCCATCTATTGTCCTAGGTGTAGAAATGAACATCTATTGAGAGAATGCCCTTTGGATAAATCAGAGATTTGTTAGATTTGTGATAAGGAACATCCTACCAGTCAATGTAGTCAACTTCCAGCCTTGAAAAGATTGAGTAAAAAGAATGTTGTAATAGAAGAGGAGTTGAACTATGTAGGACAAAAACAAACTGGGAATTTCCCTTATAATCAATATCTGAACCAGCCTTCTTATAGGGGCCCTTCTAATTGGGGAAATAATCAGTGGAATCCAACTTGGCATGGGCCTTAAAATAATCCTCCTTGGGGACAACAGGATTGGCCAAGTCAACATTGGCAAAACTAAAACTAGTAAAACCAAAATTGGCAAAATCAGCCTTGGGGAAATCAACAGTGGCCACCACAATTTGGATCACAGAACATGCAACCTCAATGGGGTTCTCAACAGGGATATAATCAACAATACTAGGGACAACCTAGGCATTTCCAACCTCAACAACAAGCTTTACTAACTGGACCCTCCAACACACAAGGTCAATCACACAATGAACCAGTTAGCCAACCACCTTTACCAGCTCAGCCTATACCAAACCCATGGAATAAATAGGGAGTAGCTGTTTATATGACAAAACAAGAAAATCTGGCTGGAATTAATTCCATATATTCAAATAATCTCCAGCTGCGTTCTGGGAAAGCATTCCCAAGACCATCTCCTCCAACTATAGTTGAAGTAACCAATGATGAGGAACCTGAAAATCCATCCACTCAACCCACATAGGAGATTACTAATGAAAAAGTGCTAGAAGAATCATCCTTGGAGAACTCCGAAGTTGCTCCTAAAAGACCAGCTCTGGAGAACATTCCTAAACACAATTCTGACAAGAGCTCCGGAGATGCTCCTGAGATGGAAAAACTAGCACCATATCCAAAATGGCTTAAACAATATGTTCCCCAGATAAAGATTTTACAAAAACAATTCCAAACCAACCTAGAATCAGAACTTCTACAAGAAATCAAGCAACTAAACATTGAAATTCCTCTTCTCCATGCAATCAGAGATGTACTAGAACTAAATCAGTTCATTAAATAGTATTGTATCAAAACAGAGGGTAGGAAGAAAAAATTTCCCTCCACAATATAGGTGGAAGGAAAAGTAGTAGATCTATTGATGGGAGAAATTCTCCTCCCAAAATATGGAGACCCTGGAAATCCTATCATAACTATTTTCATCTCAGGGGTAGAAATTTCAAATGTTCTAGTGGATCTGGGAGCAGCAATTAATGTGATGACAGTTCACACAATGGACAAATTAGCTCTATCAGGTATCCAATCCACAACTACAATTCTTCAACTTGCTGACAAGTCGGTAGCTGTTCCAAAAGGAGTAATCACTGATGTACCAGTTGTGATAGATTCATGGGAATTTCTAGTGGACTTCCTGATATTAGAACCTAGAAACCAGAGAAATGCTTATCCACTAATTTTGGGAAGACCATGGTTGGCTACAGTAGCAACATCTATTGATTGTCAAACTAGAGATATGGTCATTTCTAATGGGATAGATTTAAATAAAATATCTTTGTATCCTCCAGCAAAACCATCAATACATTATACAGGAAGAGTATGGGTGGATGAACCAGAGATCAATGACAACAGTGCATCAGTAGCTATGGTAACCATCAAGGAACATTTGGGAGAATTAGAAGAAGTATACTATGATACAATAGAAGACTTCACTCACATCCTAACCAATAAGGATGTGATGGAACTCGCCCAAGATTCTAGGAGAGAACTTCTTACTTATTCTCATTGCACCCTTGCAAATATCATTCCTTGTGGAGAAACCTTTTACAGAAACTTAGCTACTTTCCACATGTTGCTTCCACATTCTTGTCCTCTCAATACCATGACTACAATGTATGGATTAACTATATCTATGGATCAAATCACAAAACAGATTATGATTTTACCAGGGAAAACACTTAATATCAATACTCAGTTAACAACAAATCAGGAAGAAAAACTTATCCAAGTTTTGATTTTCCATTTAGCATCTTTTTCTTGGGAATACCAAGATATGAAAGGCATACCTCCTGAGATCTGTACCCATCATATCTACACTGAGGATATTAAACCTGTCAGACAGCCCTAGAGAAGATTGAATCCTACTTTAAAGGACATAGTCAAAACTGAAATAGAAAAAATAGTTCAAGCAGGGTTTATATATCTGATCTTAGACAGTCAATGGGTTTCACCCCTTGTCATAGTGCCTAAGAAGAATGGGAAATGGAGGGTGTGTATTGATTATAGAGAACTAAACAAGGCTACAAAAAAGGACTACTTTCCCTTACCATTCATTGACCAAGTTCTAGACAACCTTGCTGGGAGAAAGTATTTTTCTTTTCTTGATGGATTCAGTGGGTATAATCAAATTCAAGTAGCACCTAAAGACCAAGACAAAACCACCTTCACATGCTCTTAGGGAACTTTTTCTTACAAAGTTCTTCCCTTTGGACTATGCAATGCCCCAGCTACATTTCAGAGACTTGTTTTAGCTATTTTCGCTGAACTAACTAATGAATGCATGGAGGTCTATATGGATGAATTTACAATGTATGGGGATAATTTTGAAGAAGCTCTCACAAACCTTGAGAAAGTACTGAAATGCTGTGAGAAAAATCAATTATCCCTTAGCCATGAAAAGTACTTTATGATGGTAGAGGAAGGAATTGTTTTGGGACACCACATTTCAGAAAAGTGGATCAAAGTGGATCAAAACAAGATAGAAGTGATCACACAGTTGCCTTCACCCAAAAATTAGACAGATGTTAGAAGTTTTCTGGGTCATGCAGGCTACTACAGGAGATTTATAGAAAATTTTAGCAGAATAGTTGCCCCCCTGTTTACCCTGCTTAACAAAGTTAGAATTTCTATAGATAGAAGATTGTCAATCGACATTTGAAACCTTAAAAGAGAAGCTTACTGTCACACCAATTTTAAGAGGACCTAATTGGACTTTACCATTTCACAAACAAACTGATGCTTCAAATGAGTCCATTGGGGCAGTTTTAGGACAAAAGGAGGAAGGAGAAAGTATGCATGCCATTTATTACATCAACAAAAACCTTACCTTTGCAGAAAGAAATTACACCACAACTGAAAAAGAATTCTTGGTAGTCATCTATGCCATAAACAAATTCAAGCATTATATCATTGGATATAAGATATTTGTACACACTGATCATGCAACCATCAAGTACCTAATTAATAAACCAGTAGTGGGTGCAAGGATCATCAAGTGGTTATTGTTATTGCAGGAATTTGATATTACCATAGTTGATAATCCAGGAAAGTTTAATTTGGTTGCTGATTTTCTGTCAAGATTGCATACAAGAGGAGAAAACCAACCAGTGGAGGACAAGTTCCTAGATGAACATCTTTTTGCTATATCCTCTACTGCACCTTGGTTTGTTGACATAGCCAATCTTTTAGTTGCAGGCTTGTATCCATCCTATTTTACCTCAAAACAAAGAAAATGTTTAGTTAAAGAAAGTTTATCTTACAAATGGTTGAATAGTTTACTATTTAAATGTGGTCCTGATTTCATTCTACACAGGTGTTTAAAGACTGATGAGACTTTTGATGTGTTGAGAGCATGTCATGATGAACCAGCTGGCGGCCATTACTCTTTCCACCGGATAGTCCACAAGATCCTCGGAGCTGGTTACTACTGGCCCTCTCTTCATAAAGATACAAAGAAGTATGTGCAGCACTGTGACTAGTACCTAAGGATGGGACAACCAACTTTTACCTAGGAGATGTTACTGCATCCTCAAGTCATGATGGAACTATTTGAGCAGTGGGGTCTAGACTTTGTGGGACTAATTTCTCCACTATCATCAGGCAAGGAGTACATTCTAGTATGCACAGACTATGTTACTAAGTGGGCTGAGGTTCAAGCATTACAATTTGTAAGAGAAGAAAAAGTTGTTGATTTCCTTTACAATAAGATTTTCTTAAGATTTGGAGCCCCAAGATCAATAGTTTCAGACAGAGGACCACATTTTACTTCACAGGTAATCAAGGCATTCATAGATTTATATTAAGTCAAGCATAGAAAATCTTCACCTTACCATCCTCAAACGAATGGGCGGGTAGAAGTAACTAATAGGGAACTTGAAAATATTCTTACAAGAATAGTAGCAATGAACAGAAAAGATTGGGCTAGTAGATTACCTGAAGTAGTTTGGGCTTACAATACTACTTGGAAGTCCACAACAAAGTTCTCACCATATAAATTGGTTTATGGAAAGAAGTCTATTTTGTCTATAAAATTTGAACTCCAGACACTTAAAATTGTATTGGATGTTGGTCTACCATTATCTATAGCTCAATAGAACAGAATTCTTCAGCTCAATGAGTTGGATGAAATTCAGACAGAGGTCATTTAGTAAACAGAACTAGTTCAGTATTAGAGTAAGCAATGGCATGACCAACACATCAAAAGGAGAACATTTCAACAAGGTGATTGGGTTCTTCTTTATGATTATAAATTCAAAGAGTTCAAGGGAAAATTACAAACTCATTGGATGGGTCCTTATCAAATAAAGGAAGTTTTTGAAAATGGAACAGTATTATTGCAACCCATTGACAGAAGCACAGACACATTCCTAGTAAATGGTCACCGAATCAGACTCTATAAAAGGCCATCTACTAAAGAAGAGTTTCTTGATGATTTGTGTTTTGATGCAGGGGATACCTCCTTTGTCACAGTGTTGGATTGAAAAAAACAAGGTTGAAAACCAGCAATTGGTAGCCTTCTAACCAAAAAAATAAAGGAAGGTTGAAAACCAGCAAATGGGGGCCTTTAAAAAAAAATAGAGAAAGATAGAAAACCTGTAAATGGCTATCTTTCTTGACCAAGGGAGTTGAAAACTGGCAGTTCCCTTCTTCAGGACAATTAAAAAAAAATCAAGCTATGAAGATGAGCAGGTACCAAGAGCACCTTTAGTGCTTCACAAACTAGGAGCACCTTTGGCCCATTTCTAAACTAGGAGCACCTTTGGTGCTTCCCAAACCAGGAGCACCTCTAGTGCTTTCCAACTAGGAGCACCTCTGGTGCTCTATCAATAAAGTAGTCAATCTCAATAATAAGGGAGGGGACCCACCTCTCTAGGTGGTAAAGTAGACATATCACATGATGAGGTCATCATGACTCATCCCCTACTTTATCACAAAGAATAAATTAAATTAGCACAATAATCATTTGCAGGAGTATTCACAAAGCTGGCGCTGACATCACCCAAGGAGTGTGGATTCTAGAACCACTCAGCGCAATGAGTGCAAGTCACGTACCAATGGAGTAGTGGGCATCATATCAAGTCGTTGCTCAATTGCCATGATGCATGTAGTCTCCAACAATGACATAGCATCTTTGTCGTGTACATCACCCTCATCATTAAAACTGATCCAAGTAATTCTACCTTTAATTAATCATTATTAGCAACTATCTTGTCTTCTATTTTTGGGTGCCGCCACAATGACACGTCCTCCTGCCATCATTTCCTTCTCCACATCCATGCATGCCGCCATTTGTGCCTTACTGTCACCCTGCCTCCGGAGCGTCCTATCAGCCTGTTACATTTATGACTGCCTAGATAATCCAACTAGCCTGCAAATCTTGCATAAGCCAAAATAGAGAAACATCCTAAACCTCATTCAAACTTTGGGAATAGACTGAAGTATAGGGTAAATTAAACGCATCTCTAGAGCATACAAAGCAAATTGAGCAGTACTCCGGCGCCTACGAAGTCAATAGGAACAGGAAAATTGCAGAAAGGAGGGTAAGAACTTAAGCACAGAAGGTGGATTCAGTTTAAACAATGGGGGTAAAGAAAAAGTTTGAGCCAGAGAGTGCTGCGGCTCTTCTAAGAGATGAAGCTACAGCAAACATTCTAAGAACTGCAGGGTGACTAGACTTTCTAGAAAAATTTGAAGGGTTTCAGGAAGATGTTGTAGATGAATTCCTCAGAAATTTAAGGGACAATCAGACATCTGTCAGAGGAGTCCGAATCAATTTCTCCTCAACCACTATCAGCCACATTTCTAGACTTCCTGAACAAGGTGAGAGGTTTTATCACTTGAAAACCTTATACACTTAATTAAGAATTTCTCTATTCGTGGTGAACCTGTAATTCAATTACATTCAAATAAAAATGAAGTCAAAGGAATTCTTAGGTCCACCCTTCCAAACCCTTGGCAATCTATTGCCACCTGGCTGATGAAATAGTTTACTTGTGATGGTCAATTCTCTCTAGTTTTAGGACCAATCATGAAAATGCTGATTTATCTAAGACATGGGAATGCACACCCTGAGTTTAGCATAAACATTCCCAATTTCCTGTATTCTGCCATCAGGGCAACAACAAAAAAATATCAGCAAAATAAGGGTCCAATAAAACATCATGGCCTCATTTTTCTTGTAGTCAAACACCACTTCCTGTCTCAGGCCAAAGGGGAAGAATTATGGCAAAACTTTCTTGAGCAGAATCCCCAAAATAGAGAACTAGAAATGGCACAGCCAAGAGGTGAGGGTTCCCCTACTCACCAAGAAGAAGAAAATGAGCCTTCAACCTCCTCCATTGCTGTTCAAACATGAAAGAAGTACTCACAGGAGGCAACTTCATCTATAGCCCCTATTCCTAATAAAAAGAAGAAAGGAAAAGAAATTGCAGAACCTGCTCCTAAACAAACCCTATATATGACTAAATCAGTTACGAGAAAGATGACTCTCACTGAAGAACCTTTCCCTATGGAATTAGCAAGGGAGAAGTCAGGACAACAAACATACAAACTTGGGCTGAAGAACCATCTGATGATTCAGATGAGATTCCTCTAGTCAGAAAGAGAAAACAAAGAGAAGCTTCCCCTGTACCATCTATTCATCTGGGGTCAAGCCCAATTACAGAACCATCATGTGCTCTGGAGATAAAACACATACAGACTCTTGCTATTTCCTCAGATTCTAAGGATGAGAGACCTACTCCAGAGGCACCTGCCCTACCTCTGCTCTGGAGAAACAAGAGGAAAAGATAGCTCTCATAGATTGAGAAAGACACTGCCCTCCTAGCTGAGGTTCTCCTAGGTTTTAGAACATGTGAGGATAGGGTTGGGCCTTCATCGGTTCCAACATAAGCAGAGGAACCCCAAGAGGACCCTCAGGACAAGCAGTCTGCAGAAGAAAATGAAATAGAGAAAATAGCCATGTACACCCTTAATGATCAAGAAACAGCAAGAGAAGCAGAAGCAGAAACATAAACCTTCTCTCATCCCTCTGATCAGGAGGATGTGGAAATTTCAAAAGAAAAATAAATGATGGAAGAAATTGAAAATTTAAAGAGATTTCTCTAGGGGAAGAATCTGATTATTATTGACCTCAAGAAGGTCAGAGTAGAGGTGGAAATGGAGCAAAAACAAATCATTGCAAATCTACAAATAGAACTCCAAAGAAAAGACAAGATCATTCAAGAAAAAAAGGGCAGAATTAGAGGCCCAGAGAATTGAGAAAGAAGCAGAGTTGGAGGCACAGAAAATTGAGGCAGCCAAACTATTGGAAGAGAAAGAGAGAGAGGCAGCACAAAGTGTTTCTAAGCTCACCATGGCTAGAGACAATAGCCTCACAATAATGGCAACATTGATTGAGAAAGTACATAACAAGGATGGACAGTTAACTTGGGCCAATAACAAACTAGATGACCAGGAGGAATATATTCAAGAATTGGCTAGCCCAAGGGCAACCAATGAATAGGAAATCTAAATAGATGCATATGTGGGTCTAATCCCCATTGATATTCCTAAAGCCCCATTCCATTGGGAGAAGAAGTGTAGAGAATATGAGGCTTCCAAGCCTATATTGCAGTTGCAAAGGGCAGTCACTGCCAAAATAAAGAGAATAGCAACTCTGGAAGGCAAAATCATTGAAATGGCCTCCCTTTCTTCATAAATTCTATCTTGCAGACCTCCAAGTGCCAGCGATTCTATGTTCTTACAAGAAAGAATCTTGTAGAGGAAATTCTATTTATTCCTGTTTGACCTGGTTGAAGATACAGAGATAGCAGAAGGATTCATGACAGCTTATACAAGAAGTAATGATGAGGACAAGAGGACAAGAACTTCCTATGTGAATTATACTTGCATGGGTTTTGTGTTAATGATGTAACCTTCATTCTTAATCATTTTGTGGGGGAATGCCAGCTTAAGGAAATTATGTCCCTAATGAGGAATCACCAGATCTGGAATGAAAGGATGGAAGATCATCTTCAGAAAGATTTAAAAATAAATCTCTTCATCAGGAAGGAATGTCCCAATCCCAATGCTTTTAAGATTCAATTCAGGTCCCTTATCTATCATCTTGATAATAAGAATGGAATTTTGCCATTATACCTGAAAAGTTTGCAGGAATGCTCCATCGATTTTGGTCTTTTTATGGTCAATTCAGCAAATCCAATACTTGCTGTAGCAAAGAAGAGATTGAATATTTTGACCCCAGAGTAGAAATTGAGAGAGGTGGTAACCCCTGCAAACTTAAGATTATTCATGAGAAAAGAAAAGTTGATATCTAAAATGATGGATAATCATAAGTAGGAATGGATAGGTGGGCAGTACAGGCCCCCTCTAATAGTTGAATCACTCCCTGTCTGGGCTGAATAGATAGAAAATGAGAAATTGGAGGACTGGATGAAGCAAGTTGATGAATACAGAGGCAATGGTAATATTAACCGTATAACTTGGACCACCTATGCATAGGATTATAGCTTGACTGACAAGCTGTTTCACCAGAATAAATCCAAAATGTGAGAAGCAAGAGGACCTGCCAAACCTTAGGGATGAGCGGATGATGAGTGCCAAGTTGTACTCATGAAATACATCTTTTTGCCTCTCTTTTTCTCCTTCTTGAGTCCATCTTTCCTAATTTCTACACCCAGATAAGCTAGCAAGATCATTCTATTTAATGATTAATTGAGATAGATTACTTAAGATTATAATTTTTGATTGAGTGACTAATGTGCATGGAATTGATGGAAAAATGTAGAAACTTCTCTCTTTTTGAATCAACAGGTGTAGATGCCAGGAACAAGAATTTTGTGCATCTTTGGAGATAGTCTTCAATGATCTCTGGAGACAATACCAAAGTACCATGACACCTGAAGTTTTGAAGAAATGAGGAAAGCCTCTACGGAGCTAGACGGGAGTCTGGAGCATCTCTGGAGCTAAACAAAGAAGTCACAATGGTATATCCAGAGCTACAGACATATCTCCAGAGCTACAAACATATCTCTGGAGTTGTGGACAAGGACAGATATCTCCAGCGCCACCTCAAGGCAGGGCATATTTTTAGCATAAGCTACCAACTAGGCACTCTCAGCAGTGATCTTAATACCCCTCATTTCACTCAAATCATCACTTGAGTGGTGAAGGGTCATCTTTAGTTAAACTGCTAGAGTTTTATCTTTTCAAAGTTTTTGCATGAGTTACGGATGGAACTGATTCAATATCCTTATTTTTAGGGCCTCAATGCCCAAGTGTATTAAGACTCAAACTTAGACTTCTGAGTGGACTTTTGTTCCACTCAAGTCTACTTTTATTGCATGACTATTTTTCATAGTTAGACAGTTAAGTACAATAAAGAGATGTGTGTCATCTCATAGAAGAACTGGTAGATAAGATCAGTGATATGTCATCACTCATTTTCATGTATACTTACAGAAATAGCAGAAGAAATATACAATAATTGAATTATTTTGATTCTCAATAATCTTCGTTATGTGATATCAATATCTTTCATGAATGCAAAGCATATGGAATTGGTTTGAATTTAGTTTTGATCTTCTTTTGTGTTGATTCTCTACTATAGCCTTCAGCCCCAAGGGTGTGGAGCAAGGGCCCACTCTCACCACCAAGGCAGGAGGCTAGTATCATTATTTTTATTACTTTAGATTTTGTTGTGAAAAGTATTTATTGATTTTAATAGATAGATGTATGTTACTATTTTTTTAAGATTGCTTGAGTAAATTTCTTGTTTAATTCTATTTCAGCATTTCTTAAAGTCATTCAGTAAGTAGATAGAGTAATCTTTTCAATTTGGTAGAAGTTGTTAAGATTAGCTAGGAAAACTGGTAACTGTAGAATCCCTAGTTGCAGACAGCCGAGGACACAGCCCCTGGATTTTTGACATCTAAAAATAGATTAAATGATGACATACAGTGACACCTTGTCACCTCCCACCTTGACCTCTTCCCCTTTGCTTGCTATCAAATCTTTTATTTAGCTTCTCTTCCACCTTTAGGGAAAACTGGTATGCATCTTCTATGGTGGTCATTTTGACCAGGCTTAGCTCCTCTTGAATACTTGGCCTCAAACCATTAATGTAATGGGCTACCTTCTCCTTGTTGGCCTCTACATGACCGGTTCTGATAGTAATCTTATAAAACTTTTATGTATACTCCTTAACAGACTTGTTGCCTTGCTTCAATCCTTGCAGCTTCTTCAACAACTCCATCTCATAATCCATAGGAATGAACTACTTCTTCATTTTCTCCACTATCCAATCCCATCTGGTGATCTTTCCTTTTCCTCTTCTATTCCTCTCTAACTGGACGTCCTTCCACCAAATACTAGCATGGCCTTTCAATTTTGTTTTTACAAACTTGACCCAATTTGGGTCTTCCACATCTTTATACTCAAAATATTCCTCCATGTCATTGATCCAATCAATAAGTTGTTCTGGATTCAAATCTCTAGAATATGTAGAAACTTTGATACTGGGACTCTTTCCAATCTTACAAATGGCCCTCAATAACCTAACTTCTGTAGGATCTCCTACAGCTTCTTGTTCTTCCTCAGATAGCTCCTCTTCTACTTCATCCTCGCTTTCTTCTCTTGTTCTTGGCTCAAACCCTCTTCGCAGCTCCTCTTGCAATGCATCAATTTGTCTTTACAGGGCTCTAAAACCCTCTTCCATCAAAGCATTCCTCCCAATATGATTTCTTCATGGAGGCATCTTGATCTTGGCAGCAAACCCACAACCTCAGGTCCTGGTGTAAACTGCCTCACAGTCGGCGATCTGTCTACACACTTAGGAACCCTTGCTCTGATACCACTTGATGAAGGGGGGTAACTCATAAAACACACAATAACAAAAATTACACATAGAAAATAGAATGATATTTTACTAATATGGGCAAAACATTACATTACAGAATCTCAAATACAATCAAAGGATGAATCCCCTATAGGCTTCAACACATTACAGCTCCCTCTCTCAAGATTCTAGAATGTTTAGCCTTCTGTAACCCCAAATTAACTAGGGTTTCTATTTTCCTACCTTTTCCTAACTCAACACCTTCCCCCTTAACTCTACTACCCCAAGGGTTCCAAAAAATGGTCATATATAGCCCTTTTGGCGGCCACCAGCTAAATTTTGAAATTTGCATCTCCCTCTAGAAATAGGTCAACTTCACAGGGCCATAACTTTTGATCTGACCATTGGAATTTCAATTATAATACCTTTTTAGAAAGCTCTCGAAAAGATGATGGTACACAAGCAGTACCAAAAGGTAGACTACTTGGGTTTCCCACCATATTTTGAGCCCATCCGGAGCCTCTAAGTGCCTCAAATTTGACTTTGAATACTTTAATAAGATTTTTAGAATTTGAAATTTTAATATCTCACAAATGACAAATGATATTGAAGTGATTTCTTCACCATTCTAGAGGCCTGTGTAAGATTTTGTATCCAACTGTGCACAAATGCAAACTTACTAAAAATAGTAACCCTGCCAAATTTAGCCCTTATTGAAAAGAAACAACATTTTTTTTCTGGTTGATGCAAGATTGCTCTTACACCCTGTATGCTCCTGCATCACTCCTTAATCCACAAAACTTACAACCTAGTATAGATCCCAACACAATTCCTTTTCATGCACATGTCTATTACAATGTGAACAATACATATCTCTTTCTCCCTAATTTGATTTGTTTTAAATTTCCATAACATCCTTACCTCTATCATAGCCAAGGCCTTCACTTCTTGATCTCATTACTGGTTCAATAGGTTTTGTAATTCCTTGCTGATGTTTTCCCAATCCTTGTCCTTCATATCCCATTCTCTACATGATTTTGAAACCAATAACATCACCAACAACTGCAGGTTCAGTCACACTGTCATCTTCAATCTCACTGCCTAAAGAAACTTTAACATCATCACACAAATCATTAGTATCACAAGAAACATCATAAAGTTTAGGCTTAGGTCTCAAACTCTCATTCTCTTTTCTGCATGCTACAAGTGACTGCTCCAACTGATCCATCTGCTCCTTCAATTCAAAAACCTCCTTCTTCTGTAGATTGTTCTCCTTCTTTAATTCTTCCAAACTTCCTTGAAGATCTCTATTTCTCTTTTCCACCTTCCCAAACAACCTGAAAGCTTCTTCCAATTCTTCAAATCTCTTTTCAATATCCTCAAATAACTTCAGCTCTGCCTCTAAATCTTCATTCCTTTTTTTTTACATTTTTTAGTTCTTCTTCAAAATCATCATATCTGTCCTCTCCTAGTTCTTTCATCTTTTCCATCAACTCTAAATTACACCTTTTGATTTCACACAATTCTTCTTCTAAACTCTCCTTTTCGCATATTAGGTTTTCATTCTCTTTATTCATCCTTGTATACACCTAAAAATGACACGATTCGGTCTAGATAAATATTCTTAATATTTATTCCCTTCTTATTCCTATATCAATAAATAAATAAACAAATTTATTTATTTGATTCACATTCTTCCAACAATTAAATAAATCTTTTATTTAATTTAAATTCTTCCAAACAATTAAATAATTCTTAATTATTTAATTAAATCAAATCGTTCTTCCAAATTTAAATAAATCAATCAAATTCATTTAAATCCTTTCAATCTCCAAAAATAAAATATAACCAAATATTTTATTTATTCTTTTAAATCATGCACAACAATTAAATAAATTTATTTATTTAATTTGCTTTCTTATCTTCAAATTCTTCAAATATCTTCCAAATCTTCTAAAAATAAGTCTTCTTCTCCATGCACACAAAATTAAATAATTTATTATTTAATTTCTCTCAAATCATGCAAAAGCAAATCTTAAGTTGAGTTATCTATTCAATCAACCTTATTTTTATCAATATCTCTTAAATTAGAAAAAAACTTTCTAATTTATGAAAAGTTTGTCTTATCTTTAGGAAAGAAAGCAGTTAACTCAAATAAAACAACTTTTGTGTGACACATGTCTTCTTCTTATTCATTGCACGTTCCTCAACTATTCTCAATCATTGATCTTCTCATTCTTTCTATACCATTGATCTCTTCTCTCCCAAGTCTATAAATTCAACCTCATTCTTCCATTTCAATCATCTAAGCTTTAAGTATCGTTACTCTACAGGAATTACAACGTGCCATTGGCACCCACGTTATTCCTTCATTACTTGTGATCACCATTGGGTACTATGCACTACACACTAGCCATTCACATTCGACATTCTTGAACAAAGCAAAGAAGTGCTCTCTGAGGGCATCATTAATTCACGCAAGAACAGTTGTGATAGGCAATCAATAGAAGTTTTGATCTGAGGAAGGTTTGCTTTACGGTTTATTGCTTTATTTCATTTAATCTCCTTAGTTCTCTATTTCATTGAAGTTTGGGTATCTGATATTGTTTATTATTGCATATTCATTGTTGATCCAATTTACCCTTACATTTTTGGTGCCCACCGTGGGGCCTAGCCACAAATTTAACCCAAAACTGAGTTTTTGTGTTTTAGAAGGCCATACATAGGATGAAATAGCGCATACACTCTTTGTTCCGGTGCATTTGTCAACTGTCATGGCGCTTTTGTTACCACGATGCTTATACACTTTGTTATGGCATTTTTACCATTTGAAACAGTGCATAAGTTTATCCGGCACATATACTTTGTATTTTGGCACTTATATCCTTTGTTCTAGCGCATATGTATTGCAGCGCTTCTGTTGACTATTTCTGCGCATTCAGTCTCTGAAGTGGCGCATCTGTTGTAGCCAGTGATTTAGGGTTTTCTAGGAGATTTTTACTAACGTTGACATCTTCACAGGAATTCTTTTATCAGTTTTATAGGCTAGGTACCGGTTTAGATTCATATAGTTGCACTTGCTAGATCACACTTTGATTTCTAAATGGGAAAGTAAAATGGATTTTCATGCAAAATCTCACATAGTCTAACTAAAAAAGTGGTAACTGAATCATTGCTATCTGGATTAAAATTGAACTCATCATTGCTATCTGGGTTAAAAATGAACCACTGCTATCTAGATTGACCAACACTTCAAAGTTAACAACTAGTGCTATCGTGGATAAAATTGAACTCATCATTGCTATCTTGGTTAAAACTGAACCACTGCTATCTTGATTGACCAACACTTCAAAGTTAACAATTCGTGCTATCGTGGATTAAAACTGAACTCATCATTGCTATCTTGGTTAAAATTGGACCATTTGCTATCTTGCTACACACTTCAAAGTTCTATGCTTGCCCAAGTAGATAGCTCATCTAGTTTTTCTCATTTTAACTAGGGGAAAAGAACCACTATATATTGTGTTTTTGGAAATGATACCAGGCCTATGCTCTCCACTATCTTGGGTGACCAAAATGCCAGAAGTATCATTTTCGCATGTGTTTTTCCTTTAGAGGGGCTTGCTCTTGAATACTGCTTATCCAAGTAGGAACGACCCTAAGTGGTAACAGGCTAGACGCCAAGCCCTTCCAAGCCACTATAAATAAATTGTGTTTGGAGCGAAAGCTTCAAACAACGAGTGAAGTTGTGTTACATCGACAGCCAACCTCCCCCAAAACCCTCCAAAGCACAACCCTTGCAGGCTAGGAGACTCCATAACATAGAGTAGTGTTACCGCATGTGTAACCACTCAAACGGTTGCCCTCATTAAACACCTTTTGTTCTAGTAGCCAAAAACCCTTGTAATCCATTTCGAGCCTAGGATTTGTACTTTCTTTTTTTCTTTTTAGTCCAAAAAGAGTCAAAAAAATCACAAAAAATTTAAAAAAACCATAAAAATATCTTTGTGTTTGTTGTGTCTTCTTGCCATAAATTCAGAAAATCAGATCAAAAGACCTTTTTTGCAACCAAAGTACCAAAAACATCAAAAAATTCCAAAATTCAAAAACATTGAGAAAAAGCCAGAGCAGCACATCCGTCCTCTATTCCTGCACATCTGTGCCAACCTACGACACATTTGTTTTGACATGCAGTGCCTTTATTATCTGTTACAATGCTTTTGTTATGACTTACGGTGCATATACCAAATTTCACACCCCATCTGTTTCGGTGGATGCGTGATAGTGAGCACTTGCACAATTTTCAAGAGAAAAACTTTACCAGTTTTGGGTACCCATTTCAGTCTAGTTTTAGGTTCAAAGATCAAGTCTCACCTTGCAGTCAGTTTCCCATCCATTTCGAGCCAAAATCTCTCTTTTGTTGGTCATCCCATTCGCCTTCTATCACGTCTTCCTAGTCCAAAGTCAAAAACGTCCCATATCAGGTCAGCATAAGTCCCCTTTTTCGTATCACTTTGGATCCAAGTAAACCTAGTAAGTCACAGAACTTATCTAGTGGTCTTGGTGCACGACTAGTCTCTACACAATAAGACAGGTATCAAGTACCCTTACTAGTGACTATCGTCTTATATCAAGTGTCTTACTTGGAATCATTGATTGAGAAAGTCCCTTGCCCAAGTCTTGTCATAAGTATCCTATTCTTAGCAGTCTCCATCGGCATCTCGCCAAGATCTCTAGTTTCATTCCACCTCATCCCTCGTCACCTTGCATGGTTCTTACTAGATCTCAATACCAAAAGCAACTTGAAATGGCCACATCATCCAACCACATCATCACACCTCATGATAGTGATGAGGAGATCTCTAACGAAGATTATCAAGGAAGCCTCCAAGAGCGTAAATTCCAATGCTTGTTAGAGAAAGTGCTCCAAGATGATCCTCACAAGTATTTCTACTATCTTGCAAATATGGGAATTAAGCTCCCCATAGATTTTGATATAAGCACAATCCAAGAAGATGGAGAGGATAAAGGAAAGAAAGCCATAGATCCTCATGTGGAAGATAAGACCAAAAAAAGAAAGAAAGCCATAGACCAAAGCACTCCTATGGAAGAAATGAGAAAACAACTCGAGGGTCTAAAGCAACAAATGTTAGATCTCAAGACGGGTACAAACACTAAGACATATTCTATGGAAGATATTGCACCGTACCCCTTCAATAAGAGTTTGAACGTGACACCATTTCCCTTTTGATTTGAATTTCCTAAATTTTAAAAATACAAAGGGAAAGGGGACCCTAGAGATCATATTAGGGAATTCAACGTAGCATGTATGGAAGTAGCTCACAATAAGACCTACTTAATGAGACTTTTCCCTAGATCTCTTGGTAGTCAAGTGATGGAATGGTTCTCACGGCTCCCACTAGGCATCAAATCTTTTGATGAGTTAGTCAATAAATTCATCACTCACTTCTCTTACAACATTGAACACGAAGTCTCTATGCTCGATTTATGCAACATTAAACAAAAGAGTGGTGAATCATTTGCCTCTTTCCTACAATGGTGGAGACAACTAGCAAGTAAGTGCTCATATGATATACTAGAGAAGCAATTAATGGAGATGTTTGTCCATAACCTCAATAATGATCTTAGCTATCAAATACAAATACAATGCCCCACTTCATTCTCAAAGGTCATAGAAATGGGATTGTTCATCGAAAAGGCTATGATCACCAAGGGGACACTTAAGTTATACAAGGACACACCTACCTCCAATTATACGACTGACAAATCAAAGTTTTGGACTAAAAACAAAAATGTCATCAACAATGGAGTAGTTGATGCCAAGGTGGCAGCTCCCAAGCAACAACTCATATTCACTCTCAAAGGAGAGGCAAGCAATGTTACACCCAACAAAACATTCTCTCGAGAACCAAGACCATTTCTTAACTCAAATCCAAGGCGAAAGTTCACACCACTGGGTGAGTCCCAAGAGTCCGCATTAAGGAAGCTATTGGCCAACAATGAAATCTCTCTACTGCCAACAAGCGATTATGAACCTCAAATCAAACCTCACTATTGGAGAGACACTGACTATTGTGAGTATCATAGAGGAAGGGGACATACTACCAACAATTGTATTCGTCTCAAACATGTTATTCAAGATGTGCTTGATCAAAATCAAAGAGGCAACCAACAACATACCTCCAATGAGACACATGTGGCTTACAGAGATCTGCTTCTCAATCATGACAGGCCATACAACAATAATAACAACAACGGAAACAACAATGGTAACAACAACAACAACAACAATCATAATAGGGCAAATCAGAATAGTGGGAATAGTAATGCCAACTACGCAAGTGTACCATTCGACTACACCATCAATTGCATATCAGAGCATGTACCACAGATCAATGTAGTCATGCCCAACTGACAATCAGAGCCTAACCGCAATGATTGCAGTATCATTACCCATAGTGGTAAAGTCACATTGAATACTGTCCCTTCAAGGTTGTCACCTTCTCAGTCCAATCCCCATTAGTATAGCGTCATAGACCAACTTCGTAAAACTCCGGCCCACATTTCTATCTTAGAGTTGTTGTGTCCATCTCCTTCCCACAAGGAGATTCTCAATAAATCCTTAGTGGAAACCACAGTCCTCACTAACTTGGCCCAAGAGAAGTTTCAAGCCATGGTAGGTAATCTGACCTCCTCAAGTAACATATCATTTACTGAACAAGATAATCTCTCAATGTCTCAACCTCATAACACCCCTCTTCATATCATCACCTTCATCCACAAGCACCGCATCAAGAGGATTCTCATTGATGGGGGAGCTGGTTTAAATATTTGCTTGTTGAAGCTAGTCCTTACATTGGGGTTCTCTGAAAATGCAATCGATCAAAGAAAGAAGATAACTATCAAAACCTATGATGAAGAGGAGAGAACTACAAAAGGAACAGTGGTGTTTCCCATACAAGTGGGACCAATAATCAAAGATGTTGTGTGTCAAGTCCTAGATAGGGAGCTCGCCTATAATATTCTGCTAGGAAGACCATGGATCCATGCCATGAAAGTTGTTCCCTTTACCTATCACCAATGCATAAATTTCCTGCATAATGGGAAGCAAGTTACCATCCAAGGTGACCCTGACCCCTTTCAGCATTGCAACTCTGTCCTTTCAAAACCTGAGTGCATCATACCAAACAATAGAGCATCTACATCCCCTATCCCATAGCTTGACTCTACCGCTGAAGCCTCCTCATCAAGGCCCAAAGAGCAGAAAATAACCATCAAAGAAATAGGAGTTAGGGAATACTCCATAGAGCACAGCCTCAATCTAGCCAAGCTAGCTTTATCTCCTAGATCCTTTGGTTAACCCAAGCATTTTCCAAAGCCATCTGCTCCTCCTACACCTCCCACAGTTCCCTTTGTAAAATGGGGGACCCTATTAGATGAGACAGAGGAAAGAGATGTCCTACAATGACTTTATACCAAAGAAGAAGAGAACATACAACAAGAACCACCTAGAGTCCCAATAGAAATCTATGGGCAAGGTGAATCTATCCTACATAGAATGGGTTATGAAGGACAAGGCCCCATCGGCCTAAGAAGAGAAGGAATCATAGAACCCATTCAACCTTCTTTATCCTCATCAGCTAGAAATACAAAAGGCCTAGGATACACAGGTAAGGGAAAAGCTAAATAAAATGCTTGTCTAGTGGAAATGATCCATACGCTTCAAGTGGACAGTGACACAAATTCCAATGAGTATGAATGGGATGAGCTGATAGAGCATTCCTATGATGACAAAGAGGTCGATACCATTCAAACTTATAGCCCCTATGTTGAGGGAAAAATGCTACTGCATAGGCCAATAGAGTCTGATTTGCCAATCTTTGAGAATACGACTTTCGAGGAAGGTTCGGGTTCTATTGCAATAAACAACTTGGAGGAAAGTACCATCCTGAAAACTCTCCCTCCCAATACTCCTAGCATATCCATTCAAACCATCAACGAATCAAATCTATCCTCCGACTCCCTTCCCCTTGTGCATCTTGAGCTTATTGACTGGGATCTACAAGGAACCCCTCAACTAGATATGTTCCAAAACGATGATGCCTATATTTACTAAATGGAACTTAGGGACCATCTACCCAAAGGGGATCATAAAGCTAGTTTCACTATTGAACTTAATACCGTGGCTTATTTCAGAGAGGGTGCCAAGCCTTCCAGTCACAAAAATATTAAAATAAAAACTGGATCTGACGGTGAAAACTGCTCTGCGGCAGTGTCAAATCCCAAAACAATAAAAAGAAAGGACGCATCCAAAGGTGAAAACCCAACTATGGCACTTGACGATGGAAGGCTTGACACTCTCCCTAATGACATGCACTAGGAGAAGTCTTAGATTGTTGTGGAACCCACAGATCCAGTTAACATTGGAATAGAGGAACAACCTAAGATCATTCACTTTATTAAATCTTTAACTCCACCAGAGAAGACTAAGTTTGTACCATTCTTCAAGAGAAAGCAAGTCAATTTTACTTGGTCATACGCAGATATGTCAAGGTTAGATCTAGATTTGATTCTCCATCATCTTCCATTAGATCTAGGAGTGAAACCAGTACAACAGAAGCTTAGAAAGATGCATCCACACATAGCACTGCTCGTAAAAGAAGAACTCAATAAATTATTAGATGTTGGATTCATCAGAGCTATAGACTATCCAGAATGGGTCTCCAACATAGTACCAGTGTCCAAACCAGATGGCCAAGTCAGACTATGCAATGACTTTAGAGATCTAAACAAAGCTTATTGCAAGGATGATTTTTTGTTGCCAAATATAGATATCATAGTCGACTTAATAGTGGGGCATACCATGTTGTCTCTCATGGATGGCTTCTCAGGATACAATCAGATGAGGATAGCACTAGAAGACTAGAACAAAATAACTTTTACTTGTCCATGGGGCACTTTCTGTTGGAATGTCATGCCATTTGGGCTAAAGAATGCAGGAGCCACATATCAACGTGCTATGACCACTATATTTCATGATATGATGCATGTCACCATGGAAGATTATGTAGATGATATCCTAGCAAAGTCACTCACAAGAGAATCACACTTGGATGTGTTAGAGAAAGTATTTAAGAGATTAGAGCAATTCAAAGTCAAGTTGAACCCAAAGAAATGTGTGTTTGGAGTCACCTCAGGCAAACTCCTAGGTTTTATTATTTCAGCAAATGGAATAGAGGTGGACCCCGCCAAAGTCAAGGCCATTATGGACATGCCACCACCCAAGAATCTTACTCAACTAAGATCATTACAAGCCAAGCTACAAGTAATCCATAGATTCATATCACAACTGGCAGACAAGTGTCAACCATTCAATCATCTCCTGCACAAGAACATTCCATTCAGATGGGATGAGAAATGTGAAGAGGCATTCAACAAACTGAAAGAGTATCTTATGAATCCACCCATTCTCATGCCTCCCATCCAAGGGAAACCATTGATACTCTACATATCTGATACACCTACAGCTCTTGGGGCTCTTCTAGCACAACAAGATTATGAGAATAAGGAAAGAGTTGTCTACTATATCAGTCACACATTTGTGGGCTATGAGTTGCAATACTCTCAGATAGAAAGATCATGTCTTGCGGCAGTTTTTGCTTCCCAAAAACTCCAACACTATATGCTTGCACATCCAGTCAAACTCATTGCAAAAATAGATCCACTGAAGTACCCAGTAAGCAAAGCAGCTCTCACAAGTCGCCTAGCCAAATGGGTAATGCTCCTAAGAGAATACGACATTGAGTATGTAGACAGAAAAGCTATCAAGGGACAAGTCATTGCTGACCAGCTAGTAGATGCACTAATACAAGATACCACACTAATGCAATTTGAATTTTTAGATGAATCTTTATTCAATGTCTCAACACATTCCTGGAAACATTACTTTGATGGGTCCTACACAAACCATGGATCGGGGGCAGGAATCTTGTTTGTAACTCCTCATGGCAACACTATACCGAAGTCTTACCGATTGTTATTTCCATGCACCAACAACATAACAGAATATGAAGCCTTAGTCATTGGCCTCAAGATGGTAGCAGATTGGAAAATCAAAGAGCTACATGTCTATGGTGATTCTCAACTAGTGATAAATCAGGTCAATGATGATTACCAAACCAAAGATGAAAAGCTTATCCCATACAAGAGAATAGTGGATGACTTCAAGGAATACTTTGTGATTATATCTTTTGAGCAGATACCTTAGATTGAGAACAAAGCAGCAGATGCCATGGCGACCATTGCCTCTCGTCTAGAGATACCAGAAAATGAGTCATGGTACGAGTTCTTAGTGGAAACTATTCGACAACCAGCTTATGATCTCCCTGAGACCCATTCCATATGCCTTTTAGTTGGATCTGATTCACCTTGGTATGGTAAGGTTTATACTTACCTCAAAG